>JAVJGG010000074.1:76139234-76156543 GCA_035590195.1 Aviceda cuculoides
TAGCGCTGCCTGGGGTTGTTGTGACCCAAGTGCAGGACCCGGCACTTGGCCTTGTTGAACCTCATACAGTTGGCCTCAGCCCATCCATACAGCCTGTCCAGATCCCTCTGGACTTAATGAGACATAGACTGCATTCACATTACCATATTTAACATCAAGGGACCACTCCTCCATGTGAAAACTCTTCTTGTCTTTATTTCACTTTCAGTATCTTCTATTTTGTAGCACAGTCCTACACTTGATGTCTTAAAAATCAGAAGTGGAAGTAGAAAAATTTCTTCCTTTCTGAGATTCCTTTTGATACTAGGTAGAGCCGTGTATGTTCACCATCAAATTACTAGCAAAGAAGGAATCTGGGATCTGACAGAAAGCCAAACCTTACTTTATGAACTAGAACCAAGGGTTCTTTGACACTTGAAGGGTATAGTTTTAATGAGATGGTTCTGATTAAACAGCACATAGGAGAGCATTGGGGAAACTCAAAAAACCACAGCCAGGACTTCATCTAATGTGATGTCTGAACCAGTAAGTTAGGTATGCTTTTAAACAAAGGAAAAAGGATCCAGGTTAAACACTACATCAAATAAAAAACAAACACTAAATTGGTATTCACTCTCCTAAATTTTATCAAAATGTGAGGCATGTTGAGCACCAAGTTTAAGTTGAGCACCAAGACACCTTCTACAGTCAGCAGAGAAAGGATATCACTTCCAGATGAACAACAATATTTATGAACAACAAATTCATCAACAAAAAGATATCTGAGATAGGGGGGATATCAATCACCCTCTCCCAGTGACTGTTTTTCTCTGTTGACTATGGAGAAAGTCTGGAATTGCAGCTTAAATTCGATGCCTAACTTTTAGACAGATAAAATTAAGTGAGATGATTCCTACCCTAAATATCTACCACCCCATCAGTTTTCTTCATGGTTGGATTCATTGTTGTTAATGGTTGATTTCACTTTCAGCTCTTATACACTGGAAAATTGCTCTTACTCACTGCTTTTCTATATTTCAGGGGAATATTTATACTAAGTAAATAAAACATTGCCCAAATTACAGTAAAATGTTTTATGCATATTTTTTGAAAAGCTTACATAAAACTCACATAGTAAACTTAATCTCTGAATTGTTGTCTGAATGTTAAAAGAAAAAAATAATAAGGGGGAGGAACTTTTCCTTATAATTTGTTTAAAAAGTGTAAATTTGCTAAGCTCCTTTATTCCTTATTCACAAATATAAACCAGAGTTTGCAAGGATTCGCTTTCAGAGATTATTTCTGTCCTGAAAAAAAATTATTCCTGTAAACAACAGACCAGAGTGAATCAACATACAGTTTGGATTTTTGATTTATAGCAATGAACTGTTTTGTGTAAATCAACCAATGAACCTCAAAGAAAGGTGCCCTGAGGCTTTAAGGCAACTGAGACTCTGCTCAGCAACTGACTTTAAGTGAAGCAACCTGGTTGAAATATCATCTCCCCGGTTTGAGCAAGCTTTTCATTTTTAATTGAAAGTAGGAGCACTGGGCTAGATTATAAAAGGCCTCTCAGTTCTCTTCCAAAGCCCCATGACACCACACATCAACATTTTTTTTTTTTTATTTATCAATGAGTTAATGTACAGTTTTGGAGGGGAAATGTATAGCTGGATCCTCTCCACAGTGTTCTGATGTAAAATAACCCCTTGCAGTTACCTTTGTCAGTAGTTGGACTCATGCTGTGTTGTTCTTGATTAAGGTTCAACTTCAGCATGTTGTTATGATGCAGGTGGACGTAAGTGAACAGTGGAAAGCATTACAGAGTAATTGCAAATGGGAATCTATGAATATATGTAAAAATATCTTTGTTTAATTTTTTTTATTTTCCTTCTGGTGAAAGTTTGGGAGTTCCTGCTTTCACTGGAACCCAAATACGGTTTTTGTTGTTGTTCATGTTTTCTGTAAGACTTCATGCTGGGGAAATTATATCCACAGCAGTAGAGCATCAATGAGAGGCAGAGAGGCAAAAAATTTAATCACTGAAATAATTCAGAGCAGGGATATAACCTTGTGCGTTTTCCACCCCACCAGCCTGAAGGTCACTACATCTCAGTTGGGATGAACAAAAGAAGAAAGTGCCTTGTGAGAATGGACATCTCACCAATTACCTTCCCATTAAGTATATTAGACAGATGCTATTAAGTGTCACCAGTGAAGGCTTTCCCTGAGCAAATACAGCCAGAAAAAATCAGGTCAAAAATAACAATCAGAAAACTACTAGTTATCCCAGCTTTTGGTAGACTAGCTTCCTTTGCCCTGCTTTTGAAAACACCAGCTGGTAATGTACAGACATGTTTCCATTTGGGAACCCTGTATATGGATCTGCAGAAGTATATCCTCAGATGCAGTTTATCCCAAAGCACCAGTCCTTCAAAGACTTTTTAGGATAACTTTCTGGGAAGCATGGAACTGTCTTTCTGACTGACAGTGAATGGTTCAAGTTGTTACAGCTAATGGCATTACACATATACATGGTTCAAGTGACCAAGGCTTGAGCTCCAGCACTGAAATCCTCAGATATTTTGTACAGGTAATCCTCTGTAAGCAGTAAGGGGCATTTTTCCTTAGAGAATTAAATAATAAAACCTATTACCAACAATTATAAAAACCCCAAATTGATAAATTTGCCACTTTAAAAGCAGATATGTTACCTTATCAAAGAATTAGCAGAACCACAGATTTCAGTGGTTTCTTCCCACAAATTGAAAATTGCAGTGAATTCTGAAATGTTATAATATACTGAAAGGAAAAGAAACAGGCTTCCTCCTGAAGCTTTTCTAAACAGTAAATGCATTTATTTATCAATCTTCAGTATCGGATATACCTGTTCCCGGTGGACTCACTTAGTACCAGGAATTATTGCTGAACAGAAAGCTTATTTAATCTATTATGGGTCAGAATTTTTATCAAGCTGCTTAATTAGAGTTCTCTCTCTCTCCCTCTCTTTTTTTTTTAACAGCTTAATGAGGAGTTTCATCACTCCTGCTAAGATGAGTCAGGTGTTTTCAAGCAGATGAGTGTGATATAAGTAAATATGCAACATGATATATCTTCATATTCAGAAGCGGGGTCAAAAGCTTCATTAGTTCAACAATGTTTCAAGGAACTGTTTAAAACTTTTAGTAAGGGCATAATATCACACATACTCTTTTTTTAGCTATAGCCTCCTAAAAGTTAAAGTAGATGTTTAATGAAAATTAGTCATGTAGGCTCCCTATAAAACTTTCAGATGGCTTTATATGAAATAAATCCCATTTTTGGAGTCTTTTTCACCAGGGAACTACTGCCACATAACATTTTAATTGAAATTATTTGGTATCTAATGGGAGAGGGAAATGGGAATAGCATCTCAGTTGTTCCAAACAATTACCTCATTTGTTATATGGAAAATATTCCTTTATGAAAATACATGAAGAAATAATGGAAATGTGGTATAGGTGAACAAGTAAGTCAGCAAGTTTTAAAAAATTACTCTCCTAATTTAAAAAAATAATGATAGTCCTTAGACAGCTATCTGGCATGAAAAGTTTCCACTTAAATGATGGAAGGCTGAAAAATAAAAGTAGAGGATTTAATTTAATGGAAAAAGTCAAATGAGTCTGACTATTACTGGTAGTACAGCTTCTACCTGTGATGTGGCTTGGATTCGCTGAAGTTCTTGTGGCTCTGTATGGGGTGTGTGCCTGCTGAGCAGGGCCACTATCATGACCAGCATTCTGTATTGAACAGCAAAAATGCGACTTTTCAGAGCAGGTCAGATTTCAAGGCTCTGGGAAGCTAAAAGTGACTAAACCTCAGCCTTGTGCTGCAACAACCTGCCTCAGGTGAGGTGGTTGGAAATTTTCCCTCCTATGCACTTCAGGATTTCTATACATTTTCTGTAGAGCATTTTCCTTGAAATCCCAGAAGTTGTAAATCCATAGAGGTCTATTGATTTTGGTGGTGTTACTCCATTTCATGCTCATCAAGAATCTGGTCCCACGGAGTTTTTCTTAACTGCAAACATGAGAGTCATGGGACAAGCTCATGCTTTCAATGAAGTCAGTACAAATTTTGTTATTGACTTCAACACCACCAGTATTTTAATCACACTGCTTTGTAAGGTCACTCAAACCCAGAGTTTTCCATTAACTCAACAGAAATATTTGGGTGAATGAAGATGCTAGAGTGAACAGACTTTGTAAGACCATTCACTAAACCATCCCAATTACAACATCATAATTCCTAACAGAATATGGACCAATTACAAATGTAATGTTTGTAAATAAAATAAAACAGTCTAAATATTTCTTGGAAATTACTATCAAGATAATAGTGGTAGAACTTTCTGATGAAATAACTAAGGAATCTGGAAAAAAAAAAAAAGAAGAAAAGGGCTGCATTATTCACATTTGATTTAATAGACTATCTGTAAAAGGAGAAGAGAGTTTCTGGGAAAGCAAAATAAGTCTCAAATTTACATCTCTATTTTGCTGTTCATTCTGGATAGCACTGAGATGAAAGGCAGCTAAGAAAGGAAAGGGAAACCATGTAGGTGAAAAACCTGCAGCCTCTTACACGCAATCAGATTCTCTTTATAAAGGTTTCTTTCTGCAGCTGGAAAAATATTGAGCTAAACCCCTAACCTTATTGAAACAGAGTCAAGAGATTATGAATACCAATCTCTAAGGAATCAACAAGCATACATAGGATTTCTGTTTGAACAATGATCTAATCTGGGCTTTTATTACGTACTATTGGTAAAATCCTGGCTGTGTTGAAGTCATTGATAAAACAATACGATTTTGCTCCACTTCAATTATAGTTCCTTTTCAGAATATACATGATCATTCTGGAGTTCTAAAGGTGACAGTGTTTGGCTCATATTCTGTAAATCATACTAGCTTAAATTAGTAGAAATAAGATGTACCTTTCATTTATTTTTACTGATTCTGTAATAAAGGACCAGAAGAAAACAGAATGCATCTCATTTGGGAGATAATTGTGATGCTCTCCTCAGGTAGAGCAGCACTTTATTTCATGAAGAATGTCACTGAACCCTATGTGAATCAACATAATGTAATAAAGCAAGATTATTTTTTTGGTCTTTATGCCATTTATTTTCTATATTTAGATTACCAAAAAGTTGTAGCAGAAGACTAAAGCCTTAAGATCTATACAAAGACCTTTTATAATTGGGGTGAACAGACAGACAGACCCCAAGATGTCCCATTCTAAGGGACATAAAAGTTTCCAATAGACCACAAAAATGCTTTGAAAATCTCTGAAGTAGATATATCTGTCCATCCATCTCTGTCAATCCAGTCGTCTCCCACAAAGATAAAATTTCTTACAGTCTAGGCAGCATTTCTTTTGTTTGCCAATTCATTACTCCGGTATGTTTTGAAATGTCAAACAGGTATTTACTTCCCACTTATGCACATGACTATAAGTACTTTAGAGCACATGAATATATGCTTCGAAGTTCAGGATGCATTTATATCCATTGATCAGATGAAGTCTTTCTTTCACAGAGATGACAATTTCATGATGTATTCAAATTATAAAGCATTCTGAAGGCTTTTTGAGATGAACGGGTCTATAAAAATCTACAACAATCTCACACCACTGGTCAACCATGGCATGCTACATAAAGTCACCATCCTTATGACAACTGCCTGTAAAAATAACACAGGTCACATCAATGTCTTCAGTAACTAGTGACTTTGTTTACTCCATTTCAGGTGCCAGGGTGGATCCAATCCAGCCCAGGAAGAATGAACTGGCATAGATGGAATGACAGACATTAGGCATAAGTACTTTTTATATCAAGCCTTTGGCAAGTTACTTGTTGGAAAAATCTGTTCTCATGAACACAATCCAAAATCTGCAAGTTGTGCTACTAAGGCATATGATAACTTCTACCATCCAGGGATATGCTAATACACATCATCCTGGGATATGCCAAACCATTGCCAGGATAATGGCTCATTCCAGATGCCAGTCAAGGTCCTTTTTGACAGCCTTAGGGCATTTCAGTATAAAAGTGGTTTTGACTGGGTTGTTCAGAGCAGAGGATCTTTTTTTTATTATTATTCCCCCCCCCCCCGCCTCCCAACAGAAACCATAAAAAAAACTTTGAATGAAAAGAGGATGGAATATTGTACAATTCCCCTCATTCACTGACTTATAATTATGCATTTACTGTTCTGGTTTGGTGGGGTTTTTTATCCTCCCATGTGTTGCATTTAACACAAAAACTTCTTCTTTCCCATTATTTATAGGCCATGGACAGGGGACAAAAATAGCAAGCACAAATGTAATGAGAAAAGTGAGAAGAAAAGGTAGAAATAAGGCTTTATAGTTTGTGTAGTTTCAGAACACTAAAGTAAAAGGTTTATTACAGAAGAAAACAAGATATTAAGTATGATCACCTGCCACACATGGTCAGTTTTTCAGTGAAATCTTAAAGTTGGTGCTATGCTATATTCACAAAGCATTAGCCAGTTCTCAATTATTAGATTATGTACCAGATACATTACTTAATGTATGACTAAAGCTACAAGGAGTTTAATTTCTAATGGTAAAACATCATACTAGTAACACTAACAACTATAATTGTGGATTTTTATTTATCTATTTATGTATTTATTTTTAAATTAAATTTATGCAAACAATTAAAAAATGCACGAGGACTAAAAGTCACTGGGAATGAAAAGGGAAGGTCAAGGAATTGCATGCTTTTCATGGAAAACTGATTACAAAATATTCTGCATTTACTTTTGCATGGAATTCACTTGTAGTTGTGAGAGTCATAGATGAGAAGAGAAATGTGGTCCTCCGGAACAACAAACCTGATAAAAGTTCATTCAGGTTCAAAGAAATTTGGCAGGGGGAAGTAACCATGAAACCCAAAATAAGAGGTTTAACCAGTACATTAACTAGTAATTACCCTTAATTAAATGTAATTAATATAACTTAATATTAATCAGTTAATATTAAGTATTAGAGCAATATTAATATTGCTTCATATTAATTAAGATGAATTATTAACAATGGGAAGAGCCTACAGGAATGCTAAGGTGTTTTTTTCATTATTCAAGGATTTTGCATTAAACCTACATATTTTCCTAAAGCACACAATAGTTCTGGGCTGCTCTGAGCTGCTTATATGATCCCCTTCTTATGACTTATCCGATACATTAATACTGTATCAGAAGTTCAGCTGCATACTCAGCTAAATTAACTAGCTACAAATAAGGTAGTTTACTTTGTGAACGTATTAGCTTGCATTCTGAAAGCATGTGGTCTATCCGAACTGAGAAGTCACCTTTTTTTCAAGTCTAATTAAACTGACTGCAGGGACAGGCTAATGACTCTGGGATTAGGTTACCGCTTCTGAGTAATGTAGTCCATAAAAAATCAATTTATCTCACAATGAGCAGTGCCTTTTATATATACCTTTCATACACATTTCTCAAGAAACCCAACTTTGAATGTCTGCATAAATGCAAACAAGGACCTTCAGCAATAAATGGCTGAAAGACCTTCACCAGGAGGTCTAGGCAGAAGCAAAGACTAGAACACCCTCCCCAAGTTTGACACTAGCACCTCACTCTTTTTTTTTTTTTTTCTTAATTTGTTTGGATTGGCACAAAAGTCTGTAGTAGAAACTCTATTGCCCACACGATATAAAGTTTTCGACTAGATGACCTTTTTGTCCTTGACAGCCAGAAATGTCAAGGGAGCTATGAAAATATAATACAGGCTTAATACCAGTTTGTGTGTATGGCTTTTACACCCATACTCTCACTAGAAGGTGAAAAAATAATATTAAAAAAATCAAGTGATCATACAAAGAAAAGTTCCTCAGAACAGTCCTATTGACCTTGTTCTTGCTTCTTGTCAGTTCCCACATTATACAGTGAATTCTTACATATATCTCTGGGAAATAGAAATCTTCACAGAGATACAGCGTGAAGGAGAAACACTTAATGGGCCACATTACATCAAACTCTATTGATCTGCTTTCTTTTACTTGTAGGCATGATTGAGGGCTCAAGTAATTGAATCTTCTTCTTGTAGTCTGACATTTTATTTTCCAATTTTTTTTTTCTTTTGCTTTGTTCTTGAGACATGCTAAACAAACAGAGCTGAGACTGAAGCAGGGATAGCGTAGGCAAGGAGAGCAGTCTAGGCAAGGAGACCTGAATTCCTACCATTTTCCTTACTGCTAATTTGGACCGCAAGTGGCACCAAAATCCTTCTGGGTCTTTCCATGGAGTTGGCAAATGGAGAAAGCAGTGATTCCTTTAACTTGGAATTTAATCCTGATGATCACATCACTCTCACCCAATCTCCATAACACTTAAAGAGCTAAATCTGCACTTAAGTTAAACCTTACTATAGTGAATGTAGACATCCAGCAGAAATCATAAAAAGACAATTTTCTGTGACCATCCAGGAGTCACTTATCATCCTGTTACAAAGACCTTAGACCAGAAATCTTAGACAGTTTAATGAAGTTATTTTGGAAAATCATAATAACTCAGAGTATCTTACTCTCCTTGTAGTCCATTGTCAGAGGACATGATTGAAGGTCCAGAGATAGGTCAGTTATTACCTTACCAAAAATCCCTTTTATCACTGCTGAGGATTTATAATCAACCAAGAGACATGCAGCTGTCAGGATGTGGCCAGGAACACATGCAATGCACGGCTGGGCAGCATACAAATGATTATATAAGATCGATTAGGTGATTTTTATAAGATCAATCAGGTGATTTGTCCTTGCACTTGGCTATTCAGGGAGTGTATCTACAGCCTTTGATGACCCTACCAAGTCCTTCTTGGTTTGCTTCTTTTTCTTGCTCTATCCTTCCTCTAAAGCAGATTTTAGGACCCAAGACACAAAGTTCATGGTCAACGTGAGTCTTGCAGAGTATTATTCACATATAAAGAGTCTACAAAATCAGCCCCCAAGGAATGCATAATCAAAATAACTGGAAATAATTAATATATTTTGTTTCTTCCTTCTCTCTGCCTCTCTTTTTCTCTCCATCCTATTTCTTTCCCTTTCCAGTTTTCTTCATATTATGAAGTAGTTATGAGGCAATATTTATCAGTGAATAACACAGCAAGGCTAGAAAGAAAATAAGAATGCCTTTCTAAGTCATCATGGAAATTACTTAGATAATTCTCAAATAAAGGAGGTTTGTTTGTGGGGTATTTGGTTTTTGTTTTGTTTTGTTTTGTTTTGTCGAGTTTTGTTTCTAGAGTTTTGTATGCTCCAACACAAGCCTCTGGACTTATGATGCCCTGAGGTCTCTTGGTGAAGTGTGTTTGAAACAATCTAGGAGAAAATCTTTGTGAAACTTTTGCTGCAGTGATATTGACAAAGTGATCACACATGGTGATGGTAAAGGGGTGTTTATAATTGTTTGGATTACATTCTTGCATTCTCATCAGAACTCATTCTCTCATACAAAAGGGATTTCAATTAAACTCATAGCATTGCTGTTATTACCCTGGATTAATGACTTACTGGTAGAGGAACCAGAGGACTGGGGCAGATGTTTTCAAGGAGAAATGTGGGTCCTTGCAACAGACTGAAGGAAAATGATCTGCTTGCAGGAGTCCTTTACTTCACTTTTTATTTCAGTCCATAAACATGAATAATTTGCTTGGTAGAACAAATAAAAAGGTGGTTTTTTTGGTGAAACACCAATTAGCTTAAATACATATTCTATCTTTCTGAGGAATTTAGTCAGGATCAGACATGGTTCTCGATTGGCTTGCCTCAGTGAACATGGAAAAAAAAAAGCATATCCAGTCACTTTTGTGTCCAACTTATTAAATTTTGTCATTAGCCAAAGAAGGAAGAAAAGTATAATTTAACTTCTCTAGTATATCCCAATAGTCAAATTGTGCAGAGGAACCTTAACACAGGAACCAATTTGTTTGGCCAACAATTCTATATTACTCTACCTCTCACTGAACACAGCAAAATGCTATACTATTTCATAGAGTATTACAAATGAACTGTTTTATATACAGGCTTTACTGTATTGGGAAATATATTTATATACCCCATTTCTTCTATGACTTGCAGCCTACTTAGCTCTTTTGAGTTTAACAGGACAAATTCTGTATCTCCTTTAAATGCCTTGAAATCAAAGTAATTTTGTTGTCATGATGCAATAACTCTACTATGTTGTCTCACTTAGACTTAAACAATTTATGAGAAACTCTTTTTCATCCTTTCTTATTATTGAACTGACCTCACAATAACAACAAAATAGTTTCCCACAAGATAATTCTGCTGTTCTCTTTCTTAGGCATCCTGACAGTATTTCATTCTTCTACTCCTCCCCTTTAAAATCTGCAGGTACTCTATCAAAGCCCATTTAAATGTATCTCTAATTTTACTTTAAATTCCTTCCAGAAACTGAGTACAAAACCAAATACAGCTAAACTTCCTGCAGAAATAGCTGTAGAAAGTGACCACCTTTCAGGAAATAAAGACATTTTTTCAGCAAAAAGGTGCATATCTTTGATAGCGTATCATCTGACTCCTATATCTCTTTTTTCCTTCCCCCCCCAGATTTTAGTACTGTACTTATTACTTTGTATCTGATAAATTGTGTATAAGGAAAAGAACAATATTAAATTTAGATTTTGCCACACTTCTAATCCAGGAGATCACAAAACCAATAGATTTAAAGTTAAACTCACACATAAGTACTTTCATGAGTTAGCAACATGCTAGGGTAACAGTATGGATTGCATTTTTAGCATTTCCACAGGTAAATGGCACTGAGGGGGATGCTACAGGATATTAGATATATTTAAATCAGAAACAGTTTCCTTTTCATTTTGGTGGAAAGGCTTATGACAATATTGAAAATGAAATTGTATCCTCTTTATTTATTTAATCCAAAAGCTAATAAAGGAACTAATTTCCTAAAATAATAAGACTGGGAGTCGATAACGTCTTTTAGTCAGCCAGCACATCTCTCTAAAGTGGAGGATGGGCATGTTTTAAGGATGGTCCTGATAAGAAGCTTTGTTAGTATGGTGAGCCTTCTCTATCAGTCTCCAGATTTATAAGCCTCACTTTGTTAGTTAAGAGCATGTGTATGCACAAGGGCAATAGCATGACATTGATTTCTTTAGGAGCTCCTCTTCAAAATCAATGGAAAACTGTGTTTAAAAATTGAAGGTATGTTATGGCACTAGAATGCAATACCTTAGGACCTGATCCAAAAGACCCTTAGGTTAAGTTTAATCATCTAGAATTTCGACATCCAGCCAAACTAGCTATTTTGACTCCTCTTTGTGATGAAGGCAGAGAAATAGGTACCATTTCTTTTTACGTGAAACGTGATTTATCCTTTGTATCCAGACTGAGAGTAGTGAGGGAAACACTCAGTTAACCATTTCCTCTGGTCATCAGTCTGTAAGTTGTTCACTTTTCTCAGCTTCTCAGCAGGTACATGAATCCTTACAAATTCCAAATTTCTTCCTGTTTGCAACAAGTTCCTATTAAAATATTTTTTACCCTAAAACCAATGTCAACATAAACCACAAGTACAAATGAAGTGTACAGTGAATAAAAATCTGTCCTAAGAATTGTCGCTCAATAAAGCCAATGCAAATTCACATTTTCCAGTACCTTCTAGTATAGAGGAGAAATTCAGACACAGAAAAGTTTTGTAATATTTTTTTTAATAATTTCTAGTGCTTCCTTGTCTTATATGAAAGTGCATTGGGAAATAAGCACTCAGGTCACACAGCGGTCCTTTGTGTTTGACCCATGTCCAACACTAAACAAATGGTGCCCAGCTTCTCAGCATTTTTCTCTGGAAAGCCCGTTAGATTTATTTGCATTTTTTTTCATCCACCAATAAAAATCCAAAACATACAGGACGCCTTTCACCAGCGTGCACTTGCTCTGCTGAAGAAAAAAATAATAACCATTTACTTAGACCAGCAATCCAAAGTTCATAGATTTGTTTTTGCCTAATTTTACACACACTTTTTAAGTGATGTCAAGAAATTCACTGGCACAGATAAGAAGGCAAAAAGATTAACTAGTTGTACCAGTCATCTCTTGGACTGATAGTAGATTGTATGACAATTTTAGTCAAGATGAATACATCTGAAAGCGTGCTTAGAAATGACAATTGGAACTACAGAGATATTACAACTGTTATATTATTATTGCTTAACTAGCGCCTAAAAACTCCAGCCAGGATTTCAGCCCTAGGACATTAGCTTCAGTAGACACACATAGAAGAAGACAGTCTCTGCCCTTAAAAGCTTATAATCTAAGTAGAAAAGCAAACGCAGTCTGGGAGAAAGGAACCAAGGCACAAATAGATTAAGTGTGAATTCCTAGTCCTAGTAAAAGAAATGGAAATTTTGCTACAGTCTTAGACGATGCTAGGATTTCAACCTAAATAGTTTTCCAAAGACACACAGGAAACCTGTGTCTGAGCTTGGAAGTGGACTTTGATCATTACAAGACCCTCTTGGATTTAACAGAAATCTGTTCCACAAAGCTATATCACTTCACATAAGTTAGTAGGTCTTTTTGACTTCTGAACTAAGTACACAGGGTAATCATTTCTTGATATGGCATAAAAAAATAAAATAAATTAAATAATAATAATAATAATGCAAAAAAAGACAAAGTGACACAAAAGCTAGATTATCAGCTTCAGAAAGATATTTAAGGATCTTCATCCCATTCATATTCATTGAATCTTAGACATCTAAGTGCCCATATCATTTAAATGAGAGGGAACTTGGGCATTTTTTAAACAGTGTGTCAGCACAATGAAAGAAAACCACAGAATTTTCGTATTTGATCATCAGCCTCTCTCTGTTTCCATATTGCCCTTCTTCTATTATGAGGAAAAAAAAGTTAGGAGTGACTTAGCACTTAAGCAAAAGGGAAAAAAAAAAAAAAATCCCTTTCTTTCATTCCTTCAGCCCTCCACATGTGATGGGAAGAGGGCAGAATTCAGCAGTGTCCCTTTAAATTGCCTTTGATTCCTGCATATAACTCTTCTCCCGGGTTTTTGTGCCATATTGTAATGTTAAAGTGTAAAACTCTGCATCTGCTGAGGCATTTGGCTGGAAAAGCAAGTATGTCAATGGCTGTCCCTAGCTGCCATCACACATATGGATTTTCTGTGTTCAGCTCTGCCATCTGGTAGTTAGACCTAAATTCACTCCTCATTGAATAAGGACTATCTACCATATCATACTTCACTCTATATGCTATCCCTTTTCATAGCCTTGTTTTATGAAATTTTATATGGTGTTTGTGTGTCCCATATGTGTGAAAATGTTGAAAGTGTTCAGAAATATTGAGAAAACACTTTCTCTCTGGATACACCCCAGCCAAACATGCACACATATGTGTATGTGTGTACATGCACACACATACACACACATACATGCACACAAACAGAGCTGCCTTCTCCAGGGGAAGAGCAATAAGAAATTCTGCTTGAAAACATGATGCTGTAAATGTAATTTTTAGTACTGTTGATTAGAACTTGGAATTGAACATAACAATCTATAAACAGAAAGTAGTGTTATTTGAGAAGGACCACTTAACACTGTAATGAGGATGTGGGTTAATATCCCTTCCAGTCTCTTTTCCCTACTTGTGACATCTTCAGTAGTAGCTTAATCTGGTGACATTTTCCTCCCTCATTACTATTTTGTCACAGGAATAAAGCACTGGGATTTTATGGCTTCCTACCAGAGCAGGTGCAGCTGTGTTGGTTTGACTTTTTCAATCCTTAAATGCCTTAGCCATCTTTCCTTCTCCTTGCCACCCTCTGCTTGTGCCTTCCACTTGCATCAGTTTTTAGCATGAATTACTGGGTAAGTGAAAAATACAGATCATTGAAAAGTTGAAAATCTTGGAGTCCACAACACCCGAGGAGAGCTGCAGCTCTCTATTGATTTTGAGAGCAAGGGCTAGAGCAAGGCTGTTTCACTCCAAGAACCAAAAAGCAGATGAGATGAACTCAGATCTCTGCTAGTGACAAGACTCATGTATTGCTAGGATTACTGTTCTCAGTTTTTCTTTGTGATGTTTTAGGAAATGTGCTGGTTACTAGTGACAACTTCCTTTTAAATATATTCTAATTCTTAATCGTCTGTGGAGTATGGATTGCCCTTGTGCCAGCAAGGTAGAGAGGTGGCTGATGGCAAGTTCTGGTGATGATGGATTGAAAGGAGCATAACAATATCTGCTGATGTTGCAAAAGCCTTCAAATCTGAGCAACCTGTGTCTTTTTAAAACAAAATTTCCATTGTATTTAATATTTTTGAGGGAAGACATTAGTCTGGGACAGTTACTATATCTAAGTAAACAAACTAAAAGTTAGAGCGAGCTCTCCAGTGCAACACATTTGCTATGATTTTCAGTTTCAGTGGATGTAGGCTAGGATGGGCATAAACCATTATTATGTGACCATGGATTTGGAAAAGGTTTTATATATATATCATGGTGCCTTAAAATTCTGTAGCATAACCAGATGCTCACTGTACCCCCCTTCGCTCCAGCCATTTCTCACAGACCTGAGCTTTTGTTCTGTCCTTGTTTCTATTTCAGCCCATCTAACTTCAGGCGCTTAATTAAGGCACATAAATAAGGTGGGTTTGGCCTATTAGGGATGTAGAGAGTGAGTCAAGACCCTAACCACGGGTGTCTAGGTCATTTTTGGTGGCTGCAACATACCTGAGACATCCATATCATTCTGGCACATGTGCAGTGAAGCTCCAACTGAAGTGCCAGACAAGATAACCCAGGAGATCTTAAAGGACACTAAATGCCTCTGATTGGTTGCAGAAACTTTCTAATGCTGTTCTAGACATGTTAATTTACCCAAGATATTAACACACAATTAGCCAATATGACTCAGGATTTGTGGGAGACTCATGCCTCTCTGGAATGGCAGCTGGAAACCAGCTAGGATCTTATGGCATCTCAACTGGCACTAACACTGTACAGCCAAATCTCATCCTATGAAAATGGTGGTGGAAGGAGGTACTTTCAGAAAGCAATCCATCTGACCTGTCTGATGCTTATTTCAGGAAGAAAGAAATCAAAGTACCTTATCATTTCCATAGACATCAAGTGGGTAGCCAATCCTAAAGTTGAACCTGTGTAATTTGGTGATATGAATCCCATCATTTTTTAGGTTGAACTCTAACAACTGTGAGATTTGGGAACAAACAAACAAAAAAAAAAAAAACAAAAAACCAAAGACCTGGCCAGATGTCAAGAAAATATGTCTCAGCTGCAAGCTCTAATGAAGTAAGTACTGATGTCCCAAAAGAAATGATGGAAGTAATTGAGCTTTTAAAAAAAAAAAAAAAATTGGATGCATTAAGGCCTTTGAAGTTATAATGCAAGGGAAAATAATGTGTTGGTGTGAATGAGACAGAAAAATGGCTTTATATATCTTTTTACTCTATCTTATTTTCCCCTATATTACAGCCCTTTTTTTTCCTTCCTTTCTTTTTCGCTCACACCCCCTCTCCAGGCACTTTGTTTGATCTCTTACATCACATACGTGGCTCTTCATTTCTTCCCTTATTTGCATTTATTTATCTTCTGGTGACTGCATCACTACACAATGAAACAAAATTATTGAACCTTGAAACAGTTCTAGATTGCAAAGATGACACCATAGTAAATTCACATTTGAAATAAAACCTAATCAAATATTATGAGAGGATATGTATCAAATCAACCTCCCAAGAGCGTTTGCATTATAAACTTAATTTTTCAAGACTATGTTTGCATTATAAATGTCCAGCCAAGTTCACCTCCAGAGCAACTTGTACCAAAGTCAACTGAGTTACATTAAGAATTAACTGGAGCCTGTTTATCCATTACAGGATAGTTTAATTTATCTATTAGCTTTATCTTTTGTAATGTTAGATATAGCAAAAGACTGTAGATAAGATATGTTTATAGTATTAGATGAAACTAAATATTGAGACTTTTTCTTTATCTAATTTCTTATTTAAATATGAATAAACAAATGAAACAAATTTATGAATGATATGTAAAAATTTTAGAGGCATTTTTGGTGTTGTTTTTTTCCTCATCAAATGCAATCAATCAATCAATCCATTGCTGAGCAGAATATAAGCTGAAAATGTGTGTTTAATCTTATATATAATTAAGATCTGAGGTGACAGTAAAATCTACAAATCTAAAAATTGAATTCTGTATTACTTATCCTCAGTAACTGTTTTAACAAAAGATAGGGAAAATTTAACTTTGTCCCTCAACTTACACTTCTTACCAGCTTTTTCCTTTTTTTAGACCTTCTGAGTTCTGTTTTATGGACTTCAGCTCATCACAGCATTGTTCTCCAGGAGCTGCAGATGCCACTGAAAAGCAAACACTCCTAAAAAGTTACCAAAAAAGAGCATTAATTCATCTAGTTCTTAGGTGTATCTTGTCTCTTCATCTTCAGGTCCCATTTACAAAATGGAGGGAGCAAAAATAGTTCTGCCTCACACAGTTCTCACACTGAAATTCCATCCAGACCTTAAATTACTGAGGGGCCTACCAAAAGCAAACAAACAAAATCAAACAGTAGAACTCTTCTACTTACAGCTTGCTTCTATTTTTTTAGAGAAAATATTTGACATTATAGGCTATATATCACATCATGGACTGGGGTTTTCATGGCTATTGTTTCCTCCCAGTGGTCTTTTACACAAAAAACAGGGAAGAAAAATCACTTGTAAGACCTTTGGTATAGTGTATGGGGATAAAGGGGAAAAGCATTCAAAAGGGCCAGCAAAATTTTGCAAGCATGCCAGCAACAGCTCAAAGCAGCTGACGCAAACAGAAGAATACCGTTGGAAGCTTGTGTTCTAATCTTTTATCAGTTGGATACTGTATTGGCTTTGTGTGGCAAGGTTTTGGTAGAGGGGGCGGGGGGGGGTTACAGGGGTGGTTTCTGTGAGAAGCTGCTGGAAGCTTCCACTGTGTCCGACAGAGCCAATACCAGCCGGCTCTAAGTTGGACCCGCTGCCGGCCAAGGCCGAGCCCATCAGGGATGGTGGTAACACCTCTGTGATAGCATTTTTAATAAGGAAAAAAAGTTGCTGGGACAGAGAGAGAAAACAGCAACTGGAGAGAGAGTGAGAACACATAAGAGTAACAGCCCTGCAGCCCCCCAGGTCAGTGCAGAAGGAGGGGGAGGAGATGCTCCAGGCGCCGGAGCAGAGATTCCCCT
>JAVJGG010000074.1:76156643-76173290 GCA_035590195.1 Aviceda cuculoides
GGAAGAGTGTGATGAGTCCTGCCCCTGAGGAGGATGAAGCGGCAGAAACAACGTGTGATGAACTGACCGTAAACCCCTATTCCCCATCCCCCTGTGCCGCTGGGGGTGGTTGGTAGAGAATCCGGGAGTAAAGTTGAAGTTGTGCCCGGGAAGAAGGGAGGGGTGGAGGGAAGGTGTTCCGAGATTTGCTTTTAATTCTCATTCCCCTGCTCTGGTTGATTTGTAATAAATCAAATTCATTTTCCCAAGCTGAGTCTGTTTTGCCCGTGACAGTAATTAGTGAGTGATCTCTCCTGTCCTTATCTCGACCCACAAGCCCCTTGTTACATTTCCTCTCCCCCATCCAGCTGAGGAGCAGGGAGTGGTAGAATGGCTTTGGTGGGCACCTGGCATCCAGCCAGGGTTAACCCACCACAGATACCATTATGATTCCCAATAAAACTGTCAGTCTTCCTGAGAAAGCTCTGAATATCCTGATTTGACCTCATAGCTGACCCTGGTTCGAGCAGGAGGTTGGACTGCACGATCTCCTGATGTCCCCTTCCAACCTGAATTATCCTGTGACCCTGTCACCTCTTGACACGACAAAGTACACACCAAAATCCTAAGATGGTCAGCAGCTGTAAGACACATGTATGTACCACAGAGACCCAAAAGGAATGGAGCTCTATGCACGATTAAGAATTGAGAGATGGAAGTACTGTCCTTGCGATCCCAATAGAGGGATGTAGGATGGGGCTGGAAGCAGCCCATAGCAGTTCCTAAGGGAACCTCAGCATCTACAGCTGAATCTTTTTGCTTTTGACTGGCCATGATTCAGATTATCTTGCAGCCCTTGTCACAAATTTGCTGTTGGCTAATGAGATGTACCCATAGGTAGTGCAGTTGAAGCGTGTTGGAGCTATAGTGACCACTTCCAATACTGGTAGTTGTTCTTCTCCCTCCTCTGCCTCCCGCAAAACCTTGTATGACATGGACAAGTGGTATCTGCTTTACCTGTTTTATGAGCTGAGAAGTAAAAAGGATAAGAGCTGTCAAAAATATAGCAATATCGTCAGAGACAGAATACCCTTCAAGAGTCTGCCATAGAAAACGTCCTCTGACTATGACATCCAGTCAGTTAAATGCATCTCAGCAGAAAAGCCAAACTTCTCTCCCACAAGGATCAGGGCCCTGGAACAACAGTTTAGCTGTTCCCATGTTTTCTGAAACACTTTGTCCCCTTTTCCATCCGGGACTCTACAGACAGCCAAATTCCTCCACAAATGCCGCTAAGCTTTATGAACTGGTAGGTGCAGCAAGAGGAGACATTTCCCAACTGTTTCATACCCCCAGCAGTGTGCTGCCCAGACAGTCATCTGCTTTGTCTCCTCTTACACCCTGAGCTCTGACTCACAGATAAAATACTTGCAAGTGTTCAGTGTGCTAGTAAATAACACCCTGTCTGCACTGGGCTGTCATTTCTCTTGCTTAATTAGAGCAGGGGCAAGCCAACATCCAGCATATTTTGAGTTGTTTGGACAAATGCTGCGTATAACTGAAAAGACGCAGTTTGAACATACACACACAGAGAAATACTTCACAGCTGTCCTGATATATTATATGTTTATAAATAGTAGAGGTAAGTACTAGGCTGGAGTATGTTTCAGCATTCAGGCTTTTAAAATGCTTGTATAGCCATTTACGCAGTTCTTGTAGACAGACAGTCCTAAAAAATCGCAAGGTGAAGATTTAAGTAGTCAGTGCTTCTCTAAGCAAACGCAGGATGCCAAGGACTCACTTCAGAGGAGAAAAGGGCATTGTAGAGAATGAATCACTTGTGAATCATCGCTGTGAACTTTTCCAGGAATGTTAGTTCGGTCATCGCAATGTGAACTTCAGAGCATAGATTTTTTATGCATAGGACTGTCATAAATAAACCATAGGAAAATGTAATGAGAAAATATGTAGCATGATGTAAAGCAAACGTCTATATGGAACATCAACAGAACTTAATAATTCAATTCAGTGAAGGTCTGTGTAAAGGAAAGCCAGTGATCTGTGTGCTCTGTACTGTGGGACTTGAAGAATCATGTGAGTTTATTGCAAATTAACATACTATTCGAACTCAAATTCATATGTCATTGATTAACTTCATTGATTTGGAACTTCAGGTTCCAAATAAATAAATAAATAGTTAAATAAATAAATAAATACAGTTCATTATCTGCTTTTTCCTAGGATCTGAGATGTCCTGAAATGAAGAGTAGGTGTAGATACTCAATCACTCTCAAGGTCTTACTTAAATAAACATGATGAACATAGATTGACATGTTCCTGATTTGAAGGCTGCAGGGATTCTTGAGGTTGCAACACTGAAGCAGGACTGGGGAGAGTGGGTTATTTTTCCAGTATTAACACTGACTTCTTTAACCAAGTCGTAGAGACCAAATTTTCATGACTCCTTATCTACAGGCAGTTTTTCAGAATGAACTGAGCCTCCAGTCTGTGCAAAGCTGAGCTCCTGTGAAAATTTACTCTGGTCATATGCACCTTGCATTTTTTTTTTTTTTTTTCTTTAAATATAATTCTGTTAGGAGCACACTCATTCAGCTTTTATGGGAAAGAGTAAACGTTTACCTTCTCTATTTATTTCTAGCCAATTTAGACTAAACTTTTGTGCAGGGAGTACTACCTGGCCGAGTATCTGCTTGACTTAGGTACTCAAGGCATTTGGCTACTGCTCACAGCACATAGGGCAGGTTTGTCCCTTCTGAGAAACTTCCTGTTTGAAAGCAGCATAAGCCAAAAAAGGCAACAAGCAAATAAAGCCATCTCTCAAGCCCATTGTCGAGACCCAAAGACAAATTGGCATCTAATAATAATGTCTATCTAATTTGAAGCACAAAACGGTTCTGCTACTGATGAAAACCAAACGTACTGAGATCAGTATGGCAAAAATGGTATAATTCTCTGCCAATCTGTGTCCTTTGACATGAAAAGCTCTCTCCCTTCCTTTTGTTGGTGAAAAAAGATCAATGACATTTCATAAATTATTCCTGGGCCACACGCCGAACCAAATGCGCTATTAGGGATACAGAAAAAGCATTTTTTTTGCTAGTATTATCAATACAATTAGATTATTGTTTCCACTTCTGCAATTACATGATAACAAAGTGTTAACTTTGAAATATATTAAAGGCAAGATCATGTTGCCTGAACAATGGCATCTACTGAGATGACCTATGAAGCCTGGGACATCAAAATGGGAATGACAAAATATGATATACGATTTATATGAAATCTAAAGACTTCCAGAGTGTTGCCTGGAAACCTAGCCACTAGTAATCTCTCCAGACATTGAAAATAGGACTAATATATGAGGAGGAGTATGTAAGGTAAGCAATAAACATAAAAGAAAGCTCTTGAGTTGTCAAGTTCTGATTTGGCTGCTCAGCCTTTATCCGAATTAAAAAAAAAAATATTGTGAGGAGTAGCTTGGGGATGCTGGTTTAGTTTTTTATTTTATTCTAATTTACTATCTGTATTTTCACATACACATACTTTGACTTTTCTCTGCATCATATTTCTGAAGACCCTTGTGCAAGGACAGAAGAAAAGGAAAAAAAAAAAAAAATCACCTCTAGGAAACAACAGGAAAATAAGGTCTGACTCTAAATAACCTGAACCTGTCTGTTTGTCTCAGTTAATCAGTTTATCTGTCTGTCTGTCTGACTTTGCAAACTGTCACTTGTATAAAAAAAAAATCCAAATGTAGACCTACTTCAGCAGTAGGTTTGTCTCCAAAGGCAGGCAGAATCCTTTCAACTCTGGAGCTGAAAGTAACACCTACTTGCAATTAAGTGCTGTAACAGTAGCAGATAGTTTTAGAAAGCATTGGAGCAGGATTTTTAAGTATTTTATGCCTAATATCTTGAAAGAAAATAAAATCCTATTTAACTTCTGAGCCTTCTAAGGATCTGAATATGCTGTAGAAGTTCTGAGCTCTAGTACTGACCTTGGGAAAGTCATCTCATCTCTCCGTGAATTGGTTATCCATCTAGAAAATGGAAAGTAGAATATGTCTTTCTTGTCTATTTACAGTGTTGACTTCCTGGGCAGGGACGATGTCCTGCTGAGTACATATATCACCAATCACAGCAAGGCCACAATTACTACTGGAGTTTCCATGAGCCAGTGTGGATCAATAACCATAAAGTTCATCATAGAGATGCTGCTAACAATCCCATTATATTTGTTTTTATTTCTAAAGAGGGTCCCTGTTTCTTTTCCCTTTCTGAAGTTTTAGCTAAATTCTGACTTCAGCAGTGGCTTTTTTCCCACCTAGTTTCAGTTTGTTGCTCCTGGGAGAAGCAGCGTGATACCAGCTTAAGCAATGCATGGACGAATGTTTTCTGTATCCCATTACAGGTTGACTATATTCTCAAATGAATTTTGTGAACATTATTCTTTCATGATTTGTAAGTTTCTTCAAGTGTTATAGAACTTCAGAGCTCCCCAACTTGTTCTATTCTGATTTACATTTTCATGCACTTTAAAGGCTCAGAGCACTGCAGAAATGTTCAATAACATACCAAGTGACAAAACAACCTAAAGAGGTCCACGAGTACCACTGATTTCCTTTGACATATGGAAGATTTGTTGCAAACCCTACAGAAAAGGGGAAGAACCTACATCTATGTCTCATGGTCTCTGACGTAGTAAATAAACACTGTTTTTAAAAAGTGTATAAATGCATGCCACTTTAAAACATCTAAATTGCTATGTTGAGTTCAGTCATTTTGGATTGAAATTAAGAGCTCGAGGCTGATATTGAGTAATAATGTTGCCATTATTACAATGTTATTTTGGAGTCTAGCTGTGGAGAAGGTGCATTGTTCACTAAATTAGTGACTATGATGTAGTGACATTATATGAAGTGTGGAACAGATTCATGCAAATTAATTTAGGTACCAAGCAGACTTTCCTACATCGCAGCTAGTGACCTTGTGCTGTTTACACATCCCCTGGGGAGAGAAAATCCCTCTCAGACCTTTGGTGTGGTCTATGTTTTCCCATTCAGTATGGGAAAAGCATAAGGTAAGTAGTTACCTAATGTAGGCACTGTCATTAAGAGCCTACAGCAAAGTGGGTAGAATCTTGCTTAACATGTTGAGACCAACCCTGAAAAAAAACAGATTCAAAGTAGAAATTGCGCTCTCCTCTCCTCTCCTCTCCTCTCCTCTCCTCTCCTCTCCTCTCCTCTCCTCTCCTCTCCTCTCTGAATTAGGGTCAAAATATTTTATGTAGGGAATATCTCAGAACATCAGAGAACATTAACAGTTACCCATAAATTACGTGAGGAGTTACATCTCTGGTATTCCGGACTGCCCACCTAACACAATCAAAACCCATCAAATCAGCCTCATATGTCAGCCCATCGGCTTAAAAAATAAGAGACATTTTCTGCTGTTTCTGTATGTAAAAATAAAAATTGCTATAACACACTTTATATTTTGAATTTGTTTATCTTGGTTCATATCACATTTGAATGAACTCTAGTTGAAGATTATTTTCTTTTATTTTTATTTTTCTGTACAATCATGGGTGATCATCTTATTTTTTACAATGAAAATGGCTATGTCCATACAATTAGACAAATCTAAATGTTGTGTTTGAGTTAAAGAAAATTACATTAAACATGATAAGATTTGCCATACTATGTTTTTAATTTCTAGATCTATACATTGATAAAAAACATTAGAAAAAACAGGAAACAATACATTGTCATTGCCATGTTCCCCTGTTAAAACCAGCATGTTGCAAAGGGAGAGAGTCCAGTACAGGAAGTGCTCTGATACTTCCTCAGGCAGAAATGTTACTGATCTTTTCTTGTGGAGACACTAAAAGTTTAAAACCATGAGTGCACAAACAATTCTTTTTTAATGTAACTGCAGAGGGATAACTGAAGAGGATGAGCACTGGCAATAAATATGCTGTTTGGGTTATTCATACATTTCTGATTCCTGTTCTATGATTATCTGCAGAGTCTCTCAAGTTGAACCTAGTATGTGCCTATGCTTTTTCCCTTGGAATAATTTGTCAGATGACAGCCTTCCAGCTCTTGTCCTCCTCCTTGGTACCCTGCCTCGGTAGCCAGCCAGTGATTGGCAGCTGCTAGCGAAACTCTAGACCACACAACCATCAAGCTGCATTGCAAACACAGCCGGAGACTACATGCCAGAGCGCAAGAACAGCCAAGTGGCAAGGTGACAAATAATGTTGCCCCCACTGAAAAGGATAAATTAGCAGAGTCTTATTCTTCTGTTTCCGCCAATTTCCAGTGGTGAAGCCAAGTGACAGCAAACTTGGCGTGTATCTATCAACAGGAACACGTCTGCAGCAGTGCCAAGCTTTAGAGCCATCATGCCTGTCATCTTAACATCCTAGATGTTAAGAGCGGTGCAGAAAAAAAGGCCAGGACTTGAGTCATAGTCTAGCACTGTACAAGTGCAGAGAAGAATCTAAAACCTAGGAAAAATCTGTATTAAAATAAACATAACTTATTAAACCAAAATATATTTTTAGCATAAGACTGCTGACCATCCTCAAGTAAAGCAGAGGAAACTAAGGTCTGGATTTCATCCACCTAATTTTAGAACTAATTAAAGACATGAAGACACACCTGAAGATCTCTCTGCAGTTAGGACAGAGAAACACATCAGAAAGGTGTCTCGGACCACCTGAATCATACTGCTCCCTTGTTCCTTTGCCCATGTAACGTGGGAGAGTACTGCTTCCAGTTGCTCTTCTGTCAGAAAACAACACGCTAACATTACTTCGTTGATTACATACCTAGATGTAGCAGGCAGCTTGTTGCAGTTCACTTGATGTATCTATTAATTTTGATCTTTAACTCTCAATAGTATTTAGGTAGTTAAATCCACCGACTTCAACAGACTTGTCCAAAGTTACCTACAGACCCAATAGCATACCCACTAAAGTGCTGAATTTGTACTTGTCTTGTTTGTCTGATCCCCAAATATGTGCTTCCAGCATGCTCCTCTTTTAAGCTGCCAGATATGATGCTTTCAAGCATCATATTTGGTCAGAACACAGAACCAGTCTCCAACAGGACTTTGTATCACTGAGCACTGGCAGTTCAGCCGGTTCTCAGTCCACCTCTCTGTCCGCTTATCTAGCCCATACTTCACCAGTTTGTCCACGAGGTTATGTAAGGCAGTGTCAAAAGCCTTGCTAAAGTCGAGATAAAGAACGTGCACTAGACTTTTGTGTGTTCAGTACATTTATATGTTCCCTGATCTCATCCTTCTCCATGGAGGGTAAGTGGGACTCCTGAAGGTAAATCTTAATAGTAAAAAATACAGTGGAGAGGACATTAATTATCTCAGCCCTTACCATGTCTTTCTTCACTATTTCCCATCACTAGCCCTTCACTATTTCACTCAGCAGTGGGGCCATGTTTTGCCTAGTCTTCCCATTGCAACTGATGCACCTGTAGTAGCCTTTCTGGTCATTGTTTATGTCCTTTACCAGATTCAACTCCAGATGGGCTTTGGCTTTTCTAACCCTATCCCTGCACACTTGGGCAGTGTCTTGCTATTTCTCTTGTGTGACTTGACCTTGCTTGCAACTTCTACACTTTCCTCTTTACTTTTCATGTTTGTCAGGAGCTCCTTGTTCATCCACATGGGTCTCCCGCTACCTTTGCTTGGTTTCATGCTAGCTGGGTTGGAACATTCTTAACCTTGGGGTGGTGGTGGTGGGGGGTGATCTTTGAGTACCAGGTAGCTCTCCTGGGCCCCTCTTCTCTCTAGGGCCATATCCCATGGGATCCTTCCAAACATATCACTACAAAGACCGAAGTCTGCCATCCTGAAGTCCAGGGCTGTTATCTTACTATTTGTCTTGTTAGCTCCTCTCAGGATGCTGAAAGTCACCATCTTACAGTCACTGCAGTTAAGGTTGTCCCTGACCTTCACACCTCCTGTAAGCTTGTCCTTGTTTATATCCATGAGGTCCAACAGATCATGTCCCATCACCAGCTCCTCAGCCACCTGTGTTTGAAAGTTGTCATCAATGCACTCCAGAAACCTTGCAGATTGCCTGCATCCTGTTATGCTGTCCCTCCAGCAGGTGTTGGGGTAGTTGAAATTCCTCATGAGGATCATGTCCTGCGAGCATGATGATTCTTCTACTTATCTGAAGAAGGCTTCAGCTACTCCTTCCTGACCAGGCACCACATCACCCATGTTAGTCTGCTTGCTAATCATAACTTAGATGCTCCTAGATGTCTCGTGATCTGGTTCTAGGCAATGCTCCATGCATCCCCACTGCTGTTTCACACCAAGGGCAATTCCCTGTCCTTGCCATCCCAACCTGTACTTCCTAAAGATCCTGTGCCCATCCACGGCAGCACTCCAGGCATGTGAGCTCTCCCACCACGTCTCTATGATCCTAATGAGACTGTAGCCCTTCAGCTGCATGCAGCCATCTAATTCCTCCTGCTTGTTCCCCATGCTGCCTGCTTTAGTGTACAGACATTTCGGAGAGGCACCCAGACATGCTGATTTCCCAGAAAAGATATGAGGAGCTTTCCCCATAATGTTATCCTGCTGGCACTTATGTGTGCACATACGATTGAGGTACACCACATACAGCCTTGTTTTGTTCATTTGGAGGTGTGCTGTCCAAATCACCTTGCACGCTTTCCTTGCCAAGCTGGCCCACCACTGCTTCAATTTGATTGTGGGTCATCATCCTCCCTTGTCGTGTCTCCTTAACCTGTCCCTCATGTACGTCTCCCTCCAAGCTCCATGGAGATCAGAACGTCTGCATGAAAGCCTCTAAGAGGTTATAGGAAATAAAAGAGGCAGGTTGTTTAGCAATCATAATTATTCAGAAGTTGGGTTAATTGGGTTAATATTCTCAATGAAAGCAAGTGATCTTTCTTGAAGATGTGACATCTTCCTATTTCTGTCAGCAACTACTCCCTTACTACACTCTCTATGGACTGGCATAGAAATTCAGCTGCCCTTCCATTTACCTGTTAAATGTCTGGCATTTTCCTCTGCTGAACTCCCTACCTGCTGTGTGCCTGGTGTTGTTTCCTGCTGTCTACTCCACCTGTCCACTTTACTCTTTTATTTCCTCCTTAAATGTTAACACGGCACAGATGGGCTCTTACTGCCTATGACTTTCTAATGGAGTTGTTGAATGTTAATGATACTTTGGAATTTAAAAAGAAAAAGAGATGGACAGCCACTAAAACACCAAAGAAAATAAAGGTATGCATCCAATGTATCCATCTGTCTGTATGCAACACAATGAAATAACTCATTAGAATGTTTATTGTTACAATATAGAAGCACTGAGAGTCCTCAGCCAACACAAAGGGTTCCCTGTAGACTAAAAAAAATTGCAAATTATTACTTTGTCATATCTGAGAGTGAATATAAATTTCCCAGGCACACAAATCTATAGCGTAAAAATGAGGGTGAAAAGTAAAGATTCTTCAGGGGTAAAAGAAGTCTGCTCTTTTGTTTTGAAGTCCCTAACCCATCTTAGAAGGAAAATAGCCAAGGCATTAATAACCAGACATTCCCAAATTTTTTGCTTCTTTGGAGGGCCCTGTCATTTTCATGTTATCATCCATTCAAAGAGCCGATGCAGCTGCTGGCATACTCACAGCTGCCCCATCTCTCTTGATGTATCCCTGTTCTTGCTTAATAAAAAACTTCTGTCTGGTTCGGCACCACCTCCTGCCTCCTTTTCTTTCCTCATCTGAAACTGCCAAAGGGGGCCAAGAGACATTCATCAGGATATTTTAGGCAGCTGGATGGCTGTCGTGGCTCTAGTTCACAACTGTAAGATCCGTGTGAGACGGTGCAGCTGCTACCCTGCATGGGCTGCCCTGGAAGGTCAGTTCTACCCTCCAACCTGAAACAATCCAGAAGATTAAATGTCTGAAAAAATTACTTGTTTTATTATGCTGAAGTGGTTGAGGAGTCTCACCTCACAGTTTTGTACTGAGACATAATTGAATGTGTGAAAGCAGAATACCAGTCCACATTTGTTCATAGCACCACATACTTATCTTCATTCTGTTGAACAGAATCCTGAGCGCTTTGGTGTGGCCAATATACCTGCACCTTCATCTCACCTGACACTTTGATGATCTAGATGCAGGAAACTGGAACATGGCTGCCTCTACTTTTGTGTTTGGGAGTCGAAAAAGAAGAGAAAAAAGAATGCAGCATTGCCAATACAAAGCATTCAATCAGACTGAATTAAAAATCATGCTGTTTGAAAATAAAATCAATAAATTCTGGGCCCTTTTATTTGCTAGCTCATGTCTGAGATGTGACAATTGGCCTTTCACATCTATTCCCTGCTTCTCTAACAGCTAAAGGAAATCCTCCCTTTCTCCCTCTTCTCTTCCCCCCCCTCCCTTCCTCCATTACTTCCTGCTCCCCTTCTCACTTCCCTTTCTCTCTGAAAATTTAAGAATGAGGACAGCCCAGCAGTATGGTGCTAATCTGCAGCTTTCAAGAATCCATCAGCGCCCCGCTTTGCTCTAGTATTTCAAAACAACTTTGGGTAAATTGTTTCAGTTCTTGTTTGCTCATCTACAAAATGTGAACAATGTACAGATGGCCTTTATAGAGGTATTGTGGAAATTCATAAATTTCATAAATAAAGATAGCTCGACTGTAAAAACAGAGGACTGAAAATATCAGAAATTAACAGTCAAGCTCCCTTTAATACAGCCGTGTCATGCAGCCCTGCTTATACATACACCTTTTCACATCTTAAAACTATTTTTTACCCACACTGTTTCTACCAAGAGGTTATTCTGCAACTTCAAAACTCAGAAAACTTGCACCTGTTTTAATTTTAAGCTGAAATTGAATTTTATTAAATCCATTTTTGTTATCTAATAGTTTATTTTCTTTAAATTCCATTCTCATATTTACCACCATGTCTCACTGAATTTATAGACGGAAATCATATTCCTGTCTCAGCCTTCATAGAGTTAAGCCAAATTCTTTTAGTGTAAAACTGCCTGCCTTTTTTTTTTTTTTTTTTTTATGTCAACCTATTTCTTGTGATGTTTCTGAACTTTTCTTGAAATTGGGTGACCAGCATGGGATGCCAACAGCCAAATAAAACTACTCAAGCACATAGTACTTAAAATCTTTTGCCTGACAAATAGGAGCCTGAGATTACATTAATCTCTTTCACAGATGTTTCACACTAGTTATTCATAGATATTTTATGATCTGTTAATATATTAAGTCTTCCCCTTTTTCTGTCATTTCTAATTGATAGCCTCCCATCTTATAGAAGAGTTATCAGTTCTAATTCTCAAGTACATTTTGTAGACCTAAATTTCACTGTACTTTTCATCTAGTTCTCAGTATCGTTGACTTGTTTTTATCACAGTCCTTCCTTCATGTTGATGGTGCCTCGAATTTTGCTTCATCAGGAAAGCCAAGGGACATTCATCCTATTTAACTTTTAAATTATATTAAAGGACATACGTGTAGTATACACAAGAAGTCTAAAGCTTGGAAGCGAAGATGACCAACATGAATGTAAATGACTTTGCTCCTCAACTCTTCATTGACTGTAAGGAGGAAGCCTAGGTAATTACACTAAATTTGCAGATGACTTCTGAATGTTTAAAGTGAGGTGAACTGAACTTTAACCTCCATTATCCAACTCACACTGCTGAGGTAAAAATCACAAATACAAATATTGTCAGTGTTAGGCAACAGACTGGTCCTTGAGTAACTGATTAAATATGAGGTCCCTTACAACACAATTTCTTGTTGCCTTCCTTTATTGTGGTTCTCTTTCCAGTGAAGTCTGTACTCTTTTGAATATCTGTTCAAATTCTTCACTGTCATTTAGCTGAAGACTCAACTGGTTAAATTAGCTTTTCCTGTAATAAACATGCAACACAGTCAATGATTTTCATTTCATGTTTCTAGAGACAAGAGGCTTTTTATGTTTTATTTGTTCAATACTTAGCCCATTGACTTCTGTGCCTAACTCCTCCAAACACTTGTGCAATCTTAATCCTAATCCTAATTTGGTGCTTTTACTGATCTATATTTCATTACCCATGCAGAGGAGATGCAAGACCTAGTCAGCATCTAGAATTATGAAAGTTCACTTTCTATAGAGAGCTGCAAATCTTCCTGGTTGCACTAATGGGTTTGGTTCAAAACATACTGTTTGTTATGAAGAGCAACTCCACTGAATAATTTATTCAAGTGCCTTGTGGGTGAATTCATCTCACCTGACTTAAGGCACTTACCTGATGTGTCTAACCGAGAAGTGAATATTACTCCATACTCATAAAGATAGGCAAGTCTTACAATAATTCAGACCACTTTAGACTTTACTTACTTACTTGAGTACTTATAGGACTTTTCTTGCATCATTAACTTTAGGGATAGCTTAGAGTGATTTGACTTCTAACTTAGGTGTCACTATTAAGTTTCTAAAGTTTTCTAAGGTAAATTGAAGCTTGTAGAGAGAGGAAAATAATATTTTTATACATTTAGTAGTGCAGTCAGGGTAATTTGGGAACAGATATGCTCTACCTATCTGGAGTATATCCTTTAT
The DNA here is from genome assembly GCA_035590195.1 of Aviceda cuculoides. NCBI lineage: Eukaryota > Metazoa > Chordata > Aves > Accipitriformes > Accipitridae > Aviceda > Aviceda cuculoides. The sequence continues at coordinate 76,169,280 of JAVJGG010000074.1, forward strand.
GCTTCAAAATGCATATCTCATGCCCCAAATCATTAAGTATAGAGGGTTAGGACAAGATTTTCACAGGGGAAAGTCTGACTATTTCTATGGAAGGGTTATTGTAGCTTTCTCTGAAACATCTGGCACTGGCCAATATTAGCAACAGAAGACTGGACTAGATGGACTGCAGGTCTGATCTGGTGTGGCAGTTCCTATGTTCCTGTGTTCTTCCTCCACCTGGTGCAAGGGCAAAACTGTCAGGTATAATGAGGAAATCTTTATTCAGGTCCCCAGGTAAGAGTATGGAGTTGGCAATTAAAAAACCATCTTTTGAAAAACTCAGAGAATTTTGCCTTTTTTACTGAGAAAATGTACATTATATATAGTGAAATTTTCCCAAATCTTTCCCTATTTGTAATTGAGTAGTACTACAGACAAATGAAGGAGACATTTACAGAGAACTCATGGCTACTATTATTCTATATTTTTTTTATTATTGTCATGCAATTATGGAGTAGACTCCATTGTCTATGTGCTATATTAGTATAGGAAAAAAATATTTTTGTTTCTAAAAGCTTACATCCAGATTAACTTCTTCTAGTCTTAGTTCCCTAGCTGTAATTCCTGAATTAAGTGCCCAGTTGTCTTGGGAGCACTGTTACTGATGCAGAGAAATAAGGACTTCCAGATGAAGGTTCAGGTTTGAACACCACACCTCCCCCCGATGGTATATTTTTCTCTTCATTGACAACAAAGTCACCCATGTAGGACTACAAACCAAAGTTAAGTGCCTTTTTTAAGTGAATGCTATTAAAAAGAATTAATTCAGGTTTCATAATCTAAGTGCAATGGAAGACACAAAAACTTGAAACCGATAGACAAAGTAATACAAAGAACCCACAAGAAAATATTGCCCATCATTTGGCAGGTAGTGATCTCAGTAAACCAGCGGCATAACTATTCTGCAGTTTTTAGTTTTCTAGAAGTGCAGCATAGTTTTAAGAATACTGTGAAGGTTTTCCCAGTCTCCCTTTGGATTGTACTTGTAATTACTTGTAAAGTAATTTTGTGAAGAATGGCACAGGAAAACATGACAGTTTGTATCTAGAAAAATTTCTGTTGCTTAGTTATAGGAATTTATTACTGTTTGAGATATCCTAAAATATCCATTTATGTTCCAAAAGGTGCAATGTTCCTGCAGTCGCTTTATCATAACCACCATTCTCACGGAGATATCTCAGAAACTCTGGATCATGACTTTGCCAACTCTGCCTGAGGTTCTTGTAGTTTCAATTTTCACTTTTCACAATACCTTATCATATCTATGTCTGCTGCAATTTTAGTGAACTGGTTACCAGTTAAAGGCTAGATGACGGTATTCTGACTTTGTCGCTTAATGGAGTTCTCTAATTGAGGCATACAGTTATCTTACTTTCCCGTTACATTCAGTGGAGAGAAAAAAGGCACCTGCAGATGCTGTGTCAGATGTAAAATAAGCTGAATTGTCTTTTAGAGGTGCTTATTTCTTCCTCCCATTGACAGGAGAAAGAACACAGCTGAACAGTAGCCTAAATTTAGTGCTCCCAGGAAGCAAATGGGATATTAGGAAGGATAAATCTGGCTATAACAGTTGGATCGTAAGGTCAAGTGCTAAAACTCATCACCCTGCTGGAAACACTGAAATGGAATTACACTTCTTCAGTATCTTGTTCCTTCTTCCTCTCACCTTCCTCTGCATGAGTCTGTGACTGACCTTACTTGGTTTCCTGTCTAGCTATTTGCATCCCTAACAGATATGGCTGAAACAAAGTAAATTTTAGTGGTGACAGTCCAACATCTCTCATTTGATCTTAAATACCAAAGCTGGAGTGCAATACAGGCTGTGCAATGGTCTGTGGTATGCAGAGAAAAAAAAAAAAAAAACAACAACCAAACCTTAGTGATAGTAGTGAAACGGATTATTCATACAGAAATCTAAACTTAGGTTTTGAAATAGATAATGAAAGAACCAAAATACTCCAGACCAATCTCAACTCCCCATCATGAATTCCAAAGAACAACAGTGTAGTCACACTGCCTTGGGTTCTGTCTGAACAGAAGGAAAAGGAAGCTCACAACGACATAGTGTTCAGTCAGTATCACTGTTTCAAAAGTAGACACAATACAGGGAACAGAAATGCAAGGTCATTAGCAAATGGAGAACTATGATAACTGGATTGTGATTCTTGATCAAAACTGAAGTCTTTTTATTATCACTGCTGTTTTTTCTTTGATTCACAATGGGAATGAGACTTTGTTTTCTGAGTATCAAATTTAAAAAAAAAAGATAAAGAGCTAACAAAATAAGAGGTAACATATGGAGTGTGGCACTGGCTGCATAAAGATTATGGATTTTATTATTTGTTGAAATGGAAATGTCAACGTAATCTCATGGGTTGATGCCATGGAAATTCCATTGGATTTTCCATGTTGGTGATGCATTTATACAAGCCTTTTGGATTATAAATGTGCAATTCAGTATTAACCCACTAGATTTTCTGCCTGATATCTACTAGCTTTCAATATTATGTCAACATTAAATCACAGTGTTCGTACTCACACCTGGATTATTGAGAGAAAAAAACAGTCTTGATTAGTTATTCCTTTTATAATTATTTAGTGTTTTCTAAAAATGCAGAGACTTCTCTAAGAGCAGGAGAGAGCCCCTGACCCACTAGATTGAAAATGCACTCTACCAGTTCTCAGTCCCATTATCAAGGAGTCTCAGGTACACTGCAACTTCCAGCTAAAACTTTTTCTTTCTTTTTTTTTGAAGGAGGGTGCCGTTCATCTTACAGCTATTTACATATTTATTGATCAAATCATATTGCATACAAGGTTTATGAAAGAAACCTGCTTACAGATGCACGTGAGTACAGGTGGGGGCATATATTTCCAGGGTGCCTTTAGAGAGAAGAAATGTTGCAGATGTTGAAGAAGCACGGTGTTCTCACATACCGGTACAACACTGCAGAATAAATCCCTTCAGTTTCCCATTCAGGAGTGGTACTCATCCCATAACTTTTATAATCTTATTCAAATTAGGTGTGCATTCTCCCTTGATAGTGAATAGAAAAAGTTAGAAACCACCATAAATAGATTCAACCCATAAGGTTAGATCTCTGTTTCAAACTGACAGAAGTCTTCCTATAGACATTCCTTTCTCCTGTCATTGACTGTAAAGGGACTCTTGATCACTACTTCAGTCTTGGCAATTGATATTTAGATAAATAATCCTGAAAATTAAGGGATGAACTCCAAATCAGTTTATGCATTTAATGTAAAACATACAAAAAACCCCAACCAAACAAATTAAAAGAAACATAGATTGTTTGGTAAAACTTCACTAAAATGTTCCATGTCGCTAATTGAATGGTTGACTTTGGTGAGATATGCAGTAGACACTAGTCATTATTTATGCCAGACTAAAATGTGTTCAAGTGTATTATTTGATTATCATATTATGAGAACAAGACAGAATTGGAAAGAGGCAAGGTGAGGTGTGGAGTAAAAATAATCTAGTGTCGTGGTTTAACCCCAGCCGGCAACTAAGCACCATGCAGCTGCTCACTCACTTCCCCCCCCACCCAGTTGGATGGGGAGAGAATCAGGAAAAAAGTAAAACTTGTGGGTTGAGATAAGAACAGTTTAACAGGACAGAAAGGAAGAAAATAATAATGATAATAAGAATAAAATTACAACAACAATAATAATATTAATAAAAGGATTGGAATATACAAAACAAGTGATGCACAATGCAATTGCCCACCACCCACTGACTGATGCCCAGCCAGTTCCTGATCTGCACTCACCACAGCCCCACTCCCCCCAGTTTATATACTGGGCACGATGTCACACGGTGTGGAATACCCCTTTGGCCAGTTTGGGTCAGCTGCCCTGGCTGTGACCCCTCCCAGCTCCTTGTGCCCCTCCAGCCTTCTTGCTGGCTGGGCATCAGAAGCTGAAAAGACCTTGACTTAGACTCAACACGAC
>JAVJGG010000074.1:76173390-76191517 GCA_035590195.1 Aviceda cuculoides
CTAAACACTACTTAGCAACAACTGAAAACATCAGGGTGTTATCAGCATTCTTCTCATACTGAACCCAAAACATAGCACTGTACCAGCTACTAGAAAGAAAATTAACCCTATCCCAGCTGAAGCCAGGACATCTAGTAAAAGAAAGTGCACACTGAAGAAAATTAAAGCTATTGAAGCCAAATAAGTATGTCAAACCTTAAGGGAATGTGAGGAATAAGAGAAGAAACAGAAGAAAAAGAGAACTGAATTGCTAAGGTGGACTTCTGTACTGCCTTGAAGATCGGACTTGAGAACATCAATGTAAATAAAGAAGATACACCTAATTTTGCAAGAACAGAGCACTGATGAGATGGAAATGGCATAACCTGGGCTGTAAAGCAAGAGAACAATTTGGCTTCAGACTTTCACGTGACTCATAGAAGCAGACGTGCAGATCACAAAGAGACATAAGGCACCAGAGGGGAGGGAGTTTCAGTAGCAAATATCTGGGATGACCACACACTATTGTAAGAGGTTTGCAAAGCAAAAGGGTGTTTTTCAAGGTGATGTAACTCAAAGCAGAAATGGAAAGGGTGGGATGCAAATATTTATGAAGATTAAAGGGAACCAAAGACAAGCTACTGAATTGTAAATAACAGCATTAAGATTTCTGGCTTCACTACCGAAGAAAATAATGAAACTCACCTCCTCTCTCCTCCCCATCTGGACAGTTTTAATGTAAAAAGATGAAAGACTGAATAATTCTTACAACCCTGCTTCATAAGGGGTATGCCAGTCAAAGAGAGACAGTTTTTACCATATCAGGGCTTTTCTAGTCCACAAAATGCCTCATATGGCGACATTCACTCTACCCACCCCCTCAGATGCATGAATAACATCTGCCTTTTCAAATTATTATCTAACAGCCTTGACAGAGCCAAAATCTCTTCCAAGACTGCCAAGCTTTGGTATGTAGCTTACAATTAAATTTTAGGAAACAAAAAAGGAACCTTTTAAAATAAATGCCTAAGTAAACTGTTCAAGGGGAAATGTGAGGGGGTTTTGAAGACATCCAGACAGAAATGTCTTCCCACCTGTGTTTAGGCATCTGAGCCAGTGCTTAATGATACACGTTTATGAACGAGTTATACACCAGTGTTAGGTAAATGAGACCCATTTTAATTTTTGTAACTGGCTCATCTGAGGGACAAGGACTACTTTTCAACATTTTTGTGGACTTTACAGTCAACTATAGTGTCTAAAAAGCATTACAAGTATTATTTAGGTAATTAAATTACTGCTGTATCTATTGGTATTATTGGTTATGTCTGAAAATGTCATTTAATCAGATACCTCTGGAAATACCGAAGTAGCTACAGAGAGGCAAGGTGATCTTTCAAACCCCACAAAGTACTGTAGTGTTACCATCAGAATACACACGAGCCTTGGGCTTTAATCACTTAACAGCATTCCCTGACTTAGATCATTTGCACCTTAAAATTGGTAGATTTTGTTTCATCCAATACTGTTGCAAAAGGTTTCACTCTAATTATATTTGAAACTTCTTTTTGTTTTTCCATTCCAAGCCTGTTTCTGACTGTGTGACAGACTAGAACATTGGATGGAAAATTCAGCATTTGCAATTCAAATTCCAAGTGAAGGTTTTAATGCTGAATACTTGTGGATATCATTTAAAAGGCCTGTAGAGTTAAACAATGTGTGGTTTTTTTCCCATACGTGGTGAACCGACTTTACAGATATTATTCAGTGAAGATCTGGAGATGATATTAATATGGTGCTTATGCATAAAACGCACAACAGGCAAGTATTTTGTAAATTCAGCATTTAGTTATCTCTTATCCATTAACAAGAAGCAAAGCAAACATCTCCCCCTTATATTCATGCCCCGAGCTAAGCAAGGGGAATGGAAAAGGTTTTTAGAATTACAAATAGAACCTTTAAATTGTAGAAACTTGCTAATTTCATTTATGAAAAGCATTACAGAACTTCTGCTTTCTCTCCCAGTTGTTATTCAAATCACAGTCCCAAGCTAAAAAAAAAAAAGACAGAAAGAAAGAAAAAAAAAAGGGGTGGGGGGAAACAGGGAAAGAGAAAGGAAATAATCCTGCCAGGAATTTAGTGAGTTTTTCTTTTCAGAGAACAGGCAGAAATACTGCATATTTAAATATGCAAATTAAAGCAAAACTTAGGTTGCTAAAAAAGAGGAAAAGAAAAGGGTGGGGAAGAAGTGGAGAAAATATAGAAAGAATTACGAACTAAGTTTTCAAAAACAGATACATGGAAAATATGTTAATTTATCCATATAATTTTGAAAGTAGAATATGCATTTCAGTGTTCAAATTGTGAATGTGCATTTTGAAATATTAAAGATTTATCTTTCTTATAGGACTTTACAGTTTTTGAAGCTGTAAATATAAATTAAGAATAAAATTATTTCTTGTGTAAGAATCCAGAATAAGGGGTTTGCACCTCCTAAATCCCAATAAAGCCCTCAAAATAGGATTTAAAAGAGACTCATAGGCAATACGTAGCTGGGAGAATTTCACCCAAAGGGATAAAGCATATTAGCATTACTTCTGCAACTAGTTTCACTACAGTCTCTTGGACTAATTACCTACGATGAGAGTCCTTGCTTCATATAGTCTTTTAGTCTGGCAAGACAGATCATTTAGAAATACTAAATATTATAACAAGGCAAGGGATTCGGTATGCCTTTATGCATTTCCACAGTCAGATTTATAGACAAAGCTGGATACAAGAACACTCCTTGCAAAATTTGGGACTAATGAGTTAACCAACCTTCTGAACATCTCTGAGAGATAAGCAAATATTCCTCCCCCCACTTATAGACAGTAATACTGAAACAGAGTGAGTCTGAGTGAGGTGCCTACCCACAGATGAATACTTTTGAATTAAAGGAAGACATAAGAATACTGCTAATGTTTTTTTTTCACTTAGCATGATAAATCAGTTGAAAATATTACTGCGAAGAAAGATGATAAGAAGTTTGAAGCTTTAACTGGAAAACCCCCAAATTAGTGTACTGGCTTGAAAGAAAAATAAATAAATTGTATTATTTATTCCCAGATTATGCTTATCGCAGATCAGAATTTGCATTTTTTCCAGTTTCACAGGAAGCTACATCTTTCACACCCTCAATTCATTCTCCTTTTCATCTGTGGTGATCTTCAAAACTCCATCAATCTAATTCATGTTATCACTAGATTAAGTTCCAGGTAAGTAACACATTTTTTGCCATGGGGCAGCTATTTGTCATTTCGTCCCTTGTAATCTTCCCTGACCAGAGATTTTGGTGAACCCTCAACAGTATCAGGGTAACAACGCACTCATGGAACTGCAGTGTATGATGTACTGCAAAAGCCTGTAGGCATCTTCACGTACAGTATACCAAATTAATACACTAGTGCTGTAAACCCACCAGTTTTCTCTGTACATAATCTTTCCTTTGAGTTCTTTTATCACAACTCTTGCTTCCTGAAACAATCCCCAGATATTAAGACTTGTGTTTCATCCTACATGTTTAGCTCCATTTGTATTATTTTCTGAATGCTGTAGGCAACATCTTAGCATTTTACAGTTTGGTAGAGTTCAACTAATGGAAGGTGTAATTTTATAAGATGGATGTTTTAAAGTCCTGAAGGAAATTACTTTCACAAGAGCATCAAGACCAGAGTGTAGAGACTAGTTCAAAAGTAAAGAAGATTTGGGTTTGTTAATTTTTTTGTAAGAAAGCAAGCCCATTAAGTATTTGGCAGGGATGAGAAATTGAACACCGGTTGCTCTTTTGGACATAGAGTAATTACACCAGCAGATTGTCAATATCCATGCTCAGCATACGTAGTTCTTGCATAGAGCATTCTGTGTAACAGTAAATAACATGGCTCCTGGCAAGGAAAGATGTTGAACCACTCTGGAGAAAAAATGGAAGATGTTTTTAGGGAAATGTAAATAGCTAAGAAATTGGGTTCAGTTAAACCTGCCTGTCTGCTTGCTGTGAAGAGTGCAACTAGTTTCTTTGGAATGCAGTGTATGTTCCTGCACCGCTGTGAAAGGGAAGATGAGGTACTTGGTTTGCTATGCTAGTAAAAAGCAATTTAAGCATGTGAAGCCAGAACATGGTCTTCTGGAAACGATATCTTCATGAATTTGCAGCAATTTGTCTCTAAATTTGCTGCATTTGTTTTTAACTATTAGCATGTGAATAGTCTCAAAAGAGTTAGTGAAGCTTGTCATGAATTTATAGTTAGGGAGCACATATAGGTACATCAGTGAATTGAGTCCCTATGGCCAAATCCAAAGTCCAGTGAAGCCAAATAAACAACTATATCAAGTTGTTTATGATGACCTCATGTTTATGAACTACATGAGGTCAAGTTCTAATGTAAGATGTAAACACAATTAAGACCAGACTGTATTATGTCTAGTGCTACTGTGCCTGACTGCACCTAAGAAAAACAAATTACATGCAAAGAAATGGGAACAGAAGGAAATTCAGCAAACTTAATTTTTCAAGTTCATTATTAGGTTAGGAATAGGTATAAAGTCCGGTTTTATATATCTCAGCTTGTCTGAATCTTTCAAATGTTAGTAGCCATTTTCCAGCTCCTACAAGACTTTTTACAACTTCACCTTCACAAGTAGATAAAACTGCTGTGAATTCTTAGTGTACGGTACATTATGCACACAGTGGTAATTGTAATTAATTCCAAAGGCATTTATAAAGAATCGGATGATGTGTCCTGCATTCTCAGAGCAATATGCCCCAGTTTCCATTCTAAACAATACTTTGTGTTTAGTGGGTTTTTTCCAAGTTGCTTTTGAAAAAGTCAAGGGGAATTTTCCATACACAAGAAAAAGTGTTTTGCCTCATCATTCTTGTCTCTATTACAGAATGAACTAGCACCAGACCTATAGTGGTGCAATAAAAACTGATCTAAGCGATTCTTCTAATAAAGCAGCATGTCTCCACCCAAACATTGCTGTAAGTCAGCACGTAAAGGTAAGCACATAAAGGACAAGGATTTTACTAGGCTAGATGTAATTGTCTGACACTGAGTATTCTGATTTTAAAACGCTGACCTGTAATTTTCTTTTTCTCCTTCACCTGCTGGAACCAGTGCTCTTTCCTAGTTTGAACTTCAAGTTGCCTGCAAAAACAAAAGACTCAATCAACTATTACATAAATTGATTTTATAAACTGAAACACTTACCAAATGTTGAAATAGAAGTCTTTCTCATATAATGGTCCATGAATATTTAACAGAGGCCCTTAGCTGTTATGCATTTATGGATATTTCCATATACTACTTCTCCAGCTATGTTGCTGGGGACTGGAGAGAGAAAAGACCTAATTAAAAGTAATCTAAATTGGCTAAGAAATGCAAGAGAAAATCTAAATAAATCCCAGGATTGCTTGTACTGCTAGTGAATAAAAATAGTTATTTTTAATAGGCACATTAGAGATTAATAGAAATATCTCAAGTGTTTTTTGGGTTTGCAGGTCATGGAAGCCAGTGATGATGCAGGCTAACAGCTTCTGTCATGAGTTAATGCACATGTGAGGTCAGTGTACATACATAAATGTGCATGTCTGTGTTAATGTGTTTCATCCCACCCAAAATCCTCCACTTTAAGAAAAAAACACAGAAGAGAAAGCAAGGAAGCACTATTCATTTTCATCCAGTCAACAAACAGACATGGCAGAGCAGAGCATGAATTCACAGAATAACTACAGCAACAGGGTAGCTGGTTGTCAAGTAATAAGTACTTCCCAAGGACAGATCACAGTTGGTCCATGATGGATAGATACCTTTTACACAGCCTTGCCCATAGCAAAAAGTTAGACACCTGATCTAAGCTAGTTAACCAAGTCTGAGGTAAGCTCTCCTACAAAGGGATAGAACTTAAGAAAGTGACTTGTGCTAGACACTGAACTTTCTGGTGCCTGAAACTCGATGAGCTGGATACCACCCAAAATTTTCTAAAAAAGGGTGTTGAATAAATGTATATTGTGAATAAAAGTATTAGAATTGATGACGGTATTTCATGAGAAAAAAAAACACACCAAAATTTATTAGTCATCTAATTTATTAGTTGTTAATTACTTGCTTCTCTTTATTAACATATTACACCTCAGAGGATAACTCTGAGGTAGGTAAATTGAACTAGGCTTCCTTTGCTGATGTGTAATTTGCAACACAAAGAATGTAAATAATGAGTGGAGATAGGAATGGAAGTTAGTGCCCTAACAATGGTAATTTTATTCAAGTATTGCCTTTGGGGCTTAAATATGTGCAACAGAAATCACAGCAGGAAAGCAAAAGCTGGAGGGAATATATCAGAAACAAGAAGACACAAATGAGGTCCGTGTCTAAACAGAGCAAGATATGGTCATAAAGAAATAGGAAGGCTTGCCTATGTCTTTGAAGAAGGCAGGGAAAATGATCTGGCAAACCCTCTTTAGGCGCATCCCACAGGTATCAAGAAGAACATGAGAGAAAGATGCACACTAGTAGCCTGGCACTGTGGCAGAGGCATATTCCCACTTACATTACATGCCTAAATTACAAGGCAACTTTTTCTGATCAAAAAGAGAGAAAAAAAAATATCTCCTGAAGCATGATTCTGAGTCCTAGAAAAGTAGAGTCTGGTTTCATCTCACCTTTCTTCAGATGTTTCACTGTGGTACCTGGATTGAAGGCTACCATAGCCACTCTCCTTAATGAAAAGACAATGGGAGCTGTAGAGGCTACTGTGAAGCCCAGAGGAAGCTGAAAGCTCTGTGTGTTGATTTATCCAATCTGCCTGTTGGAGAACATGTGAAAATGTGGCTACAGGGTTAAGAGAGAGCCCATGAGACCTTATCTACCACATACCTGGGCTCTGGCCCTCCTCTCATGTCAGCAAGTAGAAATAAGAAATAACTGATCTCTTCTCCCTGGTGTCCAGTGACAGAATGCGCGGGAATGGTTCAAATCTGCACCAGTTGAGGCTTGTACCAGACATGGTCAAACACCACAACAGGCTTCCTAGAGAGGTGGTCGATACTCCAAGCCTGTCAGTGTTTAAAAGGCTTTTGGACAATGCCCTTAACAACGTGCTTTAACTTTTGGTCTGAGTTGGTCAGGCAGTTGGACTCAATGATCATTGTAGGTCCCTTCCAACTGAAATAGTCTAGTCTAGTCTAGTCTAGTTTAAACTTGTTTACTGTCACTAGAGCTGCACCAATGTAAAAATTGATATGAGAGGCAACACAGGGTATCTCTATAAGAAAAAAAAAAAAAAAAACACCAACCAGTTTTATAGAAGTATATACTTAATACTTATTTCTGCTAATGCCAGTGCTTCCACCGAGTGTGGGTCATGTTATGCCCAGTGTCGTCCTGATTCTGCCCTCAACATGAAGGAGAGTATTCATGGATTAAGAAGACCATAGTAATAATGAAGAGTTTGCCAGAGATTTTATATTTGACAGAAACATAGTAAAGTTGACACATTATAATGATTCAAGATGGAACCAATCCAGGCCCATTCAATCTATGAAAAGTTTTCTATTGACTTCAATGACCATTGAATTGAGTGTTGTGACCTCAAATATTTGTCTACCTTATTTGTCAAGGCACAAAGGTTAGAAGCTTTATCGTGCAGTTCTTGTATTTTATACTAGGGAAGCAGTCAGTGAGAAAGGAGTAACTTAGATCATGTAGGTGAAAACTTGAAATGGCTGAAGTGGTGAAAGTTATTAATATCAATCTAATTTTGCTTTATTGTAAATAAAAGCATAGGTTGTGTCAAGAACAACTTTTTTCTTCAGATCTTTGCCCATAAATAAGAATAAATGGGGAAAAAATATTAGATATTTAAATAGCAAATAAATACATATCCAAACTAATTTCCCAGATTCCCAGGGAAAAAAAAAAGACAAAAAAATACTAGTTTTCTGTTGCCCAAATGCCTGTTATTTACTTAAAGAGCTGAAATAAAGTATTTGTAGACCTTTTGCTTGAATAGGTGAGATATAGGCTAAGATGACTAATTAAAAAATGGAATAATGGTGGAATACCATGTCACAAAACTAATTTACCTGTCACTGAGTAATGTATGATTATTGAGAAAATCTCAAACTTATGTTACAAAAATGCTATATGTTTCCTGCATCATATCAAGGATGATGAAATACAATGGAATAATAATCTTTGCCAGCTATAATTAACACAAGACAGAGTGATAAAGGCACAAACAAAGATACACTGACCATAACTGAATGAACACAATACAGCATGATACACATGATGCATCACTTCTAAACTTTTGTAACATAGTCACTTAATAAATAGATGCACATAGTGCTCTTTTGAAGAGAAGACATTTGTTCTTTGGGGGAAGTATATAGACTAATTTGGGACTAAGATACTTTCCAAGTTATCAAGATTGTATATAAACTTTGGCATTGACAGAAAGAGTCCACTGATGTACTCCAGCACAATGTAATTTAGTTCTATAGAAACTCTTGTGTACAAAATAGCTACAGAAGTTAAATAATGAATAACAGTAGAAAGAACAGAGAGTAATATATAAGAAAAATATTACTCAATTTTATTTGAAATCTGAGAAGCAAAATATTTGATAAAAAAACCCCCAAAATATAGAAAAGCTGATTCAAAAATCCAAGACCTGTCCATCTACTTGCTAATAAATCATTTAGACATTTGTCTAATAAATTTCATGGTTTAACTAGAGGAAGAGTTCAGTGATGTTCAGAACATGTTTCAGTGCTTCTTTGGATTGGGACCAGAGTCTGCAAAATTGTTTTCTTAAGGAGTAGCTGAGCTCAGAACAAAAAGCTGCAGAAAAAGTAGTTGAGAGATTGTGTGAAGAGAACTTGTGAAAAGAAGAAGGGAACCTGAGGGGAAAAAGAAAGGCTAACAGAAACATTCAGGTCAGATGGAACCTCAAGAGGTCAGAGCTTAGACCTGGAAGAGTTATTTTAAACATTTTTTATTTGGAAGATGGCAGATATCAGGATGTAATTTATATGGGTCCTGAAATACACCTGAGTCACATGATGCCTGAGAATGGTGTCTACACTTAGGACACAAACAGGTTGCTAAGAAGAGTCTTCAGCCCAAGACCAGAAATCTGTATGAATATAATTGTAATTTACCAGAGATAAATGGATCACAGAGTTCACCAGCCTAAAAAAGGAAGACTCCTTCACTGCCAGTTCCAGACACAAGCTATAATTTTACACATCCCCTAAAACATAACATATAGCCCAGTGTTAAAACAAAACAAAACAAAACAAAACAAAACAAAACAAAACAAAAAAACTGAGAAAGATACCTGTGAACTGGTCATTTTTTAAACATTCTGGGGTTTTGTTTATTTCTCAACAAGTCACATTGAATACCTGCTATACCCTAAAAGAGATATCTCAAGCTGCTTGACAGTGTTAAAATTTTAGAAAGGATTTGCTTTGGAGGAGTGGAGAAAAAATTAAATTTAAAATGCATATGTTTAGACAGAAGTAGAACTAAACTTCATACAGACAACAAGGAAATCCACCACGAAAAATGCATGTGGGTGTTCAGGATGAAGACATAAAAATAATGAATAATGGAAAACCAATGAAATAGGAACTGAGGTCTGGTCCTGGGAACCAACTGTTTCACAAACCACAAACTAAAACAGAAGCAAGATCCTTAGTAAATTAGAGAATGTGTCTGAAAGTCAGTGGAAATATTGTGATGACTTCAGAAGATGACTCACAAAAGTTAACTCCTTAAAAGTTAGTGCATTAATGTCAATCTGATGGAAATTCTTTACCATGACCCCTGATGAGAACAAAGTCCCAACTGAAGCCAATAACTTCCGAAAAGCCCAGCCAGACATCCAAGAGAAACAAGGAAGTTGATCAAGTCATCTCATCTAACTGTTCCGTATATTCTCTATTGCACTTTTACTCATTCTGTCTGCCTATTTATCTATTTTTCAGTCTGAAAAACAGGAAAATAAAACTGTAGAAAATATGTAAGTAAAACCACATTTCGCACCCGCCCCCAGAAGATATTCCTTCATTTTTTTCCCCTAACTTTCCTTTTAGAAGAAAAAGAAAGACCAGTGCTATGATCTTCTGCAATGTTAATTTCCACGATGAATTCTCACTATATTGTTTTCTGTAATTCATCTAGCTTTGGTCTGAGAAGTGTGCTATTTCCCTGAAGAAAAAGTTTCATAGCCTCATAAATCTCACTGTTTGGCAGATTCCCAGAACTGACACTAATTCTGCTTTAATTCATTTTAACAATAATCAAAATTTAGAGGCAAAAGGGATAAAGTTTGATGAAGAGTTATTTTTTCTTTCACATTTCAATATGTTGACACAATGGGAATCTGACATTTTTGAGTTGAGAAAGTACTGGGGGAAAGTATTTAAGAAATTGTCATGACTTATTATGATTAATTAACCAACAAATAAAAAAAAATCAAAGTTTGACAAAAGCAGGAAAACATTAAAAAAGAAAATGTAATCACCCACTCCTTTTTTAACCAACTGCAGAAATAAATTACTGACACAGAGCAATTAATCATAGCAAGACGACTGCAAGGACTGTTCTCTGTCACTAAGTCCAGTCTTCTGTTGTTACTGGTAAGGTATTAATTTCTTGATTGCTGTGGAATTGTTTCTCTTTGTTATTTTATATCTTTTGCTGTTCTGTGAATAGATACAGTCCTTATTTCTCTATATGTAAGTCACAGCTTCCCCATGCACATTTTCAAAAGCAGCCGTAGGAAAACATTGGAAACATTTCTTCTGTACAGCAAGATGAATAATAGTTTTGGAAAAATGAAGTTGGCAAAGTCCTCTTAGCCCTTTTTTTTGGTGGTTTTTGTTTGTTTTTCTTTGTTTTTCCAAATAGGAATGTCTGATAATATAATCTCATATGAAGCAGAGAACAGTCTTCTAAGATGGGATTCATTTTAATTCACTTTTCCTGCAAACACTAAATTATCTAATGTTAGCTGGAGTCCCCTGTAGTGATGCAACAGCTCAGTAGGCAATGACATCAGGCATTTCCAGATCACCGCACTAATATGTGCAGAAAACTCTGGTTGGATTTGTTCCCACTTTGACCTTACCTGCACAAAATGAACAGGCAAGAAGTTGGACCATTCCTTCCTTTTTGTACTTCCAGATCATTGTACACAGCTGCCTCAGTGCACTGCCCAAATGGTTAATATGTGCTTCTTTCTGCAAGAAGCTGCCGAGTAGAAAGGTCTTTCCCTCCGTGTGTTGGAGAGGGGTTTAAACTCAGTCTCCAGAACCAAAGGCAACTGAACTCTGGTGTAATGCACATCTCTCTTGAAATGTCATTATTTACACCAGTCTGTAGTTCATTTGTTTGGTATAATCTGCAAGGTTCTCTGAGAATGTAGAGACTATTGGATACATGTTTAGCATTTCCACTTTTTTTTCCCCCATTTTATTCTGCTCTGCCTCTGTTGCCTTCCTGTATCCATTTGTACACACGTGTTCATACAAATTCATACACATTTACTTATATACTTAGATATTTTAGGTATTCTTACAAGAAGTCTGGTTTTTTATTAAAAATAAATCCTAAGCCAATATTTTGTTGCTCTCAGACTGAAAAAGGTTCAAGAAAATCTTGTACTCTGCCTGCGATGGTAGTATACATTCCCCTGCATGTGTCTGTTTATTCACTTAAAGGTGTCTTTGAAGTATTGTCTAATTCCTTGCTCTGTACCACAGTGTTCTTTTTGCTGCTTTATGGAATGAGTAACAGACTGAATAGAATAAAAAGAATTAGAATTAAGATCAATTGGCTTTATTCTTCTTTGTCTTTATGGAAAATAATGACATAGAACATGCAATATTGTATCATTATCTCTTTAACAACTCTCATAAATTATGAACATATATTTAATTTATTCCTACCTATCTGGTGCCCTTATTACACATTTGCTTCCTTCATTAATGCAATACTCTTCCTTCTTTTCCTCCTGGAAAAGAACTACTTATGCCACTAAAGAAGAAAGTTTGCTAGTCTATTAAACTTAAATTCATGAGTAGTTAGGATCCAGACAAAAAATAAGAAAAAGTTTTCCTTTAAAAAAAGAAAAGAGATAGAAAAATATAAAAGGGGCAAGAGGGTTAAAGAGTGAAGGGCACAATATGTATACACATATGTGTTTATATTTGAAATTAAATTTAAGAAGGAGAGAAACAGCCTGAGAGGATAACAGCAGGTGAAGTTAATGCACATTCTGCTTTTGAATTGGAGAATCCGTAACAGCAATTGGTTTCAGAGCCAAAACCATGCATTATTATTACAGATTTCTGGATGACGAACATGTAAGTGATATATTCACCTACTGCATTTATGATCTTTTAAGGACAGCTGGGGATTCGTTCTCTCAATAAGACAGCCTGAGACTTTGGATTCTACAGAGACTGTACTACAATACAAAGGCAAAGGCACTACTGTAGTAGCCTTGGAAGGGCTATGTTTGTTACTTGTTCCTATTCTTAAAGATAAGTGAGCATCAGTTAATAAAATTTCATCAGTCATGCCCAGGCTGCCTTGTCCTTGTGTAAGATGCAGCCCTTCCTAATGAGCAAGTGCAATAATTTAAAGAATATGCAATATTTAAAGAATAGAGAACTGACCCTAAGCACACTAAGGCATTGGAAATATTCCTATTGCTATGAGGGACTTTGCACAAACCCTTAAGATCACAAAGGGCTGTGTTTGCAAGGCAGACAGTCTTTCCTGTTAATGAATATTGCACTAAAACACAATAGCTCAAGAAAGACAAACTAAATCATTATATAAGGTATGCAGCCCTATGTATTTTTAACCCTTCTGGTCAGCACTGCTAGTGTAGATAGCCACTGCAAGCATTGCTATCTTCTAAATATCTTCCTTCATCCCAGACCACATAGGCACTAAGCAGTTGGTCCAGAGTCCCAAGGGATTATTGGGCAAGCCTGAAAACATTCCTGTAACCTAAGGCAAACAGTGAGGAAATCAAACCTAGGAATGATGATTCTCCATGTAATCCAAAATGTCATACTAGCAGAAAGCTCAAGTCATTGCATTTCTAGCTATTGAAATGGGTTGACCTCCAAGTTATAAAGGGAAAACTCACTTCAGTCCAGAGTTCTTTAAACAGTTCATGAAGGCAGAACTTAAGCACATTCAAAAAATGTATTTTGAAGACATCAGTGAACTTCAACTAGTTCCAATGACGGATGAATTTTGCCCTAGATGCAGTCCTTAGGCTTCCAGTAGGCCTCACCAAACTGAAGTTGTGTCTCATTTTAAATAAACAAGTTGCATATGGAGATGTATCACATCTCCGAGTGAGATGTAGGTGAACAAGTATGTGGAGGTGTATCACACAGTCACTGACTGTGAAAGTCAGTACACGGGAAGCCTTGCTGAAAAAGAAAAACATGGAAAAAACAAACAAACAAACAAAAAACCCCCAAAAACTAACACTGCTAACAATGAGAAGAAGAATTCTTTTATGGACTATGCTTACTCTCATAACTTCAGCAGACAGCATTTCTCCTTTGAGGAGCCAGTGGGTGCTATGTACATAAAAACCCACTCACTAGATGTATGGAAGTGCATGCCCAATGATCTGCTCATGGCATCAATACTGCTGTGCCTGCAGCCCAGCTGTGCAGGTCACAAGTAAGGATGTCTTCAATAAAACCCAGAGCTCAATGTGCGCATCGTGGTTCACCTGATTTGAACTCGGCAATTGTTCATACTTGTAGGTAACTACTTAAAAAGGTAGTGATGAATGTTGCACCAGAACAAGTATTTAACTTTACCTACCTTTTCTGTTGCCAACAGAAATTGTCAACATGGAAAAAAAGTGAATGATATTGAAAAGGAAAGGGGTTCAAGACAGGATGCTTAACCGAAAAACTTGTTGCTGAAATTATTTAGAATAGAATGTATATTGGGATAAAAATTTCTCTTTGAATCTTCTGAGTAAATGGAGATTCTATTTTGATATCCAGATTTTAAAATTTAAAAAATTACTGTTCCTTTTGTCTTCTGTCTTTGACACAGATATTGTTCAGCTGAGTTTAAGAAGATAGAAACACATAGAAAGATGAAAAAGGTATTTATAGTGATGACTTGTTTCAAGAACTAAGGAGTTAGTGATTGCTCCAGAAATGACATGCACTAATGTTATCTCTCCAGGAGGAAACATGCAGCATCACACTACCATGCATATTTAAGATGGAGTAGATGTAGAAACACAGTGCTTATGCTGGCTTCTTTACTGGAAAGTAGCAACAACTGGCAGACATTTTACATTAAATATTTTTAACATTTTTTTTAACACGAGCATTTTTAAGAGTTTTGACTGATTTTTCTTTATTTTCTAAAATCAAAATAACATTATTTCCCCCTATGTATCTTTGTTTCTGCTTTTTCTTTTTCTTGTTTGACACCTAAAGAAGAAAATGAGGAGGCTAGGAAGGAAAACCAATATATGAGCCTTTTTTCAATGAAAAAGTTAAGATTTCTGTAAAGTACCTAACACAAAGGGAAATACTTTAATTTTCACTGAAAAATTTTACAGAACTTTCCCACTGGCTTGAATTATGTAGTTCGTGGGCTATGTAGCATAAGAGCAGAAAAAGTTTGGGTCTGGCTTTTCATTTCAAGAATATTACCTCCCTGCAATGATAGCTCTATACACTCACACTGAACAATAGTAATTCCAGAATCAGATATGGACAGCACCGCTTGTGCCAGTTATACTACAAACAGTCTAAAGACAAGTGTTTTCCACTTTAGAGAGATATTGCACAGCCAAATAAACTTCACTGTGAAGAAACATTTCTAATATTTCTGATTTCTGAAACTCACCAAAACTTCACCATTTAGATCTCATTACTTGAGATAGTGTTCTTCCCCATCATGCTCATTCATATAGCAAAACAGTCCAGTGAGAGAAAATATTAATTGATCTTTACAGTTTACATTGTGATACTGAAGGGAAAAAATAAAACAAAATGGATATTTTACTAGTGTATTAAAAAAGAAATATCCTTTCCTGCAGCAAATGACTGATTAACTCCTCCTCTTCTCTCAGATCTTCAAATATTTCTACAGAGCTATCTTTTTGGTTTTACATAGAATTGAAGTTTTAAATATGAAAATATGTGCTACAGAAAGAATTTTTTTTTAAATACATTCCTACAGAAAGCCTAAGCCACTTGATATCATGGATCGCAAAACTAGAGTTTCAATAAGAAAAGTCACAATAATGACAAATAATATGATGGCTTTATTATATTATTTTAATAACTTGTCTGAACCAAAAGCTTGTAGATACTTTTGAAAAAGCAGACAATTTAAAATAGGTAAACTAGACTGAAAATGAAATACTTCACATCAGTTTTTCCAAAAGGAAAACAGTTTTGACAGAATCTTCCTTTCTTCCCTTACCAAGAGCTCTGGAAAAATGGCTTTTCTGCAGAGCTCAGTTACTGCATTTTCTTTGCTAATGAATTCATCACAGTTGTTGCCAGAAATTAAAGCAGATTTAACCATTCCTATTCTAGTTAATCCTCTTAGCTAAGATTTTCTGAAACTGGAGTCTAAGGTACAGTTCCTTAACACATGTTAAGATGGCAGAGAAATGTTTTTCTAAGGATCAGCCCTTTTGAACATCAGGCCATTTATATAAAATCCTAAATTTGGGGTCTGTCTTGAACTTGTTGCGTGTTCCACTTGAAGGCTTCACTGGCTGCGGAAGTGTTAAAGTGGAAGACCGTGCTGATGAGCCCTTGTGGTTTTAAAAAGAGAAGGAGTTTGTCCAGAATTGTCCACACCCATCATTCAGGGAACTGAAATGAATTTATTTATTTCATCACTGAAGGACAATTATGATAAGTGAAGGACATTTTACTGGCTGAAATCTCCCGTATCTACATTGTTATCCATTGGCTAAGAAGCCCATGTGAGAGACCGTTGGCAAGGCCAACTTTCCAACCAGAACTTGCCGAGTCCTTAGGAGGTTGCTGTACCTGGTATGGACATAATAGACCCTCTGCTGAAGTGAAGCCTCCTGCCAGCAGAGCCAGCAGGACACTTGCTCAACTTGTCACAGCTGGAAGTCACTCTTCTTATTATGAGTGTATGATGCACTCATATTATTCATTAAGTCACTTTCTGTCTCCATATGAAATTGTATCAGCATATCTGTAACAGCATTAATTTCTGGGAGGAGAGAAAAGATTCTTTGCCTTGGAAATGTGTTGAAAACAGAAGCAGGAGTGCAAAGAGCACAGCCACACAGCAGACAACAGTTTGATTTCAGAAACTGGTACATGAGGGAGATTTGTCCTCTGTCACTACAGTTTTAGGGTCTTTTAGCAGAGCATCAGACAGAAGATGCTGGGAAAGTATCAGACTAATATTATGCTATTAATATTCAGATCTGGTTTAAACAGCAAAGAAGAATGTTTCCCTTAACGTGACATAAAAGGCAATGTTCTTGGAGGATCTATGTTTCTAAACAAAGGCAAAGTGGGATGGAAGGTTATTAATTTCTTTTTCCAATTAAACAAAAATGTTTTCCCATAATAACCAACCTGTGAGGAAGCTGTACTACCTAGTAAACAAGCTTGTATGCTGTGTGCCATTTTTTGACAATATTTATAATCTGCTCTGGACAAGGGATACTTGCCATTTGGAGGAGCAAGATAGATAAAGACAAATATACTGGCCAGACTTTTTGTTCAGATCCTAATTTCTCTAAACTCTTTATTATGCAGCAAGACTGGCTAAAGTCATTTAGAGGAATGCCAACAACTCTTATCACCGTTTCTTTATTTTTCCTTACCTGAACATAGCACAATTAGGAAGTAATGCTCAGTCATCCCCATGCTTATCTTTCAATACCCTTTTCTCTCTCTGCATGCTTGCATCAAACACTGAGCCCAGCCCAGGAAAGCATCCTCCTCACCACTATCTGCTTTCCAAGTGCAAAACATTTTGTGAAACTTCGAATGAACCACAATTCAGCAGAATAGATGGTGGTGAGTCATTTGTCTGCCTGGTTCTTAGCTGTAATGTCTCCTGATCAGGAGATAGAAAAAGACTTTCCTGGTATCTGTGCCTTTTGCATCCGCATGCAAGCAGGCTTTGGCACGTCACCCGGAGTTGGAAGGAGAATCAGATTCAACACACCAGTCTGTCAGGAGGTCCCCACATTCAAATCCCAAGGTGGATGTGTCCTCAAAGTCTCTGTATAAAGATGTTGCAGGATACAAAGGAGCTTAGTCCACCATACCACATGTCTCTTGGAGATAAAGTTGTGTTGGGTTGACACTGCCTGAATGTCAGGTGCCCACCAAAGCTGCTTTATCAATCGCCCTCTCAGCTGGACAGGGGAGAGGAAATATAACAAAAGGTTTGTGGATCAAGATAAGGCAGGGAGAGATCACTCACCAATTACCATCACGGGAAAAACAGGCTCGACTTGGGGAAAATTAGCTTAATTTGTTGCTAATTAAACCAGAGTAGGGTAATGAGAAATAAAACCAAATCTTAAAACACTTTCCCTCCACCCCCCCCTTCTTCGTTGGCATAGCTTCTCTCCCCAATTCTCCACCTCCTTGCCCCCCCCAGCAGCACAGGGGGATGGGGAATAGGGGTTGGGGTCAGTTCCTCACACCTTGTCTCTGCCGCTCCTTCCTCCTCAGGGGGAGGAGGACTCCACACTCTGCCCCTGCTCCAGCGTGGGGTCCCTCCATGGGAGACCCCATGAACTTCTCCAGTGTGGGTCCTTCCCATGGGCTGCAGTTCTTCACGAACTTCTCCAATGTGGGTCCCTTCCCCAGGCTGCAGTCATTCAGGCACAGCCTGCTCCAGTGTGGGTCCTTTCCATGGTGTGCAGTCCTTCAGGAGCACACTGCTCCAGTGTGGGTGTCCCACCGGGTCACATGTCCTGCCAGAAAACCTGCTCCATGGGCTCCTCTCTCCACAGATCCACAGGTCCTGCCAGGAGCCTGCTCCAGCGTGGGCTTCCCACGGGGTCACAGCCT
>JAVJGG010000074.1:76206937-76223461 GCA_035590195.1 Aviceda cuculoides
GCAGCCCGGGGAGAGAGGAGCCCACGCCGCAGCAGGGGGAGGCCCCCCAAGATGGCCGCCACTCCATGGGGAAGCCCACGCTGGGGCAGGCTGGGACTGGAGGACCGCGGCTTGTGGGAAGGCCCCATGCTGGAAAAATTTATGAAGAACTGCAGCCCGTGGGAAGGACTCACACTGGAGAAGTTTGTGGAGGACTGTCTCCCGTGGGAGGGACCCCACGGTGGAGCAGGGAATGAGTGAGTCCTCCTCCCCCTGAGGAGGAAGAAGCGGCAGAGACAAGGTGTGAGGAACCGACCTCAACCCCCATTCCCAGTCCCCCTGCACTGCTGGGGGGAGGAGGGAGAGAGAACCAGGAGTGGGGTTGAGCTGGCAAGGAGGGAGGGTTGGGGGAAGGTGTTCTAAGATTTTGGTTTACTTCCCGTTATCATTGTTTCGATTTGATTTGTAACAAAATAAATTGATTTTGTTTCTTCCCCTAGTTGAGCCTGTCTTTTGTCTGTGACCATAACTGCTGAGTGATCCCTCCCCATCCCTGTCTCGACCCATGAGCTTTTCTTTCTACGTTCTCCTCCCCACCCCACCTCGGAGGGGGTAGGAGTGTGCGAGTGGCCTTGTGACGCTTTGTTGCCAGCTGGACTTAAACCATGACAACTGCATATGGTAGAACTTTCCAATCTCAGTGTTTTCCTACCCCAATCTACAGCAGCTGGTGATATAGGCAAGTGTCTCTTCACTGTCACTATTACCTGGACTTTAAACCTGTATGGCAAGTGGGTTCCTACTGACTGCTGTGGTGGGAGGCAGAAGCTCCTCAAATGGGACGAAGAGAATTCTTGTAGACAAGGAGAATTAGAGACCTGCTGCAAGCAGACCTCCATTGCTGTGGAACAAAAATATGGAAATTATGGCACAGTGGAATAAGTGCATTAGGAAAAAGGCATATTTGGTATTGCTGAGTGCTGCAGGAATACTGACCCACTGGTGTTTCCTGAAGATGTAATTTGGTGTTATATTTCTTCCAGTAGCAAAGCAAGTTAATGGAAAACTTTCCTGTTCTTTTTCATGATTACTTGTTTGCTCCTGCCTTCATATGAAAGGTCAAGATGTGACAATATAAAGAACTGTAAGGCAAACAAGAGAGAGACAGAATTTAAAAAATATGGCCTTCAGAAATTATTTTCCTTTTCACTGGTCTGGTGTACAGTAAAGCCCTAAAACCAAACACACATATATGTATGTATATGTGCTCACAAATCTGACTATAGATATATTTTTGTATACATATGTGCATGTACATATCTGTGTTCATATAGCAACTCCTTGCATGTACACTGCAGAGAGTGAATACATTAAAGCCACTTTTCTGCCAGGCAAAATCCTCTAAGAAGCAAAAAGCTTCTATTGCTTCTTCAGCCACAGACCAGGGCTTGGTTCCAACCCAACCGAGAGCAACTGCACCATGCAGAAATACCTTAAAACTATTTTTGCACCAGATCGGTTACATTTGTAATGCTGTAGACCTTATACTGTAGACCTACTATGCCATGCTGTGTTCAATTTGGACCTTGTCTTTAGCAGTTCCTCCAGTCCTCAAGCATTACGGAAATTTGGTGGGACTTTAGCACATTGTAGGTCCAGTAGTTTCTCTCTATTAAAGCATTTAAACAACAACAACAACAACAAAACCACAAAAAATGCAGTCCCATAATACAAATCAGGGGATGGGAAGGCTGATTCACTAAGTTTCTGCTCATGTCTCTGTTTCAGACTATTGCCATGTTTTCAAAAGAAGTTACCACTTCTTCATTACAGTTCTTTAAAATATTTGCGTAAAAAATGCTGGTTTAGAAAACAAGAACAGCAAAAACTTACTTTAGAGAAGAGATTGATACATTTCAGAAAATAAACAG
Source organism: Aviceda cuculoides (assembly GCA_035590195.1). Lineage (NCBI taxonomy): Eukaryota > Metazoa > Chordata > Aves > Accipitriformes > Accipitridae > Aviceda > Aviceda cuculoides. Next base: position 76,208,848 of record JAVJGG010000074.1, read on the forward strand.
GTTAATCAGCAGAACCAGGGAACATGTTTCTGGGGGAAGGCAGGAGCGGGAATCTTCTCAGCTGGATTTGCTGCTGTAACATGGACCACACTGAAGTTAAGACTCAGACCAGGTTCTCACACCAACCTCAAACCTAAATACATTGCCTCCCTCTTTTATATTCCTCTGTGACTGAAAATATTTTTATATGTGTTGATTTTATAGTTGCAGATCACTCTATTTATAGGATTAGAAGATGCTATCTAAACAGAGTGAGAATGGCTATTTGGTAACAAGGACCAGAAAACCAGAACAAACAAATGGCCCATTCTACCCAGTATCTGGTCTCTGGAGTCTGCAGTGGGAGGCATAAAATCCCCATATTGTAACTAATTATGCAGTAATACATCATGGGAGATTGTCCCCAGATGCCCATATTACTAACTCATCTGAAACCTGGATGTACAGGAAATCTCAAGAGAAAATTTAATTCTCTCAAGATTTCCAGTTTTGAGAAGTTTTACTAAAGTTCAGAGAAACATTAAAAAATTTGACTGCTTTCATTTTCACTCTTAAGACAGTCCAAAACCATTGAGGTTCTCCCCCTGCAAGCTCACACAGCTGTGATTCTCACAAGATTTCACTGATGGGGTTTGGTTTTAAGACAGGTTTGATTTTTCCTGCAGCATGTATAAAAGTTATCAGCCACACTTTTAGTTTTGTTCTCTGTGTGCCATTCACTGCACTGAAACTTATTGAAAATTTTGTCAACAATCAGCTTTATAAAAGCTTTGCACATTGTCTGCATAAAAGCCCTATTTTGATGAGAAAATGACTATTAATGAGAACATGTTCTTTTCTGGCATCAGACTCAAAGAGACACAGGTCATAAATCTCTTTGATCTTCTTGCAAAAAGCTAGAATCAAGGAAAGAAGCAAGTTCATTTTTTTTTCCCCTTCTTTTTTTTAAAAGCTCCTGATTGAAACAATTCCATTTAGTAATCAGTAATTTATCATGTTTGCTTCCTCCCTTCCCTGCCCCCTCCCTTTCCTTTTCTTTGTGCTTTTGTTTGGTTTTGGTTCTTTATTTCAACATACCAGAAAATCTTCCTGGATTGTCCTATCTATTTATTTCCTTTGGTTTCACAGGGGCAGAAGAGGAGAAATTTTCAAGGGGGATGGTGGGGAGAGCTTTGGGGTAGGTTTGGTTTGTGGTTTTGGGTTTTTATTTAAGAAAGTATGTGTTAAGAGTGGTGAAAAAAAACACAAAAAAGAAACTATAAAAATGAAATGTGAAGAAGAAGAATCCTAATATTCTAGTTTAGTCAATGAACTGCTGCCTTTCATAGATGTGTCAATACTGCCATCTCTTGCCTCTTCAACAACCTGGACAGGAAAGTGTAGTTTAACGAAACTGGAGAATGAACATGCACTCACATACGCACACACATAAAAGAGCTAAGTTTTCAAAGAGAGGTGAGTTAATTTTCCCTGCTACATTTTGCTGTGTTTTAAGAGGATTTTTTTCTTAATTTTCTTCTTTCTGTTGCTGTGTAGCTTCACATGCACCTTAAATAGTACAGCTGCAGCAACTAAGACCTCAGCTAGTGATTTAAGATTGCAATGTGAGTTAATTCTAGCCATTCTGAAGAAGAGAAAAAAATCTATATTATAATCAAAGAATGATCAAATTCAGCTTGCATGTCTCCCCTGCTGTGCTGACAACATGCAGGTATGTAAATATACATGAAATATAAAGTTGTATATATTTTTAATAAATGTCAACTGCAATATGAGCATTTTAACAGTAAGTCTTAAGACCGGTAAATCTACTGAAATAATTTTCATAAATTGCAGACATGCATGTACATCCATGGTCATGACAGTGATTTGGTTTGATAGGTCATGAAACATCATGTTGCATAAATGCAGTGGCAAATATTTTGGACCTTATGACTATGATCTATAGCAGAATTATTGTTTCATGGAGATAAACTCACAAGAACTGCATAGTCATTTGTCAGTGAGCAATGTTGTTTACTAGGCTGGCGCAAACTACATACCAAGCTTAAATGTCCAGCTCTTCAATTTTAATACCTTCACAAAAAGGTGTTATTTTCTCTTTTTAATTGTTATGCAGTGGTAACAGTTATACTAGAAATATGTACGCTTCCGAAGTGAAAATCAATGAAAATTTCATACTTAAAGTAAAAATTGATTTCTTAAGTTAGATGGGACAATTTCTGGGGTTTAAAAGCATATCACCATTCAGTTGATAAAAAGAAAGATTTACACTAATTTTTTTTGTATTCTTGCAACTTACTGTTTGGTCTGACACCTGGGTTTTGGTTGGGTCATTACGAGTCTTCCTACGCCTACCTAAACATGAGCAGTTGTGCTCCTATACTTTGATGACAGGTTATTATTCAGTTTGTTCTGAAGCTTAAAATATATCCCAGTCAGAGGCGTAACAATTGAAAGGCATATGATGATATTGTAGAGCTATAGGTCAAGGTTACAGTCTTCCAGGTTTCTCACAGATCCACAAGGTTTCTTAGCACGTACTGTCCACGAGTGATGCATTGGTCTGGCCCTGTAGTGCTACCCAGGCCGAACACAGGATCAGTATTTTATTATTCCCTTTCCTCATCAGCACTTGTTAATTTTTATAATTCTGTCTGAGCATGCTTATGGGGTGTACATATGTGCACATGTGTATGAATCAAGATGGTAATTAAGGGGCAAAAGCACTAAACCTGGCAGTTGTGTTCATTGCAGAACAAATGCTTTATCAACAAACCACAGGTGTGCAGCACTAAAGCAGATAAAAACATATAGGACGTGAGATGACAGTTCTGTGTTCAAAATGCATTAATCACCCAAGGTAAATTTGTGCATCTGTTATACACTGTAGGTGTTTCACTTGCTTTGTTCCAGAGATATTAAAATAGATGAAAATCTTTTCCCTTTTCAATGTGGTTGGTCCAAGAAGTAGGCATGGCATTTTCCTATTTGGTGTGACTTCTCGATCTGTCACATCCACTCCACTTGTTCCTGTGTGGTCACACCACTCCTCTGCACAATGCACAGGTGTGGAGCATACAACAGGGCTCTGCTGTGTTACCAAGGGCCAAAGTCCATCGTGTCCAAACCAAGAAAAGTCTCAGTTTGGTCAATACGGTGTGCGGTTCAATTAGCATGATGGAAACTTTCCATAATTATGTCTTTTAGTCAATGGACTTCTGTTTCATTTACAGTCTATCAGTAATTTTGAGCCCTCAGAGATTAATTACCACCAGGTAAGTTTCAGACAGATCTCCAAAGTCAAACAATTCCCAATGAAAATAATAGTCTTCTGATCCTTGTTGATCAATTTGGGTGAGTGCTAGAGGACAACTATTACCAGCCATAGAAAACTGAGCTCGTATACAAGAATAATGATATCAGCTCCTGATTTCATCTATTGTGGGAGGAACAACCTTGATTCTGCTGCCTGTGCTCAGCACATTTTGGTGGAAAAAGAACACAGGTCACGTTAAGCCAGGTGTGACATTTGTGCTTCCTTATCAATGGGGAGGTGGTGAATTACCCACTGGACTCACGAACCAGCTAAGCCTTGTCCATTGACTTAAAACTCTTTATAGCTAAAAGTATTTTTTCAAGGGTTTAGGTGCAAGATAAATAGTTGATGAAAGAATTTTCTGTACAGCTTATCATCAGCAATAGGGAATGCCTTATTTCCTCACTCCAGCACTTTGACCTCATCTATTCTTTTTGGCTCCACTGGCTTAACTATTTCACCTCCAGCAAGACATACTTATAAAGAAGTCAAAAGCTCACGCTTACATACCATCTTGCCCATCAGCAAAATGCAGCAGCTCCTTAAACACAGCCAAGGCACTTCCCACTGCATTGTACATCCTGCTTCAGTATTTGGAGTCATATTGTGCTTTCTTCAGTACAGTATTTTTAATTGAGAAAACCCTTCTCCTTATCTGACCCAGTTTTGTTAATTTTCCTTTTTTTCCCTCCCCTTTCCCACCCTTCTGCATGCTCTATTGATTTTTTGCCATGAACAATCTTATGACAATGATCCTGACTAATATCCTCAACTTACCCCGGATACTTACAAGCATTTTGTCATAAATGTATATAAGTACTCTTGAAAAAGTTTATGAAGGAAGATTCAGGTAAGATACACAGAATTCAAATGGTCTGAGGCCAGACATTTGAGGAAACTACTTATTTGGTACAAAGCAGATCATCAGACTCAGTGAAGAATATCTTATTTTCATTAAGCAAATATTGTCTCAACCTCATAGCAGCTTCTTCCTGATGTGGAATATCAGACAACCAAAATAGTTAAAAGGAGAGATTAAAGCAGGTTGAATGACCTTTTAAATCTCTGCACTGACTGGTGGACCTGGATGATTTGCTGAGAGGTACATCTTCATCTTCTTAAAGGATATAAAAGGTACTCACCTGCAGAAGCTTTAGGAACAGGGAGTATCTCCTTGAGATGACTTTTTAACAGCTCTTAGTGTGGTGAATATCCCAACTACCAACACAGAATGGCATACACTAGATAGAAGCTATCCTTTGTATTTCATGTGTGGATGTGTGTGTCTGTGTCTCTGTGTGTGTAAACACAAGCAGTTAGATGTTATGCACGCACAACCTCAGGATCATAAGGAGATAAATCTCAGGTGGCCACTAAAACAATTAAAAAAATATATTCCTTTATAACAAGTAACAAATTTAACTTTCTTCCCCACATCACTGTCTGATCTTTATTATCAATATTTGGTTGCCTTTTAGAGAAATGTAGATTCAGTTCAAGTCAGTGATTCACTAAAATTTCCTAATGTTCTTAAGGTTGTTTCTCTATAAAACTTGAAAAAGGAACCTTAATCTTACCAAACTCCTCCATTTTATCTTCTACCCATAAATTACATTCTCATCTGAAGCAGTATTGGTAAGATATGTTATGAATTCTTTTATGAGTAATTCATTCCTTTCTTTTCAGTGCCTTTGTATGATTTTTTTTTAGGAGTCACTAGACTTCTGGCTACCCACTTGAGAAGTTTCTTAAGAATCCCTTTAAAATCGGAAGTTTCAGAGTGTATAATGACCAAATTACTTTTTTTTTTTTCCTTCCTTCCTTTTCACTTTTCTTTCATGAAGGTTGCTGTTTCATCCTTGATTCTTTCAACTTCCCTTTACTCTCTGAACAGATGCCTAGAGTCACATTGGACATCCCAATGGCTCCAGCACTTGCCACTATCACTCAAGCCAAGTGTGCCCTTACAGGCTAGTGCTGAATGTCCCAACCAGCAACAAATGTACAAATGCACAGAAGATTTACTGCTTTGGAGGATTTGTAAATAAGATTTTGAAAGTTTGAAGAGGATTATTTTTTTCTAATAAATTTGTTTCATTTCCAGTTATGTTTTGAAAGACTGCTAGGTAAGGGAAGACAATAGTTTTAGTAATATGGGTTACTTTTAATAGCATAGACTAAAATAAAACTTTTATGGGAAGGAGATTATTTTTTACGTCTACTTAACACTGAGATTCTTCACTCTTTTTTTTCTAAATGTAGTGGCTAACAGGAATTTGGGCTCAGCTGATAATGGTTTTGAATAAAGTGTGGTATTCCCTTCCCTAATTTCTCAAGATTGCAAGCAAAACTCTTCACTATTAGGGAGGAGTAGGAGGGGTTTGTGTTATTAGCAGAGGAGAGAGTTAAGTGTCCTCAAAAGGTCAGCTGGGCCAGATCCATAGGTGCACTCAAGCTTCTGGGGCTTGTCACCCTGGTGATTTCAAGATTAAGATCCTTAGGTAAGATATTATATCTATACTAGCCAGGTTCATCAGTGTCCTTATTTCCACTTTTTTTGCCCTTTTTGGTTTTGCTGGTTTTTGTTTTTCCTTCAGACCACAGGTCTACTCCTCTGTGACACACGGGCTATACAGGGCATTCTTGAGATCTCTTTTACCACGCAGAAATAAGTCATTACTGGCTGATACCATCTAAAATATGTTTCTCTCACAGGAGTTCCATGGTGTAGTTTTCTCTGGTTCCTGTAGCTCATCCCCTGGCATTTTATTTTAGCACTCAATGTTTGTCACTCAACTTTGCTTTCCTTTCTGTTTCACCACTGCTCAAGAAAATCCTCCAGCTTTGTTTTCTTTTTTGTTTGGTCATTTCATCTGTACTAAGTCTGCCTTTCATGTGGCAACTGGAAAACATTTATTTCTTTCAAATGGTAGCACTGGCTACACTATAAAGCTAAGCAGTCTCAAGAAGCTTTCCATATTTCCACACAGCTATACACAGAATTTTATAAATATAAATATATACATAGCTGTGCATATATTTTTATATATGTATATACTCTGTCTCTTTAACAAGAGAGGTTTTGTAATGATTTAATGATGGGTGTTGATGGTTAGAGGCTGCTTCTCTCTCCCTTAACAGTATGAATAAAGCAATAGGGCATCTGTGAAATACGGATCTGTAAATCTCAAAACAACAAGGGTAGTTTGTGTGTTTCCTTTTGCCCAGAATCTCCCATTTGTGTTAAGCAAATGTTTTATTTATTTGCCTGTGTATTGTTTCTGATTCTTTGGAATATTGGTAGGATTTCTTTGTGTGTCTCTTACTGTTTTGTTTGAGACAAGGCATGACTGAATGAATTCAGGTAAAATAAGAGCCTATTCCACTCTAACATGTACCCAAGACATGACCTTGACCCACACTGGTCGTTCATGGAGGTACACAAAAATTGCACTCTTTATTACCCTCGTTTTTGAATTCCTGTTGATTTAGGAAGCAGAAGGTAGTAGTGGGATTCTCAAGAGACAGCTCTGCTCCAGAGAAATTTTCAGACTCAGGAGATTCTATTAGCTCAGGTAAACTCTGAATAAACATCCTTGGGGTATTTATCAACATTTATTTGAACCAGAAGTATATGAAAGTTCACTCATCACTTGACTAATCATTATGGCATATGAAATCAGCATGTTTTTCAAAGACTGGAGAAAGACATGACTTGAAACCCTTGCTGTATTTAATTTTATTATTGAATAAAATATACAAGTTAATATGGTACGAAAGAAAGGACGTGTGTTTATGTGAGAGGAAAATACATACAGAGAGATTTCCAGGAGAATATCCAAGTCGATTTTATATGTATAAGTAAATAGAGGCACCAATCACTGCATTTTTTCCTATCACCACCGTAATAAAATGAAAATCTTTTTCAGCCACAAGAATGGCTGGTTTGATAGCACGACAACCAACATGCTATAATGAAGTAATCTTGGACTAATAAATAACAACTCTTCCACTCTAACCTCAGCTTTTAAAGTCAGCAGCTCCCCACTGATATTAGTAAAATTACTTAACAGCCTTGCATTTATGCTTTGGGACAGTTTAGGACAAAAATATGTTGGAAATTATTTACCTCCATTTTGATTTCTGCACAGTATTTCTGTAGCCACTGCAATGGGAAAGACTGTGGCAATAAATTCCTGCATCTTCTATGCAAATAGGGGAGCTGCGACCAAAAAATGAATCTGCTATCTAGGCTTACAGCTATGTAAAAGATCAAGTGGCAGGGAGTGAAGATGTTCTGGGTGTGATAACCTGGACAGAGTGGTAGGTGCTTCACATGAAAAGCCAGAAGGGTCCTTCCTTCTCCCACTAGGTCACCACCAAACTTGCATGGGTGTGAGGAGGAAGGGGTCCCTAAGGGTCTTGTCCATTCTGTGGTAGATTATAACTACTTGAAGGGCCCCCATGGACTCCCGAAGAAGTGGGCAGGACAACGTCGAGATATCTGCTCCTTCCTAAACACTCAGTGCAATTCTTTTGTACCACTAATGAGAGAACCTCGTGTTTTGTACAGACTTGTTTTGCAAAGTGCTTCTTTGATGCAATTTCTACGTGTTCCTGAAAAGATTAATTATAAATTAAAATGCCTGTGAGGCTGGAATTCTAGAAAGGAGTGTAATTAATGTTCTGGATAAAGCAAAGGCTCAGGCCTGATGTATTTAACAGAGGTGTTTATTCTATAAAGGGGTAAAAATATTAAACTCTACATGTTCCCTAAGTACCTTGAACCAGTGTCCTATTTTTTCTTCCAGGTTAAAATCCTAAACCCACCTGAATTCAGCATGTGGAACCCTAAAATGACAGCTAGGTGAGTTTCTAGAAAAGTTATTTTAATCAAAGATGTAACAGATCCTTGCTCTAACTATCCCTCTGCGGTGGACTTGGTGAAGCCTTAGCAATTCATTGGTAAAGCAGAAGCAATAGTACTTGCCACCATCATAAGAAAGTATAATAATGAAGAAGTTAATGTCCATTGCCAAATTGCACCAGTATGCAGCTATTACCAGTAGAGTGGCTAAGCTGGGGACATTACACACCATTTTGACCGGAATGAAGCTCTGATCTGACTGCAGCAATAGGGAAGTCAATTCTTCACTTCTGTTTCTGCCTGAAGAAGTTTGTGTAGAAAGAGGGTCACTCTGAGTTCATATTATCCTTTTTATTGTGCCAACGCCTATCTCCCAAGTCTACAGGGCCAAGGCCTGTGCATGGGGCTGTTACTGCAGTCATTTCAAAGAGGTGATGCTGACAGAGTAATGTGTTTTGTTGATCCGAGCACAGACTTCCTTTGGACGGAGGATTTTTTTTCTCTGCAGCTTCTCTGTCCAAAGGGTTTAGCAAGCCACAGATGATGAAATCTTCTGAAGATGAAGTGCAAAACATTGTATTTAAATATCATGAATAACAAACACAAGAGCAAATATTCTTTCTCTCTCTTTCCAATTTCTGTGTGCTCAACTTGCAAGTCATTTGATCTGGTACCACAGACCATTAAAACAAAGAAAAGGAATCTACACTTAAAAAACAAAACCAAAAAAAATCCCCAAATAATTGCTTTCTATTCTGTGTCATGTTTTAATTAAAGATAGCAGCACCACAATCTACAATATATCTGGAAATTATTAGAAACCTTTTCCAGAGGCAAAAAGGATCAATATCTCTTTGTCTCAGTGGCATAAAACATCTCTGTGTTACTTCTTTCCTGCTGGCAAGAGAGAAAGTGGAAAGAGGCTAAGATGGGAATAATAGCAGCACCGAAGGGGAGAGCCATGTGCCAGGTCAAACAAGCATGCTTTTTCTTTTGTTTTTATTTTAAAAAATAAGCAGAGTGGTTTGTATTATTTGTTTCCACCCCTGCAATAGGTTTTGCTCCCTTGTGTCAGGGGCAGGAGACAGCACGTGGAGTCACTGAGTCGAGCCACTGAAGAAAGGGAATGAACAAGGGTTAGGTGAGGAGCCTGGGAGTCAAGTCCCAGCTTCCCTTCCTGACTTCACCACAGAGCTGCTGTGTGACACTGCTCAGCTTATTTGGAGCTGAGAAGATGGAGGTCTTGCACCTTCCACAATGGCGATCATGTCCTCCAGAGAGTAATTCCTTGTTGACTGTACTTGCCTGCACAGACTGACTTTGGCTTTCACCTTGTTGCTTTCTGAAGGACAGTCTGAAAGTGGTGGCACCCGAAGCTGGCTGTGCCTCCTGTGACAGAGTTTACAGGCATGGTCTGTCTGCCTCTCGCAACCCAAATGTACCACAGCTGGGGTTCAGCCAAGTCATCTAGTTTTCTCCAACTGTCAGTGGAGAAGAATAGGCACTTACCAGCTAAGACTGCAAATAAACCATGACCTAAAGGTGCCTGATTTTTTTCTCCTTACATTAAAAGAAGCCAGAGATGATGAGCTCAGATGTCCACGTTGTAGAAATTTGGAGTTAGATAGCATTAAACTGGGCCTCAGTTTCCCCATGTATAAACTGGATAATGGGACAGCAATGAATAATATCTTATCTAATCAGTTTGCTGTCACCCTCTTCTTTATGTGTGTGTGTTGTAGCCTGCTTGGGCAGAAGAACTCATGCCAACACACAGTAAAAGGGAAATGTTGTCCCCATGTTGTCTGCTGCCCCTTTCCCTTTTCTTTACTGAAGTCACTGCATTTCTTGTCTCTGTCTAGGCTACAAAGCAAGGAGCAGATGGGGCTGAACTAGCTGCACTCTTTGGCACTGTTCCCAACAACACGGGTGTATTTCTGAACTGAACTGCAATTGAAAACAAATGTTGTTTCAAAAGTCATTAACTTCTAGAAAGTCCCCACCAAATCCATGAGCAAGTGGCTTAAGGAATACCAGAACATTCATTTATTCACAGATTTTAAAAATAGAGGGGGTATTTTGACTGTCAAGTCTGGTGTCCTAAATAACACAGTTTGCCTTCCTTCACATTTATCCAGCTGTCCTTCAACTGGAACATCTATTTCAGAAGGACTCAAACCAGACCCCCAAATTCTTAGCTTCAAGACTGCTCAGATGACACTGTTGAAGAGTTTCTCTTATTAATTAACATTCCAATGAAAATTATAATGCCAAAAGGTTTTGAAAAGATTTATCAATAAAGAAATTCACTGAAGCAGCTGACCTTGCTGTCATGGAGTTAGTTATCCTTCTATCTGAATCACCCCTGGGCCTCAAGGTTTCAGAAAATTTCTCCCCCAGACTCAGCTTCCTGGAGAATTTTCTATCCCCTCTCATTTGTGGGGTGTGATAGGATAATAGCAGCAATCCAGTCCTTATTGTCTGTATCTGTGGATGAACAGTGCTGTATAAGTGTAAAGTGTTATTATTATTGTAAGGAAATAATAATACTAATAAAACAAAATGAATCGAAGTCTTGTCTTCAGATGGTTATTTTAGCAATCCAGAAATCTAAAGCCCATGAAATAGACAATTAAGAGGGGTTAGACACTTAATATCAGTCGTTGTGTTTTGGTAGAATTTTGCAATAACGCAGCTGCTATAATAATACGGATTTTTATTTCTCCTTACAGAAAAGAAGCAGTTGTGGTTTTGGAGAAGCCTTGAAGTCCTGCTGCAGAATGCAGAACTTGGTGTGTGTGGGTGCGCGTGTGTGCCTGTGCACGCTAACGGCCTCTCTTCTATTGCAACAGCTCCATCTTTGGGGAGAGAAGGGGAAACGTTTCTTTCCTTTAGCTGGCTTTGCAAACAAAAGAAACCTTGGAAATCTTATTTCACCCTGGATTATCTTTCTTCTTTCCCTTCTTCCCCCATGTCTCCTCTCCCCACTCTTCATCAGTTGGGAATTAAAAAAACCAAAAACAATACCCCCTTTCTCTCATTTCTGACATAACTAAGGGCCAGAGACTCGTTTAATTAGTCTCTCTCATGTGGCTTACAGCCCTGTTCAAGGCAAACATTTAGCCCTGGGTTTCAGCACTCTTGCTTAGCCACTGTATTTTCCTTTTTAATTTTTTTTGTCAGGAAAATGTGGTATCATGTTAATGGCTATTGGGGATCCTACGGCTAAATTGTAATCATAATTGTCTACACTAATCATAACTGTCTTGCTGTTGCAGTGTGCATCCCTCCCCCCTGTCAGTTTGCAGTCTCATCCTGCTCCCTTGTACTGTGTGCTTACATTGTATAGGAGCTCTCCCAGGCAGGGTTGACGATTCAGTCTTTTTTGTTGATTGAGGAGCTGGGCCCAGGACACAAGGACTTCGAGACCCTGTAGGAGGGGTCACTGCCTGTCTTCTCAAGATCCTCATCCCAGAACCCTCTGATGAGGAGAGTAACTTCTATGTATTTAGAAGGGCTCACTTTTCCCTTTTAAAGTGAGGCTAGCTGAGGAAGATGAGCTAGAGACCCAGAACGAAGAGCTTCTCCCATCCACGTGCTGCTTTTAATCACTGAGCTGCATCTGGAACTCTTGTTTCCTTGCGTCCTGAATCTTTCATGCATTTTCTTGCAGTGGCCCATCTCCAGCAGAAGACACTACATCTCCCCCTCATCCCTCTGAAACCTGAGCAGTATGACATGATCCAGTACAACAGGAGCTGGAGGGTGGAAAACCTTTGCTTGACATAGACCAGAACCTGTTTCCCACATCCTAGATGAATTGCCTCATCACTAGCCCAGTTTTCAAGGGGCAGTCAGTCATAAACATCCATCTCTGTCCTGGCAGCAGTGATTATGAAAGGGAGAGTCACGATACCACAGTTTTTGTGATGGACCTGATCTGGTCAGCATGTGGTGGCCAACCAGATGAGGTTCTTCAGGTGACATAAAGCAGTGCCTCAGATCCTGATTAGGCATTGGTAGGCATTCAATGCCAAGGGCTTTTAGACCTAGAGGCCTGTAAGAAAGACAGAAGGGTGCTGCAGAAACTGCAGTTGCAAGTTAAAAAGGGATAGGGATAGATTCAGTAATCACTGGAGTTTAATTACAAGTGTGTGGGGTAAAATTGCAAGTAAATCTTGAATTGTCAAGCCCAAGGTCACTCTTTCTGAAGACATGGAGGAGAAAAGATGAAGAATATTGAAAGAAAGGGAAATTTAATTCCCAGCAACTATACAAAGGCATGGCTAGAGATTCCAGAGTACAGAGTCACTTCTTCAAGTACAAGACAGAGCTCAAGGAAAAAAACCAAGAAGCCAAAGAAGTCATAGAAGCAGACAGGGTCCATAATAACCTAGGGACTAGACTAAAAAGGGGTCAGGCAGATAGATCATGAGAAAAAGTAAACCCAGAGCTTTCAGAAGCAAGATCATAAATGACATGAAAAGCTAAAAAACAAAGAAAAAAATATAGACACTGAATAATTTAATACAGCCCCAGAAGTCTGACACTGGCACTCCTTTGCTGGCTGTTGGATGTACATGGGGTGAGATTAACATCTTATATCTAAAACAGGCCAGAGACCCTCCTAACAATTTAATGCTGTAGTTGATTAAGTGTCACTGTCCAGAAAATATTTCTGGTCTTCTTAAACCTAGTAATATGGATGTAGCCATTGTGATTTAGCCTGAAGTCACACGGAAGTCTTGAAACTGAGATCTCCTAAAGGCCTAACTAGTGACTTCAGCATTTTTTGGTGTAATGAAAATCATTTGTATACAGAGTTCAATTCACCACATGGGTTTTTGTTCAGAGATCCCGGCTTTAATGTCACTGGAACAGAAACACATGTTGTCTTATCCCCACAGCTCTGCTGCATCCTAAGCACTCCAGCTCCTCCAAATTCATGCTGATAAAACCTCATTACAGTTCTGTAATGTACTTCTGATACACATTCCCAGTTTCACTCTCATCTGCAATCCCTGGCATTAGCTGGGGTTTGAAGACAAAGTGTAAAAACAGCTGTGTGGAAAGATGGCATTTTTCTTCTCACAGTATTTTATTTAGTCACAGCTAAAACCAAAACTTACCAGAAAGTCTCCTGAGACAGCCTGTTCTTAAGAGAATTAATTGCTAAAACTAATTCACAGAAGGTTTATCTTCACTGATAGTATCCCATGAAGTAATAGTTTCTGCTTCCCCAATCCAAGGTTTCTTTCCCCATTAACTGCTGTGAATGCCATAGGATTCCAGCATCTGGAACCAGGCAATTTGGGGTCACTTCTAGCTATGAAGTCAAGCTGACCAGCAACTTCTGACATTATATAGTCCTGCCATGCAAAAAACATTTGAACTCTTCAAGAGCTACATCTAAACTCTTAAATATCATGTAATTATATATATATATATATATAAAAATTGTTAATTGCATCTTCCATTGGAAAGCTTCAGAGTGAGTCCATGGATTTGACAGAAATGCCAAACGGAACAAAATGAAAGAACAAAATAACATTCCTAAAACTTCGCTCTGGGTCAAAAGAAAGTCCTGCATGTGAGGATTCAGGAAAGTCTGTATTCTTCGGTTGATGGCAGACCTCACACTTCAGTTAATGGTGAGTTAAGCAATGATGAGGGCTGGCTATCCCACTGCTTGCATGGCCTCCTCCTCCCCTCAAGTATTTTTAATTTCCAATATCTGTGTAGAAGCAGAAAAGCATGTGTAATGCTTAGCACATCAGCTAGAACATAAGCTAGACATAGACTTGAAGTAACAGTCAAAAAGCAAAGCCCTCTGCTATTGTAAGAGGAAGAGTTAGTTATGCATGCTGCTTAATATAATCTAAATGTTAGGAAAAGACTGGAGCATAGATGCTGCCTGTTCCTAGAGAGGAATGGGGTATTTTGGGTGTTTCTATCTACTGAGAAGGCACACTTATGGATATTCTTCACGAATTGAGTGACTGAGTGTCGTGGGTTTAGCCCAGCCAGCAACAAAGCACCACACAGCTGCTCTCTCACTCCTACCCTCACCTGGGGGGATGAGGAGAAGAAAATATAACAAAAACCTTGTCGTTTGAGGCAAGGACAGGGACGTATCACTCACTACTTACAGTCATAGGCAAAAAATAGACTTAACTTGGAGAAAAAAACAAAAATTGATTTAATTTATTACTAATCAAATCAAAACAGGATAATGGGAAATAAACCCAAATCTTAAATCACATTCCCCCCAAAACTCCCTCCTTCCCGGTTCAACCCCACTCCGGTTCTCTCTCCCTCCTCCCCCTCGGCAGTGCAGGAGGGTGGGGAATGGGGGTTGGGGTCAGTTCCTCACACCTTGTCTCTGCCGCTCCTTCCTCCTCAGGGGGAGGAGGACTCCGCACTCGGCC
>JAVJGG010000074.1:76231030-76268628 GCA_035590195.1 Aviceda cuculoides
TATATTTAAGACCTCCTTGAAGACATCCAGAGTTAATAACGATATACACTGTAGAAAGAACAACTGAGATGGGTGCAAAATGCCACAAACCCAGCTAATTAAAAATGAGGTTATTAGTTTTTAGTTACACTGCAGTTAGAGATAATGCTACAGAGAGCCTGAGTGAAAGCACATTTTATATTGTAGTAGGAACTGCATTTTATGTGGTATTTTATTTTATTTTATTTTAAAGGGTGCTGCTATTTAGAGAGGAAGATTTCAATTATGACTTAAAATGGACTCACTGTGGCTTTTCCATATCTTTTGGGGGGAGAGGGAGAGGACAAGCAGGGTGCAAATTTTCTTCCAAATTTGGCATTCCACCAAAAACAGCACTAAAAATTTGTGCCTCACTATAAAAGACAGCTGCCTAGATTCCCAAGACATGTGGAAATGCCTGGCAACTATGGATTTTGTTTTCCGGGGCAATCAATAGAAATTATTCACTTGTTTTGAAACAGTAGATCTAAATATCATTCTCAATGTGATGCGGACTCTTTTCCAGTAAATTTATGGCCAGATTTCAAAGCAACTCATTTCCTACATACAGAGAAAAAAAAAAGTTCCCTTTTTAAAAGTATTCCACATATTAATTGTTTTTAGAAATTTGGCTGTTATTTAAATTCTTAAATAGATGCTGAGAAGTTTAAACAACTTCATATTGACTCATATACCCATGAGTATCTACATCTAAAGCACCTTGCTGTGTGTGGTTTTTGGACTGTGTGTAAGAATCACAAGTGAAATCCTCCTGCCACTCAGGTCACTGATTGAATCATAGAATCATAGAACAGTTTGGGTTGGAAGGGACCTTTAAAGGTCATCGAGTCCAACTGCCTTGCAATGAGCAGGGACATCTTCAACTAGACCAGGTTGAAATCTTCCTCACTTATACTAGCATCACTCCAAGCATCTTGTTGGTTTGTACAGCTTCTGTCACAACAGTGGTCCTGTATTACCTATAATAAGATAAGACAATGTGAAAAGTAAGTAACTTTTTAAAAAGTTTCCTTGAAATATCTTTAGTTGAAACAACAATTTTCACTAGCTGAAAGAAGGTAACCTCTAGAGCAGCAGAAGGAAGATTTGAAAAATTTAACCGAAGATATCTGGGACTACGTGAAAAAAAATTGATAGCTCACCTTTTAAAACAAAATTATTCAACAGAACAAAATACATGAATCATAATTTCTTTCTCTCCATTTATCTATTTATCCATCCACATCTGGGCTGGACTACAGTAATAGGTCATTTTCTCTGCTACTACAACAAGATCCAAACTAAAAATAAACTCTAATATAAAGAATAATCTACAGAACCTAACCTTTTTTCTAAAAGTGAAGGTAAAGTGGCTTTACTTGTGCATTAAATCAAGCTGAGAGGGTCTTGATGAACATCTCATTTATAAAGAGTCATTTGGGGAGTTCACAAATGCATACTGTCTTTGACTTCTATTTCTTGACTATATTTATCTTTTTCTTTTTTCAAACTGTGAGCTTTGTTTACAGAGACTCATGTAGAAGACTCGTGCAGGATCATTTTCCTACCACCCTGAGCTGTTAGCCACAGAGTGAATACATCTTTAGGCTAATCTGAGGATAAAGACAGGGAGATATTCCTCAGAGTGAAGCACAATAAGACCCATTTCTTCTTTTGGTATTTGACCAAATTAAGTGCAGCACAGTCCAAAAGATTTAATGACTGCTTGTACTTCTAAGCTAACCAGTGCCAGAAAATATTCCTGGGCTCTGGAATACAATTGCCTATAAAGTTAAATTGTTAAAGAGTTTTCCCTAGCACAGTTTTGGTGCCAGGTAACCAGCATTTCCCCAGGCTATTTCTGGAAACTCTTCAGGAGACAACATGGGCCAAGGATGACTCTCAATAGGCAGTTTGGATGTGGCCACCCAGTTTTGGAGGTTAAAAGAATTTCCCAATAAGGAGGTGGGCTGATCCATGCCAGCTGGCTTCTGCATCTAAAACCAGTTCTGAGCATGTGTAATTTACTAGCAGAGATGTGGCTTTTGTTTCCACATTGTATATAACATAATATCACAGAGCACAACATGAATATGATATAAAAACTAAATTAAAATGGGAATGAAAAGTTCAATTAAACCAAGAACACTTCCTCCAGAATCTGTTTGGTAACAGATTTATAGGGAAAACATTGCTCATTTGTGTCTATTTTCGCTCAGGAAATATTTCAAAATTAAGAACTTAACTGTGAATTACAAAATGCAGCTCCATCCCAGCTCTAATTAGTAGAGGCTCAGCAAGTTTAGGAAAAACTGCGCATCATCTGTAAGTTGCTCACCACGCAACACACATACATGCACATACACACATAATTCAATGAAAATAAACAATACCTAGCACTTTGAAAAGGTCACTCAGTCTTTCTGGTACAGACACTTTATTCCCTTTGTGACCAGTTTCACAAAGAACAGTCTTTCTAACTTCAGCCGTTTAAAAAGCTAACCTTTATGCTTTAGATTCCCCTCATCTCTATTGATGTACTCTCTAGTGCTGAGGGCTTTGGTCCTCAGGAAAACATCTCCCGCTTCCTCCCACCCACCATGCTAATCTTGACACAAACATCAGAACCTTCATCTTCAGTTTAACATTTCAAATGGGAATTTCTAAGCATCCAGTAAAAAAAAAAAAAAAAAAAAAAAAAAAAAAAAGAAAGAAAAGAAAAGAGGAGAGGAGAAAACATCCTTGTGTCTCTAAGCAGAGCTAAGCAGAAGACTTTCTGCATATGGGCAGTGTTCAAACATTTGTATCAGTCCGGAGCCCTGGGGCAGAGAATCTGGCTTCTCCCAGGCATCAGTCCCCTGCGCAAGATGGGGTGGAGCACAGACCACCATTGGACGTTCCTGCACGACCATACAGCAACCTAGCCGTCATGTAAAAGTAAAACAAATTCCAAACACTGATAAGATGCTGATCAGTTTCTGCTCTGTGTGACTGCCAAGATGATGTTGAGAAGATGGAGCAAGTATACCTGGGGTGGTAGGAGCTGCCTGAGTCTACAGGATGCCTGAGGCACAACCAGGACACAGTCAATATCCTTTTAGTCTAACCTGGATGGTTACTCAGACATCTGTTGAACTGTAGAGCTGGTCATCTTTTCAACATACAGGGTCTTGGGAGGAGAGGCAAAGTGGTCAGGACTTAACCCTTTAGAAGCACATTTACATTTTTTACTATGACTAAGGGGTCCTCTCCCTCGATTGCCTAATCAGTGGCAAGGGATCAAGCCAACTGCTTATGTTGAGTCAATACAAAGGCTCTTGGGTTTAGTCAGATGAGAAGGAGAAGCTAGTCCAATAGTGTGGTGCATATCCTTGGAGGAAGGCACGGGGTGTATTTATCTGACTAATAGATCTCTACCAATCCCCTAGCCTCCTTTTAAAGTCAACAGAGAGAAAGCAGAACTTTTAGTATGCCTCAATCTAAAGCAGCCCAGAAAAGTGATACCCTGATTTCCTCTTCCTCTCCTCTGACTATGATGGAAACGCCAGCTGACTACAGATTTCAGCATTGCTAGACCTTGTCAGTGTGGTGTGGTGAGGTGAGTCTCACCCTAGTCCTCCTGAAGGATAGCTGTTATGTATCATCTTTTAAATTACACCAGGATATATTATCAACTGATCATCACACACAACAGCTGTGAGGTTTAAATCAGGGTAACACTTACTGAAAAGTGCTGAAAAGACAATACTCTGGCCTGCAATTCATCACAACCGAAGGCAGAAGGAAGTGGACTGAAAGTACACTTAATGCTTCTTCAGAAATCCTTGCCTTTACTACATTAAGGCAGCAGGATCTGTCAAGACTCATTCTGTAGTTTGGGGCCACTCTGTCTTTTAGGGAACTTCGTGTCACAGAGATGAGTTATTTCACCACAGGATATTGTTCCTAAAACTGGTCAGAATATGCTCAACAATAGCAGTTTTCCTCGTCAGAAGTACTTTTTCTTTTCTTTCATAAAAGAATTGTGTAGCAAAAAATTGTCATCATTACTGTTGTAATCTTTCTATTTTATTTTAATTAATGTTTTCTTTGAAATCGTACACTTCTTTTTAACAAGTTCATTTTTAAGACCTTGCTTTCTCCTTATCTATTTAATGAAGTTCACCATATAATAAGAAAATGTGACTTCTGGTGATAAAAAAATATTTTAAAAGAAACTATTTTGTTACAAATACCTATTAAAAAGGACACAAATATTGACACACAAAAATACCAGTATAAAACCTGCAAAATGTATACAACTTCAAAACATAGTTTCCTTTTCTTCCAGAGATGATTTCTCTAATTTTTTTTCACCAGCTTCTTTGTCTTTTTGCTTCAGTTTCAGAATGAAATGAAGGACAATGAATTACAAAATAAATTAAGAAAGGCGCTTCACATACAAAGCTTAATAAACCACACCTATTTGGTTTTCTTCACCAAATTGGTTCAATACAAACATGAATCTTAAAGAAGCTTCTGAAGGCTGTGGAGTAATATCACCAGTAGGATTTACAGCTTCCTTTGTTAAGGAGAAAGGAAGGCTGATCCTTAAGAAGTCTTCTCCTAACACACTTGCAATGGAAACTACCTGAGAACCATAGATGAAGGCAGTTGTTCTTTCTTTATGCAGCTGCATTGAGTCTTGTTGGCAGAGCCACAGGAGATGATGCAATTTCCAAAGTGAAAACAGCATATACGTTGTTGTCCAAACAAGGTTTGGACCACGCTCATCCATTCCTCTCTGATATGCTTTGCCCCTGGTTTCTTCCTGGGAAACTTTTAGCATAGGCACAGACAAAGCAAAGATCTTTTCCAATCTTTTTATTTACACTGAAAATCCCCTCCTTTTCATAAGCACTGTCTTTCAGCAGTGTGATGTATTGGGAGTGCAGAGTTTCTGCCTGAGATCAATGCTTTTGCAAAGGAAAAGGGAACATCGTGCACATACATGGTATTATCACAACCACTATGTCCTTCGAAACCCACCTGTTCATTGCAAGTCTCCTGTTCAAGCAGTGACTTATCCCAAACCTGCTTAGCTGATGAAATCTGACAGCATCACAGCTTGAGTTGGCCCAACCTATTTAGCTTATGAGATCTGACAGGATCACAGCTGGAAGTGCCCCAGGAGATCTGATGGGATCACAGCTTGAGAAGCTTTGCTATAGACACAGCATATAAACATTGATCCAAAGATCTGCATAAAACTTAAAACACATCATAAATGAAATCTTTCCCTCAGATTCAAGAAAAAATAAACACAAACTTTTATAACAATATATCATTGATTTTATAAGAGTATATCTTTGTTGCTTTTTTTTTTTTTTTTTTTTTTTAATGTCTGCATGCACTTCCTCAGACATGAAAATAAACCTGCCCATGGATTACAGGATTCTCATGAGGATTACTACCCAATCCCGCAAACCTAACAGCATGAAGAAGTGCAAAAGTTACTGACAGTCTATCCAGCTTTTAGAATTTCTTTATTTTTTACTACACACTTTTGTGGGTTGTGAGATCAACCTCCCCATTGTCAAAAATTAGGTAAATCTCACCTTGACTCAATTCTGGTAACAGGACCAAAAGTAACTATCACTTTTTTGTCTCAGACAGTGATTTTCTATTTTCTCTCTTTTATTTGTTACTATTATTGTATTTGTATATTGTATTATCTGATGTCAAGAAAGTAACATGGCATAATGAAATATAGCCAGTATATTTTGTTTTGATGCTTTCTATAAGCTAGCTTTGTAGACATAACTTCGGTTTGCTTCTCACAATATGATCACCTACTGTGATGTGAGTTTTTGAATGTGACTATTGCATGACTCCACATTTATGTTTTGGAGTCAATATACACAACCCCTTTCCCATTGTTATGCTTCCTGATATTGGGAAACAAGGTGATAAGAGATTTGAGTATTTTAATGTTAGTGTGCAGGTAGGAATCTACAAGATTCTGAATGAGAAAAAAAAACAAAGCGTGACTGTTTATGTAAGCAGAGACAAGTAAAATTATTTTAAAAACTGAGATATATAATTGTAATTTAGATACTTACTAGATTAATGACCAATGACTGGTTTTGGATATATTAAAACTGTAGGCATTCACTGTGATGATGTTGTCTTTTTCTCCTTCACCATACTATATTTCATTACAAGACTGTCTAAAAACTTCTATGAAAGACCAGAGCTGTTGCACAAGGGACTGTACAAACTGAAGAAGAAGAATGTACCTGACTCAGAGACAGATCAGCTACTTTGCTTTCCATTGGGCTAAATGAATTCAGAAAGATCCTTCTCACTCAAGGCATCAAATGAATTTTCTTGATTTTATTAAAGCTTCAGACTATGTTGCTTCATTAGTTAATAGTAGTAATTCACTATGCCTCTTAAGAATCCAAATTAAAAAGAAATTATTTTTGGACATCTGTCTTACATGGAAAATACGACATGCAGAAATGCTCAATAGCTTGTTGATAGACACTAAGGTTATGTCTTCAGATTAGCTTGTTTTCTACAATAAACTAAAGTACCTCCTCAGCACTTGAAACTCAGCTAAAGTTCATGGAAATCAGGTCATAAAGACTTTCCTTGTCCATCTATCTAAAGCAGTGTTCTTCAACCTTTTCAGGTTACTGACCCGCCTTATTCAAGTAAAAATTTTCTCTGACCCTCTTACATTAACTATGAAAATAGGAGTACATAATGTATTTATGATAACAATGATATGCCTGTATAATTTAGTTGTGTGCATGTTTCAAGAGGTCGACAGAGAACACTTGACCTTGAAGAGGAAGGGTGAGTGTGGGAAAGTTTCATTGGCTTTGTTGATATAAAAATTTTAACTACCTCAACCTGACATTGCTTTTCTTTCATGACCGTTGTGTCACAGCCCAGAACATAGGAAACAACCTAAGTTGGTCAGTAAATATTCCTCAGTATTACAGGGTAAGTTTTTGGGGTAATGGTTTTCTTATCCTAAAATATATTTGAAAAAATATGAAGAAAAAAAGTCTTTTTCAGCTTTGACAAAGGGGTTCTTCCCATCTTCTTTCTTTAACCATATCTTGTAAATGTTTCATTCAAGAAAGACTTTTTAATATACAAAAATTTTCATTGTAAAATTGTCAACATGTCAGTGTTCCCTTCTACCTCAAGAAGTGGTTTTTTTGAAACAGGTGGTACAGAAAATGGACCTGATAAAACACATTCACAAACTTTTGGCCTAGCAAGGTTGCACCTTGTGCTAAGGTTGCACCTTATTCTTGACCTGCCCACCATGTGTGGTATTTGGAATATAATTGCATTTTAAGGTTGCATGAAGTTCATCAAAATCAGTCTCATAATTCTTTCTTTCTATCTCCAGCTTTTCCAGATCACAGTTTTCTCTACATAGGAAGACATAAGCTGCCTGCAGATTTCTTATTTCACAAAGAAGATGATGTGGATAGTTTCATAAGGGCTGCTGGGTTGGCCCAAGTGTATGAAGTTTCTTAACTATACCCAGCCAAAGAAGTAGCGAGATTTAAAAAAAAAAAAAAAAAAAAAAAAAAAAAAGTCTTACTTAGCAGAACAGTTATTTTAGAGGGCTAAAGATATTCAGGAGTTGATTTATGTCTTCTAACTTAGACTTTCATAATGTAGGTGTTGATGTCTATTAAACTTTCTAGGCTCTTTTGAGGTGTGATGCGTGTCAGCTAAAGTACACAGCTAAAGTGGATCAGATTAATTGCTCCCTAAAAGTACTCAGCACCCTGGTTAACTGCAACGAGTGACTGCAGAGCCTGAAGTGACTTGCTCAGACATAGAGGTCTGCTGATTAGATATCTGAAGCTAGATGAGATGAAACCTGGAATGGGATAATCTATCAGAAAACATGGTTGAACTCCCAGCTCTGCTGCAGACCTCCTGCTTTCAGACACCGGGGAAAACATCACCTACAGAAAATAATGGCTGGATTTCATCCCTCTTCAGACCTTGCTCAGGAATGAAGGTGGCTGAAATGGCCAGAAGAAGGGTGGTCTAAACGTTGCTTCCGCAGGAGCTGTAGGAGTTCTTGAAGTGTATTGTTTGAAAAATGATGGTGCATAAGTTAGTGAGGCTCCAGGGCAGTAGCTTACCCAGTGTTAGCATAGCTGACATGCTGACAGTTTATATGGAATTTATGTGCCCATTTACTCTGCTTTTTATGGGAAAACATGTTGTTACCTTACAGCTGCCACATCACATGCTACTTATCCTGCCTCAGAGCTACAGAGCACCTTCCTCAAGGAAATATACATACATCAAGAGGTTATGTATTTTTTAACAACATTGTAAGGGGGAAATAATAAAATATGCATTATACTGTGTACTAGCAGCTTTTAATTTTTCTATATAATTTATTTAGCAGATTTAACTTATTCTATAATGATTTGCAGTTGTTGTCATCTTTCCCATTCACATATTTGGAGTGAGATAAAGAAGTCAAGAGTAAGGAAGTATTTTCAATAGGATAAAGGAACAGAGTGAGAATCTGTTGAGGTTCTACAATAGTACCAAAATAGCAGGAATAAACATATAAAACATGGATGGTAAAGGATGCTTAACAATGTTCACTATGACAGTGTATCAAATGGTAAATCAGATAGCAGAAGGCTGGTATTAGTGACAGGAGTTATAATCCAATCTTTCTATTCCAAATAATGTTTCAAAAAAAGAAAATACAAAGAAATAATCCTACTACCATTATACTTTCTACTAAATTCTCTTACGGGTATCCTTCCTCATTCACCTGATAACCTATGTTTCTGGCTGGAAATATTCCATTTTCTCACTTTAGTAAAGGAATACCTTGAAAAAGATATTTTATCCTCCTGAAGTGATCCCTTAAAACTGGTTTCAGTAATGATGTGGATAATTACTTGTTACAGACCCTAACATGAAGAACAGTGCAAAAAAGACCATTGCTGGAGTGCTATTACATTCTGTTGAGCTGATGCTGGCTTAATTAGAACAGCTGATTTTATTTAATATAACCCCAGCATAACATTTATGTTCTGCTAGGGGGTGAACCAGAACATCACTTACCTGAGACTTGGGGATGAAAACACACCATCCTCTTCCATGGCTCCAAGGGCTGAAAAGCCAAGATCAATTTTTATATTTTAATATAGGATTGGAAAATTAGCTTACAATACATGCAAAACTCAAACTCCAGGATTTCCCATATCTCCAACACCAGCTATTGGTACGAAGCATTTTATATGAGAATTGTTCAATAGAGTTTGCTGGCAAGTTCCCTTTCTTTTCCTCTGCCTTCACGAGAGTGCAAAGGTATGTTGGTGATTACATCTTCAGACCAAGAAAAAAACAGAAGTGTAAAGTGGAGTTCTAGGTTTGGATTTGAAAGTGGCAGCAGTTATGGCCTACCTGAAACACTGCACTTGGGCTGCTTTTTCAACAACAGCACTAGCCTTTTCTGGAGAAAATGGCCAGTGTTGGTTCAACCTGACAAACAGCAATGCTGAGTCCTAAGGGAACATGGCCACATCAGCTGGAACCCCCTGGACAGACAGTTATCGGCCATTACTTTAGTTTGAATATGGAGACAGCAGAAAATCTGTATACTACTAGATATAGTCCAGTTTCTATGACTGACAAAAAAACCCTACAAAAGCTTCGAGAAAAGAATTAAAAAAAAAAAAAGTGCTGGGAGGTGACATTTGTCAGTATTCCAAAGTAGCTCCAGTGCTGTGGCCATGTCTCTGCCTAGGTGTACATCTTCCTGAAGCCCTCGGTATCGTACTACTCTGAAAAATACCTATTTTATGAAGGAGAATCCAGAATTTAGGAAGGCACTTAGATAGATTACATACATAGATTACTTACATAGATTTAAATCTATGCAAGACTGGGGACTGCAAAACTTTGTTCCTTTGAGGTAAAGGTTGTGTTCTGCTAACCCAAAATGTTATTTTTTTCTTTCTTCTCATAGGATTTTCTGACACCTAGTAGATCCCTGTATTTGGAGAGAGCAGAACTTTTGCTGACAATGTGTGTATTCATCTGCAGCCAACCAATGCAGAAGTTTCCTTGGCTGATCATTTAAGGATTTAGAACAGTGCCCTACATAAGTTCTGGAGGGCAACCAGAGAGACAGATGACAGAAAGCAGCCATGTGAGGTGTAAATATAATTTATATTAACATACCACCTATTTAAAATAAATGCTTTGATTTGCCTAGTGCTGCTTGCAGCAACTGACTTAGTTTTGCATATTAAACAGCAGTGGATAATTTTTTTTTGTCTTTGTATTTTTAATATTTTTTTTAAGTACAGAAGGATTACTTTACCATGCTCTCATAACAATCAGGTGGTAGCTACCAAATGACTCTAACATGTGTTGCCATTTTATTTTTTGAAGTTTATCGTCTGAGATGACAGAGAGCATTAGGGATGCTTAGATACAACATACCTTTATTTCTGAGTCAGAGAGTGGAGAAAGGCTACTCAAACTGTAAGTCCCAGGACCAAAGAAAGATTCGATTGTATCACGGATGGCAAGGCTGAGAATGAACTTTAGGAAGGAAAGTAAATAATCTGGTTATTGGGGTCCCTCTGTGCTAGAGACAGTTAGGAAGGAAGAATATTTTTGGTGGGACTGGGCAGGTGAGACTCTTTGAATCAATACCTTGGAGACACCTACAGAGAGAGACACCTGAGGAGAACTCATATGAAACTTTTAATGCAGATGTGGAGCAGAAAGGAGGACAAAAAGGAGCAGGCAGGTAAGACAGATTTTACTATGTGTAGTATCAAGAATCTTAAAAGAAAGATAAAGAAAATGGATTAAACTGTGGTTTTAACTTGCTTTTAAATGCTTGAGGTCCTTTACCTGCAGAGTGTGGCCAGTTCCCTTCAATGCGCTGAAAAAGATGATTCTTCACCTCCCTCTTTTTTCCCAATTTACAGACTTCCTTCCTGGCTGCTTAATGATACCAGGCCTTTTCTTCATCCAGCACTCAAGTAATGAAGTACCACTGATGTTTGTCCCCCAGGTCAGAAATTCATTATGAACCTACCCACCATCTGATGAATTTTGCCATCCGGCCTCTAGTCAGCTATTAATTATACACCCTTTCCCTCTCACAACAGCTCCTGCTGTAGCAAAGTCCTGACATCCATTTTACAGATGGGGCTTAACTACAGAGAGATTAAATGTCTTATATCAAGCCACAAGTTGAGTGTATGTGTGACACAATTCTGCCCAGCCAACAGGTCCTAAGATTTGTCTTCCCTTTCTTCACACCGGTGTCCATTAGCACGCTACTAACCAACGGGCTAGGAAAAAGAAATCAGAAAGCCAGTGCAATCTTGTCACATCCTTTTCTGCACCTTGGCTGAGGCCCAGCACAGTATCTGTCTTGAAAGCAGGGAAAAGCACTGACAGAAACACCTTGCTGATCTGAAACCAAGTGTAATGCTCTTTGGCTATACGTGGAGGCCTTATGGGAGGCCCCACGAGGAGAAGATAAAACAAACAAGGAACTGAGTCATCTAACTACTGCCAATAAAAAAATCTTGACCTGCTTTTGCAAGGTATGTGTAGCTGACTCTTCCGTTTAGCATTAGAAAAAGGCCTGTTCAGGAACATAAGTCTGTACAGTTTTGTTTTGTTTTGTTTTGTCTTGTTTTCCTGAGAAAACAAAATGCACGAGGGCAAAGACTATCATGGTATAAGATGACTGCTTAAATATTTACCTTGCATCACTGGAAATTAAATTTTAAGGATTAGCTGGACTCAATGGAGAGACTGAGGGAACAGCACAGCAGTTCTGTTCAGGACAGGGGAGGGTTCAGAGGAGAAGGTGAAGACAGAGGCTTGCGCAGAGCGGGTCAGGGCAAAAGAGCTCCACATTTGGATAAAATCTATCAGACTTTCAAAATGAGCAGTGAACTGTAGAGGAGAGCTGACTTAAATTCTGGACTTCCAGTGTTTTGTTACCCTGGAGAGGTGGGAACCCTTTAGCTTCCCATTTAAAGCAGGAATGAAAATTCTCCATTTAGAGGATCGAAGTTTAAACTGAGCATGCCACAAAAGATAAGTATGCTTTCATCAACTTTCCTAGCATAAGTGAGATCACCAATAAAGAAAATTATAAGAAAGTAGCTTGGTTTAAAGCGTTGTTCTTGTTGTTGTTGCTGGGTTTTTTTATATGAGATACAACAAATCACACAAGCGTCTTTAAATCGACATGCACCTAAAATTACCAATGTTAAAGTAAAGCCATTTGTGAGAAAGGCATCAAAAAGATTAAGTCATCTGTAAAATATCCCAAAGAGGTAATTTTGAACTCCTTCAAACTCTTGAATGGACTCACTTGTAACTTTCTAGATAGTTAAATCTTTACCCTTAGATTAAGTGATCTGACTGTCTTTCATTAACAAGTATGGCCTGAATTTTGAAAAATGAGTAGTAATTTGAAATATCTCATTTTATCAGTTGCCTTTATTCCCATGCGCTGAAAATCTGTCTCATTTAAGTAGGCTTGACTATCCACCTGGAAATAAAACCAGTCAAAATCAGTAGCCCATTTTCAAAATTTAGGTCTAAGGTTGATTATGCTTTTAACAAAAGAAAAGAACACGTCATTCCAGCTTTTACTGAAAACCAAGTTGAATCTTTTCTTGGGGGCTATAACAACATTCCTGGTTCATAAAAGTTATCTTGTAATTTTCTTGTATTTGTCTGTCAGGCTGCTACTGATTAGATTCATTCTCTAAACTATTTGAGGTGGGACTGGCTTTTGTTCCCTATTGTACCCTTGCTGTAGTGTAACTGTGATGTGTGAATAGAGCCCATAGACGCAGGTAATAAGCAAAACTCCTAATGCTGTTAATGATAAGGGTGATAATATTTTTTTTTTAAATAGCAATTTATATATGAAGTTAACCAAAATGTAAAATGGAATCTTGGCCAATTTAGATTATAATTAGACTATGATGATATATTTGCTCAAAATAATTAGTCACTGCTTGATATCCATTATGGGAGCTTTTATTTCTTGTGGAAAACTAAAAAACCCCAAAAGCAAACAAATCTAAACAAAAAAACTACTGTCTTAAAATCAACAAGAAATGTGTTGTGTTTTCAGAGATCTCCGGTGTTTAAAGAAATCTAAAGCATAATCCATGCAGAGTCCCTGAACTTTAATGGACATTCTATGATTTGCTAGAGTCATAATATGATATATTCTTTGTTCAATAACTTAGGAGAAGCAATCAATAGACGGACACTACAGACTCCTAGTCTCAGGGCTCCCTACGGGGCTTTTGGCTGCTTCTGTAATGGGCTGTGTTGTTTTTAGTGCTGCAGTGGCATCGTTTAACTTAACATGACACTTCCTTCACTCATCTGCTGTGAGGATGTTTGCCAGTCAAGAGGAGAAACATTAAATGGAATAAAACTAGAGGAGTTAAGATGGAAAGCATTTCCCAAAGGCACAAGGAGAGGTTTCCAAGAATACAGCAAACTGAGATTTAGGAGGATGATGAGCCTGCAGCGAGATTAAGGTAGGAAAAGATATATATAAACAAAGTTCAAATCTAACTTACATAAAACTTCCTTCGTTCTTCTCATAGAGGACAAAAGAGGCAAAAGGCCAAAGGTCCTGCCTCACTTCTTTTGGGGGCCTTTCCTATCAGTGAAAACCTAGACTAAGAGCTTAATCTCACTCTCAGTCTCAAGTTTGTGGTGAGGAGCTTGTATAGGAGAAGACAACTGCACAGAAAGAGGAGAGGAGAGCTGGCCAAGACATGTTGTGTTGTGGTTGTTTTCTGCTGTCTGCAGTGACATGGGGAATGAAGAATTTATTTGAGCTGACCTGAGCCTGCTTTCTTTCACGCTAAAGCACTAGGCAAACCCATAACCACCTCAGGCTGTATTAACACTACAGGACAGAAGCAGTTCTGTATTGAGAAAGACATGGTCAGCACAACCTGTTGGTTTTCTGTTGCTCTATACCTTATACTATGAGTGAACATATGCAGCAAGACTAGGAAACTTATTCCCCTGAAACAAGTTAATTCCTCTTTACTGTCTGTGGTCAGTAAGGAACGTGTTATAGGAAGGGACTGGAGCAATTTATCAATACCAGACGTTAAAGAACTCTCAACTGGCAGATACTCAAGCAGTGAGATGATTTGGTCTGTGCAATTAATTTTTAAATGATGGTTATGAAGGCTGTGGGACTTAGGATCAGTGATTTGCATTTCAATAAACACCAGTTCAGAAATTCTTAAGTGTTGCTGGAGAGCAATTGATGGCTTAACAAACTTTATTAATTTTCAGTTGAATGTTTAGTGTGATTCCACTTTGAAATGGGATATGGATCAATGCTCTTCTTGGCAATGGTCAAAACTAAAAAGGTCAGGTTCAGATAAGTATAGAAGCTTGCATATGTGTCCAAAGCCTATCTCACAGGCTGATTCTGATGTCTCTGGTTTAGTAAACTTAGCTATAGTCATTATTATCTCAGTACTGTTTATACACAGGTATCTGGGCATTGTGAACTGTTTTCATGTTGGTTATCTTCTGATATAGGTCTATTAAAGATTATTGATGCATGAGGATGTAAGCTATGCACCAAGCACATATTCAGACTCTCATCATTATTAGGCACCTGCTTTAGCCATTAAATCAAATTTCCATAAATGCTGTATTTGATCATTTTCCAGATCACATGTTTTGTATATACGATATCCTTAATAGCTAAGTAAAACCACGAATGCACAGATCAGCCCATAGGTATTGTCTCTAGGACTGAAAGGGAATGTCTTTTTTGTAGGCTGCAGACATCTTTTCCATTATGCTCTTGTGCAGCTTCTTGTTCCTTAAGTTCCAATTTGTTTCAACTGCACAGTAGACTTAGGCAGAGTATGTATTTCTCAGTCCTTCAAACCATTTCTCCAGTAACCCTGTGCACCACTTATTTCTGTTGCATGTAGGTAACTTTACCCTATGCACCAACATGACCAGTTGTTCCTTTGAAATCAAAGGCTTATCCCATAGCTAAAGCTCAAGATTCCCAGTTCTGTTTCCTTAGGATCAGCTTCTCTGCAGCTGTTATGATCTTGCATTTTTCAGCTCACGTTTATATGCCAGAAACAATTAAGCAAGCATTCGTTTCATACATGGTACCCATAAAATCTCTAGCATCACTGAACTGCATTATTATTTCCCCCAGGAAGCAATTCTAAAAAAAAAAAAAAAAAAGAAAGAAAACCACAATCTATATATTTACATTATTTATAAGTTCTCAAGGATTATTTCCCTGTACTAAAAAGAATGGAGATATTGATACATGGGAAATCTGGGAAACTCTTTTTTAAATCTAATTTCTGAAAGAAAAAAAAAAAAAAGAAACAACACTTTCTGGTCATGCACAACTTTAAGTTGTGTAATGGTGGAGTGAAGAAACATGATGCTTCTTTCATTTTCCATATTCCACATTTAGAAAAAGGTTTAATCTTAATAATATTTGGCAAATATAAAGGCTACCTTAGCATGAAACTTCAGCTC
This sequence comes from Aviceda cuculoides, assembly GCA_035590195.1. Lineage (NCBI taxonomy): Eukaryota > Metazoa > Chordata > Aves > Accipitriformes > Accipitridae > Aviceda > Aviceda cuculoides. The sequence goes on from JAVJGG010000074.1 coordinate 76,246,655, forward strand.
TTAGCATGATAAACTTTTTTAAAACACTGGCCTTCATTGTATAAATTTAATTTATTTTTAATATGGTATTAAATACTTGGGGGGGGGGGAAGAGAGGGAATGAGTATGAAAATACATAATCACATGTATGCATACAGCTCATGCAAATACAGATAAGTACATATGTGTAGAAGTATATATACACACCATGCTGAAAGTCTTTTAATTCAGATATGCACATATACATGCACACATAAGCTGGTGCTAAATTACCAGGTTAATTTTTTATTTGAAATGGACATTTCATTTCAATACAATCAAAGTGCAACTTAATGTAATTATGTTCTGTTTCATTAAGAAAAAATTGTAAACACTTCATCTGTGTTCCGTACTGCAGAGGTTCGTGAGAATCAAAATATGATAGTCTACTGTTACAAGATGCCTTAAAGGCAGAACATAAACAAACATCCTAATCAGTAAATTGAAAATTAGAGTTCATTTTTTTCCCCTGTAATGAATGCAATTCCACTGGCAGGTATTCAGCTTCATATTCAGTTCAGTGGAAGCAAAATCATAGCAGTGGACTAGACGGATGACTGGTTTCTACCGAATTATTGTGCTGAAGGCTGTGTCTCTGAGAAAGTAGCTTTCTTGACAGGCACTGCGAAGTCTTTTCTGAGCCTATGCAGAGGTAGTACCTTTTAGGCAAAACACACAGCACCATGAGGCACTACAGTCCATTTCAGCAAGGATATAAAATGCACAGGAGTTGTGCTGCAGAAATTTTCATTTGACCCAAAGTTAGAGGCAATGAGGAGAAAGCAGAGAACAGGACTAGGCAGCCCAGCTGGACTGGGGAGAATGGGAAGCCTTGAGGAGCAGGGCATGATTTTTGCTCCATCATTTGTCTTGGACGATCTGCCTGACCCAGCACAGCCAGTCCCTTGGAAGAATTTTATTATGGACATGGAAAAGGGCTTCAGAAATGTCTATCTGCTCTGTGGATGGGACTCCAGCACAAACTTTGTTTTGTGTAACAGCAACTGTTATTCTAACTTAACTTATAAGGAGAGCTTCCCATGAGGGTGGTAATAAGACCAATTTTCTATATGCCTGTGTAAACAGGTTACATGAGACAAAAAAACCCAAGGCAGAGTCAGAGAGCTTGTGCAATCCTTTGCCACAGCTGAGCTGGGGGCCACAGCAAACAGCTTCAGGCTGTTGGAGAGAGATCTGGAAGGGCTTCATGCTCTGAGGTACTTTCACAGAGCAAAGACCACAAGGAAAGTATTTAGCACAGTTAAATAAAGTGTTATAGTGGAACCCTATGGTGGGCGTAGAGTATGAGTAACTTGTTTTCAGTGTAGTTTGGTATTTCAAATGGGGTTTGTTGTCTTATACTATTTACAAACTTTTTATGAGTATTAAATGTTACTTTTCAATTAGGAAGCTTACTTTGAAAACTAAGTGGAAACTATTTGCAACTACTTATCTAGGATTTTGCGTTATGTGAGGCCTAGACTTTGAAATCCCGCCCAGAAAGACAAAGCTCTTTTCTGTGCTTCCACATAGGATTAACACAGGGGCAGGAGGAAGAGAAGTGTAAGCAGAATATCTTAGTATTGCCTGGACCTGTTACAATCACATCCCTGTTTCCATGGGGGAAAAAAATGATAAACACTTGCAAATAATTTCCTATAAATAAAAGACACTGTAGCTGTTTTTAAACCGTGCAACTTAGATAATGCTTCAATTGCCCCGTCACACCACTTTTAACAGGATAGAGAAGCAATCTTATTTAAACAGAGTGTTAAATTTTCAGACTCCACCTTCTGCGTAAGAACTGTCTAGCTTAAAAAGTCCATCCTTTTTTCCAGGGGTGCTGCCATCCTGAATGAATGAGGCAGAAGGAAATAACTGGCTTGATCATGTCAGGCAGTGAGTAATGCTGATGTCAGACACCGGCCCTGAAAGATGCTGAAATTGTAAGTCTCGGTGGTTTTCTGGTTTGAAATGCTGAGTAGAGGGACAGTGGTAGCTGAAGAACTGCTGAAACCAAGTTGTCTTGCTTGTGTCAAAATCTCCCCTATGATGAGCCTGGAAACCTCATCATGAGTCTCAAGAAAGACATTTCTTATGCTAATTATTTCCCTGAACTGTGCATCCAATTTAATGTGTCATTTGAGATTCAGATGCTCTGCACATGCACAAGATTTGAATAACTGATTGAATGTACACACCAGGTCATACAGGCTTGCTCCTCAGAAAAAAAATCCTTTTTGGCTGTTTTATGAAATCACCACGAAAGAAAATGGTGCACTACTAACACCACAAGTAGGAATACTCCAAATACCTGAAGACCTGGGTCAGAACTACCCTTGAACTCTAAGGTCCATGTCAGACAGTCTATATAATTTTTCTCTTCACTCTCAATGTGTGCCTTGGTTCAGAAAGAAGTGCAATATTCAGCCCATTGTTATTTGAGTCAGCAAAGCTTAAAACAATTAAAGTGAAACCCTGTGTTAACTTTTAACAACAAACCTGATCAACCTTCTGCACTTTTGTGTTTTTCACCCTTCTGTTTTCTTTCATCTCAGAGATCAAGCCTAAGGAAACTGTTATGGTTGTCCTAACAAATTCTGACTGACCAAAAAAACCCAAACCCGAAACCTACCCACCTTCAAGAGATAAGAAACCTTGCATTTATTTATCATGTGGAAATTTTGGAATAAATTTTGGTAGTTAAATGATTGTCTTTTTTTTCAACATAGTTTCTGTGATGAATATTGATCTGAGTCATCTTGTCTACACATTCTTTTTCCCTTGCTTCTCAAAAGCAGGATAATGATCTCTTCTCTACAGTTAAAAACTGCAAGAATATCTGCACTGCAGATTTCAACATACTGTAAGGATCTCTGAAGTAGCATATAACAGACATTAGACCAGAAACCATGTCTGCACAGTAATCTACGCTTTCTCTGCAGAGCACCTTTGCGCAGTTTGACATGCTGGCCTCTGGCCTTCCCAGTCTGCACAGCTCAGACAACCTGTTGACTTTGCTCACTTTTCAGCAGATTCAGTTCACTTTTTGTCTTTTTTCTTATTTGGAAATAGGAAGATAAAGGGGTGATCTCTCTAAGGCAATTCTAAATCAATAGACTTTACATGCAAGATATTATTTTAATGAAAAATACCATTTTAGCAGCAGTCGATGACTGAAGTCAGGGTTGGTATTGTCTATGTTAAATGGGAACAATTATAAACAGAAATTGGTTTAATCCCTAGTTTAGGCCTATGCAGCTAAATTGGGGGAAAATGTGTCTCCAGATTTTAGGGATAAATCCATTTTTGCATGGAGCCAAATATGGAGCAAGCATTGCTGTGCTGCTAAGTAATGAAAAACGTGTCTGGATCAAAACTGTTGCTCAGACACATAAGCATAAATCATGTTCTGGGGGTATTCACCATGTAGGAACTCTTTATATGACCCTTATGGCCAGGTTTCAGTGACTGCCCTTCTTACTTTGACCCTCGTTATTACATTTTGGTTTTACTCAGTGTCTGGCACCAGATGGGGAGCTGCTGTAAGGGTGAACCCATTGGTACTTGGAGAAGTTCACACCAGATAACAACATTAGTCCCACAGCAGTTTAAGTAAGTTTAACACACCAAACAACAAAGTAAAAAACTAGAGACAACAAGCTGACAGCACCTGCTGATTTCGAGCCAGCACTTAGATCTTTTCCCTAAGGTAAACCTTCCAACCCGAGGCAGCATTTCCTTTATGACAGAGCAGCGCAGTGGCGGCAGCAGCCAACTTCCAAAGTAATTATTGCTGTTAAACTGAAGTGGGCTTTAAACATTTCATTCAGATCGATTTATTCAAAAGTGTTTAAGGCTCAGCCAAGTTTACTACTGGTGTGGTCATGGGACACTTTACAGTTTATCATAATGTTTGATCAGTTGCAGTGGGACATGAACAGAGGTGAAATGCAAAGGAGGTGGAGAAAATCTGTTGGGTGTTTTTTCTGTTGTCGATATTTCCATTTGTGGAGCCATTTTTGTGGTTGACAAGAGATGGAGGAGGTTGGGGGGAGTCTGGGATGTAAGGCAGAATTAACTGTTGAACATCTCTTCTATTCTCCAGTGGAGGGTTAAACTTTATGAAAGATTTTAAATCTTTCTTTTCCTTCCTAATTTTGAGTCTTCCTTTTACTGCTTTTTTTCTTTTTTCTTTTTTTTTTCCCAGCCCTGTCTCCAAAGAAAGCAATAAGCCTGTCAAAGAAGGAATTAATTAAGCAAATCAATCAGTCAGTTTTATTAAGGAATTACAAAGCCCATGTGCAACATTAATTATTCAGATAATGGGACATCTCTAAGCCTTTCTTTTCAATTATTGATAAGCCGCTATCTATCATCCTGACTGTTTTAGTACTGATTCAGTTGTGAATGAAGCCAGGTCATTCAGCCATAGCATATGCCAGTTATGAGAGTTGCTAGATGACTAGGGGCGGGAGAGAGGGAAAGATGAGAGGTATCGTTTATTTCCATCCACGGTGATTGCAAATATTAAATATTTCAGGGCACGTGCCTTCTTCTGAGCTGCAGATGAAAGGGAAACTGTCCTTCCTTGCTGATATCATCTGGGTGATCACCTTTGTTCAATGAAGCAATACACGTCCATTTTTTCCCCCTGCAATATCCACGCAACTTTTCTGTTGACTTTATGCGAAGTTCCCCACTAGTTCATAAGGCCTGGAAAAATTAGATGCCTTTCCATTGTCACAAGAAAGTTATCATTTTGCATCTGCTGATCAAGGCAACTGTTCCCGTTTTTCTCTTTACTCAGAATTTCATGACAACTGCATTAATAGAGAGCCCTTCTTTAGCCCTAGGCTTATTTTTCATGCTCACCTCATTAGATATTATATACAGGGAAGTGTTCTCCTACCTGCTTTCATAAGTGAGGAGCAAAGGCATTGACTTCATAATGTTGAAACTCAAGCAATCAAACAATAACTTCATCACTGAGGAAAAACAAGTACATATAACTAGTTATTGATGGGAAGAGGACCTCATAGTAAAGGAAACCCTGGATCTCAATAAAATGATCTCATAATTGAAAAGACACACATTCCACTCGAAAGCAACTGCAGAAGGCAGAATTTTTTAGGAAATATGATGAGCATTGTGCAGTAGTATAAAGACAAGATTCATTTATTACTACCCTTCAGGTGATGTAGCCATTTCAAGACACTTCCCATTCTTTCTAAACAGTCTGAAAGACTGCTCAATGTAGACTATGCAGTAAATAGAAAAAAGTATACAGAGTATAGGTATGGCTTATAGGAAAGTTGTATCACCTTGGCCTGTTGTATATTTTCAGGCAAATGTGATTCTCTGTGGTTTGGTGTCTGGCAGGTGGACTATGGGTGAATGTTCCAGGAGTCTGGAAAATATTTACACTGTTGAGCTAAACCCACACAGAATAGGGATGATGTTTCTTCCCACCCACAGGGAGCTCCACTTTCTGCCATGGAATTTGCAGGTGCATAGAAACGAGGCAGGCCCATGTCCTGCTTCTGCACACTGCCACCAGTGGGCTCCTCTGCCCCATTGCGTCTATCTCCAGACTACACACTTGATAGCTTTAAAACCGTCTGTTCCTATCTTTCTTGTGTTGACAAGACAAGAGCCATACTTCAGGGCATAAGCTTATCTCCAGTTGAGGTCAGGAAGATATTCATTGAACTAAACAACTGACTTGGTTAAACTGACTGTGTGTCTTTCTGTGAACATCCAGCTTTGGTCAGTGCGTGATACTGTTCAGGATTAGAAATGCTAACGTCCTCCTCACAGTTAAATGCTCATTAAACACAAGTTTGTCCTCACAGTCCTTCTACCTTTGCACCTGCTAAATCAACATGAAAATTTGCAGCTCTTGTGCACCTGTGGCAGGTGAAACTCAGAGGGGTAGAGTGCCATTCCTTCACTCTTTCTGTCAGCTTGGCATAGGAATGCAATGAGAATTTATTGCTATCTTGCTATGTGGGTTATTTTGCTTCAGCTCCCAGCTAAAAAGCCATGAATGAGAGATATTAAGAAAATTAATGACAAAGTTAGGAGTGAGAACTCTTTCTCATTTCAAAAAGTTCAGTATTGGCACAAAACTTGACCTTGAATATGAAGATGCCATCCAAACCTGCTTCTCATTTTCATGTAGGAACCTAAAAGTGTAGTTAGTAGCCTAAAGAAATGTTGCTTAGACTGTTATAAATTCAATTTCACTAATAAGAAGCAATTAGGGTTTGGAAAAGAACTGGATGAAATCTCTGAATTAAAAGCCGTGGGGTTAGGGAACTAAGCTTCACAGTTCCTGGCCATTTTTATTTGTTACTATATGCGAGAAATGTGCCACTTCTTGTAACTGTGTGGACCTTCTGTCTTCCAATGGTATCTATTACTCGTCCACTGACAGCTGCTTTCTGTCTGTAGCCTAAGGCTCAGCACATACTGCTATCACTTTGCCTCAACAATGCTGTCCTGCTTTGACTTTTGCCAAATTGTGTGTCATATATGCTAAAAAATCTCTGCAGTTAAGGAAGAAGGGGAAAAAAAACCCAAAGAGGAACCGTTCAGTATGGTAATGCAGAAATAACAATAACTTTAACATATATAGATGGACATATGTATATATAACCCCTGTATATTATTATAGCCGACACCAACTGCAGCTCACTCGGGAGGTAACTCTAATGTAGCTAGGAGAGTAACAGGGCGATGCCTTTGGAGGTGACACAAACACTCCATCATTTCACAAGGACACATATTGTCACTGGGCTGGCATCTTTGAGGGTTCATCCCTGAGTGACCAAGTGTTTGTTTTAAAGGAACAAAAAGAGGTATCCCACCTGTATTGGCTTCGTGTGGCAAGGTTTTGGTAGTGGGGGGAGGGGAGGGTTACAGGGGTGGTTTCTGTAAGAAGCTGCTGGAAGCTTCCACTGTGTCCGACAGAGCCAATACCAGCCGGCCAAGGCCGAGCCCATCAGTGATAGTGGTAATGCCTCTGTGATAACATTTTTAAAAAGGAAAAAAAGTTGTTGGGACAGACAGGAATGGCAGCCGCAGAGAGAGTGAGAACATGTGAGAGAAACAACCCTGCAGCCCCCCAGGTCAGTGCAGAAGGAGGGGGAGGAGATGCTCCAGGCGCCGGAGCAGAGATTCCCCTGCAGCCCGTGGTGATGAAGACCATGGTGAGGCAGGCTGTCCCCCTGCAGCCCAGGGAGGTCCACGGGGGAGCAGATCTCCACCTGCAGCCTGGGGAGGACCCACGCTGGAGCAGGTGGATGTGCCCTGAAGGAAGCTGCAGCCCACAGAGAGCCCATGCAGGAGCAGGCTCCTGGGAAGAGCTGTGGCCCATGGAGAGGAGCCCATGCAGGAAGAGTTTTTCTAGCAAGACCTGTGGCCCGCAGGGGACCCACACTGGAGAACTGAATCATGGGTCTTTCCTGAAGGACTGTACCCTGTGGAAAGCACCCAGGCTGGAGGTCATGGGACTGCATCCCATGACAGGGACTTTTGCTTTTGGGTCTGTGTAACAGGACTTCATAGGTAATAATCTGATCATTTCTTTTTCATCTTAAAGTGCAAATTACTATGCTAACATTTTCTATGTGACTGAGGTTAGTGTTCTTTAAGCAAGTAAAAATAAGTTTAGTGTTTTGAAGCTGCTAATATTATCCAAGAATGCCAAAGTCCATCTTCTGGCCAAAACCAAACTGAAATTAAAAAAATGCTACGGCAGCTGGATGTGTACAATTCCAGAATAAGATCTTCAGATAAATGGACATGTTTAGCCATAGTATGCCCAGAATAATGAGTTTTATAACATTATGATAACTTAGTTCTATAACTCTTCTTTTTAAAAAGCTTTGATAACTTTCCTTACTCTTTGATTATGACTACATCACTGCTTGTTACTACACACACAATGGGTTCAACATTTTCCCTTCTAGGTTTTGCCATCACAGTTTTAAGTAGAGAACAAAGGGGTGCAGAAGTTCTCTGTACAGCAAAAGCTTTGACCCTGAGAGGAGATAATCGATTTTCTAGGCTACTTATTTGTTAGAACAGAATTATTTCCCCTCATTCAAGTCCATCAAAAAGGGTTTTTCCAATTTATTTCAATAAGATTTGCACCAAGTTTTATATCAAGACATTATAAATGCCATTGGGAAGAGAAAAAAAAAAAACAAAACAAAATTCATTTTTACATTTAGGATAGACTAAAAAATTTCAAACAGTTGTCATGTCACAACAATTTCAGCAGGTTCTCTTATTCACTGCTTTTTTTCAAGTTTCATCTTTCATAGGACCACTACCTACAAAAGTGTTTAAAGAAGATACCTTCTGTCCTTTGGGAGAAGTAAGATGAATTTTAATATGCAACAAAAATCATTTACAGACCAGCCATTTCCCCTTTTTGAATTCAGCTCTACTTGATGGGTTCAGCTCTATCAAACTGTAAGGTTTTCCTGCTTTCTCCAGCATGTATTAGCTTCAAATTTTAGTGTCTGCTGGTTGCAACGGAAGATATCAGTATTTAATAAACTTGAAAAGCAAGTTATTACAATGCAGATAAATGCCACACAGAGTACATATCAAAAGCATACATAAATATAAATTAAAGCATAGGTAGAGTCTTGATCATTGTTTTGCAAGTCTATTCTCTGTGTTTGAAAATGTATGTACTGGAACAAGAAGTATTTAAAGTCCCCAATGTCTCACACACAATGCCAGGAAAACTCAACATGTTTAGCTATACTGTTAAGTGGTGGGGTTTTTTTTTTCATATTTTTCTTTTCCTAGTGTTACGGAAAAGGTCTTCATTGTTTGATATTTCTTTACCTGCAGTAGTGACTCTGACATCATTTTAGCTGTTGTAGAGCTGTAACATAAACAAAAGATTATGATTCAAAGAGAAGAGGAGACAGGGCCAAATAAGCTTCTTATCTAACTGTCTTGTGATTGTGCAAATGTCCTTGAATAAACCTTTGAAAGCTTTCCTTAGAATATCTGTACTAGAGTATTCAGTGGGCTTTCTTTTACCTAAGGGATTTAATCGTATGTCGGCAGAGCTATTTGAAAGCATTTTGGTGCTAGTATAAAGATTTCTATCTGACTCTACATTTAGTGACTTTTTAAGAGATTAGCATGATACAGGCTTTAAGAAAGACTGTGGCATGAAGTTGAAAGTGTTAGCTTTGCTTTCATGCTTGATGAAGCCCGATGAAACTGTAACAATCAATAAACTTTACATTTCCTTAGCAACAGTATGTTCTTGCTATTGTAGTCATACAGCATAAGCCTATATGTGAGCACTATGTGAGAAGAGATGTTTAACCTATGAACAGCAATTATCGTGACAGCATTATCATAAGCTCATTGTCAACATTTATTTTAAAAGTGTCAGCTGGCAACTTGGTTTTGGGCTACAAGGATTTACTAAATGTGTTATATGCATTATTTTAAGAACATTTAATTTCTGAACTTTGATATTATGCCTCACAAATGGCTACTCTTTTACAATGGGACTGGAAATAAGAGTTTAATGACTGCCAACAGATTGTTCGTCTGCTTCTTGGAAACCACTGGTTATATAGACTACCTTCAGCAAGAGGTATACATCTGAACACTTCAACTTATTTTGAAAATATAAAATTTCTACAGGAACAGCATAATAATGGAGCAGTGGAGAAATTGTTGTGACCCATTTTATATAATAAATATGTATTCATGAATCTTTCCTAACTACTTGATTTTTTGTTCTACTCAAATACTGATTTTAGCATCTCCTGTAATCTTCGTGGGTTTTATCATCCCAAGAATTTGCCTAGGGCAAGACCTCATTCCCAGTGGCATCAGTATACTCTGTTTGGACCAAAACCCCTCACTTTCTGTTTTCGTCTCCACATATTCTGAACAAAGTTTTTTTGAACCGTGCAGGCAAAATAACATTTAAGTGAATATAATGAATGTGAAAGATTAGGAACACAATTTATTGTCCAAGAACAGAATTAAATTAGCAATATAAACTGTTGGACAATACTCTTTTCTGTACATAGGAAAGTGGTTAATATTCTGAGCCTAAAAGTAGTTACTTTAGTCACCTCACATGCATGCAAAAAAATCAAATTAATTCTTTGTTTATTCAAAAGGCATTCATTCTTTATCTAACAATTGCCAGAGTAGGGTACCCAAAGTTACGTTTTTCCTGCTGGTTGTTCTTATTTTCACCAACCGTTATATGCTAAAGATTTATTCAGAGACTTATTCATCAGATTGAATAAGAACTTGTGTGATGAGAAGGCTTTCCTACCTCTTACAGTAATGTGGCTACCTTCTTTGTATCAGGTCACACCAGGTAAGCTGTTCTCATTAGAATCTCTCACCATGGAGGGGTGGGGAAGACAGGAGTGGAGAGGAGAGGAGAGGAGAGGAGAGGAGAGGAGAGGAGAGGCAAGAAGAAAGATTATTATACAAATTTCAAGCTAAGGTCTTGGAAGAACGTCAAGGGAAAGGTACAAAGTACTATCTTTTTGTCACCCCACTACTAGTAGGATTTAGCTCTAGAAGTGAAAACGTCAAATAGAGCAAGACACATTATGGTTATACCACGGTGTCCCTCTAGTTTCTCCATCCCTTATGTTTACATTCTAGTGTAGTACTTAGCTAACTTTAACAGCTGCTAGTTGAAATATGAAGACCAGATTCTGTATCCTTCTATTTTATTTGATGGCAAAGAAAGAGTATGGAGACCATGAAGTTTAGACAAAGACTGCTACAATAAGGAAAGTTTGCCTTTGTTTTCTTTATGCACTTTATAAAACAGTGGAAATTGCACTAAGTTTGAGAAGAATATTATCATTGGCTCTCTCATGTTTTCACTTTCCCAATATGCCCAGCATACTTAGGCACCGTAGAGACACTATATTATGGGATTTAATAGTACGGAGGAAGAGCTTATATATACAAAATGGAGTTATGTATATCTACATATGTAGTTCAGTTAGCCTATATTTGTCCAGTTTGCAAGGAACCTAGTTACTCTTTCAACAGATTTTTGTGGTAAAATAACTGCTGTTAAATAAATAGACACGAATTTCAGAAATAGAACCATTTTAGTTTACTTTTCAAAAAAGAAAATACTGTTGCTGAAGGGAGAGCGTACCTCTGCCAAAAGGACAGCTTTCTCTTCGGAAGCAGATCTGATGATGCCAAGCTTCAGGGTATGTTCCACATTGAAATCCTTCATCTCTGATAAATGAAAACTTGATGCATGAAATTTGTTTTGGGTTAGAATCAGGTGGAAAAATATCTCATATTTGTGAAACACAGTCATCTCATATATTGATGCTTACTTGAATCCTTAGAAAGCCTGAAACAGTAGTTCTGAAGTAGGGTGTCTCAGGAGCATGCACAAATGACAATGGTTTGTGTATGTTATTTTCCCCAAGCTTAGCATGCCAGTCATTAGCTCGTCTGTTCTGCTTCCCTTAGGGGTAGGTCCAAGACTGCCCTGGTAGTAGGCACGGGAAAAAGTAATTTCTTGCCTGACCATAACCTGTTCTCACTCTTCTCATTGTCAAAGGCTGTCTAAATATTTAGGTAACTATCACTACATGAACTATGCACAGGGCACGTTTTCAAATATTTATTCAAGCTGCTAAAAATCAGCACACATGTATGCACACATATTCATATATTGTCAGCCAAAGCAAGACTACAAAGTCTCCATGTGACCTAAGGCATATGTCTGTTGCACCTGAATATTAAGTGAAACTCTGCCAAGCACAAACTCAGATTCCACAGAAAGGAAAAGTATCCTAGAAAGACAACAAAATATACTTTATCAAATTTTTCCATTCTATGAAGTTTTCTGTAAATAGAGTCATTTTGGACCTCAGATGTGGGGAGCCTGGCTGAGATAAGACCTTGTGAATTTTCATCATCCCTCCATCTTACAGTTCACCTCAGATTGTTATGCTTCATATACCATTGTGTTCTCAGTGAAATTAATACAAACTCTAAGAAAGACTGTGTTTTCAGATATTGGCTGTAAAATGGCTGCAAAATCAAATCTTAGCTGTGAAATGGTCTTGCAAGAGAGAAAGGGTTATATATTACCTACAAGTTTTTGAGGAGGCTGGAGCAAAAGGGTATATTTAGGGGGAATGTGCTTTTTAAAACAAAGCCATTGTAACCTTTAAGTCATATTGCCTCAGTTCTGTTGCTTTCAGTGTGTCATCTTTTCTTTGTTTATTTTATTTTATTTAATAGTAGATTGTCTATTTTGAAAAAAAAAAAAAAAGACAAAAATAATGACTACTAATTTCTTCCCAGGGTTTCTGTTCGTTTCATTTGTAAAAAATGGCTTCTTTACACACAGGCCTCAGGACACTCGATGAGAGTACTTCTGGTAATACTCTCTCCATGCCCATCTAATATGAGTGGGAGGAAGACTGTCATCCATGCATTTTATTTAAGTGACAGCTGTGCATCACTGGGAGCTGATGCAGCCCATCAGTCTGTCAGAATACGGCATTCGGCAACCAGTGTTTCCAGGTATATTTTGAGAAGTGTCTTCTGTTCTCTGTTATTCCAAATGGTTTGAAAGGATTACCTGAAGGCACAGAAAATTCCTCGATAATCAAGAAACTGTACACAGCAAGGATGTATAAACTGAGATAGTGAAGACTTTTTCTCTCTCAATCACAAGCTGAGTGATTGGCTTATGACTTGGTCCCTCCGACAAACTGCCTCTGGCTATGATGGTATTTCTGTTATGTCCTCTCAAGGCTCTCTGTGACACTGCTATGTAACAAACACTACAAATAAATATTAACTTTCCCCCTATCATTAAAACCGGTAGACCAAAACCTTCTGTCTGAGATTCCTACTGATTGTAATCAAAGTCAAGGCTTTTTTCCAGTTTTGCTCTTGAAGAGTGATTTTGGCCATGCTCTTTTTATGAGGCAAGATGTTAAGAGATTCTGATCAGAAAAGGCCAGTTAAAATTACTGTTATTTAAGACTATGCAAGTAACTCAGCAAGAATAAGTAACTTTTCTTTTTTTAATATGCTTGAGACAGTGTCTGATCAAAATTATGCATCAACAGATGTATACTCTGTCACACAAATATTCAAGAAAAATACAACGATGGTTAAACTTAGACACATGTATATTTAACCAATGCTAACTATTAATTTTCAATCTGAGTATATTATGAATAGGACCAGTAATGCAGGTGGACAGGCACCTCATACTTCAATATGATTTAATTACTGAAGAACATTAAGTGGGTATCTTCCTAATTCAGTGCACTTGTCAGAAAAAATACTCATCTATGACATTTAATATAATTGAGTTGTCAGCAGCAATATGTCAAATCACTGATGTATGTAAGACACCTCCATATTTAAGTAATTTTGCTGATTGGTCCAACTTTTTGTGCTAATGAATACATAGGCAAATCAAACTTCAGTAAGAGATGAATGTGCATACACCTTCTGCTAACTCTACAGGTACACTTTAGACTTCACTTGAAGTGATTATTTTTCACATCTCAGAATCACCTCATTTTATAGGAAAACACAGAAATTGAATCAATTTGTACATGAATCAAGGAAACTTCAGAATTTGGCATACACTGATGTAAAAAAAAAAAAAAGGAGGATAAATCACATAAGTATACAGCTGACTCTGCTGTTCTATGTTCAGATCATCGCTACCGGATTTGCTGAAAACTCCTAACAACTAGAATTAGATAATGAGTAAAAGATGCAGTTCTTCTGAAATCAAACAGCATTTCAGATTTCTGAAATTATTTACAATTATTTGTTGTACCCTAACTGCTATATGCTCCAATTATACAGCCCATATGACATATTTAATCCTTAACAAGATCTGCTTATGAGTAATGTTTAATGTGCAAAACTTATTTTACATTCTATCATTTATATGATTGAATACTGTACGAAAAAATGTAATTACATTGGTTCACTTATGATTTTACTGTTCATATCATACAAGCAAAAATAAATCAGTCCTCCATATTAAAAGCAACAGAATACAGACTTTATGTGTTAACTTTCAACAAGAAAAAAAATATGTATGTGAGTATTTATAAATAAATTCGGAAACAGTTAAAGTTGATAGAAATTTGCTAATCCAAATCTCTGGAAACAGTAGAGTTTGCCAACCTGCATTAGTTAATAGAAGGTGGAACTTGGTTTAGAGCTTTGTGTACAGGCTCCTTAGCTGTACACTTGCAATGTAAAGGACTGTAGGTACTTGGCACCGGACAAGAAAGAATAGTATGTCTCCATTGCATACAAAACTAGGTGCATAAATGGAATTTTTTAAATTGTTTTGTTAAGAGAATGCATTCATAGCTAAAACATGAGTTGTTGGTTGTGGTTTTGTCAAAATTTGGACATGGCTGGAGTTGATAAAAGCAATAAACTGTTTATCGATGTACTCAGGTTTCAGAATTGTCACACTGAAAACTACATTTAAAATTTTCTAATTTGTGCAGATAATAGTCCAATTACTTCTGCTATTATGAGTGGTGTAAAAGCAGCAGATAATCCTGATCTTTACTAATTTAGCAGTAGTATGTGACTCATTCAGATTTAAGAGAGATTTCTCTAAGGTACTTCACTGACCTGGTGCATATCACAACTGTAGCAGTCCATTGGGATAAAAATTGTGTTTTGTATTATAAACCAAAGTAGAAAATCCAGGAGGCGCAGTCTATTTCGTTATTACTATGATGCTATTAATGCCGGGTTGATTTTCTCTGTATTTCAGTTTCCAACATTATAAATTTCCCATGGTTGGCCATTAACATAATGCATCAATATAGGACATCTGTAATTTGATAACACCTGGGACACTGAAGAATTGTAAATAAATAATTTTTTAAAAGTTTGTTATAACCTTGTGGCAGGCGCACCAGCCCTGACAGGAAACAAAACTTCTTCTGACAGGGAGGAGAGGAAAAAGAACCCAAAGTCTAGAGGCTGCAGGTTGAAAGCCAAACTGACCATCCAATGTGGGCCAGGTACATGGAAGTGTTGACCTTTTGGCCAATGGGGATTAAAATGACCACAGATCAGATTCAATAAGGGTATAAATTGGGTCCCGCCAGAGGACATTTTGAGTTAGTCCTCCTCGGAGTAGTGGGTCTGCAGTCGGGCACTCTCCCCTTGGGTCAGGACACTGCCTGAGGTAACTCTTTGAGTTTGGGAGCCCTGATCTTTTAGGTGAGTGATATGCACATTTTGAACCATCATTTTAAATCTTAAGAATTCTTAAGTTGGCTGTGTAGTACTAATTCCCCTTACACCACTGAGCCTGTGGTTCACTAATCGGAGTTCACTTATCAGAGTTCTAACTAACATTTTTACTGAAGAATAAATCCGTTTTTTAACATCTGTTGGATTTGATTGTGTAAGCCTCCGTAAAAGACCTGTATGTTCTGTATGTCATGTCTGGGAAATAATAGATCATTGCAAACCAGCCTGATTTAAAAATTTATCAGCCTATGTAAAAGTTTATCTGTGATATTATTTCCTTTATGCTGAGATATATCAGGATAATTTTTGTCATTTACGAAGCATAATTTCTTGGTCCATGAAATTAAAACTGGTTTGTTTCCAGTTATACCACAGTTCCTCCCTAGCCTTTGAGCATCACATCCTCAATCATAGTGATCATGAGAAAAATATTTTAGCTGGAAAAACCCAAGGTAATAGTATTTGCTTGCATCAATTTCTTTGGATCTCAACCATAGCGATAGAACTTACATTAGCCTTTCTAATTTCCATTAAAGCTAACAATTTATCCATGTGAAATGAAATATCAGTTAATAACGTTTACAAAACAAACTGGTGGAGAGGCTTGCTTTACTTTATCACATGCCTTTTTACCATGTCATATTGTGACTGTACGAGGAAAAGCCACAGTCTGCTTCCCCAAAGTGATATCTGGCACAATACCCTTTCATCTCAAAAGCAAAAATCAGGCTTCATACTTGGTGTAAAAACTCAGTCTAACATGACTACTGGACATGCCTATCACTGGGAGGATTATATCTATCTTCACCACACTCAGTGTTAGAAACCAGGAGAAGTAGTATTCATCATGACAGATTTGTTTTATTAAATAAAGAAGAAATTAATATTGATATTTCTTTATAGAATGAACAATAACAAAGAGCTTCAAAGGTATTTCCAGACTTTTGCAGAGCAGCTAGGGGTAGAGCTCAGGGGTGCAGTTCTCACACAGCAAATTCAAGTGCCAGAATGTCATTTGGCAGCTGACCTTCACATTCAGCAGGAAACAAATGTACAAACCTTGCAGCTTCTTGGCACGTGTCAGTTTGCCATTATTCCTTCTTTGTAGGAGATTTTCAACCTTCCAAATCCTTCTCTCTCGATGCTACCACCTCATCCTGTGGCCTGAATGCTTCCACACAGGCCACTTTGCTCAGGAGGAAGTGTAGCAACGCGTGCTGGGGTAGGTGCCTGAGCTAATTGTCCGCCTGGCAGAGAGCAGGCAGGTGCCTGGATGTGAACATGAAGTGGCTTGTGCAGAACGGGTCTAGTTGTCTCTGTATTCTCAAAGATGTCTCTGTTCCCTGTTGATGTCTCTTCAAATTTAAAGGTACTGGCTTCAGACAGAATTAATACTAGGAAATGGGATGAACATCTACAGGTTTATGAGTATAGAAGCCTGGACCGCAAAGAGCCCAGATTTTTGCAAACTGTTGTGAATAACTGAATGAAGATATCAATAGAGGCAGGAAGGAATGAGGCCACACCACTGTTCCTTCAGGTATCTACCATCAGGACACTCACTAACCAAAAGCATTTTATGCCCATCCCAGAAACATATAAGAGATAACATAATATTCCAAGATGAATTAGACTTTCCCAGCATAGGAACACTGGCATTTGAGAACAAAGTAAAAATTGTGTCATCAGCTGAAGTCAGCTGCAGGTATCTGTCACTAAAATAAAATATTCTTCCTGTGTAACTTAACCCATTGGCTGTCTCAGCTAAAAAATCTAAAAAATGGGGGCCATGGCCTCGGAGTAAGGCAGCACAGCTCCACTGACTAAGCCAATTTAGACCATTTGAGGCTAGCCTTCTGTGAAGCTGAAATTGTTCACTTGATTAATGGACCAACTGTCTAGCTCTTATCTAACCTGGACAGCAACCAGAGTCTCTTTTGTTGTCAAATGCCAGCATGAAGTCCACAACCATAAGCATCTATAATTTAACATGTAACGAGCTGAGAGACAGTACCGTAATTTTTGCTACCCTGTCATATGACTTAACTGTGCAATTCAATGCAAGGATTGTTTTCTGAGTTTTAAATAATATAGAAACACTAGCCTGAGGAGGAGGAAGTGAAAGGACTTTGTAATCTGTTAGCAGCATCTGTGTTTGGACCACTGACAGCAAATGGAGGAGCAAAACACTTGCTATTTCAATACTAAGTGCAACACTGCTTGAATGAGGAAGTCAGGGAGATAAAAGGTAATCTTTAATGATGTACACTTCAAAATTAATGCAGCTACAAATTCTACTATAATGTATAAAGAGATTTACTTACACTCCGATAACTGTTTATAATAATATATTCCTAGATTGCTAGTTTTTATTTGATAGTACGAGGTTTTGCCCCCATAATTCCTCTTGGTGCTGACTAGTGCTAGTAGTTATGCAGTAGTTTAAATACATTACAGCTGTTTTCACTTTCCATTAAGGTAGTTACTATTTAAATGCATGTCTAATGAATTCCACTTATGAATAGCAACATCATAAAAGGAGTCTATTTCTAAGCAACACCATCATTCCCAAGCATTTTATGACACCATTTGTATGACTACTTAATTATTTTGTAAGCACCCATGGAATTAGTCATGAGCTTTAGACAATATTACTGTATACAAATTCAAACAAAATTGTCACCAGGACTGCAACTGAGGATTATATTGCTTTTCAGCTGTTCTATTATTTTGGGAACCTAGAATTTGTTCCAGTTCCCAGTTTCTATAAAGTATGAGTTTCTTCTATCCTCAGTTACCCACCTGGTATCAATCTTTCATCCACCTGTCTCATTAGTAGCTAAAGTATATTTTAAAAGATGGTTTCTACTGGCAAAATTACTGACAGATGTGTATTACCTGCATTTGCTGAGTTCGAATGATCCAACACTTCCAGAAGCACAAGTAACCTCAGGAATACTTCAGTGCTGTGTAGGGGCAGATCAGTCCAGGTTAATCAGCTTAATGGATGTTTTGGTTTATGAGTGAGACAGATTTTCAGTCTATTATGAACATGATTTTAACGTAAAGTGCCTCATTTGAGGTTTTTTATTAGAATATTTTGGATTAATTTCAGAGTAGTCACACACACGAAAAATATGAAAAAAATATGATGATCGACTACACATCTGATTAGATGATTACACAACTCAGCTTGCAAAGTGAATGAAATACCAGCTACCTCCTACTACCATTCTCTATCTCCTCCCTTTCATTTTTTCCTAAAGTCAGAAAAATTGTCAAATATTACTTTTTTTTTCATACAGAAAAAGCCTTTCCTGACTAAACAGTGGGAGTTTGTTTGAAGCCTGTTACAACTGTGAACATCAGACATAACCAGCTTGAACATTTCAGGAGTCTTTGTAAAATGCAGATGTTACCAGCTGCCAAAATTTTTGCAAAGTTGGGATTGTTCTTACCTTTTCAATTCTGTTTATTTCTGGGACTAAAATCTGATAAAATCAAGCAGTACAATGGGGTGATTTTTCAAGGGCAAAAGTGAGCTGGATACTGTTAGGGGTTGCTGGTCTGGTGGTCTAATGGAGGCAAAGATGCCACAGCTTCATGTCCTCAGGTCCAACCAGTAGTGAGGCTGAGCATTTATATCCAATACACACAACAGGCAACCACAAACACATATATATACATATAAGAATGTCCAGCTGCATAGATCAAGACAGAGAGAAAGCACAGCACTCATGCAAGCACAGAACCAAAGACCTCATCCTGCTTCTCTCTCTGGCTGATCAGGCTGAAGGTCCATTGTTGTGAAATATATATACATATATTTTCAGTGTGGATGCCTCCAGCAGCTGGGCTTAGACACTGTAGCAGTCTGCCCAGAAGCTGCCCCTGGATCCCAGTCTCCCTAGTTGCTGACACCTGGGTGTATGAGCCCCTGAGGCCGCAGACAGCTCCAGCTGCTAGTACAGACCATCTCTCAAATACACACACATGGGTCTCTCAGCCGACACCCAGACCCCATGGTCTCACTGGCAGATGGCCTGGACAACCTGGTCTCTCCAGCAGCCAGGTCCTTCAGCTGCCTTGTTCCCAGAGACCAATCCATAAACATCCACAAGTCCCAGACCACTTCTCCTATTTGCTGGCTAGTCCAGCTTAGTACTCCCTGTGATCACACTCTGACCTGAAAAAGCACACCCCCTCATTTGCTGGCACCTTGCAGCCTGTGGTCTGACTCCATTTGTCACGTAGACACATGTGCACACTGAATAGACCCCCAGGAAAAGAGTTACAAAAGGAGGTTAATGAGCAGACAGGACAGACAGAAGTGATTTGGGGCAGAGCACAGCTAGTCACATGTACTGACCTGTTCACAGTTGACCTTTCCCTCTTGTCACCATAGCTATCTGTTTTCCCATGCTTGTTCCTCCCCAAGTCACTTTGATCCCTCCCTTTCCCCACCTTTGGTTCCTCCCCTAAACATCCTGCAACAGGACTTGTGCAATTCCCAAGTGCTTTTCCCCTGCATCCCATGACAAATCTTGTAACCCTGTAAGCAGTCACACCTCTCCATCTGAAAAGTGCCCTGGAGAGGCAGGGTGGTGGGGATATGGGGAGAGCCGATGGTTCTCCTGTGGTAGCCCTGGGAGGAGCTGGATCGGTGTTTATGTGGGTTCCCCCACCTTCTCATACCCCAATCCTCTTTTTAAAGCTTAATACTCCTATCAGAGCAGTATATAATCTCACCATGTTTTCAGTAATGGCCTAAAATTTCCTAAGATTTCACAAGTTTAAGTATACTTAATAGAATTTCTTGCATTTTTAACAATGTAGTCTAGCACAAGATATAAAAAAGTCTGTCTCCAGGTTAGTAATCGATGTTAAGTTCACTGCTGTCTTAAACCAGCATACTGGAACAATATACCTCTTTAATTTTTTGTGCCTTCTCTTCCATATTAGCCAAGTTAAGTTACAGCTGTTGTAGAAAAAAACCATTCAGTTGTCAACTTTAAATTTGGAACATTGCTTCTCTCCTTATTCTCCTTCTGATAAACCTTTATAAAGTATGAATAAATTAGTTTTCAAAAAGCATGTATTTATTTATGGTTTTGAGATATAGGGAATAAGTAGTTTGGATTCTCTTTGTTTTCCCATAGGTACTGAAAATTTAGCTTTAGTCAAGCTGTTTCCTGAATCAAGCAGTCATCAAGCAGTTATATTTCAAAAAAAGAAAGCTTACCTTCTCAGATAATAATCCAGTTTCAGAAGCTGGAGCAGATAAGGAAGTATAAATCTCAGCAAAATCAAATACTCCATAAAATCATAAGAGCTGAAAACTGTTCTAACTCAATAATCAGAATCTTCCTCATGGGGATTTCTTAAAATAAAACTTTCCATGTTAGTTTCACTGAAGAAAGACATCAAATTTTTGCTTTCACTCAATATAATTGTAGTGTACCATCCAGATATCCCAAAGTAAGAAACGACACCACATTGTCAAAGAACTTTAGCAATATTTAAGGTGTTCAGAGTCCAATACACTGGCATCTGCTCAGAGCAACTAGGATGACGACAGACCTGAAAGATGACTCTTTTTCTTCATCCACATCTACTGGGAATCTCTGATGGATGAAAGGATGACTTTTATGACATCAAAATAATGAAAAAAGATGAACTCTGACAAGTTGCCTAATACTATTTCTGTAACCACATCACATTAAATTCCTTTATATAGTATTCTTATTGCATTCACAAATAGTGACAAGCTACTATATAGCCCTGCTAAACCTCAACCGCAAAGGAGTTGCTCAACAGTCTTACCTCTCAAACTGTGTGCCTAGCTAGGCATGTACCTTGTGTGGACCTACAGCAGAGGAAAAGGTCCTAGCACTTTTGAACAAGAGTCTTTAACCCAAGAATTCACTTTAGAGAGAAATTCATTGACCGGTTTGGGAAATGATATAAATCTTGTCTAGTTTAGTTATCTCAAGAATTTCACTAATACTTTTCACTAAATATTGACTGCTCAGCAGACTTTTGAAATTAGGGCACTTAATTATTATTACTATTATTATTATTATTATTGAGTGCACCCTCAGCAAGTTTGCAGACAACACCAAGTTGGGAGGAAGGGTCGATCTGCTTGAGGGTAAGGAGGCTCTACAGAGACATCTGGCCAGGCTGGATGGATGGGCCAAGGCCAATTGTATGAAGTTCAACAAGGACAAGTGCCGGGTCCTGCACTTAGGTCACAACAACCCTATGCAATGCTACAGGCTTGGGGAAGAGTGGCTGGAAAGCTGCCCAGCAGAGAAAGACCTGGGGGTGGTGGTTGACAGCCGGCTGAATATGAGCCAGCAGTGTGCCCAGGGGGCCAAGAAGGCCAACGGCATCCTGGCCTGAATCAGAAATAGTGTGGCCAGCAGGAGCAGGGGAGTGATTGTCTTCCTGTACTTGGCACTGGTGAGGCTGCACGTCAAGTACTGTGTTCAGTTTTGGGCCCCTCAGTACAGGAAAGACATTGAGTTGCTGGAGCGTGTCCAGAGAAGGGCAACCACATTGGTGAGGGGCCTGGAGCACAAGTCTTATGAGGAGCAGCTGAGGGAGCTGGGGCTGTTTAGTCTGGAGAAGAG
>JAVJGG010000074.1:76268728-76301294 GCA_035590195.1 Aviceda cuculoides
ATCAAGGACTTTTCAGCTTCTCAAGCCCAGCCAGTGAGAAAGCTGGAGGGGCACAAGAAGCTGGCACAGGACACAGCTGACCCAAACTGGCCAACAGGGTATTCCATACCATGGGGTGTCACATAAACTGGGGACAGTGGGGGCGGGGAGTTAATCGCCGCTCGGGGACTAACTGGGTGTTAATTGGCGGGTGGTGAGCAATTGCACTGCACATCATTTGTACATTCCAGTCCTTTTATTATTACCGTTTTCATTTTATTAGTGTTATCATTATCATTATGATACTGAAAATCCTGTCGAAGAAATTCTCTTTTAGAAAGCAGGCATTCTTTATTGCAGCGCTGGGTGCACGGGGGATAGTTCCACCTAACGTGCATCCAGCGCTGCAATAAACAATGCCTGCTTTCCAAAACTCCAAAACGAGTCTTAGAGAGTTTCTTCGACCGGATATTCGGTATCACCACTGAGGTGAGAGTGGGAGAGAGGAGTAACACATTATATTACATTTTTGTTCTTTCAGCTTTACTATGTTGGAAACAGAAAAGCATCCCCCAGGGACTCAGTACCACATCCTCACAGTTAGAAAGACTGAAAATACTTCTTTTTCATTGATGAATGTGTGTGACAGTATTATTTTGTTGCTCACATAACTCCCCTGGTAGTTACACTATTCCTCTCTTGTTAAGCTGAAAAGCAGTAAAAACTGAAATTAACTGGTTTTGTGCTTCCTGTGCATTTTCTGAAGGAGGTAGCTGCTATCTTCTCTTTGTATTCAGATAGAAACAACTAAATGGCATACTTGTGGACCAGGTGCTTTCAAACAGAGAAACAAACGATGATTCCTTTGGCACCATACTTAATGATGAAAGACAAGAGGTGAAACAGATTTACAAAGAAACACCAACACAATAGTCAGCATAAGCATAGCAGCTGCCAACCAGGTGCCAAGTTCTGTAGGCATCACAGCAGAAGTGAGTTTTTAACAGCATTTAGAGAAAGATGTGGGGTTTTTACTGTCATTAAAAAAGTAATAAAACTTGGCCTAGGGAAAGATGTCTTACTACCACTAAAATTGGTTGATACACTCTGTTCTCTTTTGGACAGAGGTGAACTGCTGGATCTGATAAAATCAACAATAAAATTTCCTCAGTTAAACGGGCCAAGATTTCAAACTTTTTTTTTTTTTGCTACAGCTTCCTTCGGGTTTGTATTCTGTGTTAGGATATGCATAATATCCCTTGCTGCCCTTTTATGTTCTTTCCTGAGCCATTGCAGTTTCTCTACAAATAGAGAAATGTGCCTGCTGTGCAAGTGAGGAGGAAGAGTGAGCAATGGTTAGGCTTTATGAAAACTGCTCTGAGACAGAAGCTACAAATTCAGATAAAGCCATTTCATACAGCTCCTTATGTAAAGCCAATTACTGTGTTACTTGTCAAGGTCTTTTATGAGCACTGCTTGTGGAATGGCACCACTCTAGCAAACTTCTTTGAAAGAACTGTCACAGAAAGCAGGTGTATGATGCATAAGAATAAAAATATTTGTGCTGTTAGATATGAAAAAATGCAGTAGTTTCACAAATTCAAAGAAATGCCCCTGTGAAGACTGTGGAAGCAAATACTTTGTCCTTGCATTTTTTTAACAATCTGGGTACAAAATTTTGCACATCTTAAACTTTTAAGTGAGTCTCATGAAAATAACTGAGACAGTTAATTCTGATGATCATGAACTCGGCAATGGAAGGGCTTAAATTGGATGCTGTATCACCTTGGTAAAATGTCTATCACCAGCAAACATTCCTGTCTTCACCCTACAGTTCACTGTGATACAGTATCACAAATTGACACACTAAGGTTTGAAAAACATCCCTGCAAACTGGCATACATATAAACATGTAGAGCTGGTACAAAGCTAGCAACACTGTTGACTGTCCATATCAGTACTGGTGAACTGGATATCTGAATGGGGTAGGAAATAGGACATTAGTGCAAAGAAATTCATCATGGTTGGACAGGCACTTTTATATTCCCAAGACAAGGCAAGCACAATGTACTTCAATGTCATTTTGTTACTTTACCTAATTTATTCATGCTTCAAGTTCAAGGAAAGACTATCTAAGATTCAAAAGTCCTTTGTTTACCTGCATGATTCTGCCTGAACCTTATCTAAAGCAATCACTATAGTATGACTAATCTTTGACTCATACATTGATGGGACGCTGAGCAGTCAAATTGAGTGGTCTTCACATAATCCCAAGGGATCTCAGTTAGTTTAATCTTCTGAGGTTGCAATTTATATGATATGTTGATCACATTGATATTGCCCTCATAGAATATTTCTGTATTTACATATTGTTTATACAAATGCAAACACAGACACACATGCATTTGGTGTGAGTTTTTTCATACAAAAAGGAAAAGTGGTACTCCTGGTCTTCCAGGGCACAATGTTAAGAAAACTTCACACATGATGTGTGAAGATTTAGTTTCAGACAATACTCTGTATTCTGCACTGTTACTTATGAGCATTTCAAGTGACACAGCAAAAGGAACAAATATGGGAACCGAATCAGGTTCTTCTGCATTTTAGTCTAGTCACTTACTGCTAGACCACACTTTTCTAAGCCAATAATTAACCTCCATATAACAAAAGATATAAAACCACATCCCGAACTGAGAGAAGACATATGATTTTGTTAAAGAAAAGAAACAAGATGCAACATAAGTTCCAGATGTTGGTTTGAGTTCCAAGATAAAGAAGCCAAGAATAAATACTTGGTTTAGCTCCCAGCCCGTGTGACTGCCTGTTTGACAGGAAAGGGCAAAGCTGCAGCAGAGAAGACTAAAGTAGCCACAGCATCACTGCTAGTCAGTGCACAGCAAACTTTCCTAAATTTGGAACTACTAACAGCAACTTATGACTTCCACTCCCTGCTGAAAAGGTCTTCTGATAATGCTTTTGTCCTGCTGCTTGTTTTCTTATAAGCATGTGATCCATTCTTCTGCCCTGCTGCATCCTACACATTTTCAGGTCTGACTAGATTCTTCCCTAAGCCTGAAGGGAGTGTTTACCTTTGTAATTCTCAATAGCTTTACTATAATAGCATGGTTCATTTGAAAAGGCATTTTTCAAAATAATTCACAGTACCAAGACCTGCCTTAACAAAACTCAGGAGATTTGAGCTTTTATTTCAACATTAAGAGTTCTCCTTATTACAAGTCAATTTTTATAAAACACATCTGCCTCCTGCCTCTATATGGTTAGCAGAAGTGATATCACTTCTTTTTCAGTAAGGAAATATTTTAATTCTAACAGTAGCAGTTTTACTTATACGTGCAATAGTGCAATTATTTACAATAATATTGCAGAATGAGGTGGTATTTTTAATTGCTATGCTGATTTAAAATGTATTTTTTTAAAGTTAGTACCAATATTTGCTATTTCACAGCCAGACTGAAAAAATAAAATATTTTATTTATTTATTTATGGATTCCTGGCTTGGTAGAAAAATGCATACATTTTTAAATCCTGCTATAAAAAGAAGTTAGTGAACTATTTCAAAATTACTAATTCTAATTCCAGACTTAAAGTGGATGCTATACAGGTCTCAGGTCCATGCTTGTCCTTACCTTAACAGCTGTTTTTCTTGGTAGGTAAAACTTAAGTGTAAGGAGTTTCCTTTTAGTGATCTTTTAAGTAGAAGTAGCTTCTGTTTAAAAAAGAAAGAGAAAGTGACTATCTAGTTCTTTATATAAATGCAGCTGAGCAGTACCAGGCTTTACTTTTAGAACTTGTTCACAGTTTTGTTTATTTAGGACTTAGAAGAAGTCTCTCTTTAAAATTGAAGGACTGGTTATAAAAAGAAAACCTTCAGATTTCTGCTAGAAATAGGTGAATCAATCCCAGGTCACCAGAATGTATGTAAAACCCTGTTTTGCAAATGAGATCTTTTACCATTTAACTGATATTAAGTGGGTTACGAGAACACTCGATATGATGCTACTGTGCTGTATCAGAGAACTGTGAAAGAGAAGGCTTTGATAATCCCCAGTGGAAACAGCTGTGTGGTAGTAAGATTATTTTTTAAAACCAAAACTGTAGGAAAAGTTTTCAATAAAAATACACTCTCACAGGTTTCAAGGAGACCTTGGTCTTTCAGATCCCTTTCCCTTTTGAGTTGTTTGAATTTGCTGTAGTTCAGATTAGTGTAATGTTTTAAAAGTATATGGTACCACAAAAGTGTAGGTTCTTCTTGTTTTAACCCAAATTATGGATAAAAAGGGAAGAAACATTGAATTCTAAAGATTTTATGTTCAGTTTTATAGATCTCTATTTTCAAATATCAGACTGAACTGACATGGCTGGGAATTGGAAATTACAGTCTTCACTTACAATGTTGATATTGATATCATTTCTTCCATCCAGTCATGTCACGTCCCAGTTTCTCAGGATGATCACTCAGGTTTGCTGATTCCCAGTTCAGGACTAAGGTGAAACAACACCAGGGATCCTTTAACTCACAAAACTCAGCTTTTATTAGCTCACAACAAGAATTGGCATGCTCACCACAAAAGTTGGTATGCTCATGTCATGGTTTCGCCCCAGTCACCAACTAAGCACCATGCAGCTGCTCACTCACTTCCCCCCGATCCAGTGGGATGGGGGAGAGAATTGGAAAAAAAAAGTAAAGTTTGTGGGTTGAGATAAGAACAATTTAACAGAACAGGAAAGAAGAAACTAATAATGATAATGTTAACACTAATGAAATGACAGCAGTAATAATGAAAGGATTGGAATACCAAGTGGTGCACAATGCAGTTGCTCACCACCCACCAACTGATGCCCAGTTAGTCCTGAGCAGCGATCCTCCCGCCCCCACTTCCCCCAGTTTATATACTACATGTGACATCACATGGTATGGAATACCCTGTTGGCCAGTTTGGGTCAGCTGCCCTGGCTGTGTCCCATCTCAGCTTCTTGTGCCCCTCCAGCCTTCTTGCTTTGGACTAAACATTACTTAGAAACGACTGAAAACTTCAGTGCTATCAACATTCTTCTCATACCTAACTCAAAAACATAGCACTAAAACAGCTACTAGGGAGACAATTCACTCTATTCCAGCTGAAACCAGGACACTTTTAAGAGGTTTCTGCAGCCAAAAAATCTGTGTTTGGAGGACTGCTTTGATCTGACAGAGGAAAGTGATAAAAGACAAAAAAGCTATTCAGGTTGAATTTTGCCATGATTTGATAGTTGGCTGGTGTTAACTTGATCTATCCCTCAAAACTGAGAAGCAGACTGAAAAAAAACAACAAAAGACCAAAACTCAAATAAACAAAAACCCCCAGAGGGGTGGTAGGGGAATTCATCAGAGGTAGCATGTTTTGGTAGATATGTTATAAACAGATTTCAGAGTCCAATACACTCTGACTAGGTTCTTTTAGATAGTTCCAGCTGTGGAGAGTGTAATGTTTAATATCCTTGTTTATAGATAGTTGATGTTACACAGGATTTCTGATTTAGCAATGTGATACAAAAAGTGTATTGCATAACACAATACAGATGTAAGAATCTGACACAGCTGTCAAAACAAAGGCAACTCTCTGGTCCCTTTTGTGTTGGCATGAAGTCAGCTTCTTTGCAACAGCTGTGGTCAGCCACACCCTGCATTATTCCCTTAGCTTCCTGGGCATGTTGTGCTTACCAGTCTCCTCTGAGCCTTCTTCCATGGTAGAGTTTTATTGGTGGATCACAGCAGAAATGAATATTTTTTTCTTCTTTAATGCTTTCTCTACTAAGCTAGACCAGCTGTTGGATTTTGAGTTTTAATCAGCAAGAATAGTAAAGATACTATTAAAAATACCAGAACTCAGGAAAAGACAGAAAATCGTGACCGTTGTTCAGGAAAGTGACGCAATATTCAAAAGAAAAGAAAAACGTGGAAATGCATGCATAATATGGCAAGGTTCCTGAAGTAGAAGAATGATAAAAATGAAGTGCAATGTCCTTTACCTGACAACTATTTGTGGGGACAAATGGATATGAGTAGCTTTTAGAAAGCTGGGATACTTAGTTAGTAATTGTAGTATCTATATCTACCTTCTCGCTTCCTGTAGCTAAATAACACTGCCTTCCTATGTCTATCCAATCTGGGAAATAGTCACCAGTTATTTGGTGAACATTATGATATAAAAATACTTAAGATAAACATAGCTGAGAAAGAAGTGAAGCAGATAACAGTTAGGATTTTAAGAACAATAATGATATTTCAAACAAATTTTCAGCAGTGAATTATCTTCTCTATTCAACTAGTCCAAGTGCTTTGGGGCATGATAAAAATATGATCTTACATATATGCATATATATGATTATACCATCAGACATAAACGTAATAAAATCTGTAGTTTATGAAAAAAAATTATTGTATCTAATTAATTATTTTTAAAGCACATCCAAAAACTTGATCTTTTGTAACAAGAGAAGTTTAAAAAAGCTACCAGAGTAAATAGAATAGAATAGACTAAACTAGACTAGACTAGGATAGAATAGAATAGAATAGAATAGAATAGAATAGAATAGAATAGAATATTTCTGTTGGAAGGGACCTACAATGACCGTCTTGTCCAATTGCATGACCACTGCAGGACTGACCAAAAGTTAAAACATGTTATTAAGGACATTGTCCAAATGCCTCTTAAACACTGACAGGCTTGGGGCACTGACCACCTTTCTAGGAAGCCTAGAAAGGAAGCCTGTTCCAGTGTTTGACCACCCTCTTGGTAAGGAAATGCTTCCTAATGCCAAGTCTGAACCACCTCTGACACAATTTTGAACCATTTCCAGACGTCCTGTCACTGGATCCCAGTAGAAGAGCTCAGCACCTCCCTCTCCACTTCCCCTCCTCAGGAAGCTGTAGAGAGCAATGAGGTTGCCCCTCAGCCTCCTTTTCTCCAAACTAGGCAAACCTGAAGTCCTCAGCTGCTCCTCACAGGACATACCTTCCAGCCCTTCCACCAGCTTGGTTGCCCTCCTCTGGATGCATTCCAGTGGCTTAACATTGTTTTTAAATTGTGGGGTCCAGAACTGACATTCAGACACTAAAGTCTTAGTCCAAATATGAAGAAAATCAGTACATATAGTATCCACAAGTGATATGTTTCACTTAAGATTTGGTTTCATGAGAAAACTGAAACCACATAAATAACCTGCTAGTGGAAGGGTGACTCTGCTTCCTAGATCTCCATGCTTGATTTGGAGATCTGCTCTTTGCCTTGAGATGACTCAAATTTATTGGATCATAAGTGTTGATACTCACTGATACATAGTGGCCCATTGAAAGAGCAGAAAAGTAATCTACACAAAGAAAATGAATATTCTTTGTACTGGATAGGTAAGTTGAACTTGTTTCCCTTGTGATTGTGGGATCTGGTGTAAGGAAGAAAAATGAATCAATCAATCTGTGGATCAGGGACGAAGGCAGCAGAAGTATAGGGAGGAGATGTGGGGAATGGAAAGGGAAATATGGCAAAACGATGTCTTTCTTTTTCCTACAGTTGAAATCTTGAGCACTACTTTTTCAAATGAATCTCATGTTTAAAGGCTGAGAGGGGTGAGGGGAAGTAAACCAAAGAAAAATGTGATAATGAAATTTTCAGCCCAGACAATTTGGTAATGTAAGCTGCAGTAAATACAAACTTATAATGAGAGGATAAAAACTGCTTTTAAGTAAAACAATATTTGGTACAGTGTTCCAGGCTGAAGTCTCCATTTCCACAGTAAGTTGTTCTCATCCTTAGTGATATCTAAGCATTATTAATTTTAGTGGTGTTGTATTGACTTTGTGTGGCAAGGTTTTGGTAGCAGGGGGGGTTACAGGGGTGGCTTCTGTAAGAAGCTGCTGGAAGCTTCGCCTGTGCTCGACAGAGCCAATACCAGCTGGCTCTAAGTTGGACCCACCGCCGGCCAAGGCTGAGCCAATCAGTGATAGTGCTAACGCCTCTGTGATAACATTTTTAAGAAGGAAAAAAAGTTGCTGGGACAGAAGGAAATGGCAGCCAGAGAGAGAGTGAGAACATGTAAGAGAAACAACCCTGCAGACACCAAGGTCAGTGAAGAAGGAGGGGGAGATGTTCCAGGTGCCGGAGCAGAGATTCCCCTGCAGCCAGTGGTGAAGACCACGGTGAGGCAGGCTGTCCCCCTGAAGCCCATGGGGATCCATGGTGGAGCAGATCTCCACCTGCAGCCCGTGGAGGACCCCACGCCAGAGCAGGTGGGTGCCTGAAGGAGGCTGTGACCCCGTGGGAAGCCCACGCTGGAGCAGGCTCCTGGCAGGACCTGTGGATCTGTGGGGAGAGGAGCCTGTGGAGCAGGTTTTCTGGCAGGACTTGTGACCCTGCAGGAGACCCATGCTGGAGCAGTCTGTGACTGAAGGACTGCACACCATGGAAAGGACCCATGCTGGAGCAGTTTGTGAAGAACTGCAGCCTGTGGGAAGGACCAACATTGGAGAAGTTGGTGGAGGACCATCTCCCGTGGGAGGGACCCCACACTGAAGCAAGGAAGAGTGTGAGGAGTCCTCCTCCCGAGGAGGATGAAGCAGCAGAAACGACATGTGATGAACTCTCCGTAAACCCCATTCCCTGTCCCCCTGTGCCACTGGGGGGGGGTAGGTAGAGACTCCGGGAGTGAAGTTGTGCCCGGGAAGAAGAAAGGGGTGGAGGGAAGGTGTTCTGAGATTTGCTTTTATTTCTCATTACCCTACTCTGGTTGATTTTTCATTACCCTACTCTGGTAGTAAATCAAAGTTCATTTTCCCAAGTTGAGTCTGTTTTGCCCATGTCAGTAATTAGCAAGTGATCTCTCCTGTCCTTATCTCAACCCACAAGCCCCTTGTTATATTTTCTCTCCCCTGTCCATCTGTGGAGGGGGGGAGTGATAGAACAGCTTTGGTGAGCACCTGGCGTCTAGCCAGGGTCAACACCCCACACCTCCTTTTTGGGGTTATGTGTCTGACAAACTAGATGGGGCCAGAAGCATACTCTTGGTGTGGGTCAGAAGACACCCATGCCCACACTGGGATCTCTTTCTGTTATTGTCCCCCTGTCACCATGAAAATAAAGAAGTTCCCAGTTCTGTGATTTGAGAATTGGAAGGCAGGACACAACTTGCACTCAAAAGGAATAGCTGGATCCAGAGTCCAGACTTTCTTTGGAAAAGCAGACAGATCTGTGTGCCCAGCTGAACCTGTGCATTCTAATGTGAATCTACCTTGCCTTCTGAAAGGATGTGCTGGGAAATGGAAAAGTCATCTCCACTGTGGAGGGAGTACCACCAACAGTCATTCCTAAAAGATGCTGCTGCTGAATGACTCCTTTCCCCAGAAATTATAGTGCAGTATGAGCAGCAGCATAAAGCCTGTATTTCCTGAAGTGGTCAAATCACAAGGGCTGATGTCTCAAATTCTTGTGAGAAAAGTGCTATAAACTGTCTGAAACGAAGTGCTCAAAGCTTTGTCTAATACCAAAGATTTTAATTCCCATGTCAGAGTGCTACCTAGCACTGTGCTAGGGTTTGACTCAGCAGGCAGTTAGATAAGAATAACCTCATCCATTTTTCTGCATTGTTCATGGTTTAACTGCAGGTCTAAGTTAGGGAAACTCCTACAGAGAGCAATGAATCCTGTCCTTATACATAGGCTGTATTTGGTTTGATCTACATGCAGAAGTTAGAAAACAGATATAATTCTTCGCATTTCTTAATATGAAAAAAAATATTCAGTGCTACAGTCAGTGCAGAAAAAATACCTTCTATGTTGTGATTTGCAATGCTCTGTTGTTCACCAAACACAAGAAAATGGTGAATGAATTGAATATTTATAGCTATATCCCCCCAGGTGGATCTGCCCTGATTATCTAGTTGCAGGACTGAAACCCTAAGGATGATCACTGCTTCCTCCAGTTCACCCACTAATCAAAGGTATCCAAGCAATAATTTTAGTCATGCAACATCTCAGTCAGCGCTTTGTGTTTGGTTTTCTCTCCATTCCTTTAGGAAAGCTTCATGATTTCAGTGATCAGATAGTGTGTTCATGTCTGTGAACATTATATTAAGTTGTATCAAGTTTATCCCGATATTGACAGAAAGGCCAGATCTGAACAACCTCAACAGTCCTCAGTTGTTCATTATTATTTCTTTTATTGACAGACTTGGACACCTTTAATTACAGAAGCACGTTACTGTGGCAGGTACTTTACAGGCATGGAACAAAAAAATGGCCCCTGCTCCCAAAATACTGGGCAAGAGAAAGGCAAAACCTAAAGAGCCCCTTAGGAATACAGGGAACAACAAAACGCTGCTGGTTATTGCTGTTGTTAATGTATTGACAGGCTTTCTGTAAAGGTGTTATGGTAAGTAAGAGCATTAAGGAGGAATCTGAAGGAGACTGTAGAGATGTTATGGCTCTTGTTTATGGGAAAGCCCAATGAAACCCCATGAGGATAAGTACAGTGGAAAGCACAAAGTGATTGAAAATTTCACAAGCTGATAATGCAGGTTAAACACCATATGCCAAGTGGAGGTCAGAATTAACCTCTTGACAGCAAGTGAGAAATTATTTATTGAAGTGTTTCTGAGCTAGGACTGTCTTTTGAACTTGATGTGAGAGACAACAGGGAGAGGGTGAAGTGATGAAGGAAAAAGAGAGACAAGCCCAGGCTGTCCATCAAGAAGAATGTTGTCTGCAGCATTCTCACCCAGATAAAAGGATGTTACAGAAATTGAGATACAAGGTGATGAGAAGAGAGGTGAGAGTTTTCCCTTCGTGGATGGATGTGAAAAGCCATATTGTAGAGGTGATCTGAAGAAAGAGTCAATCAGACTTACAATTTGGGTGCTGAGGGAGATCTGTGTATCACAGATATCACATAAATTTGCTGGACTAGATGTAAGTGAGCAGGATGGTGGCTACCCAAAGCCTGGCCTCATGGAGCAGGAGGTTGGAGGAAGGCTCAGCAAAAGTCCTTGCTTCAGATCCAGCCCAGGGAAGAGACATCCAGGGAAAAAGGACATGGAGGTTGGACCTGTGTTTTGAATTAAAATATCCAGAAACAGGTTTGACTACTGAATTTATCCTTACTATAGCTGAAACAGTAAAATTAAGTCTGCTATATCAGTTGCCAACTTACCAATATTTCAGTCTTCATAACACTGCTGTTTTAACTCTTCCACCATAGCATTTTTTTTTTTTTTTTTAAGGATATAAGCATATCGGTAAATCAGAACTCTTTACCTTCTTCAGTTTTCCTTTGAATGATGTCTTCTATCCCTTTTTTGGATCTGATGTCTTCTCACTCCCCGTAATTTTACTAGTTCTCATTTTATCTGTTTATGCAATATCCTCTTCCAAATGTCTTGTCCAGATGATTCACTAACAACTGGACTAATGGCCCTCTCGCTCCTCAGCAGCTGAGAGGGTGAGAGAATGAAGGGGTCAGGCCATCAGCTGCTGCAAATTGGTGCCGCACCATTGGTTTAATTGAAACAGTGCCAGTTTACACCAGCTGAGAATCTGAGCCTGGGGCTCAGTTCAACCTAAGCACAAGGAAAGCAGCTCTCCAATCTGTTCACCCACCTAAAGTTTGTTACCTAAAATATGTTAAAACTGAAGTTGGTTATCTATTGGCTCTGCAAATGAGCAGTATCCCATTAAGGAAAAAAGAAAGGTATCAGCATCCAAAGATTTGCTTTCTTTCTGATGACCCTCTCAAAGACATCAGCGTCTTCACACTTTATATACGCACATTTAGTTTTGAAGAAAATAAATCAAAATAAACAGTAAGATCTAGGACACTGTCACAGCTCCATTAACTTAGTATAACAATGTCTCTTTTACACTTCAGTTTGCTGATGGTAACACTGTTTTTGGTTCATAGCACATATATTTCGCATTAGTGCTTTTAAAGACTAAGAAATAGATTGTAGCTGCAAATATAGAGTGACTTTGGTAACCCTGCTGGGGTTTTTATATCTAAGGATTTAAAACAACAGACTTTAAGATTTTTTTTTTTCCCATTAAGTGCTAGAAGGAGCATAGATAATTCCTGATACTGAACCCTTTGGTATAGCCCTTCCCTTTCAATTTCTATTGAAGTGTGACCATATCGCAAAATATTTTGCGTAAACTGCGGTTGTATTCCTACGGTTTACTGCAAGGAATTAGACCACCAGCTTCTCTTTCCCTTGTGGTACACATTCTGTTTATTCTCATGGACTGAAAGAGTTAAAGAAAAAAGAAGAAAATCTAAAGTCGCATTCCATATTTAATTTTAGGGGTTTTTTTAACTAATGAAAGTACCAAATTTCACTGTACTCAAGGCAGGCTTACCTTTTTGAAAGTTGTCAAGATTGGCCCATGGATAGCAAGATGGCAGACACTCCAATTTTGACATCTGCATTGAGAAAGCAGAGACAATGTTACAAATTAGGGGGAAGGAGGAGGGAAAACGACAACAGAAAAAAAAACCCTAAGGGTCTGTTTCCTTTTTTCCTTTTTTTTTTTTTTTTTGGCAAAAAACCTGCTACAGAAACAAATGTAGATGAGGGGGGCACTGAGCCATATAGAAGTGAGTAATTATCTACTGTTACAGGCCTTATTATCTCTCCAAATGTTTGCTAAAAATTCTATTGGGCAACCATCTGGACGCTGAGCTTTAACAGTGGATACAGAGTGGATTGTTGCTTTATACTTTTAGATAGGAAAATTTCTTTCTTTAATTCTTTCCTGTCATTCTGTGTTAAATAATTTAGTTGAATGTCTCCTAGATAGCTTTCTGAGTCCTCAGAGTGAGTATAGTCTAGGTGATATCCTCATATAAAATATTCTTTGAAAGTTTATATATATTTTTTTTTACCACTAGAGGATCTGAGGACACTTTGCCATCTGTTGTAAGGGTTTGCTAATGCACCTATTTTCTCCTCTATCCCTCTTTTTCTCTTTTTAAATTACTAGGCTTAATAATTTGCCTAATTGGTAGCCTCCCCCCACCTCTCAAATTATGTACAATGCATATTGCTTCAACATTCTCTCCATGTATGAAACTTAGCAGTTCTCCTCTAAGAATTTCCATTGTTACTGTATTACTGTAGTTTTCAACAGCAAATATCATCTCCTTCATTCAGGCTGTGATAAATAATTCAATAATATGTCATCAATAACTATAGACCAGTTGCTTAGCTTAAAACATGTCTGTAGTTTGCTGTGAAGGTCATCACTATCAATTATGCACCTATCTTCCATGGAATGTTTCAATTTAGTATTACAATCATAACAAAAATAAATGATCTTTGTTCTTATGAAGGATATTTCACTGACGTAGGTTTGCAACTGTGTTTTGTTTTGTTTTGTTTTTTTTCTGAATTTCCAGATAGGCAGTGTAAGACATTGAGTTTTAACTGCTTTGACCAAATCACAGTGCTGCATGAACAGCAGAACCAGAAATATAATCGGTCACCTAATGTTCTGCACTTGCCTTTGGATATTTTCTGTGACACAATGCGATGACCAAGCCATGAGGCTTCCCCTGCGACTCTGAATCCATATTGCCTCGCTCCTAGCAAGCGATGGCTTTCAACTCTCCCCAGTTTCAAGTTGCGCACTGAACCTGTAATGGGACTGGATCACGTTGGACTTTACCTTTTGAAATACAGCCCTCGGGCAGTTGCTGCATTCCTCTAGCTGAGTGGAGGTGAAACAAGTTCTTGATTTAGCTGCCAATAAGTGTCCAAAGCACTTTATGACTGACAGACTGCAGAGAAGCAGTGGGATCCCACTGGAGCTAACAAGAGGATTCAGTTAAATCAACCTCCCAGTCGAGGGTAGGATTGTTCCAGAAGCAAAGAAAAGAGAAGAACATGACTGAGTCCTTGCTGTGTCTCCGATTTCCCTCCACACCCTCATTCCACATGGAGCAGGATCCTCCTCCAGCTCTGTCCCAGCACCCGCTGGCAGCTCCCACTCCTTGCCTGCAATAGAAGGGAAGGAAAACAGGCAAGATGCATACAGGTTTTTGTCTTCTCCTTTGTCAGAGATTTATTATAAAGTGATAGAGAATGGTAATATCCCAGATATAATACCATTTTCCTACTCCTTTTTTTACTGCAGCTTTTGTACCTTCTGTATTCCCAGTGCTTTTTTAAAAATCCACTTTCTCTTATTCCTTCTAGCCAGGCTTACTCTTCTGGTGGTATTAATTATTTCTTGGAATTGATTGCTATTATAATATTTTTCCCTTTGTGGTTTCAATATTTCATAAGCTTGGATTAATCCAGCTTAGCTGAGATCTTTTAGTTACAATATGTAAATAAAAATAACATTTCAGGAAAAGGTTAATATTTCCAAACTGGCTTTTGCTTTTTCTAATCCTGTTTAGGATCAGGTCTTTGAAGTTATGGAGCATCTGTCACTGACTTTATTTGAAGTAGTTGAATATTTGGGAGTTCTGAAAGTTAGATACAGAGACCTTTTAAAATCTTGACCCAAAACCTCCAAAAGAAAAGTGTAAGTCTAAGAGAAGGGATGAAAAGAAGTGTCCCAGGGGATGTAGTATGACCATCATTGTAAAATATTTAGGAGACTGGGATGGGGAAAATTCACCTCCATGGTAAATAATCCAGAATGGGAAAAGAAACCGATGGCATGACTTCATAGTGTTTAATTTTTATGCTTCTGAGTCTTACCTAACACTCTTCCATCAGGAAAATCAGTGGATTCTGTCTTCCAGAGCATCCCCAACCTAGTCTTGGAAGCCACAAGTAAGGACTCAAAGCAGCAGTTTGCAAAAGCGCTGATCTTCCAGCAGTGGCAATGACATTAATGGGAATAAATGGGAATGGTTGCTGCTAGCACTTGCTGATGGTCTTATGGAGTATGCAAACACATTATTACAAATCGTAACTGCAGCGAGGAAATGAGAAAAAGTGTCACTGTAGCAGCTGAAAGGACTCTGCAATACAGAAAATAGAAATTGCTGTAGGAGATCAAAATTTCTATCCGTTTAACCCTGTCTCTTGCAGTAGCTAGTACCAGGAGATTCAGCCTAGGAAACAAATGTTACTTTCTCCCTAAGATCTCTTTAGATCAAGCTTCCAAGCAGCCTGTTTATAACTGTCACAGACTTTTCCTTCCTTCTAAATAACTCCCCCTCACCAGGTCCTCCTGACACCATGGTATCATTTGACAGTTAGTCCCACAGGTTAATGTAAAGAAAAGTGAAAGTAACACATTAGCATATGCAGAGGAGAGCTTTCTCAGCTCTGCTGGAGTGCATGTACATGTATGTATATAAACATATATAAACAGCCCAGATACCAAGAATGACAGAGCAACACCAGTGAGCAGCCCAAAGACATACAACTAGCCATATGGCCACATATGCTGTTTGCAGAGAAACGTGAACCCCAGGCACTTTTAGTATCAAATAGTTTGCCTTAAAATAAGTGCTATCATTGAAACCTAACCTCTCCTCGATCTCATCATTATGTGCTTGGGATTTTCTGATTGCATACTTGCCTTTTTCAGCACTGTCTTGCTATTGGAAAAAAAAATGAATGCGCTTATTACAAGGAGAGTTTTGGAGCTGTGGCTTATTGCAAACCCAGAATCCATCCATTGATTTGTCAATTTTTTCCTCTTTCTCACTCTCTTGTCTACCTGTATTCAATGTCCCCTCAGAAATGCAGATATGGCCTGCCCAAGGCATCAGCATAAAGGACATACAGGCTGAGCGAGGGAAGCTCAGCACATTTTTAAATGAAAAAGAACATCTGCAGTTTTGCTAGCTGGGAAAAAAATGATGAGAGCTGTGTATTCTCATGCTTCAGGGCATAAACTGATCAGTACCTAGGGTCAGGTACACCCCAATCTGTCACAATTAGGAATATTCACAGAGTTTTAAACTTTCTCTGGAAGCAGCTGGGTTGGCTGCTGTTGCTGATAGACAAGGTAGATTGGGTGGTCCACTGGCTGGGTGAGGGACGGGAAGTGACGATGTTCTGTTACAATATAATTTATACAGAAAAATTAATTCAGTTTGAAATTTCACTTGAAGAGAACATTTACTTTCTTCTTCCTTTTGTTTTTAAGGTAGGAATCCCCTCTCCTCTTTTCTCTGATGTAGCAGGATATTTTAACCACAGAGGTCTCTCCCTAAAAGCCTTTCTCTTGACTCTTTGAAGCTGTTTGTCGGGCATCTTTCTCTTCCGTTTAGCCAAGCTCTGCTTTTTTTTTTTTTTTCTTTTTTTGGTTTTAGTCCTAAAACCAGTGCCAGAAATATTATTTTCCTGTATCCCTTTAAGTTTAGATGTGGTGAACTGCAGACAGAAGGAGGGAAGAAGTGATATGAGAGT
This sequence comes from Aviceda cuculoides, assembly GCA_035590195.1. NCBI lineage: Eukaryota > Metazoa > Chordata > Aves > Accipitriformes > Accipitridae > Aviceda > Aviceda cuculoides. The sequence continues at coordinate 76,285,127 of JAVJGG010000074.1, forward strand.
TCACTTTTCCTGGCCTTTCTAGACATGAGGACAGCCTCTGCAGGTAGCTGTTCTCATAAGTGATGCTGGCTGGACAGCCTAAATGATGGCATGTTGAAATTTCATATGAAGCTGAATCATTTCCATATCTGCAGATCCTCTTCTGTGGCATTAGTTATGCTAATAAAGTGGTGCGACTTTTCTGGCAGTGCTTGAGGCAGCTGCCAGGCTGTGACTGAAGACTCTATCTGGGGAAATAATTCAGCAAGTAGAATTCAGATGGCCAGCAACCTGCTCGGGTTCCTATTCCTCATCCAGATCTGTGTATAAGCTCTATTGTTGAGCGTATAATAATCCGTGCCTAACTCAGGCACAACTCTGCTGGCATCTCAGACATTACTTTGCAAAGCTGTTTAGGACACCCCAAGTGTTTGCTTAATTTATGTGCTGATAGGCATTTCTATGACATCCGTCGCCAGCATGCAGAAAAGCCTGGCAAAGTTATTAGGGGTAGCAAGAGGAAAACAAAAGAGAGAGTCATTTTGCACATTGCGCCAGATGAGCCCACCAGCTGCTGGAGAAAGAGGCATGTGCGGCTCCAATAGTGGAAGAAGGTAGGGTGAATGCAAGATGAATCTGTGTATGAGATTGCACCCTTTCTTTGCACGGTGCTGGGGGCCAGGGCCAAGCTCGGTGTGAGGACAGGAATGAGCCACAGGATTCAAATTCAACCCCTTATCCCGAAGGAGAGGCCCCTGGAAATGTGAAGTGCTCTGAAAAGCAAAGGGCAAACAGTCATGTCCGTATGAGAAATTCCTCTCTACAGGAATGAGCTACACTCCAAGTCTCAACCAGATACACCGTTTTTTTTCAGGAGCTAAATTCTCCTGGTCATGTTTTACAGTTTTCCACTTGCTTAGATCCAGTGTTTAAAATTAAACAGGGATGTCTAAGGAAAGGACCATCTTCTGTCAGCTCTGCCCTTGGCTCCTCTAAAGTTTTCATTCATATGACTGTGCTCTGAGAGTATTCTTTGTGAATATTCTCCCATAAGAAACAGTCAGGGGAAGGTCACTTGTGGTATTTGTATATGTTTAGGAGGCACTATTCTTTCATTCATGTAGGTATGACAATAATTGTTCTTCTGCTCAGGCAGATTAGAGACAACTTGTTCCAAGTAATGCTTTTGCGATGTCCAGGATGAGATTTCTTTCGTCTTGGACAATATGAAGTAACGCAGATGAGACAGTCTTGTGATCATCCTGCTGACTGCCCTCCCCTCTGGGACAAGGCATCACGTTCTTATTTTCTTCTGACTTTCTTGCCTTCATGGTTTTGTAGCTTTCTCAGGTAAAGGAGGACGTAATTTTCGTTATAACACCACCTTCTCTTCCAATAAGTATCTTTTAAGGAGAAAGCTACTATTTAATTTCCCTAGGTCTGAAAGTACAGTTGTGGGATGAGTATCCTTATAGACTTTTTAGTGGACCAGGCTAGCAGACTCACTTCTCATTTTGAGACATTCATGGCACAGAGGTGCAAGGTAAGTACATAATTTGCCAGTTCAAGAGAGTTTGAAGCAATCTGTGTCTGCTACAGAAGCAGAATTGCTTATACCCAAAACCCAATCAGGCATTTAGTGAATTTTAAACATTTCATGAACAAAGTTCATGTAGAAACCTTTCTTCAACAGAAAAAACAACCAAACCAAACTCTAAAAACTCCCCTAACAAAAAACAAAAACAAAAACAAAAACAAAAACAAAAAAAACACAATGCAAGATTGTCCTGACCTTTTCCTTTCCCAGCTGGCAGCATCTACTTGTAACCCCATAATGGCCCTGTAATACCATATTGCCATTGCTAGTAGCAGGCCTCAAGTTTTGTGTTGAGTTTGCAAGGCCTCAGATCTGGTTTGTCAGGTTTACTCCATCTGAACTTTTCATGACCCGCCTGCAGCTTTGTTTTACTTGGTTTAGCTGTAACTGCATTTTTTCTAATGACCAGATTGATATGGCTAATTTGTTTTATTTCTGTTTATCTTTGTATGCTACCACCATGGTTTTACAGCTCTAATACGATGCAGTGTAGAGAAATACCATCTTGGTATGACAGCAGAGGTCTTGCGAAGAGGGGACATGCAATGTGCTGCAGTGGTGTGCAGGTGTGGGATGATAAGGAGTGGGTCACAGCCTGGCACTGGAGACTGCACGGCTCTAAACAAATCACTCATGGTCAGTTAGAGAAACAAGCTGGAGCTGGGTGAAACTATTTTTAGGGGTAACAGAGGAAATGAAGAAACAGTATCTAACGTGTGTGAAAGGTACCATATGGATTTTTTGGATTTGGATGTGCATTTGGATGTGGAGCTGGAAACCAATCAAGAGTGAGCAAGGTGTAAAAATGTGTTAGCCAGCATGTAAGAATGCCCACAACTAGATCCTAAAGTCAAGAAGAAGAAACCATCAACATCACCATCATGTTCCTACTGGCAAAGGACTCCAGATGCTGACAACTCACCATAACCTACCCCTCCACACCATCCCCAGGATGAAACCACTGAACTTGGGACCCTGCAGAGTGGGAGACAGATGGGCATAACACCAGGAAAAGGGGATAGAAACTCAGAGGTGTGTGTATGACAGTCTCAACAACATCAGTAGTTATTAGTGCTGAAACTTGTTCTACACAGCAGTTTTCTTTCTTTTTCCATGCTAATTAGATCAGGACTGATAATGATTAGACAGCTAAGATTTTATTATACTAGTGGTAAACTCTTGGTTTTATATTTAAGATACGTTTACTGGTTGTCCATAAACAAGATTCTGAGAGTAACATAGCTTCACATCCAACATTTGCTATAATTTATCACTCTGAAAGATGAGCTTTACAACCAGTTTAAGCTGATGAAAGACAACAAAAAGGATGATCCCGTTCCCCTTTGCCCAGTACTCCTGACTGGTCATTTCCTCATCATCATTTGTGCCATTTCTCACTTTTGTGTAGACCCGTGGCCCCTGATACAGCTGAAAATGTCTCTGTTATGAGATTGGCTCCCAGCTGTGTTATGCTCAAAATGTGGTTTATGGACAAATAGGAAATACAACATTTATTTATATGTGTGTATGTATGTACGTATATAAAGTCAAGAATTTATTATCAGTAAAATTGAAATAGTATCAGTCTAATCTAAGAGTCATTATGAATGCAGATTTAATTGCACAAAGAATAGTTCCATGCAGAAAAATTTTCATTAACAACAACACTAACAACAATAACAATATAGCAATGGCAATACCGTATTACAGGAGTACAGGGCTACAGCTGCCTCAGTTTCCTATGCTTAAAGTCAGAATTGCAAGTATTAGTCCCAAAATGCTACTGTTGAAGCCTTTCAGAAGCAAGTGCACTTAACATGCACACAGTCAGAATTATGTAGCTGCCAAATTAGTTGCAAACATGATAGATTTTGGTGACTGAAGGCGGATAAAGACAGGAGTAAGGAGTAGGGGAGGAAAGGAACTTTATAAGTCAGCTTTGCCACCCAAAAATTAGTGTGTCACTGCACCGCAGAGTTGCTGTTTACAGCTCATTATGTGTTATTCCCCTCTTCTGAAGAGTTCAGTTACCCACTGGGAGAGAAGCGAGATGCAATTTTTTAGTCATCCAATCAGGGAACATATGATTTCAGGGACACAACACAGTTTACGGAATAACAGAGAATGAACAGCTGAAGTGAATAATTCACGAACTATCCATAGGCTGCAATTTGTTTGTATAAACTATTTGGTAAATACTTATAGCTATCACATCCATAGTAATCAGGAAGAGTTTGGGAACAAAGGCTAAATCCCCTGAATAATTTATTCCCCAGGAATAATTCAGATCGCTCTCGTGTATTCTCTGGAGTCTCTCTCAGTGGCACATTACCAAAAGGTACTGTGCATTAAGTGGAAGTTGGCCGTGTCCCAAGCAGGACAAAGCGTTAGTGTCTGGAGTACAACCTGCGATGTCTAGAGAAACCCTTGTCTCCCTCCAAGCCGAGCTGCAGAGACCACGGCACAGATGTGCTCTGTGCCAGGCTCCAGCACTTCAAGCTGTTCCCTACAACCAAGAACTGATGAAATCAGTGCTGAAGCATATGTGACGGAGAGAGAAGTTAAAAACAAAACAAAACAAAACAAAACAAAAAACCCCACAAAAAACTCCAACAACAAAACATCCAAAAAATTAGAGATTTGGAAAAAACACAACCTGAAAAACAATATATTATTGTTCAGTAATTAACAAGTATGAGCAATGCTTGACCTTTATAGCTGACTGCAAAAGGGAAAACAACTCCTGCTCTTTATTGCTTCATGTGTGAAGAATAGCTGAACACTGTTTAATTTTCCCTTGTACTGTTTTAAAGTTGGCTGTTTTCTAGGAGTTTTTAGTTTAATTGTTTCTGTTCACATTAACATTTGAGGTCTTATCTTTCCTGCTTTCCATGAGGACCCTACAGATGCTGAGAGCACAACAGCAATCAAATTTTGAAATCTAACACACCAAAAAAGAGATTGCTTTGTTGGATTTTAGTCCAGCATTATGAAATGTTGCTCTCATTTTCAAAGTCGGGAGGTTCTTATGTTATAATTTACTTACCAGATCACAGTCAAGTATGTGCATAGAAACACACACAGAAATTCTCCTTTTCTTCGTCGTTTAATATTATTGTAATAAATTTATTTCAAATTCTACCGAATAAGAACAGTTTGGGTAAGTGTTGTCTTGATTGCAGCTGCTAGCAGAAGAGCTATTCCCTCTTCAGTGGAACTGAAGCAGTTTTGTCATTGATTTAAATGCATTGATTCTTTCTTTGTAAAACAGGTACTTAATTTCAGTCTGATTTTTCAGATTTTGAGTGTGGACAAGGAAATGATAATAAAGTTCCCCATTGCTGATGGTTTCTTTAGGGAGTATTTTCTCCTTGTCTATTACAATAAAGGTAGTTATTTTCCTTCCTCATTGAAGTTTTCTTGAATAAAAAGCCAGCCTTGGCTACATATAAATAAATAAATAAATAAATAAATAAATAAATTACAACTAAGAAACATTTCCTCCCAAAAGAAACATTTCCTCCCAATCAGTCTACTGAAATGCACCTTGCACCCTCATAAAAGGGGAGCTCTGAACCATGATGAATAGGCCTTGATTTTGCAGGTCTAAGTGATAATTCAGCCGCAGTCATGACCAACTTGCTTGTTTTTCAGTGGGGTTGTAGCTAGCCTGGTTCCCATAAAAGAGGCACAGGACAGCCAGAAAAATCTTTCACAAGTAGAGTCACCAGAAAATACAAATTTTAGAGGCAAGGTGAGAAAATAAACAGGGATTTTGAGTCAAACTATACATTTCATATAGGTTAACCAAAGCATTCACTTTTGTCTTCATTCTGAATGAGTTTAGGTGTTTGTGTTTTTGAGATTTCTTTTGTTCTTTTGCTGTGGGGTTTGTTTTTGAGTTTTGCTTTTGTTTTTGTTTTTGTTTTTTCTTGTTTGCCTGTTTATTTTCTTTGGAAAGTGATAATGTAGCCATATTTCCACCACGAAATGTTGTTTCAAAACAGAACAATGCATTTCAACATTTTAAGATAAAATATGTGGATTGATGTAGTTCAGGGGAACTCTTCTGTCTCTTCCAGGAGAGCTTGAAGCAACTAATTGACGTTTGGCAAATTCACAACTTAAATTGTTTGCCTGAAAGGGTCTTCCTGATTTTTTTTAAACCAGAGTCTCTTTGCAAATCCTCTAGTTTAAGGTGTTGACCCTCACTATATTCAAAGAAAATAAGGAAATCATAGAGTTCAAAGGAAAATTTCTCTAAGGAGCTGTTTCCTAAGCCTTATCAATTAGCCTTAGTGATCTGTGGGGTTGCTTTTTTTCTTGTTTAGAATAAGCAGCTGTGATAATATTTTTATTATGTTATTTCCTTCAGCAAACATCACTGAGGAGTTGAAGAAATATCCTTGTAAAATGCAATTCCAGAGTATGCTAGTAACAGTAATTTTTTTAAAACATCTACATCTTTCTCTGAGACACTTCACGATACAAAGCCTCTGCAAGTTTTTACAGTTCCTTAGAAAAAGGAAGAAAGGGTTGATTGTGGTTTATGAGAAATATTTTCAAATCATATCAAATGGAAATGGAACTTACTGAGTTCCTCAATGATACAATAAGTGATTTGATCTGATAAGAGGGAAGGGAGGTAGAAGTCTAGTCTTAGGAAAGAAGCTGTTATTTCCTCTTACCCTTTAATATCAACTTACTAAGATTTTTGTATCTTTCTCGCTTAGCCACAATACGTCGGTAGGCTTTGGCATGGCAAGACCGAAATCTTGACTTGAAGCAAGGGTTAAATAGGATCACTGGTGGGAAATGCCCCCCAGAGATGGGGGATACTGCTGGTTGGGTTGGGAAGTGAAGCGCATTGTAGAATGTCCCTGATCAACCAAATGATAAATAGGAGGTAGGTCAGGGAGAAGTGTCTTGGAACCACCAATTTGGAAGAGCTTCCTATATCATTAGCCATCCACTTTTCTGAGCAGGCAAAAATTAAAGTTGTGACTAGTTTTAGGGACATAACTCCACATCAGTGAAATTCCATCTTGCTAACCACAGCCATGTGCAGCTATTGCTGAATTAAAAGCTTTTGAAAGCAGTGTAAGCCTGGTTTGCCTGTCAGAAAGTGTTAAAACTCTTGGCAGAACCAAAATTAGAAGTTAAAAACACCTATTTTACTCTACCTTCTGCAGTAGTGCTGTACCTTTAATTTTCATAATCTGTGCAGCTTTAAATTCAACATTTATTTTTAACACATATATTTTAATGAAACATGAAATATAAAACGAAACTCCAGTCTGCCTCCTATGAGCATGGAGAGAAATCCTAATTACCTGTTTCAAAAGTGTGAAGCTCTTTCTAATTTTCCAGCAGCCAGGTTCCTTAGACAGCACTCAGTATTATAACTATTTATGCCAATTGTGCTATTTCATGCATAAAATTACCGCATTATTGTTGGAATAGATGCTGGAGAGATATCTAAGCAGGGTGTAATCACTTCACTTTCTATCAAATTGTGCTTCTGAAAGGTATCATAAATTTTATTAGAAGGCAAGAGGCTAATGGAAGCCAATCAGCGTTAATGCTGATAAAATTGCTTGTATTTTACATTATAAAATGGGGAGATATTTTTATCGGAAGGTTCCCTTTTGTTTTATTAAGAGTGTATCATGGAAACTAGGGTACAATGGAACAACAGGGGGTAGTCAGTAAACCTCTCCTGTTTCTGTTGCTGGCTTAGCTTACAAAAAAGTTTGTATCTCAAGACGTTTTCTGAACTTTGGCGGTGCAAGTGCAAAATAGATGCCACAAACACTCAGGTCTGCTGGCTTGCCCAGGACTTTGCAATGCAGAGGTGCATCTTTGATGAAAATATGAATGTCCCAAATGTTATTTGTTTTTTTTTATTGTTCAAGATAATTGTTTTCTATTAGGCTGCCTACTGAATCTGTGGAGAGGGATAGTTTTTATGACTCCCCAGCTTATTTTTAAAGCTCCATAGTAAAAGAATTAGAGTGGATTTTGATATGGAAAGGATGAGGATCCAGAGATGGGGATGGAAAAAGGAGTTTTACCCATCAAGAAGTAATTGAATGCGATTTAAAGAAATTGGTTTACTTTGATGGTAAATTAAAAATTCTTTTTTCACCTGTTAATAAAATTTTCTACTTAATAGAACCACATTCATGCAGTCATTTGCAAAACAGCTGGCTCAAATTAATTTTTTTTTTTTTTTTTTTTTTGACTGCATCAGGCAAACACGGTTGTTTCTGTCCTTTAGGCAGAGAAACCAAGGCAGCAAAAGGTTATAGGCCAAGCCCAAGAGGGAATTTTTGGTAGCCCTCACATTGGAAAGGGAGCTAGAGATTCGCAGCTAGTATCATTAGGTGAATGCACTGGGTATTTACAAACTGTGTGTTGTTTGCCATGCCCTGCCACTGCGGGACCAGCACCTTTTCAGGCTCTGAAAATCCCAGTTCAAACACCTGCTTTGCCTGACACAAATGCTTAGCTTCATCCGTAACACACACTGTCACTGCTTATAAAGCAAATATTTACACCACCGCTTTTCAGACCCTTATTGGTAGTATTATTAATATTATTAGCATTATTTGCACCGTAGCCATGAAGCCCCCGCTGAGACGGGCTGGTTTGTGTCACAGGCTGAACAAACACGTGGCGAAGGATGGTCCCAGTGCTGCCGGATTATCAATCTAAATAGATAAAACAAACAGAGGCTGGGAGAAACCGTCCTGGGTATCGAAAGAGCAGGCAGGTTTTCCTGTGTTTAAGAAGGCAGATGACAGGTAGCGGAGCTAGGAACTGTTCACAACTTTGCCACTGATTTTCTGTGTAATACGTTACTTAATCGCTCTACATTTCTTCAGATTTCCACAGGAGTAATGCCACCAATTTATTCCAGGTTTTTTTCAGGTCTACAGTCGTGGTGCTTAGACCTAGCTGCAGCTAATGAAAAAGTGTCATTGACAGGTTTTGGCCCATTACTGAATTTATATTCCTGCCTCTGGTAGTTATGCATATTCCTGTCAAAGCCCACATAGTGTAACTCTTGATGTTAATAGAGTCCCAGTAAGGATGGATTTGTTCTCATCCAACTACATGTTTTAATTCAAAGACCACATTACTGTTCAAGTGATAGATTAGATAAGGGCAAAAACTGTTTATTTCTTTTAATTCCAATTATTGTTTAAAATTCTATTTCTGGTTGGCTGTTATTTATTTCAGTTTTTTATATTATTATTTTATTATTACATTGCCTCTGTGTAACTTTTTATTTTCTAATTTAATCCTCCATTTTAAAATACAATTTTGTTCTTCACCCACTGATAGCTGCATGACTGATTTTACTGAATGAAATTTGTAACAATGACAGAACAAAAGGGAATTTACTCTGAGCCCAAACTAAAGTCATGTTAACAATATATTCTATTTTATAGCCTCAATTTCAGTGGGGCCCAAGTCTCTCTGAAGTCAACAGCCTATTCTCATATCCCAGACCTGAGTATGCTTTTATATATCTGGATTAGTATAACATTAGTTAGCTTATCTGAATTTGCCCTCTGAAATCAACGCCTTTAAAATACTTGTCTCAGGCAGACCTCAGTGAAGACTAGAACATTATTTTTCTGTTTCCAAACAAAGAAAAAAATAACAATTGTAAGTGAAGTTCAGACTGGAAGTATTTATCATAACTAGGTAGGAAGCTACATTATAGTGATAATTTCAAACACACGCATTGCAGTCTTGAGAAGCGCACATCTTGTGCCAAGATGCTACATTTGTAGAAAGGACTTTGGCGTTCAATAAAACCAATCACAAAGATCACAGATTGACAAAACTCTGCTCTAGCTGCTGAGTGACCAACATACTTGTTTACGCTGTCACCACCGTTGCTGTATCCCAGTAACTCAAATTCTGCCACGCTGCACATGTGTGGTCAGTGTTTCTGCATGTGCTTGACCACACTGGGCCATCTAAAACCCACGTCACCACCTCCCTTTCCAAGGTCTGTCCTTTCCAACCTGAAGGGCCCCTGGCAGAAAACACAGATGCTGACAGAGAAAGCATCCCAGTGGTCACAGTAATGGCAATGGGATGTCAAGAAAATTGTTTCCTAGCTAAGGTAGGGTTTTCGATAGCACCAAGTATCAACCTCTGCTGAAGCTGTCCGTCTTGTACATACAGCTGAAATGTCAACCAGGTGGGAGATTGGACTGAAAGTTTGCACAGTCCAGGGGCTGGGACACCTCATGGAGAGCCGTGAAGTCGCTGGTTCAAAGGCACCAAAGGCAAACTGAGACACCAAGTTTCTTCCACGTGCCAGACTGATGCCCTGTGAGACTAGCAGGAGGAGATTTCTTCTCTGCTTGTTTTGAAAGTGCAAGGGACACGTCTTTCCACTTGCATTTCCTATCAGTTGATGAGGCCACTCTTGTTCTTTTTTTTTTTTTTTTCAGTTTGGTGTGGTCTTGGTCTTCTTTTTCCACTTGTGTGTTAATAATCAGATCCTTTTTTCAAGCATTACTTTTGTCACTGCAATCCAGTCCAATGAAACCCAGACTCAGACAAAAAAAACATATACAAGTCTGCAGCATGTCTCCCTGTGTATAGACTGTAACTGAAGTCAGCTACAGCTGAAGAGAGTTTGCAGTGATGTCCATTCACTGTTGATAGTTATAATACATCTTTTGAATAGCCTAAACTCTGGATCTCCTTCTGTGAGTTGGGAAACCCCTGGCACAGAAGTAGCTGTAGTGATTCATAGTCAGAGGAGTATAGACTACCCCATATCCAGATCTAATAATAAGCAATAAAGTTCAGGCTTCATTCATAGCCTACAAACATTAAAATTCCACCTTCTCTGGGAACTTACAAGACTTTTGTGTTTCGGGAAGAAGAGTAAAAGTAAACCTACTCAGGTTTTTTATTGTTTTAAGGCTCCAGGAGCATTCAAATTTCATTCAATCTCTATATGAATAACACCACCCTTGTGATAATGACTCTCAAATACAAACATTAAATAATTATGCTGACACAGCACTACACTCCAAACATTTGTCAGACTGGTGATGGAAAATATGAATTATCAGTGGCAAATATTCTGTATTTTCATCCACATTCTGTTAACATTGCTGTTCTGCAGTGTCCCTGAGATGGATATCAGCAGAAGTACTCAATTGATTTACAACCTTGTAATTCATTTGTCGCCATTTATTTTCCTTTGTATAAAATGAGACATAACTGCATGAATGCTGGAATTCTAAAGCACTAGATTAAGAGGATTCTGGCTTGTCGATGCCCTTTTACAAAGGAGAAACAAAGGGAGCTTATGCAAGGCAACACAAAAATATTCTGGCTAAGCACATGAAACAGTTTATAGTAACACTCCTTACTCTCTAATAGGGGAATAGGGTGGCTCACATTCTGTCCTTGAGTACTGCATTGCTGCCTGTCCCTTTGCATTTCAGACCTTGAAAAGGAAAAAGTACTGGCAAATGTATCCAAAAATATGAAGGAAGGTTATAAATCTCTGAATACATATCGGACTATGCGAAGAATTGATTTTTTTTCTTCTCCTGCTTTCATTTGGATGTATGCATAGGTCCTCTGTGATGCTTGAGCAATAAATATACATCATCACACTGAGATGGCATTATGGCTACTTGTCAGGCATGTGAAATACAGAATCTTCCCAAATTTGGTGAAGCTGGTCAGATTTAATGAATGTTATCATTCATCCAATAAATATTGCCTCTGTACTAAGTTATGATCATCTGGTAAAAAGGATAGATATCAAAAGTGCCTAAGCTGGATCAGTGATGATATGATACATCCAATATGCAAAAAGAGAATTCCACTGTATAATGCTATAGTGACAGACTGAGTAGAATAGATTGATTTTGGTTTTTTTCCTTAAAAAATTTCAGCTTGAACTGTATATCAAAACTAGGGTTACAGGCTTTGCAAAAGGGATGACAGTTTTGTGTTGGAGACATTGAATCAGAATTCTGGATAAAAAGATTCAAATTCAGCACTCAGCTAGACTTCCTTAGGCAGGCTGCTTGTTTTCAATCTCCCATTTATTATGGACGGATAATATTTTCTTCTTCCATTCATCTGGCTTGTTTATACCATAAGCTCTTTGCAGTATTATTTATCTCCAATGATGTATAAGTTGAACCCTTGCAGAATGGACCTATATATTTGAATAAATCAATATGAAGAGCTAGGCAAGAAACAGCTTTTTGCCCTAAAGACATTTCCAACATTTTTAACAGGAAAATACAAGCTGTTTTGAAGATTTTTTTGTGAAGAAAGACACAAACCACAGTGTGGGAGAAGCTTAGTATCTTAAATTCCCACTAACCCTGCAGTTAGCTGGAATGTGGGAAATGGAAATTCAGGGTCTGGACTTGAACAGGGCAAAGTGGGTACTTGAACCAGAACTGTCAACATTACAGTTGTACGTGCATTTTTATAACTGTGTTACACATGATTGGTTCTGTGTTACCTCTGAGAATAGGACTCCTGAGCTAGCTGGGGAAAAAAAAAAAAAAAAAAAGAAAGAAAAAGAAAAAGAGAGAAACCCACTGTGGGGCTGGAAAGGTTTATTTCTGAAACTCTATATTCCTTCTTACAAAAAGATTCAGTTTCAAGTTTTTAAATCAGCTGTGCTTGTTTTGGATAAAAATAATATTAAGCTTGTAAATGTTTTGTTCTTTTTGCCCCTTTTGTTTTGTTTAAATGCTTAGATTTTAAAAATATTTTCAGTGCATTTTTTCAGTTTCTTTTAAAAAATTTGTTGCAGATATTTGCCTTTATAGTATTTATTGATGTATATACCAAGCCGAAAATGCAAAACTCAGACTCTTTTCTATTATTCATGTTGGAAAGTAATATGGCAATAACTGTCTACAATTGAGAAAAGTATGTTTTTCCCTTACTCACTTGTTTTGTAAAGCTGCCTGATAGTATTTATTTTAAAATCATCACTGCAGAGCAACATCCTAAAAATACTACCTCTCAAAAAAAGGCTTGTGAACCAATGACAGCAAGTGAATATAAGTAGGGAATAACATCTCACTGCTTTAACAGTCAATCAGAGATGCTAATAAATATCATATTTAGAGTGCATATAGCTCCTTTTGCTGACTGTATATACATATACACAAAGAGATTTTACCAGATCATTTTCCCATATAAATGACAGAATATAGTTTTCCATTTTAGACTTAACACATGCATAAATAAACACTATATGTGCTCATACTGAAAGAATATTCATTTAAAAATATGAAAGAAAGGAATTCTCGGCAAAAACTAATCTTACCATATATACTAAGGTATCTCATCTAAGCATAAACTTCAGTTCAACATTAATATTGTTTTGAGATACGCCACACTATTTTCTCCTTTTCCTGACCCAATACCACAATGAATTGCCATATTTCACCACCTTGACTATTTGTTGAGTTAAAAACCACTTCAGGCAGAACACTGATCCATCTGAAAAAAACAAGTTGCAACATAAGAAAAAATAATGGTATTTTCTTTATTCATTTTTTCAGATTTTTTTTAGATTAATTTCCCAATAAGCACAGCCTCAGAAATACTTGCGTGATCAGGACTGAACCGTTATTACAGAAAGAGAAGCAAATATTTAGGAGCGCTGTAGAAGAAGCATTTGTACCTGTTGTGCCAACTTAAAAGAATAAACATGAAATCACAGGTTAACCTGGTCACTTTGGATGTCTCTAAAGTCGATGGACAAAGACTGACATTTCAGAAGGTGTTGAACCCATCCTAAAATTAATAACAGATACACATCCCCCTTTCTTTTGTAGCTCACATGGTCTCCTAGTTTGGGGCTTGGAGGAAGTGTAAAATATCTTGCTAAGTTTTCAAAGTCATCCAGGCCCAGAGCAACACAAAGAAAAGTCCCAGTCAGCACTTATGCCTGCACTCCGAGGTGAATCAGGTTCTACATGTGGGATCTCCAGAGTGCTCTGCACTGTCTTCACAGCTGTTGAGATGTTCAGGGAAATGTCCATCGCTTTCCATGTGCTCAAAGTTATAGCAAGGCTGTGTTTTCTCTTAAATCCCAGCTAAACACTCCTCCTTAACTCAGAGTAAAGTCTGTGGTAAAGACCAGACCATTACTTTGGGCCGATGCAGGTGGGTCCTGAATGCAGATGTGCCGTGAAAGCTCCGTCCAACGTCTTCCTAAGGAATTGTCACGGAGTTGTGAGGTGCTTTCTGCAGAGAGGTAAACTTAATTGCTTTGAGAACTAGACAAGGATGCTGCTGAAGGATGTTATCAATACCATCACAGGATGTCGTTACTGTTATTAGGATGTTATCAACTGATGATGTTCGTTTAGAAGTATTTGATGTCATAGTGGAATTCAACATGAACACATGGAACATCTGTACATTCAAGGGCTTTCCTGGAAAACATAAGGAAATCCTGAAAGCTATAAGGAGTTTAACATTAAAGAAAAAAAGTTACTGCTTTGATAAATACCCTCAGGATTTGCAAAATGGCAGCAAACTGAGAAATGTGCCAAATAATATTTGGCTTTGGCCCTAACTTGTAAGTCTGTCAAGAACTTCTCTTGCCAATTGGTGGAAAATGGATTACTGTCAGTTTTCAAGGGATTGCACATCATTTTCCATTGATTGGCATGCCAAATCCTTCACAAAGTAATGAGTCAGGCATGATGCAAATCATCATTGAACTGTCACTTTGATTGCATAGCCCTCTATCAATGTGATTAAACTGGTGTGGCATCCGAAAGGTAATGAACAACTCTGCTTGACTTCAAAGGTTGAAAGGAAAATTTTAGTGCTAGGCATAGGAAGCAGGGGGCAAACAATAAATCTGTGAGTGACATCAGTCAGTTACATGTTACCATGCCTGTGAATCATTTTTGAACTGAAATGATAAAACACTGATCATGGCTCATGATGAAATGAGATTAACCTGGAAAATTTACCATCACCGTCATACATGCTTCCTTGTCTGTCATAGCCAATTCAATGCACTTACCAAAACTGGGTCGAGAGATAAGATGTAGACTTGCTTCTTAATTAAACAGTAGTAATAAAAAGGTATCTGTTATACGCAGGACGAGAGACGTGGATTATATTACATTTTTCACTGTCTTACTCTTCATTTTCACAGCAAAATCCTAACAAAGCACCCAAATATCATGAGATGCTGGGCACTTGTAAATGCCAGGGAACTTGCAGCATCAAACCAGCAAGACCTTATCTTCAAATCCCTTTTGATGTCAAGTCATCTCTGACATACATTGAACTGGTTTGTTTGCTTTTGGATTGAAGGATTAATGCATATTCTGGTTGTAACCACATTTGTTTAAGACATCTGTACTAATTTTCTCTCTGTGGGCTGTCTAATTTTGGAAAGGCTGAAGATACTCCACATTCTTTCCTTTGCTGAGGAAATTAATACTTTCTGCTCATTTTTAGACCAACTATTTTCATGAAAGTTTTCAAACTGCTGTCCCTGATCAGATTTGGATAAAAGTGGCTAATGAGACCCAAAATTAGGAAAGGGAAGCCTGACAGCTACAAGAACATGTCTATACAGAAGTAGAAATACTGTGGCCATATAGGAAACACTTTTTCATGGACAGGCTAAAAAGGAAAATAAAGTCATCCTAGATCAGTTTGACAAGGAAGTACTACTTTTAATAATTGTTTTTACAGCCAAGAAAGTTATTTTCTGTTTATTTATTATCATGGAGGAGCTAAAAAAGTAGATTTAGGTGGCACCTTGTGAATTGAACCATTCACAAAACTTGCTGACAGATTTGGTAAGTGGGTTGGCATTCACTTCTCACATATCCAGCATCTTTGAGCTTACCTTAAGTGGCCTTCCTGCTACAATGCTTCTTCAGTAAAAAGTAAATAAAATAACATCTTTATCAATTTGCATTAAAGTATTTCTACTCTTTCCAAACAATAATGTGTTCTGTTTATGGTGGTTGAGAGGATCCTTGCTTTGGTTTTGTTTAAAGGACTTGGAGATCTATTTTAGTTTTGAGATCACTAGAATTTTGAGAACATGGTTCAAATCAAAAGTTTCTTTAATCTTCTAGAAATTTTACAGTTTTTCTCCAATAGAATTAAGACTCCATATTGTCCCATTTCTGGATAGAGGAGGGATTTTATTTTATTTTATTTTATTTTATTTTATTTTATTTTATATCTTACCTTATCTTATCCCATTTCATGTCGTCTTCTATTATTTTCTTTCCTCAGTAGAGCTGACAAAGTTAACAAGAAATAGAAAAAAAAAAATCTATAGATCCAGAGTATCTATTTTATCAGTGTCACTCCTACAAACAATAATAAAAATTCTTAACCTAAACTTTTTTATTGCTTTGCTTGTACTATAACATACTGATGGTGCACGCGGTACATTTAGGAGGTGTTGTGGTTTAACCCCAGCCAGCAACTAAGCACCACGCAGCCGCTCACTCACTCCCCCCCCCCCCCCGGGATGGGGGAGGAAATCGGGAAAAAAAAGTAAAACTCGTGGGTTGA
>JAVJGG010000074.1:76305683-76321832 GCA_035590195.1 Aviceda cuculoides
GACATTTGGAAACAGAGATGTTTCAACCATGTCTTGAATATTGTGTGTATCTCTACGGCCCACATCACAGTAATGACAAGAACTGGTTAAAAGATTCACAGAATAGGAAGAGGTGATAAAACGTATAGTGTATTTTCCACTGATGTGATGACAAATTGAGCTAACACTTTTCACTTTGGAAAAGGGATGATGTAGAGGGCCTATAACAGAACCCTACAAAATCCTGAAAGTTTTGATGATGCTAGGTAAGGATTGGTTGTTCATTGACTCTTCCAAAGAAAAAAGCTAAAGTAATCAAATAAAGCTGGCAAGATCAGGATTCAAAATATGTGGTAGGAGTTTGTTCTTCACCCAGTTAGAAGACCAGTTGTGGGAAGACCTGTGTAACTCCTTTCCAACTGAAGTTGTGGATAATAAAAGTTCCAACATGTTCAAGGGGACAATGTTCAAGTGTATGGAAGAAAAATCCACTGGTGGTTCCTAAATGCACAGAAACCATGTCTAGGGAAGGAATTTCCTATGCCAAAAGCAGCTGGATTTGGAAGAGTCCTAGGACAAAACCTTCTTCTTCTTCCTGAAGAACCTGTTTGATAATGAGGTGAAAAAACAGCACGGTTATTCTCGGTTTCACTTGCTTAAAAATCTGAGATCACAGAAAGATTCCCAGACATTATGGATTTAGTCTCTTTTCCTCAGTGACTCTTCTGTAAAATTGGGTTGCCCCTGTACAATGAAGTGATAAAATAACCTAGTGAAAGGCTGCTAGCCACAGTGACTCAGTGGCGTCCATTATTATGTGAGGATTGCCGAGAAATTCTATAAACCGGGCTTTCTTTCTTGTCATTTAAAAGAACTATATAAAATTTCTCTTGGGACACAAATTCCTGGCAGGCATTGTTTTGATAAAGTATTACAATAATACACCACTGAAGCAGTTGCAATCCTGGATATTACAAAAAAACTTGTCAAAAGAGTAAGCTGTTCTTTCAGTGCGTTGAAATGCATCACTAGAGCAACAGTTGCCAGAGGAAAAAGGATTGTTATAGGCCAGAGTGCTTTAGAGGTTCAGAGAACACCATGAGTGATGTTTATTATTATTTATTTTTTGGGAGGTATTTGTATTTATTGTATGGTTACCACAGAGAGGGCTCTGTACAAATTCATATTAAAAAAGAGAATTTTATGGGTTATTTCAAAAGAAAGTTTTTACAGTATATTCCTAATACATCAGCAAGATCATTTATAAAATGCATTGCATAGCTGAAATAATTAATTTTCAAAATTAAAATTTCAAGTACAAATTTAAAAGAAAACATATACTTTAGAATTATAAATAGAATTCCCTTCTTCATCTTTAGATAATTTTGCAATAACTTTTACTTAAACCCATGAAAAATCTTTGAAAGTGGGTATTCAGAGATAGCTCAGTGTTTACTGTAGCTTATGTTACTGGGCAGATTTTTTTTTTTGGAGGGGGGGAGGTTTTAGCTCTCAAAATCATATGAGTTAGTAAAAGTATTTCAGTTTTCAAGTCATTTTCTGAGCCCTCTGTGTTGAGAATAATCACTTGAATATATGCATGAAGTATACTTTTAAGATTTAGAAATAAGAAGGCGAGATTTGCACCAAACTAGAGGATAAGCATGAATTACAGTACTGCTTCTGAGAAAAGCAGAGCAGCTGAAGCCCTCACCCACCACAGAAAGAACGAGAGTCAAATTTTATTTTCTTTTGAGAGAGTTCCTTGTCTGTCAGGTTATAGAGGCTTTTTGAAGGGTAGAAGGAAATCCTCAGTCATCCTTCCTATTACACTTCCACCCATGTAAAGAATCATTTGCATAAGGAGGTGTCCTGTCTTCTGCAATAGTGCCAAAATTATCAGTCTCATTCTGCATAAAAGAATACAAATATTTGTAATTTTTCTACAAAATCAAACAGATGGAATTTGTGTTGCAGCCCTCCATCTGCACTTACCCCATAGATTAAGACATTGTCTCAGTCCATAAAAGGGACAGACTTTGTTCAAGCCCCAACCTAGCCAAAGCTGTCTGATGGACTAACTAGAGTGGCACACTTTGATTTCCTTTATTTTCTATTCAGTTCATGGTACCACCTAAAGGTTATTCTGGAGCATGATACAAAGGGGCTTCATTACATGGGAGAAAGTGCCCTGTTGTTCCTAGATACTCTGAAGACAGAGAAAATCCTTCACAACCTTTTATTTCATACCCAGCCAACAAGCTGGCACTTCGTCAGAGAGAATGCAGGCACTTTTTCCAGTTGCCTTGTCAAGAAATGTAATATATAATAATACCCTGCTTCCTTCCTGCAGAAAAACCTTTTTGTTAAAATTGGCATCTCTGTCTTGTGGCCTTGAGAGCCTGAAATACAGGGTGCAACTTAATCAGGAAGAACAGTGCTGTGCTTGCTGTACTGAGTGCACTCCAAAGGTTTCCATGGTTTAACAAATGGTCAGATGGTGTGTGGACTGACTCGCTTCTCCCTGGGAACACAGTGTTTTGCCAACATCTGCATTATATTGTGTCAACAATTACAATATTTCAGAGTTGCTGCTTTCTTTTTATCTCCTGAATCCATCCATTTAACTGTTCTTGTGTCAGAATATACCACAGTGTAACTATTTCTAGTAGCTTGGTGTTATCCTGTCAGTTTTCTTTTGCAGACACATACGCAGTTGTCCCACAAGGTAAAAAAAAAAAAAAAAAAAAAAAAATCTTCTGTTAAGTTCTTTCCGAGGAATTTAAAATGCACAGCTTTGAACTGCAACAGCTTCTCCAACAGGGGTACAGTAATGCATCTCACCATGCCAGAACCACCACCATCTTCAAGTATGTTGCAGACAGCCTACACATTCCTCAGCAGTGTGCCCTCCTGGGAGAAAACTGCTGGGACAGGACCACATGTGCTGTCCTGAGGATGCTCATTATTATGTCTTGTAGTAAGGTGGGTTCTCCCCTCAGAACAGGTAGGAACATAACAGCAAGTGTGTATACAATTCTATATAGTAAAGTAAGCCTGCTGTATCTGGGAAGGCCTGGGTATTTTTTGGAGGGGGGGCATCACATAGTGAGGTTATTTTATGCACGTGCAGAAAACATGATGCCAATTAAAAACTGGACAAAGCTTCAAACAGGTCCAGTAATGTGATACAAGAGGTCCTACATGGAGGGACTTGCATCTTGCACTGGAAACAAGCTGCCAAATCAGAAAATCACTGTTGTCGTATGTGAATAAATTATTCCAACATTAATGCAACTATACTGCTCTACAGTGTACAAGGCAGGGTGACTGGTGCCATTAAAACACAAGAACCATCTTCTTGTATCTAGGACTTGAGACAGCGCCCGTGCAAAGGGTTTTGCAAGCAAAATAGACATGATAAACATGGAACAATTAAAAAAAAAATAATTGTTGTTCTTACTTCTGGGGTTGTAGGACTAAAGGACAAAGAATTTAAAGCATGACATGATTAGGTATACTTGAGTCTACAGTAATATAAATAATAGAGTGGTATGAGGAATCCGTGGCAGAGCTGGCAATTAAATCTGTATTTCCTAAGTTCCACGGTGAGAATGGTGACCCCCAGACCATCCTTCTTTTCAACTTAATATTGCCTCTGACACAGCATGTGTTGAAAATATCATGTTTTCATTATTAAGTGCAGCTTGTATTCATAATCAGGGACTAATGATTATTTTGTTAATAAGAACTGATGTAGTTTCCCAAAAACACAACCAGGCATCATTCCTTGACAATTTTCGTTGTTTTCTGGTGGTTACTCCCTTCTATTCGTATACTTGCAGTCAACATTTGGTTGACTACAGCTCAGTCATTTAACACTTGATTCAGTTGTTTATACAAATAACTAGCACCATGTGAGCTGCCCTAGGAAATCTCACCTGGCCATCATCCACCTCCTCAGAAAGTCATGGACTTCTCATACTCTTTTATCAGGTCTGTGGTATATACCTAAGAAGGTGTTCCAGGTACATTTTGTCATCTAGATGCCTCTTTAGATCTCCATAACTGAAGTTTTGTCTACTACACATAGACATTGGCATGTTAGACATCAGTCAAAGAAATGAATCTCAGGCCTTCATTCAGTAGCCTAAACATATATATCTATTGGTGATAGTTTAAAATACCCAAAATATTTAAATATCACTGGTATATATGACACAGCTTTTATGTGATATCTGTAGCTTATAGAGTGGCTGTTGGACACTGGTCAGGATAACCTGGGGCATGTCAATTTGCATCAGATGCCTAAATATGGACAACTGAATTGAGGCCTTCATCTCCACATGGTGTACTCGTTCATGTTGCATGTCATACTCTAAAGACCCTTCTCATATTAGAACATGGTTCCATCACTGTATATGGTTGATTTCTAGTGCATTGATCTTTATATGTTCATCTAAGTCAGGCTAACTATTCCAAGTTTTGATATGTGAGAGCCAATGTTGATCTGCAGACAGCTGGTTTCCACCTTCTCCATTTCCTCAATGTTTATCATGACTCTGAACCACTGAAAAGTCTAGTGGAAGTTAGAAATAAGGAAAGGAGAATAATCACATGTGGTATGGAGCTTCTCCTACAAAGAGAAACATTTAGAGAAGAACATCACAGGAAAACCAAGGGGAAGGGTGAGAAATATTAATCCATTCTATTGACCTGTCCTTTCCTATGGTTTTTTTCACATGAAAGAAAGTGTTTACAAATAGACATATAAATCAGAATCTCAAATATAAATATGGGAATCTTCTGTGAGACTGAGAGGGCCAAGGTGTAGAATCATTTTTTTGCATTTGTTTGTTGTGTTTATGTATATAGTTAACAATCTCCTAGGCTGAAAAAAGGCTAAATAATGACCTCCTCCATGTGCAATCCCTACCTTTCCCTTCTGCTGGCTGTAGTCTTGTTCAGTGGCAATTTACTTATTAAGGACATTTTTTTCTTATGTTGTTTTCTGGAGACTATGCTTGCTCCATGCCTGCTTCGTAGGTCGGCTCAAATACTCTTTATATTCTCCTCCAGACCTACTCTTTCTTACAAAGTCCTTTTTTATATATATACTGCATAGAGACACTACATGTGGTGCCTGTCCTTACTATCTCACCTGTCACTAGGTCCACAGCCTACTTTCAAGACTGTTCTGCTTGCATGAACTGGCCATGTACTATCTGTCTCTTTTAATGGAGCTAATTCACTGTGCTGTAATTTCCTTCTCCAAAGGTCCTCTCTTTTGTCCAGGATTGTGACCTGCCCTTGCATGTCTGTGCAAGCCTTCCTTTCATTCTTCTCCTCCTTACATCAAAACTCAAACTGATCTCAGGATACCTCTGCATTCTCAATGGATGCTTATCCATGCAACATAGGAGGGTTAGGAGCAGCCAACAACTAAACACCCAGGAAAGAGAAACAGCACCAAAACCAATTAAAAATAGTTCATGAAGCTGAGATATCTGGAAGAAGGTGATTTCTCCCAGAAACTTCGAATGGGTTCAAACTACAGAGAAGCTTTAAGTATCTTCCCTGCCATTTGAATTTTAATCCATAGGGAACTAACCCCTTTAGATTCGATGCAAAATATAGTTCTTTCTGAGAAACCAACACACACACATACACACGCATACACAAAGCCCTGAAGAACTGAGCTGAGATCAAAACACTTGTTACTTTGAGATTCCTCTGGTGAACTTGAATCCTAGTCTTGAAGGTGAAATCCATCTTCTGAGTCCACAGAGCTTTCTGTTCCCCTGGAACTTCTTACAATGTCTATAAAGATTTCTGCTCTTAACCTTTCTTGTGTTATAAAAAGCACAGCCACATTCCTCATAACTATTTGATGTCTCATATAAAACCCTTTAAAAAAAAATCCCAAGATAACATCAAAAGAAAAAGTTGCCCACAGTTGTCTTTAAATGCCATGCTTATTTAATATCAACATGAATATAGAGTCACTGCTCTTTGAATCTTGGACTCCCACACTAGCAATGGAGGTACACAACCTAAAATCTGCGAGTTGTTTAAAATAATAATAATAAAAAAAAAAAAAATTGACTCTGTAGGGAAAATGTGTCAAGAGTAAAAGGCAGTGAGGGTGAATTTTGGACAGAGTCCAAAAACAATTGTAGGAAAGGAGCTGGGTTTTTTTCCGACAGCCTCCTGACACGCTTTCTTCAGTTTTGCCACAAAGTTGAAGTCTTTCCTCAGGAGAAATATGTGTGTGTACATGTGTGTGTATCTGTGAGCTATGGTAGACCCAGAAATTTTAGACACAGGCAAACCTGACATTCAGGGAAGGGGGAGGTGTAGGACCTGCCTTGTAAAAAAATACGCTATTTCAAATAGTTTGTCTTTGAAGTATGTCAACTACCCATTCCTTGCAATTCTAATTTAATTTTATTTTATTGGTCCCAACACACACACGTGCCCACATGTGCTCATGTGTAGTCAGTGTATAATGCGCATGTATATTCTAAGGAATAATTTACTTTGATTTGTTATAGTCAATGTATAATTATATGACAGGTCTGATCTTCAAGATGAATCATTTCTTCCTTTGTGATATGATGAGTATGTCACAACACATTAAGATCCCACTCAAAGCTGCAAAAAGACCAGGCCAGGAGGGCAAGATAAAATAACAAGAAAAACTGTAATAGCCATCAGGTGCTGGGTTCTCTCAATTCCCATTGACTTCAGTAGTGCCTAGGATCATGCAGAAAAAAAAGATTTTTTCATGCTTATCTTTCTCATAAAAAACAAAGAAAACTTTATTTTGACACTCCACTGAAGTGAAAATACATTTACTGCCTCACAAGTGCATACTTTTTTTGATAACAGTGCTAAGCAATCTATTTGCCTGCTATTTTATGTATCTTAAGAAGTACCTTAAGAGGCAGACTATAAAGAGATTTTGCCACCCTTCTCTCTTTTTGTATGTATAGCATTCCTTCTTGGTGGCAGAAATATCAGTTTGTAGCCTATAGACCTGTGATAGGATAAGCACGGAGGATTTGCTGTTTACAGCTAGGCCTGGAGGGCTAAAATAGGACTGGATTCAAATCATGTCCTCTTCAAATTCATGAGTCCTCAGAGAACTTACCATCTAATTAGGAATGATATTTGCATAGCAAATGACCTTAACATTAAAAAATAATCTTATTGGTTATTTTTTTCTTCTTTTTGTTATGTAGTGGGGAAAAGTATGAAATTCATTGAATAAAAATATGAGAGAAACAAAAAGGAGGAAAGGATGGGAAATGCTAAAAAGGAGAAAAAATAGAACAGTTAAGATATAAACCTATAAAGATAGGAATATGAGAGAAAGGGAAGAAGAAAATAAAACAAATAAGTGAAGTCCAGAAACATAAAGAAATAAAATTGTTGAACTAAATATGAAATCCCCAGAAAATGTTCTTTCAATGGAATTTTTTTTTTTCTCTTGCTTATTTTCTCTCAATGGGAAAAAGCAGAAAACTACTTCAGTCTGAGCTGCTAATGTCCTTCACTGGGTGTTAAAAATCTTATGCAGATGAAGATACTGATGCTTTCATGTTGCTGTCAGATCAAATTGGTATTGACAAAGGCCAAATCCAACAGAAGTTAATTTGTGAGGCCACATCTCTATCAATGGAGAGAGGCAGGCTCCTCACCAGAGAGGATTCAAAGCTGCCACCAGTTTAGGTGTTCTGAAACACAACCTGGAATAGTCTCTCTGTTCTCCATTGGCTACAGGGGAAGATTAGCTTTTGTATATACACCTGTAAGACCCCCGTGATACACTACAGTGTCATTTCTGGAAGAGCTGTTGTGGCTAACTCACCGTGTTGATAAAATTCATCCTTGAAGGTGGATTATTCCAATACATCCCAGTTAAGAGAATGCCACTGTAATTCCTTGTTCAGTGTATATTAAATGATGTTGCCAGCCTACGTGGTTTTGTCCCCAGTTTTCTCTACAGCTCTCACCTGAAGAAATTAGTCACTTCAAGTTCTAAAAGACCTTTTTTTTTTCTTTTTTTTCCTGCTTTTTATGTCCCTAGTTCCATGATTTGTCATAATTATCATAGCCTTGTTTATGTTTCCTTTCAGCATTTTAATCACTGCTAAGATATCATGCAGATCTTTTTTAAAGGCAGTATGTGGTTTGCATACAAGCCTGCATGTAATCTTTTAGGAAGTTTCTTTATTGACTAATTTTTACCTAGCTAAGAGTTCTCTGTTCAAAAATATTATGTCAAATATTCACAGTGTTAATGAGAAAATCCATCTTTTTGGTAGCCAGTGAACTTTTGCCCATTCTTAAGAAGCAGAATACATTTAAAGAGCAAAAATGTTTAAATAAGCTTAATTTTACTTACTAAAATCTTTTTCCTTTCCCCTGAGGTGGATTAAAACAGCAACTGAATATTTGTCAAAATTCAGAAATTCTGTACCAGTGATTATGAGGAGAAATATAAAATGAAATAGAATATATGCAGACTTTAAAATGGATAACAGCAAGGTAAAAATTGCACCTTGACTTAAATAAATTTTATTTTCATGTTGTTTGTTGACACTACTATACAGTAATAACATCACATGAAAGTCTTACTAGGTTAAATACTGTCGACTCCATTTTTGCAAGGTACATCCTCTCCTTTAATTGTTTTTTATAAAACACAGAGATATGTGTGCTTTTGTATGGATTTTAAGTCCTATTGTTATCTTTACTGATGAAAAATTTATGGAAAAAGTGCCATACAAACCTTTTAGCTGGGGCTTGGTTTTGGTTTTAACTTTAGGATTTTTCATTTCTTCTTTGCTCTTTTGCACTTCATTCACCTTGTGCAATTAAACTGAAGTCTTCACAAATGACAACTACTGGCTACCTCATCTTTTCCTTCTCGATTCTCTCAGGCCATAGCTATCAAACTTTCTGGACAGAGGAGTCAAACTACTTTTATGCAAGTCTGTGAATAGGATTATAAACTGGAGACAGTAATATCACTCCCAATTACAAGAAAAGATCTGCTGATGGCAGTGCACAAAGGTCAAGGCTAGAATATGGTCAGAGAGTGTTCTGATTCCAGGCATTTGTTAACCACTTTATTGCCACATGAAATGTCCTTTCCTTTTCTTTCCCTGCCTTCTTTCCCTCTGCCCCTTACCCTTTTCTTGGTCTTGCTATAGCT
This sequence comes from Aviceda cuculoides, assembly GCA_035590195.1. Taxonomy (NCBI): domain Eukaryota; kingdom Metazoa; phylum Chordata; class Aves; order Accipitriformes; family Accipitridae; genus Aviceda; species Aviceda cuculoides. The sequence continues at coordinate 76,314,886 of JAVJGG010000074.1, forward strand.
TTTTATTTTCCTCATGGCATTCCATTATTTTTCATCAATTTCCATTTCTTACCCCCACCTCACATTTCATCAGCTGGAGATGAGCAGAGAAAGAGCTAATATTGACATCAGCAGGGGTTTCAATGCAGCTGTGAGAGCATCTTCACCTCAGAAAATGTATATGCACCTCAGACCTACACAAAATTGGTATCTGTGATGGCTCAGAACAGGAGCAAGGGCCAATACAACCATATTAGTTCATCAGCTGCCCAAATTAACCACATTGAGAGGCAGGTTATGTCAGTCCAGGCAAGGTGCTTTAGTACTACTGATGTACTACTGCCCAATTCCTACTCATTTATCTCGTTCATCTTCAGATTTTCTTTACGTAAGACTTATCAGAACTTTATGATAAGACCTTGGTAGAATTCATTCAACACCAGGTGCTATGGCTGACATCGTACTAAAGTTTTAACTCATTTGAATCAGAACTTAATTCAAAATATGGCCTCCTTGTGGTTTATACTTTTAGAGACCTCCTGCTTCAAGTCTAAACACAATTTTTGCTTTGTTTTACGTGACAGCCAGGACCAAACCCATGATTTTCAATTAAAGTTTAAAATGTCACAGTGGAAAATCCTTAGTTTTACGTAAGGATCAACAGTTCTCTTAAAAAAAAAGGGGCCAACCCCTCCTCCCCAAACCATCTTTAGTTGTACTGGCAAAGTGTCTTTTTCTCGTTTGTTTGTTTTTGAAGGAAGGGAAGCTTAGTGCATGTATTTTTTTGACAGTACTTTAACTTGCAGCCTGTTAGTTTTGTAAAAGATGTAGCAAATTATATATTGCTAGTTTGGCCAAGAGCTGAATGCTGTTGAAACTAATGGGGAAAGAGAAACCTTTAGGAAAGTAGACTACAAACTGAGTCTCATGATTAGGCAAAACTATCTGGCCGTTTTGAAGTGCTATTAAACAATAATTTCACTTTCTTTTCTATGACGATGACTGTCCAGAGAAGGTCAGCTTTACTTTTATGTGTCCAGTTGGTGGTTAGGAACATCTGATTCAGGTTTATAGTGGAATCAATCCTTACTTCTCTGCTAGAAGACAGGGCTCACATATGAGGGATCATTTTCAAAGAAACAGAGCTCAATAGTGTTAGTCTTTTGTGAGTAGAAAATAAATAAGGGCTGAATGTTATTATCATACCAGAAGTTATAATCCAGTTGGAAACAATATTCTATTCCCCAAGTTGTTACTGTTCATGAATCCTCCTTTTAATAAGTAACTGAAATTAGAAGTTTTCATGGCAATTATTCTTCATTCAGCATATTTCTTATAACTTCTGCTTTTTTTTTTTTTTTTTTTTTGGATATGGACAAAGCTCTGCTCTTAGTGAATACAGGTTTAATGTTGGAGTTGTTGCCATGAGGGACAGAATGTCTGTCAATGTAAAGTCCTGTTATTGGAAAACTGGGATCAGAAAGTAGCTTTACTGGGACAGCTGGATTTAGAAGCTAAGTCTTCATGTGTCAGTATTTTCAGTTGTTTCTTGGACTGTCCTTGATCTCACCTTAGTCCTACACTACTATTACAAACGTGCTCACCTTAAGTTGATATACACTTACTTACTTGAGTACTTGGGTTGTTTTTTAAAGAGGGAGCTCATGCTGCATGGAATACTTCATTTAAACAACCCTTGTGTTTTTCATTTTTCAGACAGAGTATTCAGACATTCTTTGTTTACATGATTACTCCTCTATCTGTGATAAAGATTGATTCAGACAATCAATAAGGGCTTTGAGGGAGAGGTGCTGTCATACCAACAGGTTTTTAATACACAGGAAGACCCAGTACAGCAAAGTACTTAAGCACATGTCAAAATTTAAGCCACAATGACTTCCATCGACTTTACCCTCACTATTCATATACTTAAAGTTGGGGACATGTTTAAGTACTTTGCTGAGTCAAGACTGTTCTACATTATAAAATAAGGTAGTTCGCACAAAGAGCATCAATGCTGTCTGAGCCGCCGAGAGCAAGTCGTTAGTGAGGAGTAGGAAGTAAGGCTTAGATCCACAAAATGGAGAGAAAAGAAAAAACTGAGCATGATAATGGAAAAAACAGCCTTGAAAAGATGTGACAGCCACAACATTCATCCATAAAAATGTAAAGAAATCCAAAAAGAGAAGGTCACTGATCCATCCTTTCTTCATCAATTGTGCTGAAGTAATGCAGCTCATGGCCTATTGAATGTAAAGATCCCCTGCTGTTCTCAAGCACTGGGTAGAGAAATACAATGTGCGATCGACAACTTTTAGGCCTCGGTAGGGTGAATTAAGGACAAAGTGTTCTTGTGTACTGGATTTTTCTGCTTTCTGGGGTGAAATTAAACCCCTAACAGAATCAGTATACAATTCCCAAAGGCAGGAACCATTCCTGCTGTGGCTGAAGCCAAAAATGCATCAGTGATTTAATGAAAGCTTCATCAGGGATTGAGTTTTGATCCCATTTACACTGACCTTGTAAAACTGGAATAACTTCACTGAGGGCAGAGTGATCAATCTGTGTAGAGAAGACAGTACTGGAGACAACGCGTGCCTGGAGTCTTTGTTTTCAGTGTGTAAATGGCTTGAGAAATACAGAAAAATAAAACATGATTGGACGTGGGATGCCATCCTTACCAAAACACATATGAAAACCCCTTCAGAAGGGAAGTTTTTCCTATGAAAGCAGTCACTTAAAAAAAATATGCTCCAACTGCATTGTTAAAAAAATTGTTGCATCCAACCGGAGTACATGTCCTAAGCAGTAGGCTAGGTTATGCCTGCTGATCTTTTCAACTGGAAAATTCTTCCTAAAGGGCAAAATGCAACATTATGGATCAGTCTACCAAAAAAAAAAAAAGAGAGAGAGAAAAGAAAAAGAAAAAAGGGAAGAAAATTGCCCTGCAAGCTGATAAAAGCCCATCTGCCTGCTTTTGACAAGGCACTGTCATTCTTCACAGCTTCGCATCCTGTAGACATTTAGAGGGTCATAATTTCCAGTTCAGTTTTCTTTTTTTTCACCCCCCTCTCTTCTGAGTGGAGCAATGTGTGAGGAGTAGGCTAAGACGGCCTGAACTAATTTATCTTGTGACCTTTTAGTGCCTTCAGAGCAAAGTGATTTAATAGCACTTAATCTGTCAAAAAACTGAAGCTTTGTAATAACTGTATATTAAGCCAGTTTTTATGGAGCATTAGCTGAAGTCCTTCCAGTTTACAAAATGGGGTGGTACCTTGTCTCTTTTATTTTTTTCTTTTTCCTCCTTGTCTTCCACGAATCCCTGTTACTCAGTAACACCATTTTGCATTTAAGGGAGAGAGGGAAATACTCAAGACAGGTAACTCCATGCATTATAGGGTCCATAGGAAAGACTTCTCCCCATCCCTGTGTGATTTATGGCATAGGGTTCCTGGAGCTGATGGGGGATGGAGCAGGCAGTACATTCAGGCCCCACTGGTAATGGAGGGATCTTCTCAAGCTTGGCCATGTGCCACAGATGTTAACTTAGATTTAAAAAAAAAAAAAAAGGGATTATTTGAACACAAAGCATTGAGGAAAATTTGTGACAACTCGTTCCTGCTTCTGCCACAGCTTTGCTTTTGGATTGTTTTCTTTAAATTAAATTGCTTAATCTAAATTCCTTATCAGTAATCCAGGTAATAATAATATTTCCTTTTTTTCCAATTTTTTTAAATCACTGAGGTTAAAGAAATTCTGGGCAAGGCTAGTCTCCTTGTCTGCTTGCACGATGTAACCACTAAGGAGCTTCATCTTTCTATAACACAATTAAGTAAGAATGAACATAAAAGAGCAGTAAGAAATATGAGCTGTTCAAAAGTCAGAATTTTTAGTCCAACATTTCCACATTCATTTTCATCCCAAAACAAGAAACAAGGAGTTGAAAGATCAGGATTTTTTTGCCAAATTGAAGTTTCATAAAAGAAAATTAGTATCAATTTTAAAATGTTTTCCCTGTACCTGTGATAGAGACTGAACTGTCTCTTCTGAACACTTTGTGAGAGTTATAGTCTGGAGATATCATGTGGAGGATTGTAAGAGGAATGCATCTTCAGAAACAGTCTATGGTGAGAAGATGCTGCATTTTGCTGCAGTCTTTCAGTCAGAGGATGGCTGTTTCACATGTTCCCTGCCTGTCTCCTGCCTTTCAGTCTGTTTTCCTTCTGCAAGTATATGCGACAGTGGTAACGTTACAGATCAATCCCATTTGTATGGAATTTTTATTTCAGCTGATTTAGACACCTGAAGTTGTGACTCCCAGTTTAACAATTTCTTTCCCTCAAATTATCACTAGTTAAAAATAATTGTTGCTTGTTTCAAGACCCTCACATAGATTTCACTAAAGTTAAAAGTGCCCATCACTGCCAACACATTGGTGTCTTCCATTTAATTCCTATCCTGCTATTCCTTAACACATTCCTTTTCAGGGATGTAAAGGGTTTGGGATTTGCTTTGAAATAAAAATAAATGGGTATGTTTGTTCTTTCTGCTCTTGCCCTGACTCTCAAGCTAATTCCCTCTGACATGTAAGCTTGTGTTCCCTTTACTATTTCCTCCCGAGATGTCTAATTGTGTGATGTCCTCTGCTTGGCCCTACTCTGCCCGTGCTGCTCATTGTACTCAAGCAACGGAGGTTAGGATCCCAACTGGGGGTTTACGCTGTTTTGGATAACGGTAAACCCACAGGTGGCCACTCAGTTCTCTGAATAAGGCAAGAGTGCCAAATATCACCAAATCTTGGTTTTGTATGGAGGCTTCAGGGTCTTTGGATGCTGGGTGTTAGGAATATAAATACAAAGTGAGTTTAGCTCGCTGCACTCACATTACCTGGTCACCTTACCTATTTTGCACCAGCTTTGCCCAAGAAACAAAATGAAAAAAAGAAACAAAAAAAAAAGAAACAAAAATGCCATTTAATCAGGTGTAAGTTAGTAAGATACTTCAGTGTACTTGATTTGGATGCCAGTTGCAGGTAGAGAATCATTATTAAATCTGTAATGAAAGGTTAGTTTCAACCATAACAATATAGAGCAGCATTTCTTCATAAGAGAGCAACAAACTGCCAAATAATTACTTTTCTAGATGTGAAAACATCAGTTTTCATTAAAAAACAAGTAAACAAACAAGGAAAAAACCTACATCTTTGTAACTACTGTTTGGTAAACCTACTTTCCCACATCATCTCTCTCCCTCTCTCTGTGTGCATCTCAGATTATTATCATTATTATTACTATTATCTTAATGTAGTGCTTAAATTAGTCCTTTGTAAATTTTTTATAAATACACAGAATTAAAAACTTGCACTGCCCTCAGAGAATGCAAGTTAGGCGGGATGAAGCACAGATAACTAGAGGGCATGATTTAAGACAGACAGCTCCAACTCCATAAATTTTCCCAGTCAGCATTAGAGTTACTTAATATTTTATGTAGTATTCCTTGCTTATATGTGACATTTTGAGCTTCTGATAAAGATACAAGCCTGGGATTTTTTTTTCTACTCCCATCCCATCCTTTTTGTACATTTGTAAGTATCAAGCAGCTGGCATGGGGTTTTTATTTTCTTCTTTTTTTTTTCTTTTTTCTTTTTTTTTTTTCCTCCTGGTGTTTTCTATCATCATTTATCAATAGTTCCAGAGGTTCTTGAGTGCAACTCTGTAATTATCATTCTGGGCACAAATGTTATTTTTGTCTTGAAAACTGAGTGGAAAATTGGTATGAAATCTCCTAGAGGGATTATTTTTATACCCTTTGCATCTTCTATGCAGTTTTTCTTAGATTTATTGCAAGTAGTTGTGACTAGTAAATCACCGGAATTTGGCTATTCTTAATGCTTTATCGTATATCAACTCTGTCAATATAATCAGCAGTTATGCTTGCCTATTATACCGTCAATCATTATTGTATTCCATACATCAGCCTTCTCCCCTCCCCTCTACAACATCCCTAGTTTCTAAATTCGGTGTCCTCTCCCACCTACCATAGGAGAACTCCATCTTCTCCCAGTGTTCATTCTCTTCCAGGTCCTTTTATTGTCAGATGACCAGTTGGCTTGACCTGCTAGCTGATCAATGTAGTCCATGGTTTCCTTTTCCCCCCAGCAGCCACAAATTTTTTTGGTCAGAAGTGACTCTTTGCTGGCCACCCAACTGAACAAATAGTTTTTCAGCATGGTGGTGGGGACAACAGCTCGATGACAGGGGTTGGCTCTCGCTGTGTATGCACAGTGCCTGGAAGGAAGAATCCTAGCTATGGTTAGCATCACTCAGTAGTAATAAAATTTCACTAATGATGAGGGTTATTAATAACAAAGGTCTCGCGCAGCAACACTTTATTAGTGTAACGCAAACCTTGCATTCAGTGACTTGTATCCCAAACAGCAATGTATTTCTGTAGTTTGGGTACTGAACCAAGACATTAGCTTTCTCCAAGGTCCTGCCACTAATTTGGGGCAGGTCACTTATTGTCAATTTATCTTTCTTTATCTTCTCTCTTACGTTATTAGTTTTTGTCGACACAAATGTTGTCCCATTATTCTTAGGGACTACACCCACGTAACGGAGCCCTGACTTCAAATAGGGCATGCAGGTACTATAATAACAGTAAAATGAAAAAAAAAACACCTTGGGATTCATCTAACTAAAAGGTTAGAGGTTCAGAGGGCCAAAATCCACATCTCGTCTACGTGCCTCATTTCTCTTCAGAGGCAATGGAAGAAACAGGGACTTGTAGAGAGTGGCCCATATAATTTTAAGTTAGATATCTGCGATGGCTCAGATGAATTGCACCTTGAGAGTGCCTACTTTTCATCGTGGAGAGAATGACAGACATAACTACTCCTTGAGAAGCTGGTGTCTCATGGCGTAGACAAGTGTACTCTTCGTTGGGTGAAAAACTGGCTGGATGGACGA
>JAVJGG010000074.1:76326730-76345207 GCA_035590195.1 Aviceda cuculoides
CTTCCCTTCCCTTCCCTTCCCTTCCCTTCCCTTCCCTTCCCTTCCCTTCCTCTCCCCCTCTGTGTTTTTCTTTTCTTCCTGTCCCCTTTTCTTTCCCTGTTCTTTCAGAGAAGACAAAACACAGCCCATCCCGATGAACATGTTAAAAGAGTGTAAAGGCAGCTTGTGCAATCCTTTCCACTGCGGTATTGCCTACAACACTGCCAATAACATGCTCCAGTGCTCCATAAGGCTTTCACTTCCCTCTCTGACAGATGCCCAAAAGCAATACACACCCCAGCTTCATCAAACTTGCGCTTTAATGGAAAACTTGAACAGCAATCTCCCACACTTTTATATCAGCACCTTTGCCTCCAACACATACCGTAACTTCCATTTGGGAAGTTATTCTGCCTTAATGTGGTTAAGGACTCTGACACAAACCAGTCACTGCAGGGTAATAACTTACAAAGCTTCCGATGTTCCTTGGTAGCTGCATGCGCATTCTTATCCCAAGACACCCTTCAGCAGACTGGAGTTAACTTAAACCACTCTCCCTTAGAGGACTGAAATTAACAGTTATGGTGAAGCTGGTACCTAATTTGTTCCCCCTCCAGTGCCAATGCCTGATTGTATCACTCAGTCTCTCCTTTAAGGACTATTAGAATATGCATACAAATTCTTGTGCCACTTGTTATCTTCTATACAGGGACCTAAGTGGAAATGATGATAAATCATGAAGAAGCATTTCCTTTCTCAGTCAGTAAGCAGGACATTCAGGAGAAGTCTCTGGCCAGCATCACTTAGCAATACCTATTAACTGCAGAGGGAGAGAGAGAAAAAACCACATTGGGTAGAGATTAGCTGGAAAGGTGTGGACATGATGTAAAGGCTGGTGTTGTGTGAAATTCTCTCCTGTGAAGAAGGTTAGCACAAGGGTCTGTTTGCAGGCGCAAATGTTACTCACACAGAGCAGTGCCAGCAGCAGCAGCCTTAGCTGCCTTGGCAGATAAGCATGGCTTTTCTTTCCCAATGGGAAAGCAGCATTAGCATCCTTAAGAGTTTAATATGAGGAGTCAGGTCCTATAAAAATCATGGAGCTGACATTAAAAAAAAAAAAAAAAATTCAAAACTCTGATGCTTGAAAACAGCATATTCAGGGTACTGCTGGTATCTGTTGGTCTTCTCATCAACTTTTGATAAGGATGACTCCCCAGTATGGTGCTTAATGGGGGCTTTATAGTTATCAGGATGCAGTTCTTCATCATCTGTTTCACATCCATTTTGTCATTATTCTGCTCCCAAAATGTGTCTTGCTCCCAAGATGGCCATGAAGTCAATGCAGCAGCATCTCCAGAGTCCTGTGGGTATATGAGAATGGGGACTGACAAGCCTAATGCTCTCTGCTGAATTGAAGGGGATACAGATGAGATTTGTAGAACAAAAGATCTGATAGTTGCTTTAACGAAAATCTTTTTTTTTTTTTTTTTTTTTTTTAAAGTTTCATGTTAACTCTTCCTTGAAAAATTTACCTTAAGTCTTAGGCTTGGAGGCTTGCATGGGGGAGACAAGACATTTCTCTTTTGTACCCTTCCTCTTCTCCAGTGAGCACAAAACCTTGGAAGCAGCCTGCCACAGTGTTAGCACACTCTGGTCAAACAAGGTCAGTACTGCTGTAATGAGTGACTCTATATTTATTCAGTGCACCTCCCCAGTTCTCTTCCATTAGAAGGAGCAAGCTCAGTTTCAACTGAATTCACAGTAGTGAAAGTTATTGCCAAAGGTGGGGTGCCTGTCTGTAAAAATCAAATCCAACTGGCATGATGTGCCTGTCAGGGAAAGCTTCACCAAGCCAGCGTAATGTGAATTCTCTGACCAGACCTTCCCAAGGCAGATGGGAGAGAAATGTACATTCGCTTACAATCAGCATAGTGACTGTCCAGTGCAAACATCCCCAGCACAGCTGGTGCAGTCCTTCCAGATAGACAGCTATTTACCAGTTGGTACACATACTTCACTGCTGTCTTTGCCTACAGAAGTCCTGACAACGTCTTATCTGAGACTTCTGCATATAGCATCAACTCATTGTGTTTTAACAGGTAATAAGAGACATCTTGCAATCCCTTATTTCATTCTGCTCCCTCACTCCAAGGGAGCACACAGTGCTTTATAATAACATTTGCCCAGAGACTTTGTTTTGGGGGGTGAAATAGGAGCAGACATCCTCAGAGAATTCTTTCTGGTCATTGGCAGAGCCAGCCCTGAGAAAGGGAAGCAAGTTCCCACGGCGTTGTGGAATCAGCACGGACTGAACACACCGCCAGCCTGGAGGCAGACACCGTCCCACCCTCCATTACAGGCTACTGCACAGGAGGAAAGGTTCAGGTTTCTATTAGTGGTAAATAGTATGTTGAAGCTTGAAGCCCTCCACAAGGTTTTGCTTGTCATCATTAAGTTGCATCAGTTTCAGCAGGGAAGTATGCAAGGTAAGTTTTGTGGTTGGTATCGCATCTCTGTGTATGTTACAAAACAGATTGAAGCAGAAGGGTACAAGAGTGAAATCCTGGATCGTTTTCACCCAGCACAGTGTGGCACCAGGAGGACTTAAGCACAGGTCTGAGTGGAAGGACTTATTAACCTGAGTTCAGTCCCAGACAGCACACAAACCCAAAGGGTGTGTCTGTACTGGTAAATGAAATGTTCCTGGGCTCTGAGGCCAACTGGTATGGAGCAGTCTGCCTTTATGTGGGTAAACTCTACCACTTTCCAAACCAGTTGGGAGTCTGCAAAATGAAATGGGACACATTCATGCCAGGAAACAGTCCAGGTATTTAGTAATACCATCACATTTCAGTGTGCAGGCACAGTTGAATTTACTAGTATAAACACAGCCAATCGGTCTCACCGGGAGCACTTAAGTAGCCTTGTCCCTTATTTCCATGTCACTGTTTTTTTCCAATGCTAATGAATGAAAACCATCTCTGAGTTAGCTGTACCCATGATATTAGGAACACTTTTTTCCCAATCCATATAACTGAGCACAGCTGGGTTGACTGGGAGTGAGTGTGGAAAGAGCTATCAGCCATTGGCATCGGTGTTAGATAATGGTTGGTACATTGGCTCCAGTGCAGCAGAGATCTAGTGTGGTTTTTCTTTCACCACACACAAAGATTAGAGGGTTACTGATTGCTGTGGCATTATTTCCAATGCAGCTGTAAACTCCTCCTGCTGCAGCACGATTCTTCAGACAGTCCAGCTCAAGTTGAAATGTTATGGTGTTATGACCATCCTACAGAGAAGTGCCTATTGTATTACCTGCAGAGTGGTTAGACCCTATAATGGAACAACCAACAAAGTAAACATCTCTAAAAGTGGCGGAAGTGCATGCGTAGCTGTGCTCTTGTGACACTCCTTCTGGCAATAAGTCCCCTTGCTGCACTGGAAGGGCACAAATCATGATACCTTGCTTTAGTGAAAATGACCCTTCTATGAAAATGGGGAGGATATTATTTATTTTCATACCTATGAAATGATAAGGATTGTTTATTATTCCAGTCAGCTATGAAGGACATCCACTATAGGACCAAAACAGGAAATATTTAACAGGACAAAGCTGAATTCAAGATGGGGATTTAATTTCTTCAGCTAAAGACAGGAGATAGGGTAATTTTCAAGTGTTCTTTTCTATTTTAAATTTTATTTCTATATGGTCATATCTGTACTTGCTTCAGACATACTTTCAGCTTTCCTGGGCAAGTAACCCAAGCTACAACTTAGTAGCAATACAGTAATTTTACAAAGTTGATCTTCCAAAAAACACTGTGATATTCTCAAGGTTCAAAAGTGTATCTAGTTTCCATGCATGTATGTTTGTTCATGCCTACAAAGGCAAAATAAAATAACTTTTCCTTCCTGCTCCAGCTACTTTTTGGAAAATAAACCCCAAGCAAACAAATAAACAAAATCCAGGAAAATATTTCAAAATGCCTTTTGTGAAAATATTTGTTGTCTTTGTATTTATTTATTAAAAAATGTGTACTATCATTCTAATAGTACTACTATAATGTTTTGTGAAAATATTTAAAATTAAAAATCATAATACTTTTTCATGCTGGATTAGCCCTTTGTCAATAATAACAGTGATAATTAAAAAGTCTGTAGTTTAGATAGCTGCCAGCACAACTCACCTTTTTTCCCAGATTCTTCACTGGTTTTCAGCCTGTCAATTTAAAACCAAACCTGATTTTCAGCAATAGCTGAAATTTCCCTTATCGTAAGAAATCCTGTCCCTCAAGAAGCACATCAATAAGTGAGAATGAAGTAAATGAGACCTAAAGAGAAGGATTTGCACATGCTTCTCCAGAGTGCTAGCTTCAAGATTAATTCTTTCTGATTTGATCTTTTGCAGGAGGGATTTATTTGTTTCTTTCTTTCTTTGGTTGCTTTACCTCTGGGAATCAACATGCACACCACTGTGTTTGTTCCCATGCCCTTTTCTTTCCCCACCACCAAAAATAACTTCTAATGCGGTGAAACTGTGCATTGTCACATAAAGAACACAAAAGTCAGTGAAACTTCAGGAAGTTCACCAGGGACTTTGTCCTTTCCATTATTTTCACTTGGAAGATACTCTAACATTTCACAGGGGAATGATGGCATACATCCAGAAGGAGAGCTTTCTGTTAGCTTTACTTCTGAGAATAAAGAAAGGTAAATGCAGAAGGGAACACAGCTCATATTACAACCTTTTGGCAACCTTTGCAAGTGCCTCCACAAAATTAGGTAATGTACTGTACAAACCAAAGGTGGATAGCTAGCAAAAAGTTCTGAGCTACCATGCCCAGCATAGCCGAGATGCTTCAAAAAAACCCCACAAATCAGTTACATGTACATTGTTCTGCAAGTGGTAACTGAGACAGTCTTTAAAAAAAAAAAAAAGTCCTTCAAATTCTGCACTTCAATTCTAAAAGGGAGCCACAGCCAAGAAATCGAGCCAATAAAGACTCCACAATCATACAGTATGACCAATGATATTTATAGGCAGCGAGAAGCTCTGCATTCAGCAATTTCCCAGGTCAACAGGGAACAAATGGAGAAAGCAAATCCATGAAATAAGAAAAGGAAAGGCCATCCTGTGACTTAACATCAGTAGGTAGATGTTAGAGCCAATACAGTACTCATGGATAAAATAGAATCTTAATTAAATTGAAAATACTCTTAAGAGAAGGTGTGGAAGTTGAATGTTGAAATTGCCTTCCTCTCTTGCCACTTGAAAAACACACTTTGGTATTGAAAGCACGTATCAAATCTTCCTTAACCCTCTGCTCTCATCTGGGGAAAGGAAGGCAGGGAAGAGGAATACTAAGTAATATAATGCAAATAAAACACTTAAACATTCCGATGTGATAATGCTAGATATATACTGCACTCAGCCCATGCAATAGTGCCTATACAGATATTTTGTTCTACTAGGTATTTTACTGGAAAGGTGAGCTTAACTGAGTGGATGGTTTACAGATGTAAGGAATATGTTTACATGATCATAGAAATCCTACATAGGATAGGGTCAGAAACCCTCTCATTAAAGGCAGAAGAGCCCTTAAATGCAAAAGGATTCAGGTCTGAGCCACAGGCAGAAGCAACTGGTTTATTGCATGGGAGGAAATTAGGAGAATTAGGCTGTAAGTACGCAGAAGAAGTCTAACCACAGTACAGAGACTGTGGAGAGCCACCTGACATCTCCACTTGGACCTAATTGGGCTCCTGACCTGATGTCCACCCAGACCTTTAGCTTCACAGCAGACCCTTAGTCACTTGATGACACCTCTGTCTGCCTAATGTCAGTTTTCCTTTTTATCCACTTTTTCCTTCAGGAAACATTTTACTGAGATTCCAGTTATCGAATGCCAAATAAATAAAACCTCATCCTAAAACTTTGTAAAAAAATAACCAAAAAGAGCACAGAAGAACTGTGATTCTTCACAGATACTATTTGTATATGCTGTTCTTGCCTGAATTTCTTGGGATTTAGGGTTTGTTTCATTTTTTAATCAAAACAGCAAGACTTGAAGACCAGCATATATTACTTTTTGCTTTAGTTGTGTTGAGGCTCAAAACTTGGCTACAACGTCTTGGTGCTTTTGTAACAACATTATTTAGAACAATTGTTTTCCTTGTAAATACTATTATTGTGTAATACAGATGCCATGTAAACATAGGTATTACCAATATACACATATGTATGCCTATACATACATGTATATATCATCGTGGTCATAGAAAGATACTGCACTGCAACTTGATATTGAAATTACCCATTTAATAAGAGCCTGTGTTTGTGGCATGGGAAATATAGGAGGCAGATGCTTTGATTTGTTTTATCCTTGACATAAACGTTGCTGGAAACACTGTGTGCAGATGTAAGCTCCCCAAAAGAGGAAAAAAAAGTATTTTCTATGGGGAATGTTTCCTTGATGAAATCAGTCAGAATCCTCTTTAATTGTTTCCTCATTCCTTTACAGACCTTTAGCCCCAGATTAAGTCAGTTGTGCTTTGAGTCAAACAGAACTTGATATACTTGTAATGTCCCAGGGAAATCTTCTCCGTAATTAGGATTGAGGGCTTGCAATAACCTGGGATGAACCTCCTCTCACTGAATTCTTTCCAGGTTTTACTTTGAGACCATTGCATGATGGAAAGGGGCACTGAAAGTTCAGTGTTTTGTTGGCATTTATATACTACAGACATGATCAATAAAGCTCGCAGTCATGTGTTTTGTTATAAAATATACAGTACCTATAATATATAGAATCTATAGTTTGAAGTGCAGAAGTGTGCTCCTTTTGGCTGGAGTAGAGTTCATTTTCTCCATAGTAGCTGGTATGGGGCTATGGTTTGGATTTGTGTTGGAAAACAGTGTTGATAACACCGGGATGTTTCAGTTATCGCTGAGCAGGTCTTACCCAGAGCCAAGGGCTTTTTTGCTTCTCCCCCCACCCCACCAGTGAGGAGGCTGGGGGGGCACAAGGGGTTGGGGGGGGGACACAGCCGGGACAGCTGACCCCAACTGACCCAAGGGATATCCCAGACCATAGGACGTCATGCTCAGCAATATACAGCTGGGGGAAGAAGGAAGGGGGGGATGTTCGGAGTGATGGTGTTTGTCTTCCCCAGTACCCGTTACACGTGCTGGAGCCCTGCTGTCCTGGAGATGGCTGAACACCTGCCTGCCCATGGGAAGTGGGGAATGAGTTCTTTGTTTTGCTTTGCTTGTGTGTGTGGCTTTTGCTTTACCTGTTCAACTGTCTTTATCTCAACCCATGAGTTTTCTCACTTTTACCCTTCTGATTCTCTCCCCTATTCCACTAGGGTGGGAGTGAGCAAGCGGCTGTGTGGGGCTTAGCTGCTGGCTGGGGTATTTGGAACAGGGATTCACTGCTGAGCAACAAGAAATATGGGGTATCATGGCAGATAATAATACTAGGTGGATGTCCCTAGTTCAAGAAACTGAATGTAGGACTCGGATCACATGTCTGATTTTGACCCTAGCTACTGCCCCTCGACAGGAAACTGGACAGTGGCAGTTTATTCCCTTCACATCTCTGCTAGGAAGAGAGAAGGAATAGAAGAGCTATGCATATCTAGATAAACTCCAGCAGGGCCATAGAAGACATTTCAAAAAGTCTCCCTGGCATTGGTATGTACAATCCTAAAGCATGGCTGAAATTTATACAAATTTTAAAATCAATTAACATGTTAGGTTCTGAAGAGATATTGTAACTGTCCAAAGTAATAAAATCAGCAATGCATGGCATTACTTTCCTCTATGAAGAGCTTGAGTAAATAAGACATTTATAAAAATGAGCAGAAAATATGAAATGAATATCCCAAGAACCATGAAAAAATATAAGCTAAAAGAGAAATTGAATTTTCCTCTGAGTTTCTGAGAGAGAATGCAGTTGTGGGTTTTATACATAATTTATAAGGGAAATTGGCCAGTTCACTCAGGTATACAACATATCAACTTTTAGGAAAGATTAAGCAAGCTGTCTTCTTTTAATTGAAATCAAATATAAGCACAGAAGAAAATGACTTCTGCCCATGGAAGAATACGATGATGTCACACAGCATTTACAGTGTACATGGGGTTTTCCTCTGCAAAGTAAACTTCTGCTTCAGTTCTTGAACAGCCACAAAATGGTGTGAACATCGGCAGTTTCCCACATCTCTGAGCCAGTTTTCCCTTACCACAGTCAGTACATTTACATTTGACTTTGTGTACGGTAAGAGCATCTCTAAGAACATAAGAATTGACATAGTAGATCAAACTAGTGATCCATTTAGTTCAATATCCTATCTCTGAATTAAGTGTCGGATGCTTCAGAGAAAGGTGTAGGAAAGTCTTTAGTGGGCAATAATGGAATGACCTGTCACAGGGGAAATTTGGTAGGGACCTCCAAAACCATTGAATGCAATTTCCTGCTGTGTCAGGCACCGCGTCCTAAAATGCTCTTCCTAAATATATAAAGATCCGTCTTAACTTGTTCCATAAAATACAATCTTTCACCTTTC
Organism: Aviceda cuculoides; assembly: GCA_035590195.1. NCBI lineage: Eukaryota > Metazoa > Chordata > Aves > Accipitriformes > Accipitridae > Aviceda > Aviceda cuculoides. Next base: position 76,335,281 of record JAVJGG010000074.1, read on the forward strand.
CTGGACTTTCAAAAGATTAGGAAAGGTGACAGCCACTCCCAGGTTCTGTTACTGGCTCTGTGGCTGTCTTGCCATGTTTTCTTTAGTAGGCCACTTAAACTCTCAGTGATTCATTTTCCCAGTCTGTAATTAAGCTTCCTTATTTCACTGGAGGAGGTTTCTGATGACTACAGAGATCCTCAGCTAAAAGCTTGTAAAGGTCTAAGTGCTTATTCTAACAACAAGAATAAAGACACCATTACAGTCAACTTTCCGTTAACCAGCATAAGGTGAGGATACTCGTGATGGAAAAACACTGATGATGCAGGTATCACTGCTAGTGGACAAGAGAAACCTTAGATGCCTCTCCAAGAGAATTGCTTGGTTTCTGACCTGCAAGCTGGCAGTGGCTGTTCCTTAGCCTACTAAGGAGAGTTGTGCTTTTTGAGAACCCTCCCGGGAAGCTCTACAAGCTGGTCAAGGCGTTCTGCTGTCAGCAAGCTACATCGATAAGAGAAGGGGATTGGAAATACCTCCTCTGTTGTGTGAGAAACATGCCTGGAGCCCCCAGGTGTTTCGGGCATGCTCCAGCCAAATGTGGTCCCCCCCACATCCCTGGCTGTGCCTCACAAAGACCATAAGAGTCTGGCAGCTGCATAGGATGAGATCTTTACCCTGGCAGATGTAGTTCATTCCTGACACTTCTGAGCCTGGTGGTCCTGGAGCTGGACACCATGAAGAGCAAGCAAACCAGCAGTTCCCACTCCTGAGAGTGCTATCCAGTGACACATCAGCTGGGTCATCTTCAGAAGAGCAGGACTTACCAGCATAAGCCTGAAGGAAGACCGTGGTTGTCACCAGTCAGGCATCCAAAACCAATAGCAGGGGACAATTGTTACCAAGCTTCCAAGTCCTCTCATGAACCTCTAAGGCTTTTCATATGCAACCTGAAATATAAAACAGCAGGTAAATAAACACACGACTAAATTCTGAACTTCACAGCAACCTAGGGAAAAAGATTAGATAACACATAATTCTACACAAGCTAGACAAGAGCTATTCAGTAGGTTTTTTAATCCCTTTACTAAAAAGGCTTAGGATTTGGCTGTTCCTTCACTCAAGTAAAATAAGTTTTCATTTTGAAGCAGTAAAATCTAAGCTCAATACCTAATAAGTCCTTCAAGTATCAAACAAAAGGGCATGCAAGGTTCAAGATAAATATATATTCTTGAATGTTGATAAACAAAAAGATCTTATTTCTTGTTCAGAAGAAATATATGTCATAAGGTCCCTTTTTGCATTAGTCCTCTGTAGATGTAATCTGGATGGACACAGCTAGTAGCATAACCATAGGCTTGCATAAACTAAAAGATGCTAGAAGTCTTTTATTCCACTCCTAAATCCACACACCTTCTTAAAATCAGAGTAGGGTCCTATAGCATATTTCCTAATACTTCTCCAGCTTGACTTGAAACATTCCAGTAAAAAGCTGGTCCACCAAAATACCTAAAAATTCTCCACTACTTTGACATATCCACTAAAGATTCCAAATTTTGTGGGCAGTGGGGTGGGTTATGAGGATGTGTATGCATACGCATATGTATGTGAGTGTGTATATATATATATATACATGAGGAAAAAAAATATATATATAAGGAAAAATGCACAGAGACCTGGGAGGTTTATCTTTTGAAAAAAAGTTATTTTTGCAGTGTCAGGAGGGTCAGCAAAACAGCAGTGCTAGGGTCACACCTGAACATGGAAAACATTGCAGTCAGTAGTGTAAATATGTGGGAGACAGTTGAGAAGCCTGGGCAGAAGTGGTGAGAAAGTTTTGCAGGCAAGAAATAAAGATTCATGCAGAAAGACTGGGAAATAATTAGAAGGTGCAGGCAAGAAGAAGTGCTAGCACAGAAGCAGAAAGAAAGATAAGTTCTTTAGTGAAAAGGGGAAAATAAATCAGCATAGACAGAAAAGTAATTTTTGGTCAGTTAGGTAAGAGGGAGAAGACACACAGTTTAGAGATGAGTTTAATGCTTGTACAGGAATGCAGTTAGAGAAGAAACAGATTCTGAAAGAGAGAAAGCTGCTGGATGGGCAGAGATTTTGCTGTTTTAAGATAAGAGTTAGATTAAGCAGCAACCCTCATCATCTAGAAACAGCAGTTAGGTTGCAGCAGTGACCAGAGACCATTTTTACCCTTCCACAATGCTTCAGTCACATCTAAAAGCAATTATCAATATTAATAGGACTCTTTCCATTGACTTCAGTGTGCTTTTGAGCAGGCCTTGACAGGGGAGTACAAATCTGTAGTGCCATTAAAGAGACTTGACAGAAGGATCAAGTTTTTCTACCCTAGTCCTTCATCTCAGCCCTCATCTGTAATCTGATCAATATCCCTTTCTAAATTCTTTTGGTTTAAGCTTTAATTTTGATTCTTGTTTCTGAGGATGGATAACTGCAACTATTTTGAACTATGTCACGAATGGTTAGGAAAGTGTAAGTCTGGCAAAGCGACATGGTCCAGGGAACATTGGTCTTTATCAGTTCTGCTATTCAATGAACAATTTTACTAGTGAGATCCAGATGACTCTGTCAAAGATTAAAATAACCCTACAATTGGGTATGTGTATAGGATAGGGGAAAGGGCAAAGAAGGGAATCCAGAGGAAGAAATGCAATTAGGATTAATTCCTCTTTTATTTTCTTTTTTTGTTTTTTTTTTAATACAAGTTTTACATAGCTATATAAATCAGACAGCTGTAGACCTTGGAGAAAGAGCTGGCATATAATCAGTGAAGGTTTCCCTCCAGAGAAGAGCATTTAACAATTAAACAACAACCATTATATAAAAGTCAGCAAGTCATGGGATGAACCTATTTACCAGTTTTTTAGGTCCAAATGAGGTTGAAAATGCCCTATATGCTTACTAGGTCATATATCAAGATTGTGGAAGATGTATATTCCACCCCAGACTTCTGCATTTCCGTTGCAGGACTTCCAACCATTCATTTTAACTATTGCCCAAATGCTTTGATTACTATAGGAAATAATTTACTGTTGACAATGATCTTATTGTCAGAGAATTTTTTCCTCATTTGTATTTAGTCATCTGTGCACCAAAAGGCACAGTCTCACTGATCATCCAGCACACAAATCACAGTGGTGGATAAGTTCACACACGTCTCCACGTTCTTATTTTAAATTGTTTTTTAGCTATTTGACAAACTCCAACAAAAAAAAGTAAGCGAGAAAAATGGGGGAACTTGGATTATTACGGAGGGACAATTTAAGAAATCTAAAGGTAGCTCTGGGGAACTATACAGATCCTGAGGAAATTAAGATAGAAAAGACCTAAGAACACGGGAGAAGATAAAATGTTCCTGTTTAGCCCAAGACACAGAGGCATAGAAAAGCAGACTCTTCACAGAATTACTTTTCTTGTTTTCTTTTATTTTCTTCTTGTCTCTCCTTATTGGCATTTGTAGCACACTAGCATTCCCTAAAATCATGAATGTGGTGTTTACACCTTCTTCTAAATCATTAATGAGACTGCCAAATGAGAATGCACCAAACACAAATCCCTTTTACAAACACTTTCCCCTTGGCTTGCTACATTGTTATTTATTACCAAAGCTTGTTTATATACCTAGGGCACTTTTTACTCCATCTGACAGCATTCAAATTCAATTCAGTTTGGATTAATTTTCTTCATCAGCTAATTTTGTAATTAATTTTTAAAAGTCAAGACTTTGGGGGGGGGGGGGGTTCAGGTTTTTTTTTTTTTTGCTTGGTTTAATTTTTTTTTTTTTTTGTTATTTGTTCTCTCCTTTTACATGTAGGCCAAGGAGTAAGGACATTCATCACTCATATTATTGATAATGAATATGATATTCAAATGTATTAAATGATTTTCAGATGTTGTCCCTGACACAATGCATTTACACAGTGAAATTAGTGAGATAATTGTAACAGTTGCCCTTCACTGAGAATGACTGTACTTACCAATCGTGTTATTAAACTAATGACTTCACAGGTATTTAGGATCCATCTGCTGCTGCCAAACATAAGAATTATTCCAAATATTAAAAACTGGAAGGGGAGAGGAATCTGAAAGAAGACAGGACACTGAACGGATAAATAAGAGCTAGGCAGATGCTCATGTACTTAAATTATATTGTGCTGCTCAAATCTGCAATGCAATATTTGGCTGTGAAACCCTGCATGTCATAAAGCATGGTCCTATATTTTTATATTTGTTTTATAACATTTTGGGCTGGTCCTTGATACTAGATGGCTTTGTATCACTAAGCATCCCATCACCTGGGGATGGTGGAAGGCAAGTTCCAATGAAACATCACACTGTCTAAACTAACATCTAGCAGGTATCTTACACCCCTGCTTGGACCTATTTCTTTTGCTGTACACCAGGGAACAATCTCTGGTGAAGGAATTAAGCCTAAAATTGAGTGTCTGATCTAGAGGTGATCTCCTCTTCTAAGTTTGTCTCTCTTCTTTCTATCTTCCTTTCTCTTACACACACACACACACACACACACACGTATATTCATCCCTTCTTCCAGCATTTTGCTTTTGAAGAATACTAGTCCAGCCTGGGAGAGGAATACTTAGAGGGCTCCACTCAAAGATCACAGCTCTGTTCCTAAGGCTGCCATAAAGAAGAAAATACCCTTTCTTCTTAAGGAAGTAAACCACTAAACAGAGAGACTAAATGGATTTTCCAAAAGCACCAAGAGGTGAATGGCAGGACCTAAAGCTCAGTCCTGCTCTGTATTTTGGCAGCTGTGTTACTTCCACTCCCTATAGTTCAGTTTTCACCACTGAGGGAAGTTTCTGAGTGTATGCTGTTCCTTCCCAACATGTTTTTCAGCACAGTGCTTTATGACTGTTTCTGTTCTGGGATTCCCTGCAAAAAGAACAAGCTTCTGCACCAACCTGCACCCCAAGGGTTTTTTCAATAAAACCCCAACAAATCCCTGTAGATCTCTAAGTATCTCATTGTCAGAAATACAATAAATTTCTGCACAAAACCGGTAAAACTTTGAATTACTGTCTGGCCAGACTCTTCTTATCTGCCAGCAAAAATGATAAAATAATCAATACTTTTCACTTTCAAAGAGATTTAGCAATAAAGAGGTAATATTTTGTTCTACTTTGGGTTTTCATTTTTTTCTTTTAGGGAAAAACTGTTGGTCTCAAATAATGCCATAATAACAATCCTTTGCTTGTATGCCAAAATTACCACAGAAACAAAGAGCCAGCTATGTGCCCTGGTGTAAATCTCCATTGACTTCAGTGCTATGTGACCACATATCACTTCAGGTAGAACATAGTTGGACATCACCATGGAAGACCTGCCTGAAAATCTTAGTTTCACCACAAACTTCTAGTTTTAGGGCCTTAAAAGTGTACAGACAACTAAGTTCTTTAAGCAAGGTAATAACCTTAGCTCTTCTGCCCTTACATCTGTCAAATAATGGGGAAAGTATCTTTTTTTAAACCTTACAGGATTTTCTGGCAGCAATCTTGCTCAGTATAATGGAATGTATGTCAAGATAGCTGAACACTGGGGAGAAGATTTAGGTGCCTATGCATGGTCACCTAGAGCAATTTCTAACACCTCTTACTCTCTGGGACACATGCATGAGACTTTCACCAATGACAGAAGATCTAAAGGAGATTAACGCCCTTCTGGAAAAGCAGCAAGAGACTGGGAGAAGGAGGTGGGGGGATAAGCTTAAAATGTCATGTGGTACTGACACTTGGGTAAAAGACTTGTACCTTCAAACCATCCATCGACACAAGAGCATGATTTAGTCGCCAAAACATGAGGAGTTTAATCTGGAGCTAAATACCTGCCTGGAACATTAATTAACTTCATTAGGAAACCATTTAGATTGCTAAATATCAAACAGTACATTTTAGAAGGGATGACCCAAATTCACATACAAGTCTACAGCAAAAGTAGTAATAGAGTTTGGGAAACCTGGCTCCCTCTCTTGAGTGTTTTCATCTGCCAGCATTCAACACAGCAAAAACCCAGACTTCTGTCACTCTAAGAAGCAGCTGGGTATTGGGCAGAAGTGTCTTTAGTTTATATGTTCTAGTTGCACTTCAAAAACAGTGGTCATCTGAGTTCAACTTGAAAGATGGATGAAGGTTGAAATAATTTGTTAAGGTTCTTCTTTTACATCAGTGTTTAGCAACCACAAATGAATAAATGTTTTCACAACAGTGTTGAGTATTTCTTTGACCTTATCATCATGTGTTTCAAGGTTTCTAGTTGCCTGGATATGATTTTAACAGGCGATCTAGGAAAATCTGTTCCCCACCCTACATATTTCACACTGAGTAGGTCAAAAGAACCTGCCAACACAAAATGTCGATCCAATAAAACAAGAGAAGAGAAAGAGAGAAAGAGAATGAGAAGATTTTGAAGATCCACACTGGAAATCTGGTTGATGTCCAAGGAGTCTGCACATGAAAAATCATAGGTTGCATGAAGATGTTTGCTTAAAATATTACAGAAGGTTTGAGTTCTTCCATAGCAAGTAACACAGGGATCTAATAATGTGCAGGGATCCGAGGCTAAGTCTTTTACATTCAAGCAACTACTCTGATTATTAGATTATTTCAGGTTGGACATCAGTATTCCTGGTTTGGGGGTTTTTTTGTGGTTTTGAGTTTTTTAAAAATTATTATTTATTTTACTTTTAATTCTGATTAACATTCTCAAATGAGCCTGATCTCACTTCTACACTTAAATGCAACCACAGCTTGAGACTACTTTCTCACATTGTTTCTTCTTTTTTTCTTTGCAATTAGCCATGACTTTTGTTCATTGAAATGTAACAAAAACACACAGAAAAATAAGGACAGCCTTTGTTAATTTCACCTTCGGTGGAATCTCTCCTTGTATATATTGGAAATATAGCCTTGCAGTAATTCCATTCAATTCCGGATAAAATAGAAGAAGGCTTTATTTTTATTCTTTGCACTATCCATCAACAGTGAGAAAGCTCAGTCATAGATAAGTGTTTACAAGTCACTTCACCTGAGCATCACATTTGTGTATGATTCATGACAGTTAAAAGCGTGTGCCTCCATGACAGCAGAGATATTTGATGTAGACCATGAAGTTAACCCAACCCTAGGGCTGTATCCTTGGCTATGACAGACCTAGTTTGCCAGCTGAATGTCTGTCATTCTTCTGCATTCCTGATTTTCTGTTTTGTTTATCAGTCTGTCCTTATTTTCCCCTTGGGAAGACAAGAGAAAGAGACAGTGTCAATCAATCCTTAAAGGAGCTCTTGTCTCATCAGAACAATTTTGAGTATTGTCAGTGTCACTTGAAGTTCTGGGTATGGCCGCCTTCTAATTTTGTTGGTGCTTCAGTAACCTATACACACCGGCTGTGTGGAAAAGCAATACTTGGGGAGAGCAAGGTGATATCTCAGTATGGAGGTGCACAAAGCATTTTGCTCTTTATGTTATTATAGAATTTGTTTGCAGTCCATTGACCAAATTAAGGTCCTCATCTAATCCCAATGTCTCATCCAAACTGTTGCTCCTCACGGATTTCTGGTTCAAGCTTAGACTAATATAAAGCATTCAGATATGAAATACAGAGCTGAAAATCCAAAAGGGAGCTTTTTGCTTAGGCCATCTACAGCTTGAGAATTGATACTGGATGCAGCAACGACGTGTCTTTATTCTTAAGTGTTAGGTAGGGGCTGAGTAAAGTAGCTTGCTGGTGCTCATCTTCATTCTGACTTGCACAAGTCCAATTCTGCATAGAGAGAACAGAAATAAAACTTAGATTTTATGATTCTGATTCTTAAAAAAAAAACCAAGCACGTTTCTGTATTTCATCATACCTTTTCAAAATAATGTGTTTATTGAACAGTCATAAATACAAGTTGCCCTTTCTAGCAATTGATGCAGATTGCTGATCCTTATCGAATTAATCCCTAACATTCAGTGGTAAAATTCTGCTGGGTAAGTGGGGTTTATATGATTTAGATGAACATATTGTGAGACACATATCAGCCATTTGGACCAGCAGAACATAGCTCAACTTGTGATCAGTGAATGACTGATGTTTCATCCAAAATTGCAAGATGACAGTGGTTTAAAAATCACTGTCATATATGGCTGGCCAGTACATGTCAACACTTGCAGGAAGGTGTAGTGGTAAATTTTGCTCATTCTTGCAGTTGGAAAGAGTCAGGAGCCACCTCTGAGCTTCTGTCAGTGCCTAAGTCAAATGCTTGTAATTCTAACAGTAAAATGGGCATCTATTAAAATGAAGAAATACTGTTTGCTGAAATTGTTACCTCCTTTTTCTAATCATCTCTAGTGCTGCAGAGTAGCCTGCAATTGTTATCTTTCTTCCTCTTCTTCTTCTTCTTCTTCTCCTTCTTCTTCTCCTTCCTCTTCTTCTTCTTCCTCTTACTCTTGTTTTTCTCCTTCCTCTTCTTTCTCACCACTAACCTGCCATGTCTGTTTCTTTAAAAGATGAGGAGACCAGTTAACCTTGGAAATCTGGGATACCCAGGATTTAAGCAGAAAAACTTGCTTAGAAACAGTGTGTTAAATAACTCTGTCAAGATAACTTGATGTTTGTACTGAGATATGAACACTGCAGTCAAATATCGAGTTAATCTGAATATGCCCTGGCAAATCTACCAATGAATAATCTTGTCTGGAGACCACTGAGGTTAATGTGATGCCTACACTGGGATTTGGGGGACAGTGAATAACAGCCTGGGATTTGGTCTGAATTTAGTTTTATAAACTATGAGAATTTTTAAGAGCTTTTAGTGGGTAGAGGGTTATGGAAGTCTTGCCGAACATGTGCCTGATCTGAGAGGGGTTTTTAAAGTAGTAAAGCAATTACTTCAGAGGAGGATGTCAGAAAAGACATGGCCTGCCCTATTTCTTAACAAATGGACTAAGCTGAAGAGACTTTGAAACACTATTATACCAATAACATACATTTATTTGTTTGCATTCATAGAAACCTCTGGGAAAGGGATGTGGAATGGTCTGTAGTTGGGATTTTCATTTTCTTCACCTTCCTTGTGAGCCTGGATGGTGGTTTATGTCAGGAAACACTGAAGTGACAGAGTGAATATTTCATAGTCCTAACTTTAGAGCTTACCTAAAACCCTTTCAATCTGCCTATGCAGGGAGCTACACCAACATGATAACCTGCGTACCTATTTTAATGATACATTTTCTGAGCAGAAAAGCCATATGCCACCTTTTTGTCCTCTCCACAATGAAACCTAGTGAGGGGAAATTCAAGCTATTGCAGAAGATTAGAAAGGGGTAAAACTTCTCAGATGCTTTGGATGAAAACTTTAAAGTTAGCTGCAAATATCATTGCATAGCCCCTGACCATTATTTTTAATCTCTCATTGACAAGGAAAAGCTTGCTGGGAGTTGGGACTTGTTATCTTCGTTTTATGGGCCACTGCTCTTGGAATAACAGGGCTGATAAAGCACTGGTGGTAAGTGAGTTGGGAAGGAGAAATGGACAATAGAGCCACACGGAGCATAGAGTGTGAGGACGAGAGAGAAGAGTGCTGTTAATGTTTCTGGCAAGGAATAGTGATTTCTTCGTTGGTGGAAGTAGTCCCTGTGAAATAAAAAGTCATGCAAACTATTTCTTTATTTATTTACCCATTTGTTTTAATGTTGACCTAATTCAAAGTGATATGTGCTTGCTTTCTTTAAAACCAGATAGATGAGAAGTGAGATGAGAGGTTTTGAAACACATTTCCAGGAAAAGGTTGGAGACATGCTATGTTTCCTTTTTCTTTTACAGATATTATCACATCTGGTATGAATATTGATATCTGAATATCTCATGTTTTGATGTATTCATCTACACAGCTCTTCTCCCACTACCAGCTCCACCCCG
>JAVJGG010000074.1:76345307-76390473 GCA_035590195.1 Aviceda cuculoides
CCCCCCCCCCCCCCCCCCCCCCCCCCGGAAAGGAAAAGTACTGTAGATAAAGAAAGAAGGGCAATGGAGCTAATCTGCTTTTCGGTGGCTTCATACCTGAGCTGTCAGGTTTCTCAGACGAGGGCTTTTAGGGATCCAGGACTGTGGAATGGGGATGAAAGCTCAACTCAAGCTACCCGTTACAGAGAGCACAAATGTTGTGTGACACTTTACTGAAGACTGATTTATTAAGACAAGCAGAGCACTCAGAATTCTATGTGACACAACTTTGTGCAAATAATATGTGATGTAAAAGTCATTCATGTTTCATTCCTTCTGTTTACCCGGGTTTCAAATGACAATCCTCACACTGACAATGTCTTGTATGCTATTCATTTCCCTGATTTTAAGAATGAAGCTTATTTTCTTTTGTCTGCTGGTTGACACTAACAGCAAAACTTCCACCAGTCTTAAAGTTGTTGGAATTTGAAGGAAGTTAAATTCCACTTCTGCCTGGAGAGCTCCAGTTCTCCAGTTACACAGAAGGTTTCAGTTTGCTCCCTTCACTGACTTCTTTCACAGAAGTGGGGCATATGTTTATTTATTTATTTCACTGGAAGCGAGCTAATTAGCTCAGCTCATGTATGTGAAGAACAAGCAGAAGTTTTGTTGGGAAGTAGGTATGTGAGGTGAGCATTAAATTCCGTTACTTGACCTGATAGTGAAAATCTAGTGTCTGAAGTCCACCGGGATTTTACAGTTTTTAAGGTATATTAACAACCCCATAGTAAGGATTTACAAGAAAGACCAAAGCCAAAGCAGCAAATGCGATAGGAAGGTGACATTACACTCAGTGCACGGAAGCAAAAGGGTCACTAGTTCATAGAATTGTCAACATTTTTGACACAGATAATTCCAAAAACATCCACCAGCTTGATATCCATTTGGACCTAATGAGATTCGACACACTAGACCCCCTTGAACTTCCATCCCCAGAATGTTTTCACCTTGCCTTTTGGATGTGCTCACAAGGGAGACGTGTTGGTCCTTTCATGTCAGACCTTAATTGGAGCATATATTCCCTTCCTCGCTGCATCTGTTTCACTAGGGACTTTCATCAGATGAAGTAAAGGGCTTTTTCACTCTCTCAGCCCCCTTTAATACAGAGCATTCGTCTCCTTCTACAAAGTGTCTTCATTTTTTTTCCCCTGTTTTTGAGGTCTCCCACTCATTCTACTATTGAAATGTTGTCTTTGTGCAGTCTGTCCTCTGTATTAACTTCTCCTTGTGTATGGTTCTGTCTGCTCCTGTGTGAGTTTGCTTTGGAGGGGAGAGTGAGGGCTCAGGCTTCCTTTTGCATTTCATTCCAGCTTTCTACATTTATAATCATATTTTCTAACAGCATTGTATAATGTGGGAGATTTTCATCTTTCCTTTTTTAGCCTGTTCTCCACATCTATTCCTGAACCTTCATCTTTGTTCCCCACATTTCTCCGACCCAGAGATACACTTTTTTTGTTACCCCAAATCTCTCCACCTCAGTCCCACTTGCCTTGTCACTTCTGCTTTGAGAGTCCTTTTTCAGCGAGTACTCCTTCTTTTCCCTGCACCCTTTGTTCAGTTACTTTCTTTTCTCCCTTTTTAACTGCCACACAAAGATGTCTTTCAGTAGACAGAATGGTCCCCATCGGTCTGATAATTGTGTTGGCTGTACTCACAAAAATTTTATTAGAAACCAGAAGATTTGACCTTGCTTGGTGCTTCTCAGTCACTGTTGTGGCTCAGATTTTGGATCTCAGCTGAGCAAATCATGTAAACATCTGCTGTTTTCTGCAAGGCTGCTATTCCAGTTGATTAGATTCAATTCGATTTGATCCAATTCGACTCTATGTAGAGTACTGTAATTCCCATAGTACCATAGTATTTAATGCCCTCCAGTACCACAGAGACCAACTAACTTCTACCTTCTAAGGGTGATCCTGCTTCTCAGCTTCACTGTTGTCAACAGAAACTAAGTGTTTTGTTTTGGTCAAATCCTGTGCTGAATTACGATGTTGCTCTTTGACTTCTGCGCAACCATATACGCCTGCAAACTGCAGGCAGAAACAACAGTGTACATGTAATAGGCTAATTTTATCAACTGCTTTCTTACAAACTGTTTAAGAATTCAGTTATATGAAAGCAAAATAGTAATATGATGACAATGTTGAAGATAAATCTATCATCTAAAAGCCAAAAGGCCTTGCCTTATCCATATTTCTCCACTGCTTAGACTGCAATATATGATTTTGAACTTAGCTATGTCGTTGTAAGCTATTATGTGAAGTACATGATCATGTTTAGAATACAGTCTGAATTTCAATTATGTTTTTTAAAATGTAACTCTTAAGTGAATGTTTCAAAAACTGCAATAAACAGTCTTATAATGATTGACTTCTGAATACCGCCTTTAATAAGACTGAGATGTGGAGAGACAATCTGATTTTACTAGGTTTTACCATGCCTGTTAGGAAAATCACTTTCAAATTCATAAAATGAATGAATTTTATCAAATCCATAGGAAATTTGTTTTAGATGTATAATTTAACACATATTTGAAAAGATTCAAATAGTTACTTGTAGGAAAGAGAAGCAGAAAAGGCTCAATTCTAAAATTGTGTTCAGCATTTATCATGGAAGAAAGACAGCCAAAATAGAGGCCACCACTCTTGAGACTCTAAGATAGCTGGATAGATCTGACTATTCATTTAGATTGCATTACAGATCAAAGCATACCTTCCAAACTGGGTGTAAAAAATGTTCCTGCTACAAGAAGGTGCACTCTGATAATAAAATTTAATAATTACTTTTCTAAAGTGTCTTCCTCAGCCAATTAATAGGCCATTACTGTCAAACACTCAGGACTTAACAGGTTATGTAGTATAGTGTAGTGGACTGAGTAAGAAATGGAATGCAAGAATTTTTCCGGCCAGCCTGATTTTGTAGCATCACTAGTGCCCTGTACATTTACAGCCGTGGCACTTGTGCTATCCAAAGTTGCTTGACTCTAAAATCCAGACACGGGATGAGATGAATCAAGCTCCAAACTAAATCGACCGAGGACGTTTGGAGAGATTCATTGTTGTATGCAAAGGCAGTCTGGTGGGACTGCACATACACTACTGTCTAGAGAGATGTGCACATGTGAGAGATTCAATTGCTCTAATTTTACAAGGACAGGTATAGTAACTCTATTTTGAATGCTTAGTGAGGCAGGCTTCTAGTGACTCTTCCAGCCAAGAGCACACATCTGAACCAGTACTCAAAACTTGCTTTAGCTAGCTGTTTTCAGTGGAAAAAGCTGGACCCAGAGCCTTCTGAAAATTTACTCTTTGTGATAACATTTCTGGTCAATACTTAAGTTTGATACAATGTTTGTGTAACTATTATAAACAGTAAGTAACACAAAAAACTCCATGAGTGACCTTTCAACATTAAGAATTTTTTTAAGTCCTGCAAGAAAATAAGAATCCATGAAAGGCAGAAGCTGAGGCTGAGATGGAGCCCAGCTTTTGAACAAAGAGCAGAGCCTTCTCTGTTTTGCGGAGAGACCAAGGAGAATGGGTATCCTGAAAGATATTCCAATGGAAAGGCAGATTGTTCTGACTTTCTAGTCAGAGTAAGACTTTCTAGAATAAAAAAATCCCAAAGATAATCAGATGTGTGCATGATGCAGCTTAGACTATCATTGCAAACACGCCCGAAAAAGCATTTTTTGTGTAACTCAGCTAGCTTCTCACTCGTTGTTTGAAAACAAAATGCCTAAGTTACTTTTCCTTAAAAAAAATCTCCCTTTGTTTCAGCACCTTCTGCCTAAGTACTTCAGCATATTGCATTATGCACACTGTGAAATTTGGGGGTGTAAATCTTCCCTCTGTGCAGAGTCCTTGTTTTTTGTTTATAAAAAATAGAGTGTAAGGGGACATAAAACGTAAGTGAATCAAGCCCTCAGCTAGCATTTAATTGATAAGAACTAAAGCTAATATTAGATAACAAATAAATGGTCTGTTGCACAGGCATTTAATTAAACACCAAATTAATGCAGTAATGACCTACTGGAACTAACAGCCAGAAATGCTTTACTGCAGGCAAGCATCTGGAATGTTTCACCTTCTTTTTTTTTTCCTTCTCTCCTGTACAAATACATCGAAAAGACATACATTCATTTTTAATACTCAGTCTGGAGGGCTTCTGTTTTGTCCTTTACCCTGTCTGAAACCTTGACCTCACTGGACATCAAACAGTCTTTGCTTGTGCCTCTTTCCTGATAGGCAGAGCAAACAAAAAGTAAGTTGGCGTTCCTCTCTCCTCCCCCTCCACACCACCCTTCTGTATCATTATCTAGTTGAAACTCAGCCTCGTACACCTTGGGTGATTACACACTGCCTGGAAGATTAATTGCAGACAGTACTTTGGATAATGGTCTCAGGTAAGAAGCCTACCATGCTGCGGAGAAGGCACAGGAATCAATACATTTCTTTATCTGTATGAGTCCATGTCTATAAAAGTGCTTTCAATCATACCCCAGAACATCTGAGAGGTGCAGAAGATTAACTCTGCTTGGACCCACTCAAAAGGCTTTCTGTCAGTCCTTGTGCCAAGCCAAAGTATGCAAGAGTCTTTAAAGGGGCTTTAGTCATACCTTGTCATCCTCTGCCATGTTGTTGTATGAAGTTATCCTTGTATTATGAAGTAAACTTGTGTGGCTATTAGGTAGTATATATGTGGGTTACTGACTCCCGATTCAACCCATCTGGCTCGGGCTGAGTCAGGTCCTTAGTCTCCCTGTTTTCCTCTGCCATTGGTGGAGTGAGATATCCACCTCTCTCCAGTGGCTGGTGCAAGCATGGGGTGAGCTCCATCTCTCCTGGCAGGGCTTTGCTTTCCCCACGGGATGCTGAAGAGTTCCGTGTGGCCCGTCCCAGCTAAATACCGATGGTTAGACTAGATGTGTCAGGGCCTACGTCAGGCCTTTCCAAAAAAAAGCCTAACAATTGTGTGATTATCAAAGTAGATTTGTGCTCTAGAGACCCAGCTTCTAGGCCAGTCTCATCCCAGTTTCAAGCCTTTATAGTTTCTGTGCTTAACAAGACGGAGATCCTCATGTGGAACAGGCACATTCCTCTGCCCCATTACAACACAGTTTGAGTTCAAATATCCATGTAACTGTGTGAGGTAAGAACTGAGGCAATACCACTGCTTCAGCCGTTATCTTACTAATTATGGTCGGAACGATAGAGGAAGTGAAGGGACAAGTCTTCAATTGTATTCCCACAGTTGGCATAGGATTTAATGAAAGTTAGGTGCATAAATTATTCTAAGGACTTGGAGTTAAACTCAATGTCTCACAGAGCATATGCAGCACAGAAGAAGTGAACCATATCTATCTAAACACATTACTCATTAGACTGCATTTTCTCTTCAGAAGGGATTTTCTATCACCAGGTTTTGCCTCGTTATTTATCTGTGGGCTATACAGGCTGGAATAGAAACAGAATTAATCTTACATTCAGCATCTTTCATGTTCTCATCTTCAGATTTCAAATTCATCAGGCTACACTGAAAAAAATGTTCATATAACACTTATTGCAATATGTTCCCATCTGGAGGAAAGTCAGGTTTGGAGTAAGACTTTACATATCTATTTTACAAATCTACATTTGGCCGAGTGATACAGATTTACTGTATTATCCATAGAGTACTAGCCAAAACAGTCAATAAAGTCTAGAACACCATTCATTTCACCTTAAAATAGACACTTGCATTTGGAGAACTGAATAATGCCCTAGACTCTGTTCTCTATATTGACTAGATCTTCCTTGCCCACGGCTTAGATTAGAAACCTAAAGTCAAGTGAATTTATCAAAAACTTGGTCCTAGCATAACAGTTATCCTAGTAATAAAAATAATAATAGTAATAATAATAACCACAACAACAATAATAAAGAGCTCTGTGAGAGAACTGCAAAGAAATTGAAGAGATTTGTAATGGTCATGATGATTCGGTAGGTGGCTGAATGCTGAATGAATCTTCTGGCTTGTGCCTGGGCATTATGTGTCACTAGAGTCATTGTTTTTTTGGATGAGGGATAAATCTGAGACCTTTCCTTGCCATTACATACCTCTTATCATTTTATAAGAAGTAAGGGTTAACATCAGGGTCTTTGCCACATGACAAGAGGAATTATCATCTAGTTACTTAAATTCCTCTTGCATCTTCCAGTACAGACCTTCTGTATCTTTTCCTGTCCTCCGCAGTTAAGAACTAGCAATATCCATTGAAAAAGCAGTTCTTGTGCGCTGTATAGAAAGCAGTAACTTTTTAAGACTCAGTGACAATACTTTGATATATGGCTAAATGCATACACAAACTTATCCATGGAAATGTGTGATTACTCACACACTTCAGGCAAATTCTATTCCCCTTTATAGTCACTGACTCTTACTGTGATCACTTTGATGCTTGGCTTGAGAGCATTTATACTGATATAAGTAATAGAAAGCTCCTGAATGAGGAGCAAATTCTCTTTTTTTTTTCCCAGGCAATAGATAAAGTGCTAGCTACACCTGCTCTAAACAAAAGCACAGGTAACACCTCCCATCAGAGCACCAAACAGTACTAATTAGTTCATTAAGCATCCCAGCATCCCTGTGGGGTAGGTATGTATTTTATTATCCCCAAGTTAGCAGGCAGGTAGAGTTGACTAGCTCAGAGACACACTTATGGTAAATGAAGGAACTCTAACGCCTACTCCTTTGTTCTACTGGGTAAACAAGCAATAGTTCAAGGTAGCTTTTGTTCCATGTCCCATTATCTTTGTCTTTTTCTGTGTGTCACGTGGCAATGCAACAATAACGTAAGAAGTCACTTTTTCAGTGGTGAACAAAGAAATTGTTAAAATAAGGTAATTTCCTGTTCTAATAAAGGAAGTATTGTTGAACATGTAGAGCTCCCATTAACGGCCCCCTTTATTCCCCGGCTCATACACCTTTTCCTGTAAAGTTTGCAAATATGGTTTGAAGGAAAGCATGGTGTGACTTTGAGAACAAACCTGAGCCTTTCCAATGCAGCCTGCATTTGCACACGTGTGTACACAGTATATGAGCTGGTACTACTAGGGATAAGGCATCTGGAATTTCAAGTTCAGATGGCTCAGAACCAGATTGAGCTCATAAAATGAACATTACCACAGCCACAAAACTAACCGAGGTAATCATGTACTATTTAGACAAGCAGCAGCATTGCCCTTTGTGAAGGACTTTGGAATGTGCAAGTCAAGTGTATGGTTGCATAGAGACTGGGGATATTACACCCAGAGAAATCCTCAGAAGATGACAGCATCATTAACTATTTACATCGTGACTCTGCCCATTATTACATTTGAAAAACAGTTTAATTTCAAGGAGGAAAAACAAAAATAAAAAATAAAACAAACACCCAAAGACACAAACAGGAAAAGAAGTGTCAACAAAAGCAGTTCAGAAGTGAAAAGCAGGCAAGATGTCAAGCACCTCAAAGGAGAGGGATGGGAAATAAAAAGTTCTGTTCTGCTGCTTTCCCTGTTCCCTTGCATTCATTTGAGATAAATCACAATTGTTCATCAAATTCAGGATTTAATGCAACAAGGCAATAATTTGAAGCCATGCATAGAGAAACAAAGAGCCTTTACTCTCAGCCCCATTTTTCACAGTGAAGTGAACAGTCACTTATAGCAATGACAATGGTCAATTTTACCCATGTATAAGCAGGTATATATCATATCCAAAACATCCAAGTAATGATTAGACTGAGTGATTGTGGTATATAAAATTAGCCCAAGGGATAATTTGGTCTTTGTGTGACTCAGCTGCTACTTTCTTAGACCAGACGAGGGTTCATAATATAACAATTGTTAGAAAAGGCTGAGGCTATAGAAAGCTGATATGATTTTTCTGACTATTTAAACAGGCTCAGGAATATGCACTGAACAACTGACAAGAGCTAATGTATGAAACACAAAATGCTTGAGTAATTTCAGCCATTTCAGTTAAGGTCAGAAGACTCCTGAGGAAAAACAGATTTCTTAAACATGAGCTGTAGTGAGTTGAGGCAATTCATTGTGTTCCTTTCTGTGTCAGACTAAGGTGAGAAAAATTTTTTTACATAAGCAATTGTTAGAGCTGCCCAAATGATCTGCTGGGCAGCTCAAATCCTGATGCAGGTCTGTCATGCAAGTTCAGATCTAGGATGAGAGGAAACAACCTCAAGTTGCAGCAGGGGAGGTTTAGCTTGGCTATTAGGGAAAAGTTCTTCACTGAAAGGGTTGTCAAGCACTGGACCAGGCTTCCCAGGGAAGTGGTGGAATCATCATCCCTAGAGGTATTTAAAAAATGTGTAGATGTGGCACTTAGGGACTTGGTTTAGTGGTGGACTTGGCAGTGCTAGGTTTATAGTTGGACTCAATGAGATGAAAGGTCTTTTCCAACCTAAATGATTCTGTGATTCCATGATTCTAATAGGTAACTTACAAAGCTGAGGAGCAAGTTTCTCCAAAGCTATAGGGTTGTTCAAATGGGTCTAATGAGAACATGAAACTGTGACCAAGGAGAAGGCATTTTCTTTTTTAATCAATTCAACAAAATACTTTGCCAATCATCCAAATACGATTTTCTTACACAGGGAATAAAGTTTCTGTATACTGACAGGGGGTTGGGGTTCCTCTAAGTAATAATGTTCTCATCATGAGAGAGAGACAGTTCCCACTGCATTCAATAGATCACATAAATTTTCACATCTGCCAAATTGTATAGTGTCATACTTCACTCCTGTAAACAGGGGACAAAATGCAAACATCTACTTACCCATATTTTAAGCATGAAAGTATGAATAAAGACGTAAGCTGTTATGTCAGTCTGCTTGTAAATATGTGACATATATACTAGCAAAGGAATTAAGAGAGGACATTTCTCTAATTGTGTCCATTTTAGTATGTTATTAATTATTCCTCATTGCATTTCTCATTGCCAGAAGGAGAATACCTGCTTAGTGAGCACTTACTAAATGTTCTCTTTTTTCTTCATAAAGCAAAGTACAGTCTCATGATATGTTTACTACATATTATTCAACTTTTATTTTGAAGACAGAATCATTTATTTCTTCTCAAGCTTTTCAGCAGTTCTCATCAATATACCATCTGTCTGCTTTGTAGGTATGAATGTATTTATCTTCAGAACAAGACTAACAATATGCTGTATAGGTGGGGATATTGAGGCACAAAGTAATAAGCTGAAAACTGCTATCGAATTTCGAGGGTGCAGTTTTATATGAGAGTAACATGACAGTCTTTCCTCTTAGTCCTTTTGACACAGTCATAACCATTTCTGAGACCTTCTTACACAGCCTCCACCTCTGCTGCTCCACTGGTCAGGGGCTGCCCCAAGAAGGGGGATGAGCCAGAAGCTGAGGGTAAACCAGTACAGGAACAGGGGGCCAGGGCTGAGCTGAAATGGGGCTCCTGGGTCGTGGGCAGGGATTGGGTGGGCATTCTGACTGAGGCTGGTCAGGGCCATGAAAACCTATGAGTGTCCACAGGACCCCAACACCAAGCTGTGAACTCTTCTTCCCATCCCTTTCTCGCTTTCCAAACACCCTTTATGCGATGAAGTCCAGCTTGCTCCTTTTGTCCCACTTCCCTATCGCTCTCAGTGTCCGTCTGTCCCAGACACATGTCTGAGCCTCCCGTACTCAAAACCCAGGCTTCACACCCAGTCACAGTACCCTCTCTGCACTCATGACATCCTCCAGGCTGACTTTGTGTCCCAACACATTGCAGTTCTCTATGACACCAAATCCTGGATAAACTGCTGCCTTCCTATCCCTCCGGCTCCAGATCAGCTGCCTCTTCATGTTAACAAAAAACTTTTTTCTGCCTTTTGGTCAGCTTTTTTTTCTCTGGATCCAGATCAGAGCATGCTTCACCACATTGGGTCAAGATGAAATATTTGCTCATTGCAACTGCTAAATTCTAAGATACCTTCCTTGCTAAGCAAATAATTCAATTTTGGAAAGACCTATAATCAGTCACAGGGAGATTTCATAATAATAACATGCATACACATGCACATAAATAAACACGCAAAACCATCTATGAACAGCCACATAATGTAGAAAATTTCAACTTGATCATACAAGTTGTCAAAATTATTATCAAAATCGTGTGGGAACTTTACGGTAAGTGTTGCTGTCAGCCTCACTTGGAATGCTTTAACCAGAGATCCCCACTGTATCTAGAATGAGTTCCAAATTTAATGTCTAGGATAAACAAAGTATGAAATATCCATACGTTACATGACATATGGAAACCCCAGCTATATTTAGACAAGTGAATTTCCTTAATCTGGATTTAAATATTAGCAGACTAAAACTTTAGAAGATTATGTTCGGGATTTTCATGTATTCATGCATAAATTTTGACATCTAAATTAGTATTTAAATGGCTAAAATATTTCTGCTGTTCAAGAGTTCTGAGTACACCATTTCCTCAGTCTTCTTTGCAGAATTTATGGATAGGGTAGTGTTTGGTTTTATTTCTGGTTAATAACAGATTCTCAGAAAATACAGGTTTATGAAGTTTGAAGCTATTTAGAAAGTCAAGACAATTTGGGGGAAGAGCTTCAGCCCAAAAAGGGAGCAGAAAATAAAGGACTACAAAGTTTAAACCATTTTTGACAAAGTTCACTTTTTTCTTTTTAAATGACTTTTCAAATTCACTACTGACCTAGTATCAAGTTGGAGTAAAAAGATATTAAATAAAAACTATGTTTTACCATAACAAATGCTCTTACACACCATACAGTTGGGAAGAATGCATGATGTTTCATATTTTTGTCAATAAAATAAAATGTTTTTCTGTACACATAATGTATTTTTCCCTCTAACTTTTTTTAGCTTATCCAGCAACTGAAATTTTCCCTACTCTCATAATTCTCATGCAATTCATCTGAAAATCAGATGCTGTTTTAAAAAGAGATATTCAGAAGCATGCCAGCATTTTAAACGGTGCTGTTTAATATTTTTATCTTCAGGAAAGCATGTGGCAGTGATAATTACCTGAACTTGATGATCTGCATAGCTAACACCATTGCATTATTCTGTGTCAGTGGCAAAAACAGTGCCCCCACAGTACTCTGTGAAATATCCCATTGCAGTAATATCAAGCTGTCATGATTTCATAAAATGCAGATGAAGATTTGTTTCACTGTCGTTCTTTGGATACTAATCAGGGAAACCTATAGAATGAATATGGAAAAAAAAAAAAAAAAAAAAAGAAGTTTCATGCTCTGCAGAACAGAAAAAACACACTCAGGCTGTGGGGCAGGTTGTTTCCAGAACTCATCTTAGTGTAGGTGAGTCTTTAGAATAAGGAGAGCATCTTAATTCAAGAAGCAAAAGAAAGACAAAATGACACGATATTTCAAAAGGTATAGTTGTTGTGATTTTTTTTTTCCTAAATTGATGCCTTGAGTTTGCTTCCTTGACATGATGCTGTAGTGTCTTTTCTCCTGCTTGACTAGACAGATAGGCCATGTCTTGTCTACTGCAACTGCTGTTATATGGTATTTATTTTGCTGCCACTACACATGATCTGGTTTAATCTCTGTGGGCAGCACTGAATTCTATTAATCTACCTCTCAATACACAGAAAGGTACTGATTCACCTGAATGCCTATATTCCAAATGTACAGTAACTGACCCATTAAGCTGTTCACAGAAAAGCCAAAGAAAAATAATATCAGAATTTTCTTAGAAAGAATCCAAAGGTTTCAGGTGGAAAACATTAGAGGAACTATTCAAAGCCTATTGGATTGACTGTCACTATACTTAATATAACACAGCAGCAGATGTAAGCACAATTCCTGTACATTCCTTAAAAAGGGATTCCAGTGTGGCAAACATTTCAAACAAAGTAAATTTTATCTTCCTTCAATATTTGCTCTCCTTTTTGGGGGGATATTTTTCTTCCTAGCTGATGTGCAGCAGAAAGTCATAACTTCAGATAATCCAGGAATAGAGCCAAAATGCCACAACTTGATTATGAATGAAATGCCATCTGGATTCCATATTCAGGCTGATCGACAAAAGTCACTAGAACACTCCGTGCCTCTGTATCCATCTATAAAGCTAGCCAATGGTAATAAAAATGTCCTTCCAATAAGGTCTTCCTTTTTTTTTTCCTATGTAATATTTCTAAACCTCTGTTAGATTCTAGGACAAATAATGTCATACCTCCTCTCATAATATAGCTTTCTTTTGTAGAGAGCACTGATTGGACCAGGTACTTTAGTTGAATTGTCTTGCCATTTTCTAACACAGCTTGCTGTTCTCTGACAACTTTTCACAAACTATTTTTTACAAAGCATTTTTAGGTTAAAGCGTAAATTTAATTCCCTTTACTGAAAAGTCCTTATCTTTATTCTTGTTGTTAGACCTTCCATGTTATTACTGTGTCTCACTTCACCTTGCAGAGACTCATATGTCCCGCTAAACCTTTCAAAGGCACCACAGTATTTTCTTGCAGGGACCCTTTTCTCCTTTCCATGCATATGCTTGATATCCTCTCCTTAAGATTCCCTTTCAGTGCACGCTAGAAGACGTTCTTGAACTTGTCCACAGCTATTTCTAATTTGTCTGATCTTCATCAGTCAGTTTAAAGGAGCATAAAATGTCATCTGCCTCATCCGTCACCATGTGTGTATTAATGTATTTATCTGATTCACTTCCTCTTGCTCATCTAGGCTTGATGCAATTCTAAATCTTTCAGATCTCCTAATTTATTTCAGTCACTCTTCAGGCTTACTGAAGTTGAATTTCTCAGGTGGACTAGTCTGAAATGATGTCATGCTCTAACAGTTCTATAAGCAATTATCATCTTAATAGCCTGTAAGCCCTGTTTTGTATACTCTCTTTTGGTCTGCAGCCAGGCAAAGAAGGCTATTTACCCCCAAAACTCTGCTTTCTTTATGGAAGCAGGAAAAGAAGCAAACCAAACAAAAACTGGCAAAAGAAACCTGTCTTCACCAGGTAAATTGGCATAGACACCATGTTAGATTGGCATGAATACTGATGATTCAGACATGTCACTTTGCTTTGGACACACCACACCTCTATCTTTGACTGCGATCAATGGTAACTGATCCATTTCATTCCAGATAACCTGAGTAGTGTGTCTGGTTTATATAGTCAGTAAATGACCTAACTCTTTCTCTCAAAGTCTAGTCCAAGTTGAGCTCAAACTCGCACAAAACTAGAGAAAAACTTTGCCAAACTTCTTTTCTTTCACTCTTTGCCACTCTGGCTTAGGTCAAAGAACCTGGTTTAACAAGAGGGTATTTCACCTCACCTAAACTTAAGATACTGAGACGTAGGTGCTAAGACTCACCTGCCACTGAGACTATTTTTGTAGTCAGCAGAAATGGACCCAGATGGTTCCAGAGGGTGACTTTTTCTATCTCTGTACAGAAGGAGCCTCAGCAGACAGCTCTGATTAAGCAAGGATAGGCTTAATCTCATTAAATATTAGTTTCTCAAGTGTATGTGCCTATATCTGAAGAAGCACCTATAGGTTCTTTTTATATTCAGCGTGGGGCTAAGGAACATGCAGCAGTTTGCAGAGTTCTTAATTTCATCTTAAACTGGAAGTCTGCATTTTGTCACCTGCCCTGTACTGTAATCTCTACCTGCTGTATTTATTAAATCTCCATTTCATGCATAAAGAAGTGAGATGGATCTTCTCCTTACAGAATTGGGCAACTGGAAAAAAAAAAAAATATTTTTAGAACCACAGCCCTGGATTCTTGATACAAAACAAATGAAAAATTAAAGTGGGGTGGACGTGATATCCAGCATTAACAACTCTGAGAACTTTTGTGTTTTCAACAGCAATTAATTAATGCTAAAAAATGCTTGAAGAAAAGACTAGAAACTATGCATGTCCACATTTCCAGGGGTGGTCAAGCCACCTCGCAATTCATTGTTCAGTTTCTTGTTTAGACAAACTTGGACTCTTTCCCCCGCAAAAGACATGTTTTCAATAGGATAGAGATTTCTCCCTTCCTCGCACCTTGCACATATATAGTGAGAAGTACAGATGTAAGCTTCAATGCAATTATCAAGACAAGTCAGAGCTTTAAAATATAAAAACATTGATTACCGTTCCCTTTTCTACTACTCCTGATAACCTCCACTAGACTGGTCTCCTTAGGGAAATTTAATAAAGTGGAGAAATAAAGAAGAGTTTTATTTAAAATTGTTGGAGATATTTTTGCTGGCAATAGAACACATACCTTTCCTTCCGTGTTAATTTGCTCTTCTTTCTGCTATTTTTCTAATACTACACTGGTGCATCAGCTGAAGCTGACCTGGGAGTTTCC
The DNA here is from genome assembly GCA_035590195.1 of Aviceda cuculoides. Lineage (NCBI taxonomy): Eukaryota > Metazoa > Chordata > Aves > Accipitriformes > Accipitridae > Aviceda > Aviceda cuculoides. The sequence goes on from JAVJGG010000074.1 coordinate 76,359,735, forward strand.
ATGATACAAACACAGCCCCTTGTGTGAAGCAGTGAGTTTTATTTATAATGACAGGATACTCTTTGTGCTTTTTTCTATTTCTGTGTTACACAGATTTGTTTACGAGTGGAATACAGCGGTGACTACCCTTTGCTGCCGACAGCAGATGAGCTCTGCACTTTATTTAACTGACTTTGTGTCAGCTTCAATTTCTTGACCGCTTGGAGTGCAGGTTCTGTTGGTCCTTCCAAGGTATCCTTTGATCTTGCTCTGCATTTGGTTTCCTGTTTTAGCCCTTGGGCCTGCAGTTTGCTGCAGGACTCCTTCCCCCAGCTCCTTCCTTTGTGTCTTGAAAGAAAACAAGTATGCTTTCACATGCATTATTTTGCAGGCTCCTATGATCATAGAGGAAGGGGAAACAAGCTCTTCCATTGCAATGTGCATCACTGTAGGTCTGTCTGTATAGCCATACCAATAATAAATAACATTTTATTTTTTATAGTTTTAACAGAATAGAGACCAAGGCTTCAATTTTCTTTACAAGAAGAGGAGAGATCTAATTTTCCATTGTATCACTTAATTCCTGAACACTGGACAAAACCAAATGAGGTTTATGGGGACTGAAATCACATCAGTTTATCTTTATTCTGGAATAATAGATGGTTTTCCCAGTTGCAGACAAACATTAGATCTTAGGGCTATTCTCTTTCATACCCCATGGGTCCTGAGAAACTAGGATTGCTCTAGTGCTGTGCTGTCTGTTCAACTGACATGTTCCCTTACCTTCTCCTGTTGCAGGTCAGCCGAGGGCAGCCTGTAAATGTTTTGTAGGTTGCAATGATGGTGCAACCTCCTTAAGAAATGTTCTCTTGTTATTTCTTCCATATACTTTAATGCCCTATCTATGGTACCAAGGTGATGGAAAATTGTTTAAGTAGGATTCAGATGCAGGCTCTGGTAATAGAACTGCCAAAAATGGTATGAGAAAAATTATTCTTTTAGGTTTTGAATCTTCACTAACCAGAAACAAACAGGTCTGGACATCTCAGCCCAACACAAAATAACCAAAACAATTTCCTTATCTTCCAGAAAGAAGAATCTGGGAACACAAAATCTCAAATAACTCTAATGTCCCAAGAAGTTTATACATTCTTTGGGGATAATTTCCAGCAAGTTGAAGTTTAAGAAGCATCTAACTTTCTAAATAACTCTTCTCTGAGTTCCTCCAGAGTTGATTAATGGGAAAATAAAGCATACTACTAATAAATACACTTATATATTTTATACTCACATGGAAGTGTGTGTGTATGTGCCAATCTTTTTGGACCTTTCTGTGTATTCAATGGCATATTTAATGATGGAATCTAAGTAAGAAAAACTAGATATTCACTTTAAAACAAACAGATCAGAGAACTTCGCTTTTAAGTCTATGAGCAGGGATGTATTTAACAACGTAGATGTATGGCCTATAATAAATCCCATCTTCTGCTTACCAGCAATAGCTTTGGCACCTTGGCTCTCTCCATACACAGCAGAGGTGTCTGTGACCTTACAGCTGTGTGCAGAACCTGCATCATGGTTTTAGTGCCATGTCAAGCCAGTGTTTGTCTGAACTATGTGTGAACAAATGAAAAGGATTATAGATGCTGGAACTGATGACTGAATGTAAACCAAAACCAGTATTCATTCATTAAAACTAAAATTAGGGAAGAAGTGATTTCTTTTGTCTTGCAATGTTAGATCAGTAGCCTACCAAAATAAATAACTGTTTTGGTCTAGTCATCAGGGACTATATATGTGTGTCATAAAACACTATGTTAACCTCAATACACATGCTAGAAGCTGCCTCTCATATTTTTTCATCAGTCATTGACATTGTATGTCTTTTTAAGTTGCCTGTAGAGGACAAGACAGAGTTACAAAAGTGTTTCCTTTTATAGCTTGGGGTATATCCCAGCCATAACTTGACACCCTTCTCTTTTCTTCCCGTCCCCCATAAAAGAAAACCTGGGTAGAGAGATGGAAATAAACTGCAGAATGATTTGTCCAGGTTCTTTACCTGCATAATCAGAGCACCAGGTCTTCTGGAACATCACTGAGGTCAGCAGGTGTCAGGAAAAAGTAGGGTTATGGAAATTTGGAAGTTCGTAGACACTCCACAAATTAAATCACTGTGATGTAAGCAATCACTGAGTGATGTCTCAGCAACTTGGAAAAATCATATTCGGAGAAGACAGTCAGATAATGAGATAGGTAATAGAAGTTGCATCTATGTACCCCAAAAATTAAGACAAGAAGCCCTAAGGAGGTATGGTATGCAAACACAAAAGCCATATTCTTTTTCTGTTGGAGGCCAATGACAAAACTCAGGCTGACTTTAAGATTCATCATTCCTTAAACTTGGCAACTTTTCAGTCCATGCAGAAATGAAGCCCTTGTAATAGCATATAATGTCTTTTCTTTTTCATGCCTTAATCGATTTTTAAGGTACATGTCAAAGTAGGATACAATTGCCAGTTCATGTGTTAATGCAACAATACAGGGAAGCCATAGAGCACTCACATTTAATCAAAATTTAATCAACTCTAATAAAAGTGAACAGCATAAGTAAAGATAAAGTAGAACTTCACATCTGTATTCCAAAGATGTTCTATTTCTCCAGGAAGTTAGTATCCAATCTACCTACTTTTCTGTACTTAATTATTTAATTGCAACTTTTTGGAAGGGCAAAACTAGGAAACTCTTTCTTACAGCAACCACTTCCAAAGCCCAAAGCATGTGTTTGAACAGCATAAGCTGACAGTCTTATAGGATAGTGTGAGGTACCTGTACATGATGGCCAACAGAGTGCCTGGAGCTCATGTGTAAACCCTTTAGAGGCTTTGAACAACCTTGATTGGTTATAGTCAGTAGGTTGCCTCCATGTTAGAGTTTTTGATACAGGTTGCAAAACATGGCTGGGAATTTGGCTAACTCTTTGGACCACTAGACTGTTTTGGCTATGGTCTGTCACAGGCTACCTGTTCAAACCACAGTCACACTTTGAACGGCAGTGTAGGCATTTTCCAAGCACTAAAGTACATGTGACTGCTCTTGCCTTCTCTACACTCCCAGGTCAAATGCCTCCTTTGCTACTGTTCCATCTCCCAGACACATCCTTCATTCCTGCCTATGTAAGTGCTTCCCACTCAGACTATGTCATTTCCAAAGACATTTCTTTCTGAAATATTGCTAAACTTTCACATCTAGTTCACTTACCATGACCCGAGAAGACATGATTCTCCAGAGTAAATGTAAATTCTACTTTCCCATACTCAGTGTGACCAATTTTCTTACAAAATCCTTTGCCACAACTTCAGTAGCTCTATTAACCTGCAAATCATACAAACAAGAAGAGTTTATTTTCTGTTCAAAGACTTATGTTCCCAAAAGCTCTTTGCACAACAGACACACTGCCTTCCTTTCAGGTACTTTCAGTCTTTGTCTGACAACTTAGGCAAAACACTTTTGATCTTTATAAAAAACCCAACTACTTCCAAAAGGCTGAACTCACATGATTGTGCTTCCATAGTCTCTGCAGTCCTTCATGATGCTTCTTACAAAGTCACATAACATTTTTTCAGAGTCTTATGCAGATTTTTCACTCTTTCTGTTCATGTATTTCATATATTGGCATCAGTTTATGTTACTTTCTTGTCACCAAAACTTGAATTTTTGTCTTGCTATTCTCTTCAACTTGATAAATTTTAATGGCTTTTTGTAAGTTTAGGTCAGAGTGCTCTAGGACTCTTGTCTCACTTTTCAGTCTTTGATTTCTACTGTAATCTGATCTCCCATCGGAGATTCATTGAACTCTCTGAAATTATTCCAACCACTCATGCATTTTTGCCTCAGCTCTGTTACAAAGGATCCAAAGTTTCTCTCCACAGTCTTAAAATTCTTCTGTGAAACCAATCTCTTTCAAAAGTTAAATTCCTTCCGAGATCAAAAAAGTCTTCAAATTTCTTTAGTTCTTTCTGAGAGGTAGCTTACACTTCTTCATTCATGTGTAGAATATTCAATGAATTTTCCAGTAGTGCTGGAATTTGTAGCTGCTATTCTTTGTCCTCTATTCACCTCCTTTTGTTCTACATTTTGGTTTTCAGGTACAGGTGTCAATTTGTAACTGCATTCTATGTAAAATATAGGTTTCTTTTAAGTGGTAGTTAGCACAGAGCAATCATCACTAGCAACTCTGAATAAAACCATGTAATTTATGCAGTAGAGCAGGTGAGCTAATGTATCAGCCTGTTTACCTTGGGATGGTCTTGTGAGAGACAGGAACTTGTATATATAATTTTGTTTGCCAGCCCAGCAAACCCTCACAGTTAATCAGAATGTTTAACAAATGTGAAGTTCCAATTTCAGTCCCTGAAGGGCAAAATACCCTTTCACATGTAAGTATTCTTATCCTTATGAGATCTTAAAATGAGAATGTATGAACAGAATCATGCACTTATGCATTCATGTAAAAGCAAGACCATGAGACAATATAGTTTGAAAGACACATAAAGTCATTGTTCTACTCAGTTTTGTGTTGTTATGTCCTGTGCTGAAATATTGTTCTCAAGAAAACTGTAAGACAATTAGAGCAAGTCCAAGGGATAGCAGCAAGAACGACCAGAGGTCTAGACAACATGACCTATGAACTAAAATCAGAATACGTAGAGTTGTCTGGCTTTAAAAGAAGAGATGACTGAGAGGAACATGGTAACAGTCTCCAAGTACATGAAAAGTTGTTGAAAAGGGGAAAGGGAAGCTTTATTCTGCATATCCATGGACTAGAAAGAATGAGCTTAAGTTTCGGTAAGATTAAATTTCTGAATAGAAGAGACAGTGAAGCACTACTGTTGATTGCTTAGTAAAGTTTTGGAACCTCCATCACTGGAGATTTTTAAGAAATGTATGGTTTATTTGATTTTGTCTTAAGACAGGCAAGTATATTATATTATTACTTTTCAATGGTTTTGGACTTTTTTTAAAGTTTCAGGGGAAGTATAAACATCTGAGTAGCCAGTTCAAGCCAGCCAACAATGTGGCTTTTCATAGGCTACATCCACATTACAAAAGGTTTGCACCTCAGAGTGTGCTCCCTGGCTTCCAATACAAGTATTTCAGAGTGATATACATCTACACTAAGCAAAGGCACCCCATCTTCTACAGCTAAGTTCTGTGTCCACACTATATGTAGGTATTTTCTGGGCCCTATCTGCACTCCTATAGCCCTAAGGTATAATTTGTGTTAGTACTTTTCTGTTTTCTTTCATGTTCAAAGTATCTAAAATACTGTTGCAGCCCCTTAGAGTCGTGTTTTTACAGCAGGAAACTGAGACTATGTGTTATGTTCCCCAGAGAATAACAAGAAAACACATGGCACTCTCTGAGGATACAAAGGAGAACTGTGTAGAGCAGAACGACCAAACCAGTACTGCATTGCCTAGAGACATGGTCTTAGAATGTTCTTCCTCCCAGTTCACCGCTTGGTTTCATCTCTGAAGGAGTGAACTGTAGTACTCCAATACGTATCCAGACAACAGCTGTGTTGATGATATAGATCATGCTGTTTAGACAATATGAGGATCTGATCCCAAGTGCTCTGCTAGGAACTGTTTTATTTCCCATTGCAGAGATAGCCTTCATTGACTTCTATGGACTGCTTAAAAATCACCCAGATACCCAAAGATCTATAGAACACACAAGATCCCCACCAAGTTCATTCTTAGTGGTTCTTTGATTAACATTGTAGATGTGAATTATGAACTAAACTTTATACTATAACCCCACTTCACAGTGATAGGCAGGTGATGGTTGTTGGCCTTCAACTCTGACTTTGATGGCTTTTCTGCCTGGCTAATATAACCCCAGAAACTACAGAAATCTTAGCCTGATTCCTAGCAGAATGACTTTTTCAGTCTAGGAGAGTCCAGGATCTCTGGGATGCAGAAAGCTGCATCCATGCCTTCCTCCCTTGCTGTGGCTTATACATTGGCTTTACTGAGGGATGTGAGAATAGGAGCTTTTCCAGCGTTCATATGGATTTCAAGGCTGCCATGCACAAACAATGCAGAGGGAATGCGTACCATACAGAATCATTGCTATGGGTCCCTATGTTGTCTTTCATACCATCTGCTCAGAAATCATGGTGACAAATGCAGCACGAATGCTGAGAAAGATTGTCCCCAGGTTTCACATAGTCACGCTGCATGTGAATGGGTGCCTGATTTTTCTGCTCTAAGGTTGATTGAAATCATTCCCTTTTCTCAAAATAACTCCCTGCAGTTTAAGCAGGCACTTCCCAGTGTTTCCACTGGACTCACCGTGTGGCGGTGGCTTGGTTTTTATGATGTGCAGCACTGCATGAAGGCTTGCTGACCATGTCCCTTTTATCCCCTTTAGTTTGCAGGAAACTTTTCCCCCATTGCCCTTAGAAAAGGTGAAGACAACAGCATCCCATGCTGAATCCAACTGCTCTTATTCAGTGAAAGCGTTGCTTTGTAATGATCATAATAAACAGAGAATCCCCCACTAACATTTCCAACGCACCATACAGCTTGGCATTTTCAATATATATTTAAAACAACAAACCAAGACAAGCAAATGCCTTTCCCAGAAATTGCCAACGTATGCTCTGAGATCTCTTGCATTTTGCATTGTGTCAGTCTGTGTCAGAGGCTTCAGGAAAGGTAATATAGAAGATGAATGGAAGTCTATCATAGCAGTGCCAAGATGAAAAAGTGACAGCTCATAATGAAAAGAAAAATAGTTTCCATTTTGGGCCTCTGTAAGTAAGAAAGTGACAGAGCCATGGGAACTGTGAGGCTGAAAAATGGTCCCTTTGACAGACATGCCTGTAAGTGAAAGTGCATGGGATATAATACTAGCCATAATATAGGGAATAATGATTATTTTAGGGATCACATGATTTTGAATAAATCCTTGACTACTCCATAGAAAATGGAACCGAAAGAAAACTGGGGAAAACTGTAGTTTCATTTATGGAATAAATGACCTAAGGATGGGTTTTGGTCTCTGTATCTGTGATTGAAACCTGTGAAATGACTTCAGATATAGACAGGGTAGCCAAAATAAGAATCAAGAGCTTCCTGTAAACCTGAAATGGGATGCATTGCTCATTTTTTAAAAAGGGCAAAAAACAAATGCTGTAAAAGAAGGCTCAAGCTGATGAGGGTGAAGATTCTCCTTGTAAAATCTTTCATAAAGCTTCTTTTTATTAAAAACACATCTGACATTTGCTTTCAGGTGATGTGATATAAGAAATCTTTCCTATTTTCAGAATTGCCAACTAAAGCAATATCTATAGGGGCAAGTCATACACATGTAACTTAAGACTTCGATTAAAAGTGTTGCAAAACGCTGTATAACATTCTTATTTTCAATTTAAATGAGTGTTTAAAGTCACCTTAAGGTAATTTGAGACTGGTAAGTCCACATATATCAACATAAGGCTTTGTGTAGATTTGAATGTGTCTGGCTGAGAACTGACTTTGGTTAAACCGGTGTGACGTCCCCTGATAGACAAGGCCTTGGGGCAATATTCACCCCTCTGCAGAGGACCAGCAACATTGAGCTTAAAAGGGAATTACATGGTGCGTGAATTCCACACTAAAGCATATTTAAAATAGTTTTCCCTGCATTGCTTCTTTCTTCACTAGCTTTCCTCAGAAAGAAAGGTTAATAAGGATAATACCTTCTCCTTCCACATGAGCGTCTATTCCAGGTTCTCAGTGAATTCTGAAGTTCTTAAAAAAGCATTTATGGACTTTTAAGAGACATTGCATTCATTTCTCTTTGCAGGCTATTTCAGGAAAGTAAAATGCCAATAAGGAAACAGAAAAAGACTAGATAGAATTATTTTTTGAGTTTTCTTTTGTGGTTTGGGTTTGGTTTTTGGTTTTGTTTTGTTTTGTTTTGTTTTTTTCCAGAGAAGGAAACAGAGAAACTGAGGATCCAGTTGGATCTCTGCTAGGAATATCTTGTGCTCATTGAACGCCTTATCATATTCATGTCAATATTAGAACCCACATTGCCCATCTTGCATGAATTAAAATCAATAAGAAAAGTTTATCCATTTCAATGGGAATAAAATTAAGGTCTAAGTAGATTGCTGAAAATCACACCAAGCACAGTTCAATGTGTGAAGGCTAGAAGCTAACTCTCTGCTATCACTACAATTGTCTTTCTAGCTTTAAGAAATTTTTAACATAGCCAAACAGGGAAGGAGTATGCATACTATTGTCTAGCATTGGAAGAATTTAAACTTTAAGCATGAAAAGGAATTTTAAGCTACTTAAAGAGACTATAACTAGGACAAATGGGTTGAATTTAAGGAAAGAAAAGGCTGACGGTTAGGGAAAAAAGCCTTTCCTAGCAGTGAGGACTATTAGACTGCAGAATAGTCTCCCAAGGGAAGTGGTGAAAGCCTAGTTTCTTGAGTCATTTAAAACTGGACTAGACAAAGCACTCTGGAATATACTCCAGGGAGCAATCCTCCCTTGGCAAAGGGATGCACAAAATAACCTAACAGATCTCTCCCATCTTTCCTTCCTGTGATTCTCCTATTTCATAAACCTCTGTGATTGAATGGAGAGCAGAAAACTTTAACCCCTTTTTCAGAAACAGAAAGGATGTTTGACAAGATATTGTGAGAGGAAAATCTTCCAGCAAAGAACAGAAAAAGCTGCATTTTCCATGGCGAGTTATCAGCTTTTCTCTGTCTAGAGTGAACTGTAAAGGATGGTCCAAGACTGCCTACTGGATGGTTGCCATTTTCAGTACAAGTCAATGTTTTGTTTCTGAATTTCCCTAAAAGCCCCAGTGGTTCAGATACTACTCAGTGTTATAGGTTTGTTTTTTTCCCCTAAAAGGATGCAACTAAATCTCTGATAACTGAACAACTGTCTTTTTGAAACAGAATTGACTGGTCACTCTCAGCAGGTTGGGCTCTGATTACACTACATGTCTGCCCAGACTCGTATCGAGAAGGAACTACCAGTCCTACCCTTGGATGACCCAGGCCCTGAATCAATGTCAGGAGGTACTAGGAGCTAGGAGACACTATGCTCCACTATTCCCCTTCTCCCTTGAGCAGGTGGGGAAGCAATGGCCTTGGCTTCTGCCTTGCAAGACATCAGCTGAGGGCACAGAGCAGGTGCAGGTGATGGTGTAATCCGCTGCTCCTAAAACCATATTTTTGCTGCACCTCCCAGAGCAAGGAGAAAGTGGGTGGCTTTGCAGGGAGGGAGGAAGGGAAGTCAGGCTCTGAAAAATATTTCAGAGGAGGTCAGAATTCTGTGTAACTATTCAGGGAGCTTGAAGAAAAACCTTCCTGGCCCCACGTAAGAGTTCTAGAGGCACTCTGTAACATGCAGGTGTCTTCCATAAATTTCTGCTGCTGTTGCTGCTGCTCTGGGCCCCACAGTGGAAAGCTTGGTACAAAGATCAGGACAGCTCTCCGAGCTTGGAGAAGGCAGCTGACATGAAAAGTACTCTGCTGGTAGAAATGTCAAGGCGTGGGCCAAGTTGGGACAAAAATAAATGTATTTTTTTCTACTAAAATGTATTGCTTCTTTTTATTTACTTTTAACCTTTTTTGGAGCATCTGGTTTGAGCTTTTCCCTGCATAAGACACTAGCACATACATTGACTTTACACATGTGTACATTCAGCCAGCATAAACATAAAAGTGGTCATTCTGGATCAGATCAAGGATCTGTCTAGCTCGTTATCAGATGACAGAGGATGATGGCATAGGATAATAGTGTGATAGGGAATAACTGAAAATGCCTGGGAAAAAGTAAAGAAATACAGCAAACATGTAGTGACACTTACTGAGAGTACCTCCCTCGCCTCCTGCAGTTTCCTGTTCAATTTGTGCTTAGAATCATAGAATATCTCAAGTTGGAAAGGACCCATAAGGATCATCAAGTTCAACCCCCTGCTCCTCACAGGACTACCTAAAACTAAACTATATGACCAGGGTGTCAGACAGATGCTCCTTGAACTCTGACAGGCATTGCCAACATTTGTTGGAAAACAGAAGCTTTTCCAATAACTTTTTGAAATCTTGAAAAAAACCTAACATCCATAATACTCTTAGGCAAGTAGTTCTAAAGATTAGATGCCTACAGCCACCTCTTTTTGGACAGTTTTGAAGCTGTTAATGGTCAGCTTCCTTCGATTCTTCCCTCCCAAGTCTTGCATGGCAATGCATATGATGATGGATACAGCAGTATGTCAGCTCTAACTGCCTCAAATTGCATCATTTCTTATTTATGAACAGAAAAGCTCTTAAGTCTGCAATTGTAAAAATTATCTTTCTGGGGAGGGGATTCCGTAGTTTATGGCACCCATAACTAAAATAAGATGAACAAACCCCAGTTCTATCCACATTTGCAGATGTTCCTGTCACAAAAGCATTTTAGTTATTGAGATGCCAGAGGAGAGTATCTAAGTGCTGAGAAAGCACTCACAGCTTCAGCCTTGCCTTCTTTGGGAAGACTATCAGGGATGCAACTGAAAACATTCTAATCTAGTTTTTAAAAAATTAAAAATTTGGAATGTTTACTTTTTACTTTACAAGTCAAAAGACCAAAGGATACATCTCATTCTTTTTAATCTGGGTGGACCTTGGTGATTTTGGACCACACTTGAACTGCTCGAGCCTTTGTACTCCTTTCTAGTCAACGGGACATGAGGGGCTCTCGACAGCTCAGGAAAACCTCTATATTGAAAATAGTTTGATTGAAATGGAAATGTTTTCTCAAGGGGGATGTCAATTCTGAAATAATTTTCAATGTCATCGCTGGGATAAGATTGCACTGACATTCTCATTTCATTATTACTTAAAAACAGTAAATGATAGAGTCTAAGATGTCACTCTTCAGGTTCACTGTTTGAGAAACATGCACTGTAGCTAGTTGTCTGTTCATCCTTGCTGTTCTGACAAAACACAGCAAATCTGCTGTACTCTGTTTGTAAGGATTAGCGAAATGCTGCCCAGAACTAGAGTTGGTAATTTACCAGGAACCTGAGTTTTGCACTGGATCTGCGCAGAGCACACATCTGTTACAGAAAGCTAGACCTTTTTTTGTCTTCAAAGCACTTTGCAAATATTGAACCTCACTGAATATTTCTTTGGAAAAAAAATGGGGCAACTTCACTGACATTGGTGTGTTATGGCTGGTTTGTGTTTGCGCAGTATGGCTGATGAACCTGTATTAAACCTTTTTCTCCAAAGTGACCCAACGTATTGAAAGCATTTGGTAAGATCACAGAAAGAAAAGTACATTTAAAGTAAGATCAGAATAACTCAGAAAGTAGTGCCTCACAGCTGTGGACTCAGCTTCCAAAATTCAGTTTGCCATCCTTGGTACAGCAATAGATATCACAGGTTGGTATCTCAAGACTGCCAGGATCTTTCAGTTCTGGGACTTCCGCCAGCTGTCTCCCCAAATTTGCTGTGATTCTTTGTAACCACTCTCTAAAGACTGGCCATGTCTTGCAATCTTGGCAGCCTAAAGCCATTTCTCAGTGAAGAGGAGGCTTATCAAGACAGACTGAATTTGCCATGTGGCTGCCGATGACCTAGGAGCAGCATTCTAGACATCTCCAGCCTGCATGCTCTGGAAAAAAAATCGCTGTTCCTAAACCTTGTAGTAGAAAATAGATTCCATGCCACTTGTGGCAGCTGCAGTTCGTATGGACGATTGGTTAGAATGGATAAAAACAGATTTCCCAAACCAACTGTATTCAATGCAACATATTTTTCATATGTTTAATGGAACAGAAATTTTTATTTTAAGAGGCATTTATGAGCACCGCTAGCTCTCTGCCTAGGGAGTGGAGACCTGGTAGGGGGGAGAGCTAGCAGGTGTAAGAATAAAATTAGTTTTATCATAAAATTGGAAAGGAACTGAGATTTTCTCTCCTTGCTTTTGCCCTTAACCACTGATGAAACACAGCCATTAGGCACAAAAGATCCTCCTGTGCACAGCTACCTCACAGTTTAACCCTTTTCTGGGGAGTTCAGGCAAAAGCACTGGTTGGCACAAGTAACTCAACAGTGTTGGCATTGCAGCCTTCGATTTAAGCCAATACCATCAAAAAGAAGAATTCTTCATTATCAGTCCTGGAAGCTTCTTCCATACCCATTGGTGCTGCAGAGAGTCACTGAGCATATAGTGGTGAAGCCTTGCAGTCTGCCAGCGTAGGAGATGAGGCACCATCTCCTCTGTCCTCATACACTGTTTCCCGGTTTAGTTGAAGAGAGGATTTACGCTGTTCCCACACAATCCCTTTTCCCCTTCTTTAACTGAAGGAGTATGCACCAGAGATAGAAAAAAAAAAAAAGTCTGAAAATGCCTTTGCTGTCATTACATTCCTCTTCTTCAATATTGTGAAGCAAAAGGAAGTTAGCAGAGCTCCCAGCTTAGTCTAGCTCCAGGTCTTACCTCAGATATGTTCACATATCACTTGTTAACGTCTCCTTGCAGCCATAGAGGATGTATTCAGAGAGCAAAAGCATTATTTTTTTTCTGAGAATATAGTTAGTTGGCATCTGTTTGTTCATGTTGCAAAGAGGTTGAACAATTGATTTCCATGAAAGATTAAGTTCAGCTTTAACTACAGCCTTTTAACCATATCCAATGTGATATTCGGACTTACCACAATCATTTTGGACCAAAATGTCAGACAAGGGATCTTACTAATACAGACTATTTCAGAATTTCATTCTATTTCCTGTTTTTTGTGAGTTTGGAGCAGTGGTAAATGCTCGTTCTCTGAGAAGAACCAACAAAAATATTCCTTCTTGACCAAACTTTGAGAAGAAGAAAATTTTAATCTTAACTTTTCAGTTCTCCAAACAAAGGGAAAGGGGAACAAAAAAATAACTTGTGCTTCAGTCCTTTTTAAGGCTGAAGTTCAGGTTGGGGTAAAAAAAAAAATTGTTTTCTATCTAAATTCAATTAATTTTACGTGCTAAGAAAATACACATCCCCATACAGAAAAATGGAGAAACAATTTCTAACCAAATAGGAGAATAAACACATCGAGAGTGGGAAAAATGATGCCTCCCAGCAAGAGGAGTAGGAAGGAGGAAGATGAGTAAAGCTCCCTGAAAATAAAAGAGCAGATAGAAATTGAGTCGTAGGAGATGGATAAATAAACAACAAGGTTACAAGTTCACAAGCCCACCCGGCAGGCACTATTAGGACTTTAATTTGCTACAATCACCAATGTACGTGGTGTGTGTTTACTTCAAGGGGAAGGAAGTCGATTTTCTGCTTCTGACTAAATATGCTACCAACATATCATGATGCCTGGCCGAATTCACCAAAGCATGTCTTTGCTGCTCTTCGTTGGATTGTGTTCAGAGACAGTTGTGGTACCTGTTAAAATACTTTAATGAATCTGATACTCATGAATGGTGCTGAAATGACAGCCTTGGAAATTGAAGTCTTCTATCAAACTACAGAACTTGCACAGTATAGATGAAAATAGTGCCAACTTCTGCCATGCTATCCTCTCAAAGTGTCTCAAATTTAACCTGGAAAAATTATTTCTGGTGGTAGCTGCACTTCAGCCTCAATGCCTGGTCATTTCTTCCTACTTCAGATATAATTGCCAGCAAGTGTGTGGATTATCTTGGTGATTTTATACTGCAGACAGGAGCTGGGCAAGATATTTTCAACAGAATTATTTCTTATCAGAAAAAACAGTTGCATTGAAATCAGAGTGTTCTGGGAAAGTGTAAAAACTGCAACATTCTCAAAAGGCAGGTGCTAAAACAAAATGGTTTTTTATACATTTCATTTTTCATTTCATTCTTTAGAATTTAATATTGACATAATTGTATTATTATTTTCTAAGTAATGCAGCTTATATCATGTACCAGATTTTGGTATTCTTGAAACAAAGCATTTCATCTTATCAAATTTAAACATTTCAGTGCTTCTAGAAGGAATGATTTCTGAATTTCAATAGCAAGGCCAATTTCAATGGGGAATTTTATTCTGACTGAATAATAAGAATAGAAAAGCTCAGATTCTCTCAGTTAATTTCTTTTTCTTTTTTTTTTTTTTTTCCCCCGTCTTTAATCTTTTGTGGAAAGGGAAGATGGCAGTCCTGTTTCTGTGTGCTCTACTTCACACAATAGTGACCTGGGAAGCTGGAGGAAATGAGAGACTTTGGGGCAAATTTAAAGTGTTGGTTAAGCTGTGGCATTCAGGAAAATTTTGGAAATATTGGGGCTCCAGGCCAAGGTAGAAGGACAATAGTCCTAGTTATTATTATAAGTTACTTATGTATTATTTATCTAGTTTACCTCTGTCCTGAGCGCTCAAACAAATCTGAGCCAGCTCTAGTGATGGGAGAGGGAGGAAGGGTTATGATCTCTCAGTGCATAGAAGAGACCTCAATTTCTGCTTTCCGAAGGATATTATAGCAGGAGAGGAGAAGAGGGTGGAGGACAGATCCCTCGGTGCAGTCTCAGAGGCAAGAGTGGAGAAGGAAGCTCTGCTGAAAGCAACACAGAATGAGCAATAAGAAAGTTAAGAAGAGTCTGAGAAGATCAGCATGCTGATTGTGCAGCTCTCCCCTTGAAAAAAACATGGTGTCGGCTTAAATGATAGGTTGGAAAAAAGAAACAGAAGAAATAATCCCTTAAGGAGGTGTCTGAGAGTTGATACAGCAGACCTTTACACAGAAAAACAATGTTCATGGTGTGTACCAGCTGATAGCTGTTCTCTCTTCTGACCTTTATCTTCAGGTGTTAGGAGAGACCTGAAAACTCACTCATGGCTTTTCCATTTGAGAGTTATCTTTCTCTTCCACTCATCACATGCCTACAAAGCTGCACTCAACCATTACCTTCACCAAAGATAGAAGTATTATTGCATTCTCCGTATACTCACTCTCACTATCCTTGATTTCATCAAGCACTCGTATCAAATGGTGTACTACACAAGATTTTTTTTTATCCTAAGTAAAAACTTATGGACCTGCCAGCCATTATACCATCTTACTGCTTTCTGGAATAACCTGTTTTATGGAAAGAGATGCAACCTTCAGAGTAGGCATACTCCTGCTTTATGCATTCCAGAAGACAAATGACCACTGAGCAATTAATTCATAAATAAAAGTGGCATAACTTGCCAGCACCATGGGCTTGACTGGCCATGTGTACTCTATTTAACTGTGTCAAGTATCCCATTTACTCCGTTTACTTCTAGTCCTCCAGTGCCCAGTTAGGTCATTGTGGGTACCATAGTTTGAGTAGAGTCTGAAGGAGGAAAACAGAGTAAGCAAGAGGGTCAGCCCTGGAACTGTGTTTATTACACAGCATTGTTAACGCAGGTGTTAAAAAATAATTTTTTACCTTTGCTCCTCCCCAGAAACAGTTTGAAAAATCGCTGTATTTCTGTGAGACACAGATATGGCTGCCAGCATGATGGTGTTGTGGGACCCAGTACCATCTGGAAAACTAGATGCTGTGGTCAATTCCTGACTAATATTGTTAGGTCAGCTGTGAACAACTGAAATTCTGTCATCAGGAGCATACTCAGAGTTGGTTTTCCACTCTTTCAGGTTTTAATGACCCAGGCTTGAACAGCCTCCTCCATTAGCTCATTAGGTGTAATGGCATCTCAGAAGCAAGGTCACAGGCCCTGTATGGCTTCTGTCTCCTGTCCAGATCCTGTTTTGTGGGACTATACAAAATTGAACCACCAAGAAAGCTCACATTTGGTTTGGTTGGTTGATTTTTTTTTTTAAATTTCAAGAATTAATGTAAAGCTAGTGTCATGAGGTCACGAATAAACTCCTGCATCTTCCTTCGTGGCTGAGGAACAAGGGATCTCTCCTATCCTCCAAAACATTGTTTCAGATGTAGTTCTCATCACATAGCTGTACCAACATTCCTTGTAACCCCAGCCAACCCATCTGTGACAATCTGTGGAATCAACGTAACTGAAAAGCAAGAGTTAGACCTTACTGATAAGACTTCATGAACTTAGAGGAACAATGCATACCCTTTAAGATATGACATAGTCACTCGATGGGGCTGTGTGCCTACAAAAGGTCTTATCCTGATAATGCACAGGAAGATTTTCCTACGACATGTCTGCTCAAGAGGGGCTAAACTCCCTCAGAAAGTGTTCTTGTTCTTTTAGGGATTCACTGATGATACTGACGGGTGGTGAATGTGCAGTGGACACACACAGCCTTCGTGTGCCAGCTCTGCTCAGCACCTTTGAGACAGAAGCAGTGCTGCTCTCAGGACTTAGGGGATTGTACCCATAGACACTAACTGATCGGCCTTGCCGTCTCCCAAAGGTCCAAACCACATCCCTGTTTTCAGTAATACTTGTACACACAGCAAACTGAACGAAAGCTGAACTCCTACACCTCCTGCGTGGGCTATCCAGAGCTGGTCTGGACCTCCTGGTTCAGTCCACCCAATCTAATCTGCCAAAGCTCCTGCCTCAGACAGGTTTTCTCGCCGTTAAACCCCCTCCTGCAGCTCCCGAGCCCAACCAGTGGCTCTTGGGGCTCGGCTTCCCCCGCCTCGACCCCTGAATTGACCCAGCTAGGATCCGCGCTGCCCACCGTGCAGTCCTTCAGCTGGCTGCTGCGTCCATGCGGGGCTTCTGCAGACTCTCCTCTGGGATCATCAGCGTCATCACGCAGTCAAGCTGTATTTCAAGTGTAAACAGAGCTTCTCCCCCTCCTAAATGAAGCTCAGGTCACTGCCAATCAGTTCCCTGCTTTGGAGGGGGAGTGACATCCCCCCTCACTTGAGGACTGGGAGTCATTCTCTTCTTCAACTGGAAGGTGATGACAATCTTTAGAGTGAGGTCCTCCACAGCATAGCTTTTGGGGTCTAGCCTGTGCAAGACCATGCATAGTGTTTCTTTTCTCTATTTTGAAGCTATTCGTAGACTCTCACTCCAATGATCTATAATTGGAGTTGTGCTAGACCTAAATTAAATTCAAAATTAACTAGTAAACAGGTTGTTTTGCACAGGTATTTCATGCATGCAAATACCTACAATTATGTAGAAGTGTGTGAAATTCATACATATTTAAATATATGGCAATAGAGATCGTGTTTCTCCTTTCAGAACTCAGACTATCTGAGAAATGGCTGAGTTAACATTACCTTGTTGTTCAGGAGCAACCAGATTATTTTGCTTCATTGTTATGTTTCTTAACTTGCCGTGGTTGTTTCCTTTTTCCCTTTGTCTGTTGCTTGTGGCTGATGAAACCCATGCAGATCTGAAAAGCTGCAGAACCGCATTGTCTGCATATTCCTTTTGCTGTTTCTCATCTGAAAACAGTACCTCCTGGCACCTGGAAAACCATCACAGATGCAGAACAGGTGATCTTTACAGAATGCTATTCAAAGTGAACAGTCTGCCAGGCCCATAGACAACAAAACACACTGCTGACTCCAGCTGGAGCGAGCGATTACTTTGATAACAAATTAAAACAGGCTCAGAAATTGGAAATGAAGGAGCTATGCAAGGATGAATAAACTCCTCAGATGGCCCCAATTTTGTGCAAGGCTGTCCAACACGTGCTATAAATTGGTACTCTTCATTAATAGCTAGTGTTTAGCTACTAACATCCTTCAAGAGGACGAATCAGGATCTGGCTCCTTGCACAGTGCTGACTTCCATCCTGATTGAGGAGACTATTTTCTCTTAACATGTTCAGACCGTTTCCTTGGGATCTTAAAAATTCTTTATGTGTCATTTTGCTTCTTGCATATGCAGACAATTGTAATGCTCAATTTAAAAATGTTCATATATTTTCTGTCTATGGGATTTTTACAGCACTGGATAATTCCTGGATGATTACTGTTTTTAATAACCACATAATTACTGTATTAATCAGAACTGTCCAATTGGCTTCTGTGTGACACAGAAGGGCAGAAGCAAGATAGAGATAAAGATATGCCATATTTAAAAGAGACCTACGACATTTTTTTGTGTTCACTTTGCAATATGGCACACACAGAGGTCAAAACATCGGAACAGCCTTAGCAGATATCAGCCCAGAAGTCCAGCGAGCCAAATGTCTTTCACCAGTAGTCAATTTGCAAGAATTAGAAGAAAGTATAATATGTGAAGCTACCAAAAATGACAGCTAGCAAGACAGAGCGCTAATATGGGAGTATCCAGGACTCCAGGCACGTGTACAGGACCTTGTGGTTTGAGGGGACACACAAACACAGATGAGACCCAACCTTCCACAATAATTAATATTCTCAACAAGGCTGAATTGTTTTTGAAATCAGAAAATAAAAGGGAAGCTCAGAAAATTGCTACAGATTCTGTGAGAAGACAGTAGGTGATTTGCAGAGGACAAAAAAGAACAAAAGTAGCAAAAAGTCAAATATTGCAAAATATCATGTTTGCATGACTTGGTGCCTTAAGGAAAAAACTTTCCTAGACTTGGGTGCGCTTCTTGTTGCGTGTGCTCCTTCCAAGAAGTCTGGGGAGGATGGATACGTCTACGCAGGCCAATGCATTGATATATAAAGATACCCAGGCTCTCTCTAAGAAAGAATGAGTGTGGCTCAGTTCTCACGTGAATCGGTGTGAGGTGCAGCACTGCTCCTGCTCACCACGACACCGCCGTGTCAGCACATCTGGAGCCGGGCTGGGGATACCCCACACTGAGACAAGTCTCTTGAGGAGACGTACTATCGCGGACCGAGATCCAGGCTTGCCGGAGACAGCGTGCTCAGCACATGTGCCGAGAAGAGGTTGAGCCGAGCTCTTCGAAGTCACTTTTGTCTCGCCCAGAAGAGGCCAGGAGGAGCAGAGGTGGGCGCCGAGCTGAGCGTGGGTGTACGTCTCCGGGGACCAGCAAGGGCAGGAGCAGAGCCCTCTCAGCTGCCACAATTAGTGAAGCCATGAGGACCGACTGCAGCACAACTGTGTTTGCAAAGCAGCTTGAAATTATCAAATGCAGGCCCTGAAGTATTGTCAGTTATGACTAACAACATTAAGGAGTCCTCTTTACGTATAAGAATTTGAAAGCAACCAGAGCACTTGATTCTAAGTCACTGCCTTTACCAGTCACTCCTAAAGATTTAATTTGTCAGAGTAAAGACAAATTTCCTTTCTGCTTTTGATACCCGCTTTAGCCCTTTATATTTCTTCTTAGGGTACTTGGCAATGCTTTTTCCCAGCTGCTCAATTTTTCCTTTACTGCAAGCGTGCATAAGCAGTGCCCATGCTCAGTGTTCAGCATCTAAACCCCACACCCAAGAGGCAACCTTTAATGGATGTGAACGCTGAAAGGAAGGTTACTTTCATTAGTGGGATTAGGAAAACATCCCCTGGTTTGGTTTGATCATCCTCTAGTTGGGTCTGATTGTATGAATCTGAAATGGAAAGCAGCATCTTTTTTCTTTCTTTTTTTTTTTTTTTTTTTTTTTAACTGACTTTGATCGACAGTTATTTTTTATAATTTACAAATAATCTTTGTGACCCTTATAAGAAGGTCTGATGATACTCAGCTGAGTAATGTACCAGAACTGAAATTTCCATCTACTTGATGTTTTGCACAGGGCTTTTGATGAAGTCACTGTCACCTGCTATTAACTTAATATCAAGTCTTAATAGGGTCCTTTTCTTTCCATCTTCACACTGTTGGGGTCCGAATTAATTACTAAGGGAAAAAAAAAAATCTTCACATAAATCCTTAAGCTTCACAGGAAGGAAAAAGTTTCCAGTGCTAGTTGAGATCTAATGGCTCATTAGGAATGTCTGTCTCAACTAGACATCAGCGTTGTCCCTCCCTTTTCATGTACCTTTCATAAAGACACTTGAAAATGTGCTTAACTTTAAGCTGGTGCATAGTTAAGTGCAAAAGGATATCTGATGTGTTTGAAGTTAAGCACATACTTAAGCAATTTGCTCAATCAGAGCCATATCCTGGCAAGAGAAAACATCTTCTTAATGTTTCTTCATGATTTGGCTCCATCCACAGCCTGCCTGAATGCTCTCATCTTTGCTTTGCCTCACAAACAGGAACTGGCAGCTTTAGAGAGATTATCAGGGAGATTGCCTCAGAACTGAAGGGCACATGATAATGGAATCAGATTTACCTACAGATGCTAAAATCTTTATCCTTGGAGACTCTGCTTGGGCAAAAGGCATTAACAAATGAAAACACTCTTTTCTTCTTAAAAGGAGCATAGCTCTAATGGTAGGGAGAGATATATCTATCTCAAATATATATATCAAATTATAGAAGATTAACAACTGTAGACATATTGATTTTACATGAGTTACTTAACTCTAGAGGGTCTTATTCTGTGAAGTGCTATGTTTCTGCTAGGGTCGGGCTATAGAAATTACCATCAACAGTAACAGGAAAAGGAAATAATTTTGCT
Organism: Aviceda cuculoides; assembly: GCA_035590195.1. Lineage (NCBI taxonomy): Eukaryota > Metazoa > Chordata > Aves > Accipitriformes > Accipitridae > Aviceda > Aviceda cuculoides. Next base: position 76,380,181 of record JAVJGG010000074.1, read on the forward strand.
TGTGGAAAAAGCATACTTAAAATATAAATTTGCATTGCAAAAATATTTTTACTATTGTTCCCTCCCTTGCTCTCAATGCTCTAATGACCAGGGGTTTTAAAGGCAGCTATAAATAGCTAAAGTATGCTCTAAGTATTTCTTTTTTTGTGCATTTCCAGGTATGTTGTATATCTAAAGAGGAAATGAGTGACAGCTCAGTCTGTAGTCTGTTTTGTAGGAATATATGGCAGGTTTCTATTATGAGATATTTACTGCTCCTCGATTCTGTGCTTGCTTTGGGGGTATGTTTGAATTACATAGTACTTAGCTGTAGAGGCATAATTTCACTGAAAATAGTGGAGCCAGGCTTGCTAGCAAACAGACTGAACTTGATAATTTTCTCTCTTATCCTGGTGGTACTATTCATTTGGCAATTTGCAGATGGGGAAATGGAGACATCGCTATGCAGAGGGGCTTTGTCAAACTCTTTCTCATCACCCTTTCAACACCCCTTAAATTATAGCAAAATAGGAAAATACACGTTTAGAGCACTCTGCCTTTTCTTTGACAAGTAATAGTCTTTCCAGCAAATTCTACCAAATCTGAGTCAAGACCAGTAAACACATCGCTTCTCATAGAGAGAAACACCCTGGCTCCTACAACAGTGACTTCGAACCACATTTAAACTTTTGATGCCATGACAGGGGCTACTGGATGCTACCCAAGTGTAAATAAAAGTTATTAAGTGTTCCTTTCTATAAGAAACATAGCTCCTCATGAAAATGGGATTTGCTGTATGGAGTTGAGGACCCTCACTATTTATTTATTTTTAGGTGCTGCCTATTGGGGCATATTCTTTGCTTCTGTCCAGAAATTCGATTCCCTCTCAAATCAGCTGCCAAATGCTGAAAAATACCCACACAACAGAAACAGGGGAGCTGCTCTGAATGCACCCTTGCAGCCTCAGGGCAAGGCTGTCATCCCCATCCCCAGGACCTGCTCGGGGAGGTCTGAGGTGCTGAGCAGGGGATAAACCACAGCTCTACACCAGTAAGCGCGCCTGGCAGTGCCTTCTGTAACCAGTCCTGAGCGCGCAGAGGTTGCCAGTGTACTGCTGCTTCCCTTTTAACTCAGGCTAAGCCAGCAATCTTTGCTGGTTTGGATTCGCAAAGAGTTCCTAGTTTTTCAGGCGTGCTCACGGAAAATTGCCTCTTCGGTTTTCCTGGGTTGTTGCAATGTCAGCTTGAGCCTGGTCCCGTCCAGGTGCATCAGTCAAACTGAGCTCCACAACATGACATAACCTGACACAGCTGACACAGCCAGGTGTTACAAACCAATGGATACCATGGTTCACAAACTATTCAAATTACTTTCAGATACATATCCTACCTCTCTGCTCAAATCCTTCCCAGCTGTCTCTTTTCTCAGCTCCATATGAATCAGGGTTGGAGGAAAAGAGAGGGGGGAGAGATGGGGGAGGAAAGAAGGAGGCGGGAGAGAAAACATCCTGCCTGGCAAAAATAAAAAAAATAAAATAAATTCTTGCAAACCATACTGCCTGCAGACTTAACTCTTTGAAGGAGGCTCACCACAGCTTCCGAGCTTCTTTCAGGCTTATTAGGGGCGACTTGCAAATAGTTCAGCTGTAAATGCACATCTATTAGATTAAACATTCGTGGTCGGGCGTACTGGATACTTAAATAATAATAATAGTGAAAAACTATCTGACGTTTATAAGGTGTTACAAGATTAAAGACTTGGAGCAATTCTACAAACCTGGAAATAATCACGCCTAGCAGCACCAATGAGCCAGGCAGCCAGACTGGACATCTACCCATGCCTGGGCACATGATGTGGCTGTAGCGAGTGGTGTCCCACGGAAGCCAGTGAGATGATCAGTAGGATCTACTTCTTGCCAGCACTGGTCTGGGGTGAGACAGGCCTGGCAACCTCCATTTTGCGTAAGAGAAAATGTGGGTTGCTGAGATGAAGTGACTTGCTGAAGGTCATACAAGTCTGTGGCAGAGTCAGAAATTCAGGCATGAATTTCGTTATCCAGCTACTCATCAATCACCCTGGGGGAAGGGAGAGGTTCAAATGCAGAAAGAATGGCTAGATACCCAACTACCAGAGAAGGTCAGTGAGCGCTGAATGCCTCATGTCTCCCATTACTGCGGGAAATCTCCCCCTCAGAATATAAGTGCTAAAAATGCCACCTCCCTCCTGAATATAAATCTCCATGATTCTCTTCTGCTCTTAATTATAATGGTCTGAAGCAGGAGAAATAGGTTGGAAGTCAACAGATTTACACCTCCTTAGTCAACAGCAGAATTCACCCTACAACCTTCATGTCTTTACTTTTATGTTTTGTCAAAAGCAAATAAAAATATGGGTGAAACCAGCACCATAGGCCATTAAGCAGCATTTCTGACTGGTCTTTAATGCAGCATGTGTAAGAGAGCCCACAGTCCTCCCCTGAGGTTTGTGTTCTTTTTATCTATTACAGACGGTCTCTGTGGGATGCATCTCTCTGTTCTATTTGTAAGCAGAGAGGAAGAGAGAAAGAGGAAGACATAGAGAGAGTAAGAAAGAAAGAGGAAAAAAGAGTGAAATAATGAAAGAGAGATAAAGAGAGAAAAAGAAAAAAGTGAAACCCTAAGTTTCTGAAATATCAGTTGCTCTGATATTTGTATGTGTATCTCCTAAAGAAACACAAAGAAGAAAAGCAAGCAAACAAAAAACCCCAACAACAACGTTGTTCCTGGAGCAGCTAAACTAGCCGAGTACAGTGAGCAGTATACAGGTGTCTTGTGCTGCTTTTATTCATTGTATAATAGGTGCCTACTGGAACGGGAGAAAGGGCATGAGAAGCTGTCCTTGTCTTTGCAGAGCATGAATAGCATTTATCTCAGTGCAGTGGGCATCGCCAAGTTGGGTTTTTGTCAACCTGTCAATTCTTTTTTTTTTCTTTTTTTTTCTTTTTTTTTTTTTTTTAAACAGAAAGCAGAGTTCAGTAAATAAAGATAAATGATTGTGCTCCTTGTCTGCAGACCCTGGAGCTAAACTGAACAGGCCTCTTATGGTTTGGACCTGCTTCATTGACTGTTCAGACAGCCCAGTAATACGACAGATGTACCCAGCCGTTCCCTCTTCCCCGCTGTCCATTAGATTATGTTCATTTTGTCTGAGATGCCATTATAAGTCTCAAGGTCAAATAAGTCACAGAGAAGAAAGAGGAGGACTAATTTTTTTCCCTGCCGCCCTCCCTGCATAAGGGCTCATTCTCAACTTGCAAAGCACATTGTCTTTTAAGGTGCACATACAGCTCAGCACAATTTATTGAAATAAAATGCAGGTGTAACATTCACCCGGAGGCCATTCTGGCACGACAGCAGAGGAGACTTCTCAAGAATGATTTGGGCTGCTTTCCTAAATTTCTAATGAATTATTTGTAAGTAAAATTCATTAAGGAGGAGCTTTCCAAAAAAGAAGAAAAAAAGCCCAGCAAATATACAGGAAAGGAGAACACAAGGTCTAAAGTCTGTTTTTCAAGGGACACTGGGCAAGTTATACTGGGTAGAGTAGTTGAAGTGTAGAGGGAGAAGAGAAGGAAGGAACAGCAGCTCTGGGGTAAGAGTCCTGAAGATTCCTCAAAAAAAAAAAAAAAAAAAAAAAAAAGGTGTTAAAAATGTGGGGATGAATTTTATTCTCGGTTACAGCAGGGTGTGTGTCATCCTGTTGGACTCTTGGATAGAGACTAGAGATCTGCATCGTGCCTGAGAACACAATTTCCACTCCTGAGCCTGTAAGGATAGAACTAAACACTAATAAAGCAAGGACTGAATTTCTCTTCTTTATGGAAATCTTTCTGTTCTTTAAAGAAAATTAAAGATTGGCTACTAATGAGCCACAAATAGGATTAGTTATGTAGTTAGCATGAGTTTTGTTTTCCTGGAGCTTGATTCTGAGCAAGTGGGAAGTTGTCCATTCATTTCTGTGAGTTTTGGACTATGCTTATGCATAAAGCTTGAGTCGTTGTGAAATTCAGGGTTAGCAAAGAGTTTGGGGGGTGTTTTGGAAAAGAAATTACCTTTGCCTTTTTTAGCCACTTTCACTATTAGCAAGTTGTTACATTTAAAAAAAAAAAAAAACGAGAAATACTACTTAGGGCAAAATATCCAGTAAGCAGACAACCACCACCACCACCACCTCCCCCCCCCCCAAAAAAACCCCACAACAATTTAAAGTTCTACAGCATTTTAACAGTTTCAGAATTCCTTTAACTTAATCACTATGTCTGTGAGGAAGGGAAGCATTATTGTTCAGATCTTGATGATCAGAGATCAAGGCAGAGAGAGATTAAGGGACTCGGCAAACCTGAAGCTGGTTGATTACGGCAGAACCTGGAACTGATTCTGCTTCTCCTGTGTCTCACATCTGAATCCAATATGTTGGACAGTCCTACCTCTGCAGCCTGAGGAGAGGCCAGATACAAGATAGGTAAGCTCGATTCAGGACAGCCATGGGTAACTTTATTTTCACAAATTAAATAATAGACATGTTTAAAAAAGTATGTTCAGAAATTAATTTGTAAGGGCAAGTTCTGATCCTCATGTCATGTTAAGGGAAACCCAACTTGACCAAAAATCCCATAGTGTTCAGCATCTCAAAACACCTGACTCCCCAAACCTGGCCCTTTACAAAGTTGGTGTAAGAACTGGGCTAAGATAAGGAATAAAGAGGTGGTTTAGAAGAGCAGTATAAATATCCATATTCAGATCAAATTTAAGCAACTTTAAAAGTCTACTATGGTTTAATTTTACTTAAAAGGAAAAAAAACCATAAAAATCAAATACTGAATGGTAGTGTTCCCAGAGAGAGACTTCGTGCTTGGGGCATATGAAGCTCTTTGTTCCTGCCTGTGCTTTCCAAGGCTGTTGAGTGCATCGGGGTAGAGCCATGCTGGTGCGTGCAGGGAGGCTCAGCCCACCTTGCCCCCGCTCCCAGTTTGCCAGACGTAAACCAGCTCTTGCCCAAAGCCCCACAACAGCACTCCTCTGTAGTTTGAGCTAATAACTCTTTGTTAGGACTGTACAAGCAAAGAAGCCTGAGGGAAGCAGGAGGAAATGCTGAGCAACTGAGACGCTCCCCAAGGCCAGCCTCGCGCTGCAAAAATGCAAACGGCAAAAGTAGCTGCTCTGCCTTTTCCTAGGCTACCACGTCCATAACCCCCTGTGCTCTGGTCAAGACTTTACTCTTCCCCATTTCAACTCCCCACGGGAAGTCTTAACATTCATTTCTTTGCAAGGCTATTTTGGTCTTCGCAGTTACATGCTATAGTGATGAGCGTAGATTATTCCTTAGGGGTGTGAGGAAGGACCGCTTTATAGACACTTTCCTCACCCTCTGCATGCAAGATTAAACACAAGTCAATATGAAGTATGCAGGGTTAGAAAGAATAGAGCCATAAGATTTTTAAAATATGAATCCACTCGAGTGAAACATAGACTAAAGTCTTGCAAATGCATTTTTGAGTGTGCTGCATTACTTCCCCATCGAGAGTTCTCCACATGATCCCTTGAGATATGCGGTCCTCTGAAGCCTGTAAAATTATTCTAATCAGCATTTGCTTAGCACTTTAGAAGTTCTGGCAAACACAAGCTAATTAATTCTCACAGTTCCCCTAGAGAAGGAAGATCTCATTTTGTTGATGGTAGCACAGAGGCAAGGCTAGTTTAAGTAACATGCCCAAGGCCATATTTTGGGTTAGTGCCTGCCACAAAATTGAAAGTTTGGGACTAGCTACCAAATCAGGCCATCCCTTCTATGACTCGAGAACATTGGGTGCAACCCAGGGTACCTGGCAGAGTCAACTAACTTCCAACTACATTGTGTTTAGACTTAAACACTAAATAAGTCTGACAGCATTTCTGCCTGCAGGTATTCGAAGGAAGATGTTTGTCTTCACCAAGTGCACAGGGAAGCTGTGCACAAACTCAAGGATCTTAAAATGTAGATGCATGTTAGCTGGGAGAACTGTATGCTTTACCTTTGCTTTTGTGGGGAATTCTGTGATACAGAGATTGGGAGGAAAAGAGTGGGAAGGAGAGGTTATGCATCAGACTTTCTTCTTAACTTGTGAGAATAAATAGGGTGGGCTTCATGTTTTTCTTCTCTGTATGCGACGTAAACTACTGGATCAGGCAGCAAAACTTAGGGAAAAGAAAAAATAATCAACATTCCAGGTCGGTTGGATGGGGCTTTGAGACACCTGATCTAGTTGAAGATCTCCCTGCTCATTGCAAGGGGGTTGGACTAGATAACCTTTAAAGGTCCCTTCCAACCCAAACCATTCTATGATTCTATGAAATCAAGAGTTGTCCAGGCTGTGAAATGGAGGATTGGAGCTGTGAGAATGTGTGATGGATCATGTTGGATAATGTGTATCATATTATACCTGGGTCAGGATCATAACTTCTTAATTTTCAGAAATATTAAGAAAGTAAACACAAAGTAAAACTCCCATCATGGTGATATCAAGTAAGGGCTATTCACAAACTGTTTGTCTATTATTAATTTGCTCTGAAACAACTGGAATAGACTGTTTAAAGTTTGTCAAGGAAATGGATTTCCTGACCTCCTCCAACCCCTGCCCATTTTTCAAATAACTTTCACAAGTTTGACTAAACAGGCATTGAGGGATGCCCTTTGTGAGTAGAGAGTTGAGCAAAGATCGCCCCCAGTGTACTATGCACTAATAATATCTCCTTCTGGTGGCTTGATGTGGTAAGGAGGCAAGCAGCTTCCTACAGGAATCTCTTTAAGAACTGCATGAAAGAGAGGATGAGAGTGGTTAAGTAGGCACCAAAATTTCTAGGTAGGGAAAACTATATCACTTTTGTGAAAATAAAATAAAATAAATAAAATAAAATCCTACCAATATTTCCATTTCAATTTGGTCTTAAAGTTAGAATTCTGAAAAACATACAGTATAACAACCTGGGGAAAAAAAAAATCTAAGTATATCTAACTATCATTTCAAAGCTTTGCTTCACTGTAGAGCTTTTTCTTTTAAAATTCTTTATCCCATAAAAAAGCTAACCAATATACTTTTTACACAATAGTGTTATTTTTACAGTCCCTTATTTTTCAAAGAAGCAAATCAATAAAATCAGCCCTTTTCTATCAACAGTTGTCCATGAAAAATTTTTAAGGGGATGGGGCCAAAGCTATGCCCATTATGTCTTTAAACATCCGCTGGTTTCAATCTGCAGAAACACCTACACACTTTGACTCGCTTGGTTAGTACCTTTATGTAGTTAGAAAAGCCCTACAATCAAACTGGATTGGAAAGAGAAGGTATACAAAAGGAAATGGAAGTGCATAAAAGGAAAATTATTTTCCCAAGGCAGGTTATTTTAAAGATTGAACCAGAAAAGTATCTAGGTTTTCTATAACTTAGTGCTGTTTCCATTGGATGGCACTTCAGTGTTTTGCTCTTTATTTGCATTTTTTCTTTTTCTTTTTCCTTTTTTTTTTCCTCCCTGTGTACACTGGGGAAATAGTGAAGTTGCATCCTTACTCTTTTCTTTCTACTGCAAGAACAGTCAGACCTTGCTGAAAAGTACTTTCATGTGGTGAGTGTTGCACTATTATGTTTTTGGTTAGATCACGGAGCCAAGAAATATTATAATGCATGAAACTGGAGCGTCTTCAGTGTCTGGGAGAATATTGGAGGAACTAGAAACAGAAACCCTTATTAATTTATACTGTCCAGTACTTACCAATACAGTCATCACCATCTATTTGAATATCCAATTTAAAACTGCATGTGAATACAATCCTAGGATCTAACAGAGATTAAAAATTTTTCTTTCTGATATTTACCCCTTCTTAATTTCTTCTTCTCATCCCTACCTATGATCCTAAAGAATTCTTCTGCCTCTTGTGATATTATTTCACCTTTATCATGTTTGCAGCTAGTTACTACAACTGGCTTATGGAAGAAGTTGGTTTTTGTAGGGTTGATATTTTGCTGTAGGTGGCTGCCAGGAGAGAAGTCCAGCCAAACCAGAAGAATGCACTAAACTTTTCTTCCTACAACAGGGACGAGCGGCATCTGATGGAAATGAAACTTCAGCAAACTCATATTAGAAACTGAAAAATGATCTATGCCTCAATCTTTTGAGCAAAAATTATCGTCAATGAATGCTCAATGCATAATAACTACACAGTGTTTTCTTCATTATGCCAGTAGTTTATGAATCCAAAGAGCTGCACTTACATCACGTAATTTGTTTTCCTAAGATGACTCGAAGAAGAAAAATGTCAAGTAATTATATACTTGTTATTCTCAAGAATTTTCATTCCAGGCTCAAGATGAAGACTAATACAAGAATTTGGGAAATAGTCTATAATTTCTGTTCACTTATTTGATGTAGTTTACCTTTATTGCTATGGGGTTTTAATTGATAATTCAATAGAATATTTATATTCTGTCTTGTGGTTGCTGCACTAATTCTATTAATTCCTGGAGTGGCTACACGACATTCTGTTAGAATCATTATTTTCTTTTTAATAGAATATAGTAACAGACAGCAAGTGACTCGGCATACGGTAGATTGTTCCATTTATTGAAAATCAAGATACTGTATTTGCTCTATTACAATAATGAAGCTGATGATTTCCAATCTGTTTAATAAACTGTTTCTGCATTTGAATATTTATATTAAATCAACCAGCTGGTGAGTTCACATCATTATTTTTACTCAGAAATGTATACCAATTATTAACAATAAACATGCTATGTGCTTTTTCTCTCGGATAGGATCACAGGAATTCTCATGCCCATCCCATGCAAAGCAAATACTTGGAGTTCAGCCCTAGCTTTTTAATTTTAAAGTTCCAGCTACAGATATTTACAAAATTGCATAGAAACATCCCTTGGGGAAACTGAGGCATAAGATAATCATAGAGCAGATGTCAGAATGGACTTCAGTCCTCTCTAACCTTCAATGCCACCATACATTTGCCCTTAAACGCTTGAATGATTGCTCTCAATCATGCGGCAATAAGAATAGCTTAATGAAATAGTGTGATGTCATTTAGTCCAGTCGCCTATGTCGCTGTTCTGTTGTCCATTACAGTGCTTTATGTGGGTAGGCTGTAAGTAACTTGGAATCAGCTGTTTGTGATAAAATGTGTTAAAACTTTTGGTTTTTCACTTCTTCACACTGTTGGGGATCTAATCCCTCCATTGCTGACCTTCATCTGTCCCGGTTCTGATTCAGCTTGGTATATGCTTGTGTGCCAGGGGTTTACGTGCTCCCATGGTGAAGTCTGGGACTTGAGACTCCAGACGTTTGTGGTCACTGAAAACAAATGACAAGGGGTTAAAACTTTGTTAGTGGTTCTCCATAATTTGGTGGATCTGTGTCAGCTTCCACTACCCGAGGATGGACCAGCTGGGGTTGCAAGAAGCAGACGTGATTTGTTTTAAGCAAATTTGTGAAACAAAAGAACTGCCAGGAGAGGGATGGTGAGTTTTCAGCAAGCCATTTGGGGATTGAGGGCAGCAGGAAAATTTTGTTTTGTGTAAAGTGTAAATCCATAGAGAGAAATGGCAGAGCAGGCTTTTGGCCCTATTTCTGTACCCTTTTCAAAGGAGCCTACAGGCACTCAGAGGGGTAGAACTGGTAGAGCTCTAAAGAAACTTAATAGGGTTTTAGAAATTACTCCAAAAACCTACAGGATTTATTAAAGAGTTACTTCTTCTCCACAGGTTTCTATGAACCATCTCATAGAAGTGTATTTCATTGTATGTTTGATTTTACAAGGTGGTTTAAAAAAATATATGAGAAAGTTTGTAATATTCTATGAAGCCCTATAGGATTTTTCCATAAGGGAAATATCTCTGTGTATCTAATACATGCAGGATATTACACTGCACAAGAATTGCTAATGAAAAATTTAACTCTTGGTACTTCTTTAAGCACTAATGAGAGAAAGACTTCTCAGGAATATGTGCAAAGTAGCCAGTAAAGAGCTACCCTGGATAACACTGTGGCTTGGGGAGAGAAACAAAACAAAACAAAAGAAGCAGCCTGTGAATATTTATGAGTTGATCTTATGACTTATCTCTGTATTGACATTTTCAAGTTAAAAAACATTTGACTAAAGGAAAATGGCTAGTTCTCAGCAGCAACAGCAGCATTCTGCAAATTTCCTAGCCTAAAGGCAGCATGCAGAAAGAAGTAAGAGCAAATGATGTATACTTTGATGTAATGTGTAACCTGGGGGGACTGCCAGCCAAAA
>JAVJGG010000074.1:76400372-76417082 GCA_035590195.1 Aviceda cuculoides
TCAAAAGTTTAGGGGGGGGGGGGGGTGTCTATTTATTGCCCACTCCAGTGACTGACTCCAGTATAGGTTTATTCTGAAACTAGGGTTATTACTGACAGCCTGAGGAAAAAAACAATAGTAGAAAAAAAAAAAAAAAATTACACATGTAAAACTTTTATCCCTTTAATTGTTCACCTTCCTAGTTCTTATACAAATTAGCTCCGGCTGTTGAGTCAAAAATCTCATCTGATCATGCTTTTTCAGACACTCACACACCTTGTCCCTTTCCTGCCATGCTCCAGCCACCTTAACCCAAGAGCAGTCTGCAGTCATTTTCCTGTGATCCTGTATTTCCTCACTATGACTTGGTACCTGGCACCCTTTGTTGGCATTGCCCTGGAAAAAGTACCTTGAAAGTAGTAAGAGGATGAATGGAAATATCCTGAGAAGGGGGGGAAAGGTCTTTGCAGAAGTGTGATTTCCCTCCTCCTTGGGATGTGTTTAGGATCTTCAAGACATTTCCTAAGCCCTTCAAATTGAGAATAATATATGATTGGTTTAGTTAATGAAAGAATTATCATTTATTAAATTAATAATCAAAGCCAGTTATGGGTTAACAGCACTAGCTGAAATCATAACTTTGGGCATTTATCTCTGGGTTGGTAGGTAGAGGGACTGCAGTTATTGATGTTGTTCGGTTGTCGATTGCTTTCTTTACCATGAACTCCATTGTGGGATAAATAAGGTCAAGCAGACCAAGTGTCACGGACTCAAAATGTGAGTGACTAATGAAAGAACAGAGTTATTGATTCACATTGGGCAGGAGTAATTTTTGTGTTAAAACCTTGGCATCCCCATTCCTCGAAAAGCCAGTTGCACTGAGTGTCATCCAAGATTGTCCGATATGCCGCTGAGAGCATGCCAGATGCCAGTCACTCAGGGGACTATATCTTTCAAAAAAAAATATTTAATGATTTTATGGATTTAATAATATATGCATATAAAAATATATATACCATGTAACAGATTTGCTGCATTAGCAGCAGCAACTGATTTCTAGCAATCTTATCTCTAGGTCATCTTTCATGTATATGTACATACAATACCAATTACACTCCATAACACTTGAAATAGAACCAGTAAATGTATGTGTAATTTATCAATGAAACAACACAGATTTTTCTAGTGATGCTTGACCCTATATTTTTCTTTCCTCCTTCTGTTTCTATTGTGTTCATTCATCATGTTATAGATCCATTCAAATCATAAACTCTTGAGGGTGAGATCTGTGTCCTTAATTTGTTTCTGAAGAACATTGCGTACTATTATATACATAATAAAGAACAGCACTTTTCCCCAAACCTGTGTAACCCTCAATACAACCAAAACCAAGGTCATTCACTTGGCTGAAACTGTCACTGAAGCACAGCAGCGAAGCTAAGAAGACTAAACTGGCAAGTAGACTTGAAGACTTCAGCATGGGGGTGAATAATACAGAACCAAAACTCTGTGAGCAAAGTAGTATTTTAATCACTTGTGCTCAGAAACTATACAAGTCTGCAATATAATCCAACAGTAAATATCTCAGACCTATAAAAATATCAAAGAGCTTAAGCCCCACTGACTTCAATGGCTATAAGAAGACAAAATATCTTGTGAATGGAGATCTACAACCGAAAGCTAGAAGCTTAGGACTCTAAATATGTTAAACTAATAGGTATTTGGTATAACAATCTGGCACACTTCGGTGGAAAAGTCCTAGATTTATTTTGATTTAATACCTTTGCAAGTGAGAACAGAACTAACATTGTTCATTTTGACTGGTGACGGATCAAACAGGGAAGAAAAAGTATCTGTGTGAAGCTTTAATACTTTCACACACATAACTCCCCTGGCTTCAGACCCGGTACAACTCCCTCTGCTCACCACCCAAGGACTGCTCACTCTGAAACTTTCCAAAGGAAGACTGGTGGCAAAGGATGAAAGGATGAGGCTCAAGAAAGCACATGGCAGAGGAGGACCTTCCCCATGGTTTTCTAAGGCCCCCTCAGGGCCTTTCTTAACCTCCAGTTGAGGAATACATCTCCTCCCACTTTGAGAAATGGTTAGCCATTTTGAAATCAATTGTCACTTGTGAAACTGATAATCAATTTCCACTGTTCCACAAAACCTCTTGCCTTTTAACTGTGATAAAGTGAGGTGACGATGAGGTATGGGTATTGGATAACTCTTCAAAGCTTTGATATGAAGCACTGCAGCTTCTGTGAGACTTCTCCATGGCCCACTCACACCTTCCTTAAGCAACTGGGAGCTGGAGCAGAGAGGGAACAATTGGGACAGAACAACAAAGAAAGTGGCTGATATTTATTTCCTAAAAAAACTATTATTAGAAGCTACTAATTTTTTTGTCAGCATTTATCAGGCTTAGATGGAATTGGCAACCTGAAGTGAAATGGTATCATGTACCTTGTTAAACCATTCTTGTCATATATATCGAGTCGCACCATTCACTGAGTCTCCACATGGGTTCCATTAACAAACAAGCAAACAGATGAACATTTTACAAAATAACAATAATAATAATAAATTGTGAGCTGAAAATAGACTGCATTAAGGCAATTATATTTTGTTTACAGTATTAAAATTCATTGCCAGCTACTGAGCTTCTTTAGCCCAACACCCTTGTCTTTGCCATCCCATGAAAAAAAAGAATAGTAAAGACAAACAGACTGCTGTACCAACAAAAGACAGACAGTAAGCTATTATGTGCATCTTTATGCATGATTTAGCAAAACTTTAACAGTATATACACTCAAAAGCTCCAGGGTGAATATTAAAAAAATTGGCTTTGTCCACAACAAAATCAGAAAAGAAATTCATCAGAGAGATTTTTAAAATGGTCACAATGGCAATGAAAAGATCTCGTTTCCCAGATGTCTTTCTGGGGTGACTTTGTGTTCAGTGTTTTTTGCTATTAACTGGTGTCTAATGTGAAGAACCGGTTATGAACTCTTCATTCAGCATCTAAGCTAAGAGAACACCTAGATGACTTGGTCATGAACAATATAGGGTGGTGGGTTTTTTCCCCCCCTTTCTCTCTCTCTTGCTTTCTGTGACTTATATTCAGGATTTCTTGTCTGACCTTGTTGGACGAATTTTACAACTTCCCCGTGGAAGGTTACAAGACATCAGGGCTTTTAATTCCAAGCGCAGCGTTTCCTCACCCCACCAAAGTTAGCTGGCAGTTCCAAGAAATAAATGACTTTTGCTGGGCTCTTAAATAATATGATTTGCATGCTTGAAATGAGATCACCAAAGTAATTGTAGAATATTGCTTGCCATTACAGTCATTAAAAACAGGCAGATGTAGGATCATTCTCATGGAAAACTTTCCTGCTGGGTTTTCATGGAGATAAGTGCACAAAATCCACTCCTGAAAAGATGTTGAATAGAATGAATTTGCCATTCACTGACTGTCTGATGATGATTTGCTTGTTAATTGGGAGTTTAGGCTTTAGAGAAACCTTAACAAATGTGATTGCTAAATTCTGGAGGTTGCCTCCCTCTTTGCAAACCGTGTTTACAGCTATAAATTCTTCTTTCATTGTATGGCATTTCAGTAGAGATTTGTCAGTGGGGAAATACAGTGTTACTCATTTTTATAGGGGGAATTTCAAAGGTATTTTCAACTTCATTGCATGGCAAGAACATGTTAATTTAATTCATAGAAGTGGTTAACTCTATGCTTAATTTTAAGCACATGCTTAAATCTTAATGTCTTATCAGTGATTTCAGCAAGTGATTAAATGTAAGCAGTGTTTTCTCATCCAGCAGTGTCCTAAAAAGCTACGTCACAAGTAGCTAATTGTTTACATTTGTGCCTGGAGACTCAGACAAATAGAGATGCACCTAAGTAACTAAAGTCGGCCACAGAGTGTTTAACCAAATGTCTGCTCAGTGTTTCATCTGGGAACCAATTACTTGCCTGGCATAATCCCTGCCATAGTCATCACAATTAGAGCGGTGTGACACAATCCCATCCGACTCTATGTCAGAAATACCGTGACCCAGTGGTCAATGAAGCACACACTGGGTGCATACATGTGGCAGTAAAAACACCCAGACTCTGTGTTTGAACATCTCCTTAAAAGATAAAACACCAGGTCGGGTGAAAAAAAAAAAAGGAAATGTTTGTTGCTGATGGGTAAAATTACAAACAGAGTGAATTGCATTGCAGGTTCATCCCTGATGCCGTGGAGGTCAGGATCTGAACCTGAGTGTTGCCTCTGAGGCAACCTCGGTGCCTTCACCTCAGAGTACCTCTTCCAGGCACAGGGAAACAGAAAAATCAAGAGCTTGGAGCTTTGAAAACACTGGTTAAAGCTTGGGAACTGGTATTTACTGAAGACCACCTCTGAAAAGAGCATTTCCAAAGCAGAAGGAGGAGAAGGAGCCATGGGGTGGCTGTGAAATTGTTTTGCTCCCTCTTAAAGCTGCTGCACCTCATGCTGTGTGCCTTCCCAGTGCATCCATGTAGTGTGCCCGGATCCTGAACCCGCACGCCAGCCCGTGAGTCCAGCCACAGGCTCGTGAGTGCCTGCCAACTCCCTCCCATGGCCTCAGAAACCCTTTTGGCTCCAGGAAAGGGATATAAGGTTTGGGAAATATGCCCATAAGGAACCACGTGTGCCGACGCAGCAGAGATTGCTGAAAGCAGGAAAAGATCAGTCAAAGGTACAGGGTTAGCAGAGGCAAAACTGCTGGATTTCTCGGCAAATAGAGCTTTCCACCCTTCTCCCTTTGGGAAAGGGGAAACTAATTTCTGAGCTACAGCAACATGTTTCCCAGGGCACAGTCTTCACTGCAGAGACCCTCCACCGCTGTCTGCAGGACAAGCCCAGTCCTGATTTTCTCCAGGGCTTCCAGGCACAATGAATAGTTTTGCCTCACAGTCACTGCCTGCTCCCTCCCTCTTTTAGAGATGGAGAAACTGAGTCCCAGGGAGCTGAAACAGCTCACCCAAGGTCAGTAGAAAAGACAGAGGCAGAACCCAGGAGTCCTGCTTGCCCCTTCCCTCTGCTGTAACTACTAAATCCCCCAATCAATAATGAATCCGTTACAGCAGACTCATATTATATCTAATGTCAGGGGGAGAAAAAAATGAAGAAGAAGAAGAAGGGAAGAGAAGTTGTAATAAAAGCACATAGGATAGAGATATACATTTCTCTTTAGAGCAATAAATCTTTCCAAAAGGAAGTTGGTTAAAATTCTTTACGTTAAAAAAATGAGGTCCACGGGGACTCCAAATTTCAGTTCGATTTTTAGCTGAGGCATTTTTTTTCTTTATCAAACACTTGGTGCTGTAATGTGATAAGGGCCCCATGCAGACCATAAAACTAATTTATCATCTGTAAGGTGTACAAAGAAAATGGTAACTGCCTGCTTGTCTGCTTGACATATGAGGTCATTTTTGCCGCTAGCTTTCTAATACTGAGCAATTTTATCAGCTATTTATATACATTAATTGTAGGCACCCATATGTTCACTGTTGTATTTAATAATGCATTGCATTGAATATGCATTCCTTAAGTTTTAGCATGCCGTGTGCATCTTTTATTTAACTGTTTGGTTTGCCTATTAAAGCCCATTATTCAGCTCTGCTGTGTAACCCTCCATCTCTCGAGCGGATTTATGTTTCTTTAAATCTTGCTCACCATGTTGAAAGGCAGTGGCGTGAACAAGGCCACCTCTCTCGTCCCGACGGAATAGCAGCAAAACAAGCAAAATAAGGGCCATGGTCCACTTAATAATACTAAACAAAAAGGATTATTCAATGAGTCTCTTTCCTCAAGGGACAGCAACGCATTCATGCTCTATGGTGTGCACACAGACATGGCTCTCTATCAATATAGGAAGGGAATTAAACGAGGGACCTGATTCTGATGCGAATCCCACCAAGACCAGAGCTCCTGCCGATGGAAGAGAGAGCAGGAGTTCATCTGAGCATGTAAAACACCACAGACAAACATCTGCAGTATCCTCCTCTGAAAGATGGTTGTGCAACAAGAAAGCCTTTACCCTCTGCCACGAACTCCTGCTCAAGTCTAGAACCACGTCATATATTTATACATATTAACTCTGAACTGTCTTTCTCCCCAGTGCTTCCCTGCTGATAACTACCCCTACAGCAAGTGGAAATGCAGGGAAATAATAAAAAGCATTTGTAGGCAGAAGCTCCTGGACAGATTGTTCCTAGTCAAAGACCTCTTTCTCTGGCGCAACTGCTTGCTTTTCCCTTTCAAATTCCTATATGTTTCTGGTATTACTTTGTGTCTGATCTACAGCAGCAGCAAATTGTTACAGCCCTTTGCCAACTCAGCGGAGCTGGATGGAGCATCTGGAAGGTAAGGTCTGTCCATTCTCTCTCATCAAGCCTGGGAAAATGGGAGCTGCCCACACACGTGCAAGGAAAAGGACATCATCCTGAGAAAGCCCTTTGTAAAATCAGTCGCCTTTCTGCAAGAATCCCAAACCTGTCTCGCAGATTCAAAAATTTCTGGCAGCTGGAGATACCCCTCTGAGTTATCCCAATGGTGCTCTGAACATCACATCCTAAACTGGGTAGCATATACCTCTGTTGCTGCCTTTTCAGGAGACGATGAGAAGTCCTCAACCATGTATCCTATGTGCTGTGCTGCCTTCAGATAAAAAGGAGCTGTTGCTACCCTCAGAGATGTACTCTGATGCTTTCTGGACATCTAAATTTTAATCTCCTGCTCATATTTCCAAGGAGCAAAAGACTATATATTGGCAAACACTAGTTTTCAGGCAGCCACAGAATTCTTATGGCATTCAAAAACATGTCAAGAAATATATTTTGGGTGAAAAAGTTTCCTCTTTATGATTTCTTCTTTGTTGCTTTCCTGCAGGTCCTCTTAAACCTGAAAATCCAAAGTTGCTCTTTAAAAACTTCGCAAATTACATCTCAATAGAAAATGAATTTCCCAAAGGCTAAACTTCCAGGTTGTGTTTTTGAAAACAAGATTCTTGAGCAATTGTGGCTGTCTTTGTAAGAGGCTTTTATTGTCTTCCACCACGTAATGGCAAGCCTAAGTGGAGTTTGTGGGCAACAGGTCTGAAACAACAGCGATGCTTTTTGACAGCTGAGTACGTCAGTGATCCTTTCCAGAGACCACGGTAAGAGCTTGTGAGTGCCTCAGAGCTCCACTAGCCTTCAGCCTCATATGTCAAATTCAAACAAACTTCTGGCTTAGGTCTGTGTGTGATTAAATGATGAAAAGGAACATTCTCCTCTAGGCATTCTGTTTAGAGTATTAAAGGGCTTTTCATCTAAATATTTTTTGTTTCATTTAGTGTCCAAGAAAGGTGCTGACAGATAGCCTCTGCCTCCCTGAAGAATAACTGCCCAGCAATGTCTGGAAAAGTTTCCAGCTTGTACTGGCCCATCCACGTGCCTCAGCATGACATATGGGTATCCCCTCTACACATGAAAATATATTCTGGACACTACGCAAGCACAACATTCAAAGTCGGGTAATTATACTGAGCCATTATATAGCATATTTCATACTGAGATCTCAAAGCATGTTAAGAATAAGCATTGTGATTCACTTACAGAAGAAAGTGAGGGATGAGAAGGGAAATACTTTACTCAATGCAACGCAGCTGGCCAGCAGCATCTGGCTCAGGCATTGCTCCAGAGCAGATACAGAATTCTAACCCTTCCGGCATTTTAACCCTTCGTCAAATTTACACTGGTCCTAGCAAGGATTTAACTTAATTTTTCCTTCTTCCTCTTAACTTTTATCTTTTATTAAAGGAAATCTTCACCCACATCCATGAAGTGAGGCATGTGAGTTGGGGCTTATTCTATATTACCTACCACATAACTCATAAGACCTCACCGCCTCAGAGCTCTCCTCCTTCCTCACCTCTCCTTGCTCACCCATGCCTGGAAAGGCGCAAGTGAGCACGCAGTCAGTCCTCTTCACCCCTCTGCTCCCACATCCACAATCCGCAGGGCTGGAGTTAGGGAGTAAGGCAGTTCTGACTCTCCTGCACGGGTGTAAAGCCCGAACTGAAATCTTTGCCACAACCTCGCTATGTCCCAGAAAGCAATCTACAAGATGAGCATAATAAATAACTGTTAAGAGGATTCTGCAGTGGTTTTAGGGAGTGAGTAATGAGAAGTCAGCATTGGGTGTTTATAAGTATGATGAATCTTTAACAAAGGCTAGGTTAAAAACTGTTAGGAGAAAGAAGAAAAAAAAAGAAAAAAAGAACTGTTTGCCTCTCACAAGCTGCCAACACCAATAACAGCAACCAGTCTGAACAGAAATGTTCAGGAGATGGTGCATTTCAACACAAGCCCCTGAAAGAAAGAGGTACCCTTAGAGTTTACCCTTGCAGTTCAATTACAGGAGACCTAGCAATTTTCTGGTCCCAGAAAGACTTCCTCTAAATGCAAAAGCAATCATTTTTATTCATTTTATTCTTTTTATCCTCCTTCTCCTGACTCCTGTCACATATAATTTTCTAGATAACGTGTACATATAACCAACAGCAGCTATCTAATTGTATCGATGCTTTGACCTCTGTCCCTGAATGATCAATTAAAGGGCCCAAAGGGACAGGGGACAAGATTAGAGTGAAGGGCAAGGCCTAAAAAGCCCCTCTCTCCACTCCAAGGCAGAGGGGCAGCTTCTTTATTGTTAAAGCTAGTTGTTGCTCCAGCCCTATTACCTCTCCCCAACCCTCAGCAGTAAGGTCTTCTGCAGAAGTATTGATCATGCCTTAAATCCTGCTTCATCTACAGAACTGAGCTGGTGAGCAAACTGTGATGAATTCACAATGTTTTAAATCAAACTTATAGGATCTGTCTGCACCCTTCAGTTTGATCCTGCCTCTGACTGCTGTGACACTATGGTCAGGGATATTGCCGGGGATTTAACGCTTTGGCCATTTTAGACACCTTCTGTTATGAAAGGTGAGGATTTGATTGGTGTCAATCATTCCCCAACCTGTCACACAGAGTTTTCAGCCAGCATAATGTTTTAACGACTGTCTTAATGAACTGGCTTGGCTCCTATTGTCACCTGTCACTTCCAGCCCACTGCCAGCTCGCTGCTGCTCAGGTCCCCCTCTTTCATGGGTTTTCTTACCTTCTTCCCCTGTTTCAAATCCAATATAAGCTACAGCCATCCCCACTTTCCAATCCCCTCCTGAGACATCTCATTTCTTAACTTTCTGACCCCATGTTGATAAATGAGGTCACCCCGACATCTTGGAGCACCATGTACCTTCTCCCAGGCAATTGCCCTATGCACAGGCTGCTCTTCTTTGTAAAGTTCTCCAGCATTTTGGTAGAAGTGTCCCGTTTAGGCCTCTTTTATTTTTTTAGGCTAAAGGTAGCATGGAGAAGGAAGCACATTCAGGTAGCTTTCCATTTCCTTAGTTCAGCGTTAACTATCGTCTTGGATGATCAGTGACTGAGGGGGTGATGAAAGCTACCAAGTGAATGATCTCAACAAAATCTAAGCTAACAAGTCTGTCTCTGAAAACAGCTGTATTCTGTCAACAGCTGCACACCAAAAGCAACAAAAATACTGCTACAGGAGTGGGCTGCATCCATCTAAAAGGGGATATGAGATTAGTATAAATTAGGGCAACTCTCCAGACCTTTCTTCAGTAGCTACAGCAAGCTACTATATGCATGTAGGCATATATAAGGAAGCTATAGTAGCTACAGCTTATATACATATATAAAGAAGATACAAACCAGGAAGGAAAATGAAATAGAAACTGGAAATACTAGAAGAAATCCAAAGCAGAGATGCTCTTAGACAGACTCCAAATCCAACTTAAACATCAGCTTTTGTGCCACCTGCTCATCTTCCGATGAGCACTGCTGATTTTTCACAGTACATATTTAACTTTGGACTTGACCCTTCTGCCAGGCACGTTGGTGGCTGTTGTTCAGTGAGGGTGAACTGTGACTCCTATGGTATGAGGGGAGACATGGGTCGTCTTTGGGGCTGTAGGAATAACCAACAGCAAGATTCAGCTGGGTGGTGTCATTTGTCCTCTTCACTTCACACTTGACTTTTAAGAGTATTAGAAAAGGTTCCTGTTTGGTGCAAATCAAACCAACTCCACCACAGAGAGATGGGTAAAATGACAAAAGAGGGCTAAGAATCAGCACCCTGCCTTCTGTCCTTCCCTGTATCAAGGCAAAGCGTGAAATATATTTCAGTATTACACCTCCTATGTTATCTGGCTAGCGGGTGCAGAAGCAGCATCGCTGATCAGCTCCTGGTGCATTTGTGTCTCAGTGTTTCATTTTCAGCATTGCGTGAAAAAATGAAATGTATCAATGTGCGTAAACTCCCATTAATGGGATGTACTTCTCCAATTTACACTCAGGCCTTGGAAGTGTAAATATTTTCCTACTCTACCTTTAGAGTTTTCTATGATTTGCTCAACTGTGTAAATTGCTGGCTTCTCCATGCAAAAAGTTGCACAAGCTAGTTTTAAAGTCAGCTTTTTATGACTGTGTGCTATTTAGAACAGGGATTTGGGAGGCAGGACTCCTGGAGCCCAAACTCGTCCTCATTCACAGCAATTTTACAGTCACAAAACACCATCCGTTCCAGGTGAATCAGTCTCTGTTTCCAAGGTAAGAAAAAACAAGTCCTGCTGGTCCCAGGTGTGTGATGGTGGCTAACGCATTTTACTTGTCTATGCCTCAGTTTCCTCAGCTGTAAAAAAAGGATTAGGAGGTCAAGTTCTCCTGGGTGTGACAAGGTGATTTCTATGAGAACACCTCAGCACTCACAAAGAAAATAATTTCTAGGACAAAAGAGCTTCTTAGGGACAGTGAGGTAATGAGCTGTTCTTGTGCCACATTGAATCTTTTTTTTTTTTTGCTGGTATACAGGGTTTGACTGGAGGAAAAAAGAAATGAAAGAAAAGAAGAAAACAAAAGAGGAGTTGTTAATCACCTTTTATCTCCCTTCCCCATGTTGGTGTTTCAGTGTCAGTAGCCATTGGCTTAACTTAGGGGGCTACAGACCAACCTGTGCATTTCAGGAGAGCAGTCATCACCCACATCCCAGAGCAGGAATTGCTTTTGTGCCTGCCCTTTGGATAGGCAAACACCAGACACTGTCTGCTGCCCGTAGGGCAAAAGTCTGCTCCTACTGAAATCAGTAGCCAAGCTCCCTTTTGC
The DNA here is from genome assembly GCA_035590195.1 of Aviceda cuculoides. Classification (NCBI taxonomy): domain Eukaryota; kingdom Metazoa; phylum Chordata; class Aves; order Accipitriformes; family Accipitridae; genus Aviceda; species Aviceda cuculoides. Next base: position 76,411,600 of record JAVJGG010000074.1, read on the forward strand.
TCCAGCAGTACCTAGAAACCACAGAAAGCAAAATAAAAGGGAGCATTTCGATGTCACACATGACAGTCAGTAGAGAGGTTGACTGAGCTTTTTTGGGTCTCAAAAGCCATATAAACACACGGTTTCCAGACCTAATGTGATCATTGCACACATCTTGGTGTGCATAGGACTGTGCCATACCGTGGAGACGCACCTCCCGAGAAACAGCGCAGGAATGTGGAGGGACTCAATCCTCTGACGGGCTGCAGAAGGACAAAACATCAGTTTGCCAAATTTTAGAAAAACGTACTGATAGGAGCACACACATGTGCACATAACCGTAGGCGCACGCCGACATGAAGAGAGAGAAAGAGGCTTGTGCTCTCCCGTTGCCCACGGAGGCGGCTGTAGCACGGTGTGTCTGGAGCGTGGGGCCAGGAGGGAGGCTGAAGAACAGATGTGTTTGTTCTTCTTAATGCAGCCCCATTAGGTGAGAATAGAACCAAATCCCCTATCTCGTCTGGCTTAAACCACCTTGTCTGCCTTGCAGTACTTGGCAGAGGATGTACCGCCGCAAAGGAGTCGGAGGCAGAAAAGCATTGCCCTCCTCTGAAAAATGAGAGACGGGTGCCCAGCACGGTGGCCTGGCTGGGAGACTGCAAGGAGACAGAGGACTGAAGGCAGAAGAGGTGCTAGATAAATAAGGTAATCCTGGCGGAATCCATTACCAGCTGATTAGGAGAACTATTCAGGTTATCAATATCCAGATAAAGCACAGGCTGTGAGGGGGAACTCAACCATGAAGGTGGCCTGCTGCTGCCTCGCCTCCGGAGCTGGGAGGACCCAGTTCCGACGGCTCTCCCTGGAAGAACCCCTTCCTCCGCTCCATTCCATGCCAGGATGAAGGTCTCCGTGCATGCGAGGTCCCTGGACCTTCGGTGGAGAGAGGAAGGGACCAGTGGGGTGGGGGGAGCACAGCATGCTAGCAATGGAGCAGTGTGGGGCAGGACAAGGACACAGTTTCCCCAGTGTCCCACCATCTGCTGGGTGACTCTGAAGGAGCACAGCATGAAAGACCACAGCCTGGTGTGCTCTGGCAAAAGTCAAGAGTTGTGCTAATTAAGAGAATCCAGGTCTGACTTTAAAAGGAAAAAAAAAAAATTAAAAAGTCCTGCTCAGTCCCTTTGCCTGATTAGAAAACACTGACCTGTTTGGAGCAGTTGATTTAAGGACACAAGAAACAAAACTGAATCAGGATTACTTTATTTCACTAGCTTTAAACAGCTGTGCAGCAGCCATCCCCCAGCTATACTGCTGCCTAGCAGTGCCTGCTCACACTGCTCCTTTCTGCAAGCTTTGGGAAATTGGGATTTAGCAGCAAAGCACCAAACTCATGGAAAGCTCAGCACAGATCGGGGCGGGGGGTAGGGTTGGCCTTTGAGGTCATCTGTGGAGGTTTGCTCAGATGGGAGGCTGCGGCGCAGGCTGGCCCTTCCAGTAGGCACTTCTGCCCTACAGCAGGCACGGGGGACACCCTGATGGTGCGGGCACCCCACCACTAACTACCCAAAGGTGTGGAGCTGGTGGGTCCAAGAAGCAGGTAAGACACCTCTGCAATGGCTCACTTTAGCCACGGCTTGCAATGGACAACCCAGGGCTGGTCGGCAGTGGTGTCCCCACTCTGAGCTTGCTTGGGGAGGGCACCCACCTCACCAGGGATGATTGAGACCCTGTTCAGCTGGCTGATCCTCTAAGGCTGTACCATCTGTACTCCTGCCTATGGGTTTTACTTTAGTTTGGCTCTTTTGGGACCCTTGTGCCTGCTGGAAGTGGTTTCTATCAGCTCCCTTTCCCCGCTGTTTGTGTTGCCTGCTCAGCTTTCCGTGCCTGGCTGCTCGCATCCCTGCCTGGCTCGTGGCTCGCTTCACTGTCCAGCTAAGAGAGGCAGAGACGGCTGTTTCTAACCATCCACCTGATTCTTCCTCTTTTTTTCTCCCTCTCCAGCTCCTAGCCTTTAGCCTTATGCCCTGCACAGAGGAGTGGAGCAGTAGCAGACTCTGCCTCCCCAAACCAGCCCATCTCCAGTATCACAGGGAGCCTTCCTCCCCTCCGCGCTCCCCGGCCCCTCGGCAAGAGATGGCTCGTCCGCTCCTGAGCCCTGTAAACCCTGTCCTCCAGCAGCAGCTGCGAAGATGCTCCCTGCCTGTATCCCAGGCTGGGAGCCGAGGCAGCAAGAGCAGCAGCATTTTGGAGAGTCAAACGATATACAAAGAGCAGAGGCTGTGTGCAACAAAGACTGCGGCACAGGGAAGGAAAGTTCAATACGTCTTTATTTGGGGGCTCTACGGCTCAGCATTCCCACCGGTCCTTCCTCCTCACTAAAGCCTTTGCCATACCCTCTGTGCTCTCTGTTTACGTTCACCTGCTACCCAATTAACTCCCCGTTTAGCTGCGCACCTGCAGTGGCTTTATCCTCAGACCACTGCACTGGAGCCATTAACCCTCTAGATTGCATTCGGCTCTGAAAAATACCCATCCAAACGGCTGGAGCATTCATCTGTGAATAGGAAATATGCTACAGTAGTTCATGGCTGGTAAATATGTGACGGGGGAAAGAGAGATTATGCTTTATTATCAATTGACTTGTGTCGCCAATGGGCTTTCTGTCATAATTGACTAATGCCACCCAGAGTGATATGTACTTCTGCTGATAGCTGCATTACAAGTTAACACTCCAGCACAGTATATGTTTTCATTCAATCTCTATAGGAGAAACTCATATATGGCAGCTGGCAATGCCCTGAGGGGGGAAATCAGCCGTCTTGGGACTGAGTGGAAGGCACTCAACTACAAACGACAGGAGACGAGGGAAGAATTGGGAAAGTCAAGGCAAAATTAGTCAGAGGAGATTCAGCGTGTTGCAGCATCTCCGGCCTGATGCACTGAACTTTTCAGGAGCAGCCAAAGAACTGGAGCAACCCTGAAGCTGCAGAAATGCTGTTGTTGGGGTTTGGCAGGTGGTTTTTTTTTTTGAAGGAGGAGGAGGAGAAGGTAAGGCCGGTAAAACTGTAACAGTCTGTTAACTGAAAAAATGCTGCAGAGGGTGACGCATAGGACAGGAGATAAAGGGACGGTGTTGGCAATGCAGCAGCAGCAGGTCCGGAGAAAGAGGGAGAAACTTCAGCACGGCTGGGGGAGGTTTGCCAGGAGAGGAGGCTGGAGACAAACTGACTCAGAACAAAACCTGCTGATTGCAACCTGCTTGTCGGAGAAGGGAAAATTAACCTTCCTGATCTCTCATAACGGAGAAAAACAAAATACTCTGGACAAATGACACTTTTGCGTACCTCATCCAAACACGAGCATTTCCCTCAAGGGAGCCTCATGGTCTTGTCCTGTTGTCCCGCTCCCTGGGCTGCAGTACTAGAGACCTCACTACCTCAGTCTGCTGCAATGCCCTTCATACAGTGGTGAGAAAAACAGGAAAACGGGGCTATGCCTTGCTTCTGCCACAAGACTTTTGTATGTCATCACTGGGCAAGGCATTGACTTGTGCCTCAGTTTCCCTCTGCGCAAGGTGGAGATCATTCACAAGGCTGCTTAGATACTATTAAAAATCCGCAGACCCTCAAGGGGAAACTTCTGCAGAAATGATTATTATTTAGGACTGGGAAGGCAGTCTGAGCAGAAGGGGAAAAGTGAGCTTAAAATGCTTTCTACTGGCCCCATGGAAGGCAGTAAGTTATCTGTATCAATCTCAACGCTTCTCTTCCCCATCATTCCCTGGACAGAAGTGGGACAAAGCATGGGGACAGCATCTTTACGCATATGCCCTGCTGTGTGGTCTCAACTTTTAGGACACTCGCCCCCACTGCAGTGGCACTGGCCTCCCTCAGGCTGATGCAGATGCCAGGCCATCACGCAGCGGTGGTCCTCCCCATCCCACCCCACGTCCTTCCTTCGCCCACCCCACTCCTTCACATGGGCCCAAACCCTTCGTCCCTGAGGAGCTGAGCCCGTCGTCCATCCCTGCCACAAACCCCTTCGGAAAAACTTCTCAACACCGGTCGCTCTCTCCCTCTGCCCACATCCACCCACAAACACACACGGGCTCTTATCTCTCCCGTTGCACGGGCGGTCCGAAATAAAAGCAGGCCAGCTCCCCGGCAGATGGAGGACTGATACAAAACCACACCAGTCAAATGATCCCCCCCAACACACACACTCCTCCTCTGCCTTCCCCTTTCCTCTTCCATTCCTCCCCAATAAGTGAGCAACAAAGAGGGGGAGAGGGAGGGGAGAAATGGCCCATTTTCCAGCTTGTGAGATGATTAGCACTGAAAAAAAGGATTTGCTGCACCAAAAATACGCCTGGAGGTTGTGCAAGCGCCAGCTGCCATCTAGTGGAAAGCTGGCCTGATTTGTCACCAGCAGACACTGCCTCATTTACCTCCGCAGCAGGAGGCGAGGGAAGTGTGTTCTCCTAAATGTGTTAACTTAGCAGTGTTATACACTAGAAACAAATTAATATATAATTCTTCTGTGTCTTAAGGTCATTACTGCCGAGGCATAAATTAATAGAGCTATTCCAGTTAATTCATTTTGGCGTTTGCTTCTGCATGTCTGAGCACATATGTGATTGGGGCCTTCGTCTCGTTTCCGCCGGTGGAAATGATGAAGTCCTGAAAGAAGCTTTGCCATATTAATGTCATTTTTAACCTAAAAGTCAGGGAGACGAGAGCTCTGCTGCTTTTTCCCTTTTGCACTCCTGCGAGGCAGGCTGCAAGCGTGGAGTTACTTTCCGAACAAATCCAAGATGAAACCAAAGGACACAGTATTTTTCCTCACAGATGTGTGTGTCCTATGTATAAGCAGGGCATTAGAGCACTCTTCTGAGAATAGCAAAGAAGGCTGTAACGCACATTATCCGATCACAGATGCATTAAGCTGTCCTACAGAAATATAGATGTTTTCCTTTCAGATCACAGAGAGAACAGACATAATCAGTGGAGAATGAGACAGCAGCTTTAGCATCCTTTTCTACTTCTTTCATTTCCTTGCTTTTCTTCTCGGGGACACATCCTGCACCCCAGGCACCCTGCTTGGCTGTGGCTGCATCCTCTGCTCTCAGAAGGAGTGGAGGGAGCTCGGCTTCTTGTCCCGCTGGGCCATTACCCAGGGCCCCATCTTCTTCCTACCCCATGGCCAGGAATATTTCAGACAAACATGTTTTGCTGGGTTTTTTTGTTTGGTTTTTGGTTTGGGGTTTTGGGGTTTTTTTGTTTTTGTTTTTGTTTTTTCACAAAAATATGCTGGGGGAAGGGGTTTTTTTGGTTAAGGGTAGAATTTCTCACCGGACTCCTAGGAAGAGAAAATAGGTCTGGCAGTGGCTTTACTCAACGTGTGGGTTAGCAGTAGCTCTATAGCCAGAGCACTCTCACATGAACGAGGCACACAGCATCAAGCCCCTATATTTTTCAGACACAGAAGAAACTGGACCCCAC
>JAVJGG010000074.1:76417182-76437458 GCA_035590195.1 Aviceda cuculoides
CACACACACAAGAAACGGGACCCCACCTGTCAGAAGCCAAAAGACCAGGAAGCTCTTCTTTTTTCTCCTCCCCCCCCCCCCCGCCTTTTTTTTTTTCATTTAAAAAAACAAAGAAACTGCAGGACAAAAAATCTTGTAGCTGCTCAAATTGAACTATTTCCCAGATTCCTGCACAAATTTTTGCAGAGGAAAAAAATTTCTGTGTAGTAAAAATGTCATGGAAGTGTCTGTTTGAAAGATTCTTTCATTAACCAAAATGTTTCTATGGCCAAGAGAAGGGACAAAAATTGTGTAGAAAAGTTTCAGTTTGGTATTTTTCATGCCTTCTTGAATCAAAAGGGCTGTCAATAAAGCATTTCTGTATTTTCTTTCCTGTCCTTTGGTGAGGGGGGTATTGCAATTTCAAAGGTCCTGTGCAAGACGTGTTTTGCATGCAACGTGCTTGCTGCAACACCAGCATGAACTTCACTGCTATTTGTACTGCCAGCTTCATATAGATTTGAATTATTTGGGCAGACATAAACCATATGGGCAGAAGGCAACAAAATTAAAGGTGCAGCAGATACTGCTGCAAAGAACGAGGGTAGGGGATCGTACCTTTCTTCCTCCTGTCCACCTAAGAACGGTGTAAACCAGACTAGAGAGGCTGGGATCCCAAAGCCATGCCTGGGCCAGCCACCGTCGCTTCTTCTACCACAGCTCTCCTCTGCCCTGCAGAAACCACCCGCTCCACTCCCCTTTGCACAGACCCAAAGCACCCAAAAAGGCTTCTTCCACCCCAGCACCCCCCTCTCAACGAGGACACACAGCCGCCGCAGCTGGGGCTCGCCAAGAGCCGGTACAGAGCATCGCATCGCCATTCCAACCTGCAGGTTTATGCTGGTTTATATCCCTTGGGGACCTGCCCTGGGGCTTCTGGAGGTGTTTAGGGGTGGATCCCCAAACACAGTTCTTTCAAGGTAATTTCTGAAGGAAGCAACAAGAAAACTGAATTCATAATACCCTTACGAGGAAGACCCATGCTGTTTTCTGTAGCATTGCTGTTAAGTGCTGAATTTTGCACAGTGAAGCTAGAATGGGTCTACTGAAATCAAGGAAGAAAAGTGCCGTTTGCTACAATTACATGCCTACATTTATGTATATGTGTGCTTCTGTGTGTCTATCTATATATACACAGGTGCATACATATATATGAGTGTGTCTGCATGTGTGTGCTTTATTTTTATTTTGCTTGAGCTTGTGGTGGTACTGCTGTGGTTTGGTTTGGTTTGGTTTTTTCTCTCATACACTCAACAGCAGTAAATTCCTGGAGCAACCTGAGATCAGACTGCCACTTGTCAAGGAAAAGCAGAAGACAAGTCAGACTCCCGGCACTGCTGGTGCATCTGGGTCCCAGTCCACCCAGCAGAAGGAAACCCCTCCGGTCTGGGTTTGGCTCAGGACAGGCAAAGGCCAGCGCTGCCAGGCTCTGCAAATCCTGGGGAGTCAGCTCCAGCCACGTGATGAAAGCAACCAAAATCAAAGCTTAGAGTTTCATTCTTTGGCTGAGATCCCTTAATCTTGTGCTCTTTGTGGGGCAACTACTATCTGAGATTAAGGCTAGAACCTAGAGGGTGGAAGAAGTGGAATGAATATGTTAAAATGAAGGACTCAGAGACAGAAAAAGAGAGAGGGAGAGAATAAAGGACAGTGCTCCATGTCACCATGGCATGCTGTCATTAAAGGGCCAAATGTCTTCATTTCCTCTTTCTCATGTGAGGAGAAGACAGGAACCCAATCCTGCATTGCTCCTTTCTTTAAAAAAAGAAATATTTTATCCCAGTGGAAGGATGTGTTTCTTCCTGTCAATAAGTGTCAGCAGCTAATCTGAACCTTTCAATAAAACAATGCCATTAAATAATTTAACCTGGGAAGAAACACTGATGGCTGTGAAATAATTTATGGATTTCAGATGTGTCAAACTTTAAAGCACTGAAAGGAAGAAATGTGAGAAAAGGACCAGTGTGAGATTCCCCAACAGAAAGAAAAGGAGTTTGTGAGATTTCCCCCACTAAAAAGAAAAAAACAGTGAGGATGAACAGCCATCCTGAACATAGATCAAGTATGAACTAATACTATATTTCACATGAAAATGCATCCTTTATAAAAATAACATGTATAAAGACACAAGATGTACTTTCTGTAGAAATATCTAAGATGGCTAAACAAAGCATTAAGAATGATAAAGCAAATAGGTGGAGTCTGTTATTTGCCTGATGCCTGCATACAATTGCTAGTCTTGTTACTAGACATTAAATAAACACATCAAATGGAAAGCAGAAAGAATTCACCAGAACAGTGAGTTTCAATAGCAAATTAAAGGTGACATTGCAAGAGAAAGTGACAGATGATAAAAACCCAGCTATCGAGTATATTTTTTTAAAAAAAGAGAAATGGGGAGGAATCTACTTAAATAGAGCTGGGTATTGTATAGTCTGTTAACCTTATTAAGTAAACATGCTATTTAAAACCCCTTGGAAAAATGGGAATTGAAAGAAAACACCAGGCTGAATGTATGTAAGCACATGGATCTGATAGTCTAGGGCACTTTTTTTTTCTTCTCTTTTCTTTTTTTTTTTTTTTTCCCTTTGCTATTTATTTTATTTTATTTTCATTTTCATTTGGCAACTTCTGCATTCAAAGCCCAGAGCCTGGAATTTCATACCTATTTAACACCTGGTTAAGCAACACTTAACCATTGGCACCAGCTGACTGCATCCCCATTAAGCAGAATTACTCTCATCATAGACATTGGAAATGGAAAAGACCTACCCGGTCATGTAGACCGTTATACCACAACCAATGCAGGATTGTTCCATTTAGTAGGAAAAGAAGAAGGATGGGCTTGTCAGGGGATGATGACTCAGAAGAGCTTGGTTCTCTTCCCAGCTCGATGTTAGACTTCCCGAGCGACCTCCAGAAAGCCATTTAACCTTGCCGTGCCTCGGTTCCCCATCTCAGCAGCGGCTTCCTCTCTTCCACCTCTTGTCCACTTACCATATAAGTTCTTGAAGGCAACATTCATTTGCACTTAGGTGTGTTTGCAGTTGGTATTAGAAAGGCTCCCTGATTTCAGATGGAGATGCAAAAAACAGCTGGAGAATCTGCAATAGCCTGTGCTCCCTTTAAGGCTTTACATCTGAGTAATAATGCAGGTTTTATTCCTTTCCTGAACAAAGGGAGTAACAAGAAAGCAGGGAGATGGAGACAGATCGAAGATGACCTTTAATTTGAATTATGATCTATTTCTTTCTTAAAACTGATTTAACAACAGAAATTATGAGCTTTAAATCCTAACTTATTTCTCTACACAAGAGCCCTTTTCTCTTAAGGTCTCCCTGCTTTTATGCTGAAGCTGCCTTTTTTGGGTCAGCACAAGGTACAATCTACGATCGGAAAATACATCTGTCACAGAGGAATATAAACTGTCAGCTAAAGAAATCTTCACAGAAGTCAGACAGTCAGAAGACTTACTACAGTCCCTGAGTTTATGTTAAATAATTCATATGCTAACACTTTCCGCTGGTAGCCGTCACAGGGAAATCCCAAGCTGAATTTAACAAACAAAACAAAACTTTCCACTCATCCCTTCTCCCTCCAAATGGCCTGTAGCCAGACCCACTCGCTTGTGATTGCTGGCAAAGCCGGGCGGGCTGGGAACGGTCTGCGACCGGCATCACCTTCTGCCGATGCCATGGAGGAGCTCGTGCTGGTGTGCAAGCGTGATGCCTCCACGCCACCCTCTCCCAGGGCGATGGAAAGTTGACGGAAATATTTGGCCAACAGAACTATTTGCTCCACTGAAATCACCTGCTGTTTCGCATGGATGAGCAAATCCACATCGATTCTGCCCCGGCCTCTGTGGTAGGTGGCTGCAGGGTCATTAGTTGGGTTGTCGTTAGCTGGGATCCAGTAGGGTCTACATCTGAAGATTGCCTTTAAATCACTGTTGTGGGCTGTGCGACCAGGTGATATCACATCGGAGAGGCTCCCCGGTCCCTTTTCTTGATGTGTGAGTGAGCTTAGACTTCTGAGAAAACCAGCAAAGGCACGGCTGGCTTTGTCTTTTGCAGGGAGATTTTTATATTTGTTTTATATAGGCCACACAGTTGCTCTAGGAGCCGATACTCTTTTTGGGTTGTTTCCTGCATGATAGGATTGTTCTGCATGCTGCCTGACCATTGTATGTCTAGACTAGTCTGTAGGTGGAAAGAAAGAAGTTATTTTAAGAATAAACCTCCTTCCTTTGGTGATTTTTCCTCTTCTGTACAGCTAATCAACCAAGTCTGATCCATCGGTTACTGTCTGATAGAGGGGAAGAGGCTAATGGTAGAGGAAGAAGCAACTTTTAAAAATGTTAATTAAATTTAAAAGGATATTGTTGTTAACACTGCAAAGGCATAAAGGATTAGTACTCTACATCTTGGAAATGTTAAAATACAGATGAAAATTTATGGGAATATATATGTGTATATAAATAATGATAAATCTAATAGCTGCTCATTAACTTCTGTGGCTTTATATCAAGCTCAGAAAGAGATCATAAACTAATATGGGATCTTCTAGTAAAGGATAAGATTAACCTGCCAAATTCTTTGCCTGCTAACTTAATGTGTCAAGCTGAGGAAACTAGAAACAAAACTGTGCCCTTCACTACACAGTGTCCTTTATTGACATTTTTCTTTACTTTTCGTCTTCTTTTGACTAAGCTAGAGCCTTACAGCCTTTTTCCCCATCTGGCATAAAATGATATCAGACCCACTGCATGCAATGATATATGCTTCTGCCTTCAGTCAAGAGAAAGTACATCACTATTTTATTGGATGCAGGTCTCAAGAGCTCATGAACTCAACAAACACCCCTATAAATTACTGGAAAGCCACACCAAAGTGTAACAACAATAAACTAGAAATGGCCTAAGTGGCTTTGCTTCAGCCAGACCTTCAAATACCACTCTGTAGGAGATTCCCATGCTGCTTCCTTACTCATTGCAGCTATTACCACCCTCTATACAACCAGACGTATTAGGTCACGTGCAACAAACCACTCGTGGCTTCCCTGTCAAGAAACAGCTTAAGAATAGTTACTTAAAAAATAATAGCGTCTACTACCAAACAAACTTTCTGTAATGCAACATTTCTTTAATTGCAGCTGTTTCTAGTATGCTGAGGAACTATGCTAAATTATTTTTTTTGCAAACTGACATCCCATACAGGAGTTAGGTGGTGTGGTAGTGGAGACGAGGTTCAGAGCCCATGAGGTAAAATTTACCTTGCTAATGACTTCATTCCAAAGGTGAAAGTGCAGTTCATCACTAATGTCCACCCCCTTCTGGATTTCTTTGCCAAGATTAGCAGAGTAGAGGTTAATTTAATGCTGATCCTGCTGTTCAAAGCATTTCTGATGTGAGCACATGTCCAATAGCCAGTAGAAATTCAACTGAGTGCATTAACTCATGTCACATCTTCTACCAAGCAGCCATTATCTGGTGTTGATTTCCAGTCACTCCAGACTGGAGGCAGATTTAAACCAACTATCTCAACTGCAAAACTATTCATCGAGGAGTATGCTAGTGACTAGACTGCCAAAACTTCACTTTTGGGGGTTTCTAGTGTGCTCATTTCACCCACTAAACTGAAAGTAAGAGCCTTCTCCATCTCCTCTCTGACATGGTTTTGAACAGCAAGAAAGTTATCACTGAATTATCTGGAAACCATCCCTTTTAAATGGCTTCTCGCACCTGGCTTCTTCTGAAAGCTCTGATACCTGTTGCTTAGAAATACTCGGTTTCTGAAGTTAATGGTGTCTGATGTTTGTATCTGCAGAGTCTCTGGGAAGGAATTTATAGTTTGTTTGGTGCGGACTTCTATGTCTTCCCATATTAGACTATTCCACAGTATTTCCACTGAGAAGTTATTTTGATGTTTATCCTCTTTCTCTTAATTTCAACCCATTATCTTAGTTATTTCCCCCTTGGGTAATTTTGTTCCTCCCTGGGTGTTTGTGCTGTTTAGACATTTGCAACAGGCTCTCTCTCCCCCCTCAGATGTTGCTTAGCCCTGCTGTGCATATTGACGGTTGTTCTTGTAAAACTTTCCTTGTAAATCAACCCCTCCAGCTCTCTAATCATTTTTGTTGCACTTCTCTGAACTCCCTCCAGTTTGTCTTCATCTCGCTGGTAATAACTTTGCCTCTGTGTCATTTGGCATTTTCTCCTTATCACATTCCAACAGAGCATCAAACCTTTTGCCCTGTTGCTGCGTGCTGTTGTCAGGTAGACTGGACTTGAGTGATTGACGTAATCCCTTAATTTGCCGGAGGGGCAGTTTTAGATTTTTGTAAACCGGTAAATTGGTGATTTGAGCCAAATATGATGCTGAGGAGGGGGGTTATTCACTCATCTTGTCTAAACAAAACTGGAGCTGATTTTGTGGATTTAAATCCAGGGAGCTCCTGGGTATTTTTCCCTGCCATTTCTGATGTTGGAATAAAACATCAGTGCTAATTTGATGGCTTTCCAAGGAGAAATCGAAATTCAGAGGAACAAATCCTCCTTGTTGCCGGGCCTGCGCAGCTTCATTTTTGCCACTGGTGGCAGAAGGAGGGAAAGCCAGAGTTTCAGGAGAGAAGAAACAATCCCTGCACTATCCCAGCTCTCCAGTCTTGCCCCCAGCCATTCCCCCGAGGCAGAGCTCAAGAGGGAATAGTCCTTCCTGGAAGACATGCCGTTGCCGTTCTCTGCCTTAGACTAACAGGTCTCTGTTGGCTTCCACCTCCTGCTCTCATCCGAGTTTTACATTCTGCCATGTTTATACTCTGACTTTTTTTTTTTCAGGCTGCCTTGTTTTATTCATAGAAAACAATCCCGCTCCTGAGCAGATCTTGTCCCAGGGGTCAGGGAGCCGGAGGGGTTTACCGCCTACCCCACGAACCTCCTGTTGTATCATCGAACATGTTTTAATGTGCAGCAGAGTTGATTCAGTTTCACTGTCATTTCTGAGCAACGTGCCTGTCTGAAGATGTCCTATAGCTTGAATATCCCTTCCATGTTGAGAGCTTGCAGGCTCCCTACTAAGGTTTTAAAAAGACTGAATTCTCCGAGCGAAAGGTCCCTGTGACAAAAGATTGCCTACCTTTCCCATGATTACATTCCCAAAGGTGAATGCCAATGTGTCAACAGAAGGAAATATTTCTCCTGCTTTCTTCAATAATTTATTGGCGTTCACAGCTTTCCCCTTCATGATGACTGCTCCTGCAGCTCTAAGAATATCAGCTCCGCTGAGAGATTGAAATTTACTTGTCACAGCTCTCCCAGGCAGTTATGAACGGCATGGTGCAGGCAGGTTCCTGATTAACAAAATTAGAGAGAGGATGGGGAGTAAGCATGCAGCCACCCCACCCCGGAAAACTTTAAAGGCCAACCTAAATTCAGATGTGCCATTTTGCAGATAGACAATTTTATCTGAAAAAAAAAATGGGCTGAACCCATTCTTAGATGCAACTGCCTCCCAGTGCTGAGGTGTAGGAGGTACAGACTCATCATCTCCATGAAGCCCTGTGTGGGATGAATTGCTTATTTCAGTGAGAGCAGCATCTGCCTCAACCCATTCATCTCCTGGCTTTTGAAAGAAGAAATGCCCCAATAGGGCTGAGTTTGTCAGAGTTAGTGACTCCCAATGGGTCACATTCAATTTTGTGACCCAGATCCCAAATTAGCAATCATGGAGGAGAAAGCGAGCCATTTATTGAAATGCATAATTCATTACTGGAAGATGCTTGGATGCAATCTTGAAAATGGTCTTATAAGTGCCTGCTTAGAGTAAATAACCAGGATTAACTCAAATTACCTTTTTCCTTTTTTCAATATCCTGTCACAACATAGACCTTGAGCTCAGAAGACTCATACTTATTCCAGCACTGTACCTGGGCTAACATGTCCTGCCTTTCATGATAACAGCACATTGCCATTAGTTAATTAGCTCACAGCTGGCCAGAAAGAAGCCAGAGCAGAAAAGCCCAGGTCAGCCTATGCTCATCTGCATTGACCAGCCCAAAGCTGCAATCCAGCTGCTGCAGCACTAATGAAAAAGTCGTAGCCAGCACTCACTGCAAATGAATTTTCCTGTGGCACATCAGAAATGAAATCAATGAGCTTTAAGTTAACATCACAGCAGGTCAGCTGTATTTATCAGTTTGGCTTCTGTATTTTTGTCTATATGTGTTTTACCAAGAAGATGGGGTTTTAGTTAAAAAAGCACTTGCAGAATTTTTTGTTGTACTGAAAGAGTGTGTTCTGAGGTTAATATTAGGGGAGAAAGGAGGTTGTTTGCCTGTTCTGTTTTGTACTTATGTTTTCTTCTGTCTTGTTGTATGAAGGCAAGGAGAAAATAGTTTCTTAGAGGTCTGTATTTAGTTTAAACAGATGAAACCTGGAATTAATTTAAACATATTTATGTGGCTATATACCAAGTTCTCCAAAAAGTCAATCACAAATAGTTTTGGAAAATCTTTCTTTCATGAAACACAAACTAAAATAACATTTGTAGAAGATACTTTCTCCTAAAAGGAAAGATTTCCCTGTTACTGTAAGCTGGCCATCCTTTATACCCTTCTGTCTCCTCTGTGCTTCCCACACTCCTCACCGCCCTCTTCCATTCCAGGCTCCACCTGTCAAAGTGCCGAATATTTTAAATTAGCGTTACATGAAAAACAGATGTCCTCTTCCACTAAACACATTGCAAGTCTGCAACAGTTCTTTTTCTGCTTTGAATTGCAGCTAGCTCCTCTCCCTACACGAAAAAAATATTTTTAAAAATAAGGCAAAACAAAAGTTAATTTTTGGTCAATAAAAACATTTCATGACAATAGATAAAAATGTTTCCCTTTTTGTTTTAAAAACATTTACACATTTTAAAATGCTGCTATACAGTAAAAGCGAGTGTCTTTGTGAAAAGTTACTTTGAAGGAATAAAACATGCCTCCTGTTCTGAAAATTTGAGACTAGATTGCCTGCACATTATTGAAAAGATGTATTTCATTTTTAAGTGCTTCATCAACATGTCATTATACCAACCTCAAGTTTTCTGTCGAAAACCAGCATTTTGGTCTAACCAGTTCTACATATCACATCGAAGACTAAAATACTTTCCTTAAAGAGTTTTCTGACTCAGGATACTACAGGGGATGAGGGACATGCAATGCATAGGTCACCCTTAACGGAACGATGAATGCTGAAGAGGCACAGATTGTCCTTGCTTGTGGTAGACAACTGCCTCAGCAATTTTGCCGTGGTCAGTTGCCTGGTGGTCTAAGGCATATCAGAAGTAATGAATTCTTGAGGACCAGCCAGCTTCCCATTTTCTGTATCATGGAGTGGCCAGCCACAGATGGGAGCTGTGATAGCCCCTTCTGCAGAGCCACAAGGGGAGAGACCCAAAACCAAGACCCAGGTGGTCCTTCTGGAAGGGCTGAACTGCTCTGGAGGAGTGTGCACGCTCCAGAGGACCCGACCATACCTTGCTGGGAGGAGAAGCAGTCTTTCTGATAGGGAACAGGTTTTTCAGGGACATTTCTTGCCTGGGAAACCACTTCCCAACCCAGACAGAGACCAGCAGCTCTTTCTCGTCACTGCTTAGTCTCAGGTTGTAAACCCTTATGCTTCAGGGCTTGAGCTAGACTCTAATTAATGAAGTTGAGGAATAAACTTCCCTGTAGGCCATTTATTCCATATCTGCCTTCTGCAGGGTTTCTTGCATTTGCCTCTGAAGCAGCTACCAGGGGCCACTGCAGGGTAAACACCAGGCAGTGGCTCAGTCCCCTTATCTGGTCAAATACGAAGCTCTGGATCCCACAGTCCCTACCCCAGTCTCCCTTTGTGGAAGCCCCAATAATTTGCATTACAATGTCCACTTCACACCTGCTACAGAGATAACAAATCATCACCTGCTTTTCTTTTCTTCTGTTTTGTTTTTTTTGTCTGGCTTTTTTCTTTCTTTCTTTTTCTTTCTTTTTTTTTTTTTTTTTTTTCTTTTTCATAAGAAAAGCCAGGCACATAAAATTGGACACGGACAAGTAAACCAGTTTGTAATGATATGTCGGACTTCCTGTAGCAAGAGTAGGTAATTTGGCTCCATTCTGAATTTAGATTTTTAATTTTCCTCTGTCACAGAAAGGATTTTTCAGCAGAGAATTTGGATGCACAATAGCCGCGGGCGTTTAATCTGCAGAGTTGCTCCTGAGGATACACACTGTAGCATCTACTGTCTTTGGTTTGGATCCAGAGAGAGAAGGCGGAGGTGAATTTGGAAGGGATCCAAAGAAAGAAAGAAAAGAAAGAGGTGTTGCTAATTTCACACATTTCTGTAGCCGGAGTGTGTGTCTCGAAGGCAGGCAGCAGGATGCCATTAATGTCTCCATGGCCTAGGGAGGTCCCTTGGCATTTAACCTCAGCTATCCCGCTTATTCCATAAATACAGGACTTCAATTTCCAAAATGTCCGGTTATAAAATAATTCTTCAAAGAGGTACAGTGTAAAGAAATGTTTCAATAAATATGTAACATCCACTTTCTTCATCTGTTTTATTATTTAGATACAGAGAAATGTCTTACAGCATTTAAGCCCTCTATTTCCCTGGGTTTAAAATGAGAACGAACCTCTCATCTCCTGTGTTCCCTAGTTAGAAACCTGCAAGCGAACAACTACTCCCTAAAAGGTAAGCAAACCTTTCCATGAACACACTCAAGACAAGACAGAAATTGGCCGAGTCTCACTTCCAGGCTGTTTCACGCATTGTGCAAGGCAAATTGAGGGGACACAAGCTCTCAGAGCCACCTCTGAAAATCTAGGACTCCCTTAAGCTTTACATTGATTGTGCAGAGTGTTCCTAGAAGTCTTGTGGTATATGGAGAGCAGACTGGCAAAGGGGGTGTTGTTCTCAACCCATTTTTGCAGATGAGAGACTGAAATTCAACCAGATCTGGTGAAGACAGCACCATCCAACCCAGGTACCCCCTTGGCTCCCAACTGGCCTTCATGCTAGATATTATACCTGTTGCAGCAGAGTCAGCAGAAGAGGTTGCACGCCTACAGCCTGGCGTTGCAATACAAAACACCCTTGTGAAGGATTAAGCTGAGATGCTGGGATGCTGCGAGCGAGAGAGGCTGAAGTGAGGCACACATCCCCTCGTGGCTCTGGGCAGCACCAAGAGGCAATCTGTAGCTGAGAAAGGGGTGGAAGGGCTTAAATCACAGCACAGCATTTGTCAAGAGCACCTCTGTCAAAGCTGTAAGCGGCAAGCAGATTAAGCAGCTTGCCCAAGGCCGCAGAGGAAAGCTGTGTCAGCACTGAACCAAAAGCAGATCCCAGCCCAGAGCTCCATCCACAAGGTTCCACCTAGGGAGGCAAATCTGAGACGCTCAGTGACAACTTGAGCACTGCTTCACCGTTCCCGTTTTTACAAACCACACAGAAACACCGAGGCAAAGGAGGTGAAGTGATTTATGCAGGGTCTTACAGAGAAGAACACCCTGATTCCAGAGCTCCTGCTCCAAAATATTTGCCTGTGCCCCTTTAAGCCTTGTAATGAGCCTGTCTTTACTTCTGCCTTTTGTTACTGCTTTACAAAAAAAGAGAGCGCGCTCACTTTTCTCTTGAAACTTATTTCTCTTCAACAGCGGTGGCCCCAAAATTACTGCTAATTTCCTGCAAGGGATTTGTTCTTTGAAACATACTGTATGGCACTTTTCATTTTCTTCTCTTTTCTTCTTCTTTTTTTTTTTTTTTTCTTCTATCTGAGACTGGCACTGAGTCTGTTGAGAACATGTAAGTGTAGTTTCTTTTGAATGCTGCAAGGTAAATGCTGAAAATGACAGCTTAAATGGAATCATTAAAGCAGATGTAAGTATTATCTGAATGCTTCTGAAGTCTCCTATGCACAGCAATAGCGTCTTTATTTTCTCTCCTGATGCATGCACCTTTTTAAAGAGAGCTGACAACCTATTATTTCTTACTTTCTCCCCATTTTGAAGCCTGAACTTAAGGACTATGCTCATATCTTAAAGCTATAACCTGTTTGCCAGGAAATGTCTGAAAATCTGACCAAAATAGAAGCATGGTGTAACAGTGACTATGATATATAACTACTAATTTTAGGTTACCAAGCAAAAGGAAATGCATAGCAAAATATTAACCACTGGCTTAAAGGTAATAAAGCAGCGTGCTCCTTATTCGGATTAGACAAAGTGCATAGATTTGGAGGCTGCCATGGACTCCCTCAGTGTCAAACTTTGATTCCCAATTAAGGTGGGATCCCTCTCCCTTTGCTACACACTATGAAATGGGGCAACTAGTCACAGCTGCTTTAGCTCTTTCTATAAGCAAGGTAGAGAATTTCCCTAAGATGGTTCATATCATTTCCCTCAGGATGGGATGAGTCACCAGAAGGTCCTTCTGTCCTCTAAGGAAGAGAGAAGGAACCTACAGAGGAAGCTCATATCACCATCCTGGACTAGATGCTGATCCTTCAAACAGTTAAGACTAGGCGACGTGAATCACACGCACTGATTTTTTGCTTGCTACAAGCCCAGGAGCTGGCACCATTGCCAGCTGAGCTAATCTAATCTGAGCATTGAACTAACCATTGGCACTGCAGCTCTGCTAAAGAACGACTGTCCAGGGTGTACTGCAGCCCTCAGTTGCTCTACACTGGAGCAGCACCAAGTCACAAGCTCAGAAAGCTCAGGCGAGATGATAGATAGGCTACTTTGGCTTCAGAAATTCAGCCATCTCTTCTTCCCTTGAGTCTGAGCTCACATCTGTACATTGGCCAGACGGGAGCTCCTCTGAGGAGCTCTTAGCCCGTCTCTGCTCACACTTGTGAGGCCCAACAGCAAGCTGAAGGCACAGGCTAACTCCTTTTCCAGGCGGTCCAGGTCACCTCAGGGAGACGTGCGGTCTCTTGTCTGCATCTGGATGTTAATCTAAACAATGCAACCGAACACCAGTCTGGAAAGCCCATTGCAGTGTTAGTATGGCATCAAGCCTCAGCCCTGAAGTGGCTACATCAACCCTGTCCCACATGCGCTAGTCTTAATTCGAGGTGAATGTGGTACGGATATATGGAATGAAGCGTGTCTGGTTGTGCAGGTATCTGGTTAATGCCATTCAGTATTAAAGACTAGGACAACAGACAGAAATAACAAGTTAAACACCCAGATTCACAAACTCAAAGGAACAGTAGATAATAGCATCAATACCAGTGACCCAAGCTCTCAGATCACCAAATGATAGGCCATCGAAGGGACCACTCGAAGACTTGAGGAGGGTCAGTCAGAACTTTGTAACTGGTAAGAAGAGGAAAAGAAGATTGCCACGGGTCTCATGGGACAGAGTAAACTTCCCCTGGGATATCTGAGGGGACTTGTGGGACTGTGTAATACCTGCCATGCAATGTTTGAAGGTGCCCCCACAGCTCTCTGGGTCACTTGTGGTTTGGCCTTGACTCTTTAGATTTGGGATAACGAATCCTTTTTTCCATTTACTTCTGAGAAGACCCAAGCATGTTCTTTGTTGTGACCAGACATAGATATTTTATGGTTGCTGTTCTTTATTGGGACTTACTAGACCCACGCTCATCTCCCTGGCTTTCCAGAAAGCCCTTGCATAGCTTTGTTACTGCACAAATTGGGTAAGATATGTCTTCAAGTGTTTTGCCAATGGGTGCCAGTCCATGAAAATGTACTGCTGAGTTATTTTTTTTACATTCAGATAGCCTGAAACCTGAGATTACAGCAACGTACAAGTTTCATTTATGTCATGCTTGGAAAGGGTTTTGTTTGTTTGCTTGCTTGTTGTTGTTTTCCAACAAAACAGAAAAGGGGGGCTTCAAAAGAAAGCTGAAATTCTGCCAATTATGGATTATGTGGGGACCCATGCAGGCCTATGTTTGACATTTTTTATATGCTCTATAAGCACTGGATCTGCACCTAAGGAACTGGTCAGATGGAGAGGCTACATCTATATTTACTGAAGCTAGCAGGTCCTAGGAGCAGAACTGTCTTGGTCCTGGCCCCGCACATTTATATTGTCCTTGTAGAGTCAGATATAAGTATATATAGATATCTGATTCATAACCTATCCTGTGCCTCACTGGAGGCATTGGTTTAGTACCTGGGTGGCCTTGATTTTATTACTAGTGCTTCCACTGGCCTGCTGCTCAGCAGTAGGTAAATGAGGTCATCGCTTTGTGACTCCATTCCCTTTTGCAAAATGTAGATAAAAAACTCTTTTAATCCTGCTGATGAAAGGTGGTATGATGAATAGCATTCTTACCAGTCTTGCCTTCCTTATAGTAGGGGTCTTTGTGAATCCATTCTATTAACAGCTCTAAGGACCACAGAAATCCCTATATAAATTAAACACAAAACCTTGGCAGTGCCATGAAACTGCAATTAGAAAATGAAAAAGCTATAGTTTTCAGAGTAACAATAGGCTTGCCCACATTGCATATCGTGCATAGATTTAAGTATGCATTTAATAGTCTGACTGGTAATAAAAATATTATATAGATACAATATGTTTGAATTATTATTGCTACACTGGAAGAACGGCACTGTTTCTGTACCCTGGCTCTTGTGTGTTTAAATTTGTAACTTCACTGTTACACTCTCAGACTTGTTTGCATTCAATTTCTCTGAGCTTTCTAAATTAGATATGTACGTGATGCTCTGTGTTAAAACTAAATCAATTGATTCTTAATAGTCATGTGGTGTTAATATTAAGCCAATTAGGCTCAAATTAACACACACATTTATTTAAGCAAGGCCCTGATCTTGTAAAGGACTTAAACATGTATTTTGAACTTTGATTTAACCAAGTTCCTAAGTACATCAGCGATATAAACCCTGCAAGACATAGTTCAGCTGCCTAAGTTAATTACTGAAGCAAACTTGAAGTGGCACTACAGAGAAGCTATATGAAAAAATGCCATTTCAGGGAAGGGAAAAAAAAAAAAAAAAAAAAAAGGAAAAGGAAAAAATAAAGCTTTCACAAACTCATTTGGTAGCTCCAGGTTCAGACCACCAGATGTACATATCTATGGGACAGGTGTATACCCTAGGGTTTCTTCTCAGAGATCTAGTAGGTAGAGATGCACCAAGAGTGATTCAGCTCATCGTGAAGTAGATGTTTACCAGGTGATCAGACCAACATCTCTGGTTTCCACTGCTTAAATCTCCACTGACTCCAGTGAGAGCTCAGACACGAAGCTCACATGCATACTGCTACCTGCAGACACAGCTGTACATAGACTCACTGAGGTATCCAAACTGGGAGCTGAGCCATGCCCATCACTAGAGAAGGATACAATGGAAATTCCTTTCAGGGAACCTAAGATATTTCCACATATGCAAATCCTAAGTATTCATTTGTAAGCAGTATAGGTGAAGAGGCTCTGCCTGTTCCTAACTACACATGTGTTTACGTGTGCTACTACATCTGTGCTCAGTGGCTTTCATTTTAGTGTAACTAACATTTCTAGAAGATGAGTATTTATGTGTCCTTCTCCTATCACTTTTCCAAAATACTGTCTCCCTCTTTGGCTAGATGCTGCTCAAACTCTCAGCATCGAAATACATACTATTTACCTTTTTCTTTAAATTTTGGCAGCCACAGACTTAGACATACAATCAAGTCACGTTAGCTTAACAAATTGCCCATCTGCCAGTGTGGCTGTTCACATGCTAAAAGCTGCCTATTGTCATGCATGCTCTTAGCCTTCTCCAGTCATGAGATTATGTGAGATGGCTTAACAGTGCTTTACATTGTGTCAAGAAGGGTTACTAGAGTGTAGTACATCTTTAATTCCCTCAAATACGATCATTTTTCTAAACCTAGATGATGGTCACGGAACTTTTCTATGGCGTGCCTCTGTGAGTGCACAGGCAGAGGTACACAAAGACACAAACCTGAGAGGTGAAGAAAAATGAAGCAGAGGGGCAGATTTGCCCAGGGTCTGCAGAGGCAGAGCTTGTCTCTGCAGTCTATTTGCACAGCAATCCACAGCTGCAGATAGGTACAGGCAGGGCAGCAAGATCTCCTGCTACCTGTGGGTTTTGTCTTCTCCGGCTGTGGAAGTCTTCAGGGAAGTAATAAGGCCATATACTGGCCCAATTGTTTGTGGTCAAGAATTCGTGACCTCGGAAACAAGCAGTGCATAGCCCTGTTTTATGATCAATAGGATGAATGGGGTAATTCATCCAAATTCATTCCCAAAGTAATTCTGCTGCAGCCTGCGGAGAACTACTATGGATGCATTTAGCCCATAATCTTCCTCCATCAAGATATGACTATACCCTCCAGTGGGCAATAAAGTGCTTTGGGGCATCTAATTGAAAGTGTGACAGTTTTACACTGTTGGGAAGCAGCAGTTGTGGGTGGCATGTGCTCTGCTGGCATCTGAGGGTAAATACAGCAGGATATGTGGCAGTCTACAACTGGGAGCTACATTATGCATGTGCTGGGAACAGCAAGCCAGTGCCACAATGCAATTATAGCTTTAAACCGTGCCCAGTGTGTCTGTTCGGCGGCAGTAGACAGACAGCTCCAAATCATTATTTTTTTTCTGCTTACTTAGCTTCTGGTGATTAGGTTCCTGTTTTGCAATTGTGGTGACTAAACCAATTAAGATGCAATTTAAAGAAGGAACTCATAAATACTGTACAAAGGTAGTATTGACATATCTAAACTTTATAAAAAAAAAAAGGCGGGGGGGGGGGGAAGAGGAGGCTAGGTTTCCAAACTGAGCAATCCATCTTAGAAGACTGCTACGTGCAGTAACTTCTGCAGTATGAATAAATATGCATAATCAAAAAGGGAGCACAGCTCGCTTCTCTCTATTGCTCATTTGATATACCTCTTCATGTCATATCCACTTTCACATAAACAACACAATAATAAAACATCTGCATTGCTAAATAACACTACTGTGTTCTAATTCCTCTGGAATGACATGAATAAGAACATCCTACTCCTGTTTATTAGAATTTATTGATGACATGAGTGTGTAAAGCAGCAGAAGGCATAATTAATCCTGGTACAGCCCCAAGTTACACGTCCAAACTTGACAAGGTTCACTCTTGACTTGCATTACTTTCCCTTGTTGCACGATAACATCAGGGACTTTGACAAGGTACAGATGTCCTGCTAAAGGAGTGGCAGGGAGGCAGTTTGCTCTTTGGTTCCAGCTTTTGCAGATGCAAAGGGTGGGTTATGGCTCAGCAAGTAATGATGGGAGAAATTGGTAAAAAGGAAAGTAAGCAGAACCTTGCTCGAGACAGCAAACAGCACGCTAATGAAGCTTACAGATTATGTTCAATTGGGAGGAGTAGTGAGCCCCGTCAGGGTAGAGCAATAATATCGGCAGGTTTAGAGAAATTAGAAATAAGAGAAGAAAATAACAAAATTAGATCAATCTTAGGGAAGACAATTTGAAACACAAAGGCAGCTGGAAAGAAAAGCTGAAAGCAAGCCGTAATGTTGAAATAAGTCTAAAGGGGATAATGGATGAGGAAATAAACATTGTTTGCAATGTGAGGTGGCTATGAAAACAGTGGCATGTACAGAAATCTAGCCCCTGGGTTGGTTCACCTTATCCACCCCTCTCCCAAGCCACAGGACATAGGAATCTCTTGCAGCTCCAAGCTACACAGTTTGGGATTTGAGGTGCAAAAGCACTAATGTACTTAAATACATTTTTAGGTGCTGAAGCCTGTGACTGTGGATCCTCAGGACTTCTTTCCTGACCTTCAGGGCACTGGCATGTCACCCGACCTCTAAGGATACAGTCCTCAGGCCAACAATCAAACACGCTCCTCTTCAAGGGCCTACACCCTCCCTAATTTTATACACCAGACTTTCCACTGTGCCCATGGAGACCGAGCTGTGAGGCATACACCCGATGGATGGGAGCATGAACAAAACACAAGTCCATATGTATTCCCCAGAGTGATAGCTACAATGCTCATTAGGGAAGAGAAGGACAAAATCCAATGATTTCTTCTTTACCTGATGGGTTTGAACCCACAACTCTGAGAAAAGTGCCTCAGCTACTAGAGATGAATGCTCTGGAAGGGAAACTTGACAATTCTCTTCCTTTGTTTTTTGTATAAAATAAATGAAATTCTGAACACCTCCATATAAGAAAGCACCCAAGCCACAGCCAACTCAGGCAGCTTCCTTTTATCCTTCCTCCTCTGTATTCTGCAAAACATTCCTTTTCCCTTCCTGACTTGGAAAGACCAACGCAAGGCTACTCCTACAGCCCAATAACTAGAGCATTTTCCTCTTTGAGGAACCTGGAAACTGCTTCCAAAGGGAATGAATACCTTAACTCCTAAGCTGTTGAGCAATCAAGGTCGCTCCTTGTTGCTGCATTTTACTGGAGGTGACTGGGCTGCATTGGTTGTCTAGACCCAGAGGAAGGTCCTTGGCTCAGAAGACTAGGCAAGGTGCTGTTTTCAAGGATGATACGTGTTTAGGTCCCATCTCTTGCTTCAGTGTTTTCTTGTCACTGCTTTTCCCTTTGCTTTGCACATGAAGTTGAGGCACCAGAGCAGGAGTGCTGTGGACTTCGCTCAGCAGCTTTCTCAGGTGCAAAGCGGAATGTTGTGGTATTGAACAATTTTATGGTGCAAGTTGTAAAAGCCTATGTTACTAGTTCTGAGAGCTCCTGGCTCAAGCCTTTGTCACAACCAAGACGGCAATTGTTGCACAAAGATAATATATCAGGAAGAAGTATATATCTATATCTTCTGTATGTATATATACAAGTTGGGGGGACAGCCACAACTGAGACTGTAGGTTCACTATTGGGCATGGGCTATCAAAAAGATTTTGGAAAACTAGAGGGAATTCAGAGAAAAGCAGAGAGCTGGAGGAGTTGAATTATGAGTGAAAAGAAACCAGAGCTTAAAGTATGTATCTTCTTTAAATTGTGCTTAAAAAAAAAAGGGAAAAATCCCCTGTGTATACCTTTAGGTCCCCAGAAGATCTATCCAAACACCTATTTTTTTCTTTCTTTTTTTTTTTTTTTTAATCTGTGTACCTTCCTTTCCCCTCCTTCTGCAAAGAAGTGCAGAGAACAACTTTGAGCACCTTGAATCATAAATGTATTTATTTCAAAGCCTTGTGCGCTGATTAATATCTGCCTGCCCATGAGCCACTTTATTCATATGGGATTCATATGGCAGATTTCATAATTTTAACAAGGGTGCTTCTCAGATTCTTCTTGTCTCTTATGAAACATTATTTTAACATTTTTGTTTCCAGGGAACTCATCTGCTAAAGCTGCAGCACCTATCTTTCCTCCCCTTGACAAAATGTTAGCAAGATTTTGAAGCACACAATTAAAAACGTAAGAATACACTCCTTATCAGGTCATTGATACACTCTGTGTGTTTGGAAATGTTGTTTAATGTTTCCTGGTGTCTGTCTGCTTCTGAAATGGTGATACTAAGGCTTGCATACTCAGAAATTCAGGATAATAGTTTCTATTTTGGTGAAATATTTTAAGATCTTTGCCTGAAAGCACCAGCAGATACTGAGCAGTGTTGCTATTTGGCAAAGAAACTCACCTGCCAAGTAATGTCAAATTCAGAAAAAAAGCCAAGATCACAACAGGTGCACATGTTTGCTTCAGGATAAATACGTTACGGTCACAGGAGTATCATGCAGCAGATAGTGCATTTTCTTATTGTGTGCATTCAAACTAAAGCCAAATTTGCATTTTGTTTCCCTGTGAGATCTTGCTTTCAGCTTTTTTCATGATCAGTGGACTGATTAAGGATATGCCTAGAAATAGTTTATCAGTTTATAAAGAAATATGTCCAAACATCTTTATATTTTCATATGCCACAAAATGCCAATGCCAGGGCCACAAAAATCATCAGGGGGCTGGAGCGTCTCCCCTGTGAGGACAGGCTGAAAGAGTTGGCATTGTGTAGCCTGGAGAAGAGAAGGCTCCAGAGACCTTCTAGCAGCCTTCCAGTACCTAAAGGAGCCTACAGGAAAAATGAAGAGGGACTCTTTACCAAGGAGTGTGGTGATAGGATGAGGGGTAATGGTTTTTTAAACCAAAAAAGAGTAGATTTAAATTAGATGTAAGGAAGAAATTCTTCACTGTGAGGGTGGTGAGGCACTGGAACAGGTTGCCCAGAGAAGTTGTGGATGCCCCATCCCTGG
>JAVJGG010000074.1:76437558-76461023 GCA_035590195.1 Aviceda cuculoides
TTCTGTTCTATTAAACTGTTCTTATCTCAACCCATGAGTTTTACTTCTTTTTCCTGATTTCCTCCCCCATCCCACTGCAGGGGGGGGAGTGAGTGAGCAGCTGCGTGGTGCTTAGTAGCTGGCTGGGGTTAAACCACGACACCTTGCTAAGCGAGAGGTTCATTAAATACCAACTGCTTAAAGAAGTTTTGTTTGATGTCTCCATTTTAAAAGGCCTCTACTGCGTTTTTCCATAAACAGGATTATGGCTTTTCATTGTGGTATTCTAAAGGATGTAAATATAGGTTTTTATTCATTCATTTAATCATCTTAATTACAAGATTTACCATAGAGAGATTAAAAATGAATGGAAGATTTCATCCAGATTTACATGTCTCCCTCAGAATTAATACTTTCAGCTAAGCATTTTAAGGCTTTTATTCAAAGCTTTCAGTATGAGCTTAATAGAGAACAACGATTCCCATTGTTGGAATGAGAACAGCATTGATACGCGCAGGGGAAGGCAGATGCGTGCTGCATCCCACCTCAAAGGGACGCTGCCGTCTGGAGGGAGCACTGCTACATAATCTTTCCACAGCATGTAACATCTGTACAGATGTTAAACTATAACTGTTTTTTATCTCTTTCTAAAGGACAAAGCTGATCTTAGCCAGTTTGGAAACTGTGCTATAGGCTGCATCATTTATGCCTCCCCTTTAGTGTTATAAAACTGTAGTTTTCATGAGAAATTCTCCACCAAAGATGATTAATGCCGCTGCTATAGGGATCACAGTCCTTCCCATGCATCTTCCAGATGTCTGCATAGTGTGTTGCTAAACTGACAAGCTGCTAAAATAGAACTCTTTCTACCAGTCTCCAGGAGTTTTTGTCCTGTTCTTGTATTTCCTACACAGCTGTCCTAGTCCTCATATTAATTGGAGAAAGTCATGTCGAATAATGCTTTTTTAAGTTGTTCTCAGCTCCTGTTTGTGTGTACTTTGGACATGCACAGAAAACCATTTTTGAAGTAAACACAAACCAATCACTTCTCACTGCTCAGGGTCTGCAAAAGGATTCTGAAGGCTGTGTTTGCATTAAAACTGCAGCTTTGGACTGCAGCTCCACTACAAGTAGGAAACCAAGTCCAACTGAAGTGCAGTAGCTCTCTAGTTAGCACTCCCCTAGTTAGGCCCATACTGCACAAATTATACATAGAAATAATGAAGCAGGCTCTAAATAACCTCATTCAGGTACAGAATTGTTAGGAGTAGACTTCTCCAGGGAAATCAGTTATGATAACAAGATTGTTATATTTGGGCTGGCCTGCCCTCAGTATACTCATTAACGTTTACAGGCAATTGGCTCAGGTATCTGCATGCAGGACACAGCAAATTCTGCTTCGAAGGCATCCATACAACCTCTGGCTCTCCATTTACTAAGCTGGCTTTTGTGAATGCAGTTCACGGATGTCTAACTTTATGTATATGAAGGTCACAAGGTTATCTTAAGGCTGTGGATACAGTCCCAGGATCCAGGAACCTAACAGTGGCATTTCAGTGCACAACACTAGAGAACCTCCGTATTTATACAGACCTAGCCATTACAGTTTCTTCAAAATCATAGGAAGCCTGCATGAACTTAGATCTGTGAATCTCCATCTCTCTCTAGACATGACTGGATGCTACTTCATCATGTTAACCTGTTACTACAGGTGAGATTTCCTTCCTGACCATGATTTCTGATATCAGTATAGTTCTGTATGTATTAAAAAGTAAAGTAACATCCAGTTTTTTTCTTTGATATATTTTTTTCAAATCTGACTTTTCAAATCAACTTTAGCGTAGAAAGTTATATAATTTTCTTCCAGGAGAAACCAATATGTAGGTGAAACTCACATTTCTCCTCTCACCTTGAGAACAAGGAGAACCATTTTGCTGGTTCCTATCAAAACACTGGCCACTCACAGTATTCCTAAAACAACAGCTGGACAGGTCATGCCTCCAGCCATGCCTCTACCCTAAGCTAAGCAGAACTTATTCATCAGTCAGTACCTTCTATTAGTAGTTTGTAGAGGTGAACATGTATGAAACTGGTGATGTCAAATAGAACATTTCACACTCACTGGACATAACTATCATCTCCTCCTAACTTCTAGGCTTGCTGGGAAGGTAGAACTGTCCAATACCCTGATGCTTCTCCTTCTACTGGCAAAAGAGGGCTTTAAAGGAACACTGAAGTTTGGAGTTTGTGGGGTTTTTGTTTTTTTTTTTTTTTCCTTAAGACTTACATTAATGTTAAAATGGAAGCCAAATATGTGTCCTAGACTTAACAAACAGTTGACTTGTAGTAAGGGTATCTATATGAAGACATACAGGACATCCATCTTAATTCTTTTTTATTTCTCTTGTAATGTCATGCCATAGTTTGTTCTTCACTCATTCTAATTCATTGTGGGAGCATGATGCTGAGTATCAGAAACAGGCCACTTAAGTAATGGTATTAAAAAACGATTGCTAACTGTACAGCACAGAAAAGTTTCTTTAATAAGCCCTTAACATGTCATACATAGAGGACAAGATGACACAACTTCTCTATCACTTCTTTACATGTCCATAGTGTATAAATGACCATAATGTACATATAAAGCATTTTAAAAGCACTGTTTTGAGAGCCACATGTATCAGCTGAATGACTTGGCTATCATGAGTTGAAGGGTTCCTGTACTTCACTCTTAGGCTTTACTATATTTTTGTGTTTATTTGACTTTTGCTGAATGCTAACAAAGCTTGAATTTGCTTTTCAATAATGGGAGAAAAAAAAAATGTTAGAAGAGAGGTTCACAGTCCTTCAAACTCTATGTTCCTGTCCTATTTCTGGGTTAATTCCATACGGTAATCTCATTTCTTCATCCATATTTTTCCCAGGAAGAATCATAAAGGTGTTTCCCTCTTGCATCCCCTACTTTATCACTTTTACTAGACTGCTTTTGAAACTTTCTTGTCTAGTAATGCTAATTCCCACATGTGTTATCATTAAAGAGAATGTCCATGGCCCCTGACACAGCTCAATATAGGAATCTGTGCAACTGATTGATGACTATGCCTGTAGTTTTCATTATGGAATGAACAAACACAATTAACTTCTTTTTTTTTTTTATTTCTACAGTCTTTTCATTACTCAATACATGACCAGTAATTTTGCTTCTGACTTCCCTGGAGCACTTTGTAGGGTTTCCTTCCTCAATCTTGTTGAAGGCATGCATCTGAGGATATGAACTTTAAGAGTTTGGCAATGATAGAATTTTCTGTAGGGTAGCATTGTAACAAGCTATGTTTGCCAATGAGGAGTCGGCAATGGGTTGTTATTAGATTTTAATTACATTTTAATGATCTGCATGTGCCCCAAATTCTAGGCAATGTCTGTATAGTAGGCATATGGATAAATAATTATTATTGATGGAAACTTTCTTGACACAGAAGTTTAGATTTTCTCTTCTATTTTTTTAAATAATTTGAAAAGTAATAAATGAACATAAATACATTATTGGTCCAACTGTAGTACATTCTCCCAAGGAACTTGTAATTTGATATTTTTTTAAGAAAAACTTTTCCAAATGTTTTCACTGTTGATAAATCATGCCTACCCCCTTAAAAACACTAATAATTCTTTCAAAAAAAAAATCTGTTACACTAGAAACTGAAAGTTTAATGTTCCTAGACCCACTGGATCACTCACTGGAGCTGTTCTTCCTCTCAGGGACTATGAAAATGTAGCGAGAGAAAGCTGGTTGACCTTGGCCAATTAAGGCAGTACACTACACTGGATGAAGGGGCAGCCCTGACAGGGCTCTGCTTAAGGGACGTGTGCTGTAGTTTCACAGCCACACTGTTGTCAACAAATATTACCCTAGCTGCCAGTTAGGAGAATCAAAGTGAAAGGAGATACCAGGAGAAGAGGGAGGAAGCACAGGAGATTAATTAATTTAAAAAATGTGTTGAGTATGTTGGCCCTCAGGCTGGTGCTCTACTGCCAGGCGCCAGCCTTATGTGGCTATTTGTCTGCAGCTTGACAAATGGGACAATAATGATGAAAAGTTTCTGTAGTGGGCAAGCTCCTCTTCCCTAGAGACAAGTTACTAGCCTGTTACTGAGATGTCCCAACAAATTAGACATAACTATCAGGAACCCCTCAGCTTAGTGATTAAACAAGACAGTATTGTCCTGCTAAGTTTAACAGAAATGTTCATGTTAGCACAACCACATTTCTGCAACTAGCATTGTAAAGGTACCAATTAAAGTAGGAAAGTGTTGCGAAAACTTTTTCTGTGGCACAGGCTATATAACTTCTAAAATAGCAGAAGCCCAACATTAATACATGTAAGATTGGAATAGCATACCACAGTAAAGTCACAGAGGTACAGGGCTATCGCAAAATTGACCCTCTCATAACAACATTCCTACTAGAATCCATTTGCTATTTAGTTCTGGTGTTTTACTAAGCTGGTGGCTGGAATAATACTGTTTTACAAACATGTCAGTTAGTTAAATGTCAGAAAGCCCATTTTGTTTAAGACAGAAAATTCCTAATTAATCCCAATTACCTCTTCACTTCATACCACAGAAAAGAATAGAGTGAGAGTGCACATGTTAATCAATGTAACTAAGGAGAAGCAGCCAAAAATACAATGCTGATCAGACAGCTGAAACAAGAGGAAACATAAGAAGGAGGAAGAGATGAGAAATGATTCATTTCTAAGGGTCTGGAGTCTAGCTTTTTCTCTCCATTACCATTGTGGGGAAATCTTAAAGGATTAGAAAAAGGATGAAAACAGTGGAGTTTTCAGAAAATGCAACTCTTCCCAGACTAGGAATAATTAACTGAACTCAATGGTGACTCTGGTAGAGATGACTACTGAAAATGTTAAGTCAGTCTTGATTCAGAAAGAGAAAACTTTGGACTGAACTGATCTGAGATCTATAAGATGCCATTAACAAGTTTCCCTATATCATAAAATCAGTTATTCCTTATTTTGTAAGTATGATATGAAAGTGAACTTACAGCCATTTGAAATGATACAATGCTTAATGAAACATAGATTTTCATACAGCCTTATTTAATTAGTTCAGGAAGATTGTACCAAATAAATGAAGCAGTATAAAACCAATTCTAGTTGGGATATCTAGTTTTCATTTTTCTTTTTCAAAGGGGAGTCTAGAAATTGTTTAGAAATACATATCTGGGTGGATTTATGTTCTTTTTTCTTACCCAATACAATTGTAACCGGCATGAAGGTAGTTGCAACTTAACGGTAAATATGTTAAAGGCAATTGCTTAGATTTTTCAAGGAGAAAACAACTGAATAGATATAAGCATAATATAGAGTTCAAACAAAAAATCTGAATGATTACAGCCAAATCCAAACCCCTGTGCAGCAGCACATGTGAGTCCTT
Source organism: Aviceda cuculoides (assembly GCA_035590195.1). NCBI lineage: Eukaryota > Metazoa > Chordata > Aves > Accipitriformes > Accipitridae > Aviceda > Aviceda cuculoides. The sequence continues at coordinate 76,442,988 of JAVJGG010000074.1, forward strand.
TATCTTCTGACAAGAGAAGATATTTTCCAGAGCAACAGCAGTGGAAAAGTGACTTCTTTTTTATCACAATGTCATCTTTTTAACAATGCGGTAATTAATACCACACTTAATTCTGATAATTTGATTGCCCATTTCATTTTCTCCCCCTCTACTCCGCTCTCATGAGACCCAACCTGGAGTGCTGTGTTCAGCTCTGGGGCCCCAAGTGAAAGAAAGACATGGGCCTGTTGGAGCGAGTCCAGAGGAGGGCCACAAAGATGACCAGAGGGCGATGAGGACAGGCTGAGAGAATTGAGCTTGTTTAGCACGGAGAAGAGAAGGCTCCAGGGAAACCTTATAGCAACCTTTCAATATGCAAAGGGGACTTACAGAAAAGATGAAGAGGGACTCTTTATCAGGGAGTGTAGTGATAGGACAAGGAGTAATGGCTTGAAACTGAAAGAGGGTAGATTTACATTAAATGTGAGGAAGAAGTTCTTCACTATGAGGGTGGTGAGGCACTGGAACAGGTTGCCCAGAGAAGTTGTGGATGTCCCATCCCTGGCAGTGTTCAAGGCCAGGCTGGATGGGGCTTGGAGCAACCTGGTCTAGTGAAAGGTGTCCCTCCCCATGGCAGCGGGGCCGGAACTAGATGATCTTTAAGGTCCTTTCCAACCCAAACTACTCTATTACTCTATGAAATACACGTTGTTCCTCCATTGGTGTTTACTTCAATACAGATAGAATTGGTCCATTTTTAGGCTAGAAAAGCCTAGAGAAGAGAAAACTGGTTGAAAATATAGTAGCAGGTGTCTTTGCTTGGGAAGTCTCACACAGCAGTAGCACAACAGGACAGAGTGGGAGTATTTAGACCTTTAGACCTAAAGTTTCAGTGCAGCCTCTAGTATTGTCATCAGCAAACTCATTTTCTCGCAGATTCATTGGTGAAACCCTTCACTTTCTTATGTGCTCTACCATTGCAATATCTGGGTTTTGTCAGAGTCTATAAAGACTTTGGGGATTCTCCCAGTTAATCAGAGACATAGATGCAAGATGCCTTCACACATCCTAGAGCATATGGAATCTACCAGAAAGTGTTCTAGAGTCCACACTGCCTTGGATGTCCTCAAAATTCATGAGGATTTTGGTATTTTAGGGGTTAGAAAATATTTACATTTAACTTTTTAACCCCTCCTAAGTGCAGACACTTTCTGAAAGTGAGGGGGAAACAGTGGACTTAATTTTTTTTTACAGATGTGGTTCCTCAAGCTCTACTTTATTCTTCTCTATGTTTTATTTTCAACCCTAATTTATAAATGTGCTTTAGTTCCAGCATGAGACCTGCATATTCCTGTTCAGGATCTGGAAAGCTCCACATTTGATCTTCCTTGTCTTTTTTCAGGAAAGGGATATTATGTTGCAGAAAATCAACCAAGCAACCAACTGTATTATATACTAAGAGCAGGCAAACATCCAGTGGCACAGGCAGTAACCTACTCCTGCTTGAATAGTATTTGTGGACATATATAATGTTAGGTCCAGTTTTCCAACACAAACTTTCAATGGCTCATGTTTGAACATGAAAGTCAGTCACAGAGCACCTTTTCTAGTCTCTGGCAAAAAAAACCCCAAGTGGAATCAGCCTCCTGGTCTTGCCTCCATGCGGTCTTGCCAGGTGGCAAGGAGAAACACTCCCTCCTACCCACAACCAGAGTTGCTTCTGTTTCTGTTTTGTGACGTTTTGTCATGTTGTACAAATAGCTGATGGCAGGTATAAGTTCAGATCCTACTCCTTGCATACACTTCTGCAAACAAAGTGAGGCCTGACCCAGGAAAAGGACGATCAAATTGCCAGGCAGCTTCTGCAGAATTTAGGTATCTGTCTTTGACACTGATGCAAAAGCATCCTTCTAACAGCTCAGTTGTAGGAGAACTTGCAAGCACCTCTATTTTCCCTAGTGAAGTACCAAGCAACATTGGAAGAAGGCACTTGAGACTCACCATCCAAGAGCTACAACTGGTAAGCAACAACCTCACACATTGCTCTCTCTAACCTGCAATCTTTACATTGTACCTATTCAGCAGTTCAGCCTCAAAAGCAAAGCCCACCTTTGGGATGCAAAAGAGATGGACGTAGATGATGGGGACTATGGGGATTATGTTGGTGCAGTGACCAGCCTTTCAGAAGTGTTTTGCTCAAGTCACAGAAGTTGTAGAATTTTTGTCTCTCCCATGACTCCACAGTTGTCTAATGGCTTCTTCAGATTTTTCCCTGCTTATCAAGTTATTTGCTGTAAAATCACTTCATTGTAAGGAGAGCTGAGATTTGCCCAGTTAAGATCCTTAATTCCCTTTCTGGATTTGACCAGATAAAGATCTCTTGGAACCTGTCACTACAACAGGAATTTTATTACTTCTTGGTCCCATTCTTTGTTTGACTCATTTAAAATATGAGTTTTCGTGGGAAGGGACTGGTTTTTGTGTTTGCTATAGCACCTATGAAACCTCACCGTCCCTTGAGTTTCTGGCTCTGGTCTTTGGTGATACTAAAGGATGATGAGAAATAGAAAAGCAAATGTCTTTTTAAGATAAAATTCCCTGCTCCTCCCCATTCTGAAATCCGTAGATCTCACTTTGCATAGCATTTTCATAAACAGAGAAAACTCTCTATAGCAATGAAATAAAATTAAGATACAGTAGTGCCCCGCAGAACACCCATCATACTTTCAAAATAGACCATTCACTTACTGTAAAGGTTATTTCAAGCTAAGAATCCATTTATTTGAATGTATTTCCATTTTAATCAATATCCTTTAGAAATGGCCTCTTTCTTCGTCATGTAAGGTGAATTGATATAATTTTAAGGACATGTATTTCTTTTCTAAATGTTCTTATATGGCAAGGACATATGTGAGATTGGATTTTCACCTCTGGTAGATATGAGTCAACAGCACTTTCTTTATGTTAGTGCAACAAGAAGATGAGTGCCAGAGGCAAAAGTATCAGAAGATAAGATGTTTCTACAGCACCTGAACACTGTGGTGACAATCCTTCATTTGTAATCCCAAGAGATCTCTTAGCAGCTCTGGGAAACCTTACTTTCCTTCTGAAAGCCTAAGCCACATTCCACCAAAAACAACTGAAAGACTTCCATTAACTTCAACAGATTTTCAATCATGGTCTTATCCAAGATGAGTGCTTTCTTTTAATGTGTGAATAGGATGTAATTACCTTTCATTACATCCAATGTAGCAGAAGACGGGCAAGTAGGGGTTTTTTGCTTGGGCTTGTACATTTTTGTAACATTTGCGAAATGCTGACTTATGCAGACAGTTACTCTTGAAACACAATTACTCATATATAAATCTGCATTTGTGTTTAAATGTCACTGGTAACAAGAACGCTTCTGGTAACAAATTTGTTTATCAAATATACATCAGAAAATGGCACATTAAATAACAAAACGTTTAATAAAAGGTATGCTCAGCATTTTTACAGCCAGCCTGGGCCTCGTCCAACAAACCCTGATGCTAAAAGAAACGCTGTCATTAATGTCTAAGGATCTGGACTAAACCCATAATGGGAAATTCTCAGATTTTTGCTTTCTTTACAGTTTTGAAGTGCTGTTTTTCACTCTGGGACCAGACTGTATGCCTCTATGTACTGAGCTCACAGACTGAAGTCAAGGGAAGGATTCCTGTGGGTTTCAGTGGAGTCTGAAGACTCTTCCTTTCAAAAAGTGATAGTACTACTGAATTTTTTTTCTTTTTTTTTTTATATCTGAGAGACATCTGAAACTCATTATCGTGCTTAGATTTCAGAGGGATTATTATTTTGATGACAAGGAATGCTCAAGGATGACAAGGATGATCAAAGTTATGAAACAACTCTTGTAAAGAACAGCAAAGAAGACTGGGACTCAGCCTGAGGAAAAAGAAAATGTGGGAAGATATGCTACTGGTCTTAAAATCAGGGATGATGACATGGCAAAAGTAAGTAGAGAAAGACTTCATTTTTCTTTCTAAGACTAGAACTGAGAAGTAACAAGTGAGGCTACCAGATGCCAGGCGCAAATTAAATAGCAGGGGAGGCTAAACCAGCCTTGGAGTTGCTTATGTCTGTTCCCTGACTGCAAAGGGAACCAAAGATGTGAGTGTGGTTACCTGAATAAAGGAGGCTAATGACATCTGAGATGCACTAAGGTGTCTGAGACATCCATATGGAACCATCCACACAAGACCTATAGAAGGGCTGTACGTCTCTGGAGGTGGCACTGAAGGGTGGAGGAAGATCCTGGAGCATTTCCAGTGGTGCTGGAAGTGGGCCCAAAGTACTATACTTTGAAATTAGTCACCTTGTGCTATAGTTTCTCAAGATTCTGGGTCTGGTGGAAAAATCTGGGTGTGAATTCCTGTTTTGCACTCTTTGTCATTTCTGGGTGGCACATCACTGCCCTTCGGGTGTATTGGGGTATCCATGAAGCCATTCTCTATTATGGGTAACAAAACCAGGAAACAACAGGTGGGTGCAGAGAATTCGGCAGCATGCAAAATCAGCACAACAGAGAGGTGATTTTTACCTCTGTTTACAGCATTGGTGAGATTGATATCAGAACACATTTGAAAAGATACTGAAAAATTGTCAAGGATGCAGTGAAGAGCCAGAAAAAAATATTAGAGAGTTTAGAGGAATGCCTTGCAGTGAGGGATTTAAGCAGCTCATTCTGTCTAGTATATCAAAGATGTATTTTAGTATAACCTGAAAGTCAAAACTGAATGATTCAAAATGGTAAAGTCAAAAAGCAACGGCTTTGTTACAAGGCCTAACCCTCCGTCTTGATGTGACAATGCATCTTAACACAATTACAATGATTTATTTGTAGACTGGGACAAAGTTACACAGCCCTTTCCTAAATTTGAAGAATTGTTTATAAATATGTTTATATATGTGATGCTTAAGGAATAATAAATATGTAATTCTAGGTTTAGAAGAATTGCTATTATTTTATTAAATGTTCTATTGAATGAGTGGTTGGGGTAATTACAGAAATTCACAGGCAATTTCTGTTTCCTCCCAGAGAGATGAAAAGAAGAAAACTCATTTTTGTTACGGAATGTTATTAAATGATTTTTCCTAGGAACTCATAGACAGAAAGTGTATAGAATCTAGTTTCCAAGGCCACAGGAACCAACTGAGCTTTCTTTTCTCTCTTGTATCTCCACTCATGAAATTCACAAGGAAAACAGTTGTAAAATTTCTTGAAAAGTTTTTTCAACATTATTAAAAGGGTTTCAAGACATTCAGACTCTTTCCTGTAACAGTAAGGAAAACACGGATAATTGCTCTTCTCCGTTACCCTCTGAGCCTTGTTTATCCACAGCATTCCTGCAGTAGTATGGTGTCTCTCTGGCTCCTCATCATCATATGCTCATTAGTCATTAACTAACTGCATCTCCACAGGTGGGGACCAGCAGCAAAAACAATGCCCTGGTGTGAATGGCTCCCATGAAATGTGACTCCAGCTCTCCTCGCTGTAAGACAACTCTGATGACAGAGGAAGCATCAAGTCGATCCACCACCACGTTATCATATCGCATTCACGTCGCAGCTTTTTAATTTCTTGTAGACAGATAGAAATGAAAATTAAGTCTACTGGCACTCTTCAAGTGGCCAGAAGCAAGCCAAGTCAGATGCACAAGCTGTATAGGTGTGCTAGCACACAGTCTTCCCCAAGCCACAAGCTCGTACCAGATGATGGAGCCCAGTGCCACATGAACCACCATCTGCCCCACTTAGTGGATGCGTGAAATGAGCTTGTATCTGCTTGCACCTGGCTACATAAATATATTTGCTTATTTGGAAATGTGTTGTATTCGAATGCACGTTTCAAATAACAGACACATGATGTAATTGCTATATAAATAGGAAGGTGGTTTACACACAAATATAGCAGTGCTATTAGAGGTGATCATTAGTTACTAATATAAGAAGTTATTTGAACATTAGCATATTGTTATTCATAGCAGAATTCATTATGCGTTTTGTATGTAAGTAGTAGCTTCTTTAGTAAACTTAGAATAAAGAATATCTGTTCTGTAGATTGCTAAAGATGGACAATAACAGTGATTATTAAGGTCTGAAAATTTCTAACAATTATCTATACTTAGAAAGACTATTTGAAAAAAAAAAAAAAGAAGAGATGGGAGTATTTTGACCTATTTCAAATAGAATTTCTGCTCATATTAAAAAATGATGAAATGAAATAGATAGAAAATAAAACGGAAAGAATAGAAGAAAGCATTAAAACTCTGAAGATATGCTGAATGTGTCCTCCCAAAGAGCAAAAGCAATTAATTCCCTATTACATGTGCCTTAAAGGATTATATATTCATAAACCGACAACTCGGAAAGGACTATCCCATCAAGATGCCAAACCAATCAACTATGACAGAAGCTCATATTTAAATCCCCCTTATCCAAAAAGAGGTATGTCACTCCACCAGTGAAACTGTACAAGGGGAGACTATAAACCTTTCTGACTCCAGCTAACAACAAACTCTACTCCCACCTTTCCAATGTCTTTCAGCTCAATACTTTCTCATCTCACACCTTTTCTCTGATTTTTCCAACACTCTAAAAAAAGAGCAAGGAGATGAAGGCAGCTTGACAAAGAACCAAGAAAGAGCTATTTTCTTGCGTGATGTCACTTCTAGGACAAGATCAAGGCCAGTTTTGCCCTGCAGCCACAGCTCTGTGTGATTCATGTCATCGCACCTAAACTAGGGTTAAACTCACTGGCTTGAATGCTTTCAGGGAAACAGCCATGGCAGCACTAAATCAAACGTGGATCACTAAAGCCGTGTGAGATGCTGAAGTAAGCCCAGGTCAAACTGTACACTCTCCAGGTGTGAGTAAGCTTCTATAGAGGTAACTTGGAGATACATATGCATGTGCAACCATAGTCATATCCCAAGCCACCGACTTCATGGATATCAGGAAACTTACCAAACACTGTTGGCAAAGTTTATTTGAAATTTTTTTTTTTTTTTTTTTTTTTTTACTTTCCTGTGTGGTGCAATAAATGGAATATTGTAATTTAATTTATTTTCAGTGTTTCCAATTAGATTCCAAATGATTTCAAGTACAGCAGCTAAAAGAAAACAAGCTTGTTTGGGTTAACGCTGACAAATAATGGAATTTAATTGTGATTTAAGATGGCTAATGTTCATTGATCACTCCATTCAGAACAGTCCTTGAATAACCTCTTTTAAATTACAGAGTTTAAATACTTCCTTTAGTTTTCTAGGACTGCACTTAGGTCACTTACCTCCATTAATTTCTGATTGTTTAGGTTTTTCTTTACCTACTCTTTTATAAGACTCTTGGTCATCTATAAATTATCTTGGTTACACATAATACATTGAAATTTCCCTGATTTGGGGAGCAACATAGTCTGATGGCAGCCTAGATAAGAACATCTGCAGGCATTCACACAGTGTCAAGCTTCATGAAACAGTTTGGCAGAGAGGATGGCCAAAGAGGCCAGAAAAACTTGTTTGTGCAGGAAAGTGAACTCAGACTAAGGTGAAACATGAGGTTGAAGGTCAATGGCTACTTCTGAGCAGCTCCCTGTCTTCTGAAATAAATGGGTCTGTTTGGTTTTATTTCCTTTCAAAGTGAGGTTCGTTGAAAAAAACAAATGTGTACATAGAGAGAAATCCTTGCAAAGCGAAAATTCTGTTAGTTGCTTGTTCTCTGTTGTACTCAACTTTTTGTTACTTTTCTTCAATTAAAAATGAAATCATCTTTGTAAATTCCAGTAATTCTTCTACATTCGTTCCTTGTAGCTTTCTCCAGACATATCAAAGGACCCCATCTACCTAATACGTGGACAATCATGTCTGAATTGGCTTTGGAGAAACCAGCTCAGGCCCTACCACCTTTTGTTACTTTAAACTCTCTGCTTTACAAATCCTGAAGACAAAATTACTTGGCACTCCACAGCTCTCTCCTACCGCATTGCAAAAATGAAATGTTTCAATATTCTTGAAATGAAACATTCTGACATTATCAAAATGCAAGGAGAAGATTGAAATTATTCATTTGGACTTACTCCCATAAGAATGTCACTGAAATCAGCACATTTTCACAACATGCTTTTATTTGGGCAAAGCTGCTTCCCCCCCCCCCCCCCTGGAAAATTATTTCATTAAAAACAAATGACCAGCTCTAATTACAACTCACTGAGCCTTTGCTCCAAAAGTCAAAGCCATTAAACCAGCACTTAGTCTGTATGTACTGGGAGACAGATTCTCCCTTACAGGCTACTATGAAAAACAAGTTTTTTCCCCGCAGAAGAGCTGATACTTGATGTGCCTGGGACTGCAAGCTAAATTCATCTCTTACCTTTAAGTGGTGTCCCCAGTTTCAAAAAAAAAAAAAAAAAAAAAAAAATTTAATAAACAAGTCAAAGGCAAAAGGCGAAGGGCATATCCCAACCCTTTGAAGAAAATTATCATTGACTTCTAAGTTTAGTTCTGGAAATGGAAAACAGGAGCTATAAAGCCATGTCTGCATGGCTCTGGAGTCAGAGCAGAGATCTGAGACAGGACCAATTGAGCCATCTTCCGAACCACAGTCAATACAGCCATGCGAGAGCGGTCCTCTGTCCAAACTGATTAGGCTGCTGAAAAGCTGGATTTTGTGACTTTGCCCATGCTATTAGATTCAATGTGCCTTAGCCCACAGCGTGACACCGAGGCCAGCTGGATGCAACAGCTCACATCGGTATTGAACCCTCCCGCAGCCGGGTGGCTGCATCCTGACTGCCCCTTGGGAGGGACCCCTGCCCCACGCCAACCCCAAAAAGTGTACGGGCACCGTTTGTGGGAGCGCCTGTCTGCCCGAGACAAAGGTCCACCAGCAGTTTACCAGTGTAGACAGTAAGGCTGCAGTGCCCAACACTGTTTAATCTAGTAATATAAATATGGCAAATCAATCTGCCCATGTAACTTGACTGAAGTGCTCGTATCTCTTCATGAGTGAATGTCCCAGCCCCGCCAGTGTCGTGGGACGTGTGGCCTCATCACGGTGCCCGTGGCCCAGGAGAGACCTGGCCGGTGCCGATCTGAGACCTGGCCTCGTTACAAGGCTTCAGCATCAGACCTTGTCCAGAGCAGGGTCAGCTCTGTCATCCCGCTGCACCTTCAGGGGCAGATGCTGACACATGTCCCTCACCCCATCTGGGCCCAGCAGGGGTTTTATATTGCTTTTAATTTAGTTTGTCACCACAGTCACAGGTCCATTATTTTGGTTTTGGCCCTTCAGACAACTTCCTTTCCCTGTCAAGTTTTGGTCGCTTCCTTGGTTGATAGAGACTATATAGATGAACCCAGGTCTGGAAGAGGGTGTTGCTGTCAGCACAAATCCTGCCTCTACGCAACCAATTAAAACCTCCCCACTTCGGGGCCATCTCTGTGAGGGGACGGGGAGGAGAGCCATGGCTGGAGAGGAGGTTAGGCTTTAACTGGTCTCGGGTTGACTCATGTCTTCTCTCTCCTTCCCTGCATCCTTCCCAATGTGGCAGGTGCAGCAGGAGGTGAGTAGACACCAGTTACCTTCACAAGCTCCAGGGACACGCACTTGTAAATCAGTAAGATTGTCTCACGGAGCAAAGCTTTGAATAAGGCCCTAATTGTAGCGTTCCTGTGGAAGAATAACTAAGTGAGTAGCTGGGGTGGCAAATAAGGAGGGGGTGATGAACATCAGAAAGTGCCTCTGGAGAGGTGGGGAGAAGAGCAGGGCTGGGTGGGTGAAAGGGAAAGAGCTGGGAAAGCAGTTGATAAAAGGAACATTTGTATGACATTAAGGAAAATGCTGTGAGAAATTAAAACCCGCAAAAGACGAAAGATGAGTAAAGAGCTCCAGACACTCCGCAATGCTCCAGTTCGGTGTCTGGAGTCTTTGACAGAAGATGTGATTCATCAGCCCCCGCACACACCCTTTTTTTTTTTAAATATGCATGCTCATTTCAACAAATGTGAATTTTCCAGGCAAAGCAAGAGCGCAGCACACCCACTCAGCGCCCAGCAGCCTGGCGCGGGTATGCTGCCGCCATGCCGGGACACCTGCCAAGCACAGCAGCACCACTGCACTGCCTTCCGTCCTCCTCACAAGGAAAATAAAATCATACATATATATATAAAAAAATTATATATCTCCTGCTGGGACATAGACTCTGAGGAGACAAAGGTTTGAAGGATAAAGCAGTGGGCATGGGGATCGGTAAGGCCTTTGAGTAGCTATTCAGAGGGTACTGAGAGCCTGCCATTTGCTGCAAAGTTGTGCTCTGTCATCCACAGTTTGGTTTTACAAAGAAAATGTTTCAAAGCTTATAACCGTGCGGGGAGAAAAAGCCACACAAAAACCTGGTATGAAAGATGAGTGGGATCAGATGTAGTAACAACACCTGTCCCTATCTTCAGTGGTCTCATACATCAACTTCAGTAAGTGGGAACTGGACATTTCCATGATGACAGACAGCTCCAAAACCTAATAACATCAGAAATATAACCTATATTAAACTTTTTCTGTTTAATGATGCAGTAGTATTTGACCAATATTGACATGATCCCTGGACTGCAATCCTCAGCTCCCTGCCCCACTACTCAAATTGCCATGATCCCTTAGAAAAAGCCAACATCTCCATCTTTGCCCCTTATAATCCAAACACATGAACAGTAATTATCAAATAAAATAAAATGAACAAACAAACAAACAAACCTTTTATACTTAAATTGACAAATAAATATAGTTAAATACTCAGCCTGCTTTTCCACTGCCTTATTCATGCTTGTATAAATAATTTAATATAAACCTCTATCAAAAATAACTGAAGGTGCTCCGGACTTTCTATCTTCTTGAATCTTGTGCAGCAAAATTTAGGGATCTTTGACTCAGAATTGATGTCTGACCTGCCACTGAGTACCATCACCTCTGTTGGTGAGAACAGCCTGAATTATCGCTCTGGCTATGAACTGGACTAGATGACCTCATAGGTCTTTTGCAGCAGTGCTTTCTGAAAGTCTATTAAAGGTCTCTGTCAAAACCCCACCTCCGTGCACGCTGCCAAGAGGGAGGGCACGTTTCAGTTTGGAGTCAGGGCACAAAACCAGGACATGTAAAATTAAATTTCTATCCTTGCTCCTATCCCACCTCATATGGGTATGGATACAGTTCAGCAAAAGGAAAAGTAATATTCTTCAGAATGCGCACATTAACTCGGTAACTTAGACCCATTCACCAATACTGGGGAAACTCAAAGAGGGTTTTCTTTATTGCCAACCTGATTCACACCAAGGCACTGGCAGTCGGTTTTATATTTGGGACACAAAGACTTTCTTTCAATAAGAAAAAGAGATAAATTAGAAAAGATAATTAGTTCAAGCATCTGTATCGTAAACTCAATACATTCAGTGTGTCGTAATCGTGCTGAGTGTGGGTGGCAGTTTGAAAGCTATGGACACAAGCCAGTCCACACTAATTGCCTGTGTCACACCCTGCACGGGGCACAAAGTCAATACTGCCTTTTGATAAATCTTAGAGGACTAAATTCCCTAAATACCTACGGCTGGTCCAACATAGGCAACTATGTATTTGCTGCAACAAATAGGATTCATGTTCTTGGGCCTGAATTTTTCTGTCATACCTTTATGCATAAATTTGGAGACAGGTCACCTACAGCTTTCTCGGCACGGATTATTGAGCAGGGTTACTGTGATGTCCAGCCCCCAGCGTGAGCCATTCTGCGGACAAAGCCAACCCCAGTTAGACACCAAAGCTGGACACCACTTACTGCAGAAGTTGAGGGAAATTCTGTGGCTCTCTGGTTTGAATGGTGGGATTATGTAGGTCCTGAAGTCCAACGTCTTGGGACACCCGAGTATTTCAGGATGAGACAGGTGGGTGGGTAAAAAGTAGAAAGCTGGGAAAAAAAGGACAGTCTTTTCTCCCTTCTCCTTGACTGTCAAATACAGATAGGCTTAAGTAGAGTTCAACTGCCTCTAGATCATAGCAGAAGGGTAAGTGGAAGCTGGGATGTCCACCTTGCCTAGCCGGGGCATGTGAGGAGTGTTCTCATTTAGATATTTTGGGTACAATTCAGCTCGATTTATACAGCTGCATACCACTCACAGACACACTGTAGACATCTAAATTCAGGTGCAGACGCAGACACCTAAATTCTCACTCAGGCTGAATCCCATCCTTAGGGACCTCCAAGGGAAGCTGGCAGTGGAGGAAGGAAGAAGTTCTCGATCTCGCCTTCATGGTGCTTAAATTTTCCACAAATTGCACTTCATATACTTTTTAGAACCAGACCCTACATTACTTTCAAAAATTGGGCAGGCGTTCCTTCATGCCTTATATACACCTGATGATTTACATCCGGAGACTTACTGCACAGCAGCAGCCAATATGCACCCATATTTCTGAGAACTGTCACAGTCAATGCTATACAAGAGTTAAATATTGCTGTGTATTATTTTCAGTTGCCTTGAGAAATACACAGGAAAAAATACCAAAATATAGGACAATGTGCTGCAAAACTAAACACTTAAAAAAGAACTAAATGAAACTGAAGAACCACCCCATGCATATGATTACCATTTCAAACAGGGAAAGCCTGACCCATTGGATACTCCTGAGAATGCTCCCTCATGGAAAGGTATTCATATATTTCAGCATTTGTAAGATCCAGAACAACATTGGGGTCATTTTGTTTAAAATATACTGTGAACTCAGCAGGATACATCTGCTTTATATTAGTCTTGTGGAAATACTATACAGGGCTTTAGGGGACTTTTTGTTTTTTTGTTTTTACTTGGTGGGTAATTGAGATAAAACTGAACTTGTGTAAAAAAGAAAGCAACTCATAGTAGAAATATCTTACTATCTTAAGATACCAAAAAGGAAACAGAAGTCTGAAAATTAAATATGTACTTTTGAGGAACTATTTATTAAAGTATCTAATGATATTTCAATATTCCCTTTATAATTATATTGCAGTACTGGGTTTTTGTTTCCATTCTGCCAATATGAAAAATTGTATTTTAATACTTAGTACTACCGTAGCTCAGGTTTCAGATCAGCTGATCGCTTTTTGGGATTGAGTCAACTCTGTTCACCTTGTACTGTCATTAAAGTACATGCAAAGCCAGCAACTGGTTTAAACTGATCTGATTTGGTAGCATCTTTGCTGCAATTTGTCATTCTCCTTGCACAGATGCAAATGACAAAGGAAGGGAGAATCAGGCCCTCTGTGCTGACAAAGGGCTCTTATCTTCCCAATGTTTTGCTAGCTGATCATACTGTTTCCTTGTCCTTTCATTTAAGGGTCATCAAGATAAAAATGTTTATTTGAATTCTTTTTTCCCTTTCTTGCTCTCAAGTCCTGTTATACACAACGCTCCTACTGAGGATGTACTGCAGTCCCCTAGCTATGTCCCTGCATATCTTCATGGTCTGCTCTGTTTTTATGGTTTTAGTTAATTATTTAAAGAAATCATTAGGTCTTAATATAGAAAACACAGTGAGGATGAGGGAGGTCTTAAACATCATTCTCCCATAACTTCCCCTTCGTCATCTTTCAAACCAATGCAATTTGGGGGGATGCTCCTCCCCTATATGCCCCATCCTCAGGTCCCCAGTCCCAGCTCTGCTTTGAGACAGAGCCAAACAGAAAGGATTCATCTGAACGGGGTCTTACAGCCTCAGTATCAGTATCTCATACAAAGCAAGATCAGAAGCTGCTACAGTCATCTGTTTGTTTACTTTCTTTCTCAACTTAAATAAAACAAGCGGGGGGAAATGTTCTAAAGAGATAGTTCCAGCTTATATGAGAAATTCACAGGGAATAAAAATAAAAATCTGTTTACCTTCAACCACTTGCAATGAATTATGAATACAGAGGTGTCACCAATTTGCATAGAGCACGTACATGCAGCTCATTCTTGCTTAATCCTTTTGCTCGAGCTTTTTATTATTTCTTATTATTACAAATTCAAGTACAGAAGGCAATTTCAGCACCCGAAATATTTAGAGAGGAGACTGATTATGTTATTATACAGAAAACTGGTTTTTATCAATTGATTTGGCAAATTCAGGCTCAGACACTCTCCAGTTCCACGATCTCCAATTTTGATTACCGTGACATCCTGCTCACCTTACTTTGATTCATATTTCCACGGTATCAGCCATTCAAAGCACAAACAGCAAAGCAAAAAACGAGTGTCCATTAGTTTACTGGCGACATTTTGGTTTCTGGTCCTGCCTCTTCTATTCCTTGTCTACCACACCTTTTCCAAGGGTTCAGTTTCAGCTTCTTTAAACTGCTTCAGTTTATACCCAGGGCAACATTGATGCTGAGGAAAGACTGGGTTTGATGTTATGAAAGGCAAAGTATCGTTCTTCTTCTGTGGGTAGAGATTATTTCATGAGTTTCTCAAGCTAAGGAGGTAGGCAAAAAGGTATTACTGAGGTTGAAGAGCTTGTTTGTAGAGCAATGGGGAGGTTGCACCTTTGCACAGTTTGAGAGGTCGATGCACAGAGTAGGGTACGAGTAACCTCTCTGTTTGATGACCCCAAGTTCACCAGATTCATGACCTGAACGTTTGCTGCGTACTGGTGCCTTCAGCCGCAGTGATGGCATCTGTCCTATAACACGAGGATACAGAAGAGAGCAAGGAAAATTTTAAAAAAGGGGTTCAAGAACAAATGAGGAAAAAAAACGGGAGTAGAAGAAATGCAGATGAGGAGAGGTCTGAGAGGAAGAGGGCCTATATCTGGGGGACAGCAAAAAGCAGAGATGGTGGGAGCTGTCACATGGCTGGAACCATGAACTTGAATGAGGCCAAGGGGAGGTATGAGGGTGTGAAAAGAGGGCAACTTGCAAAAACCTGCAAGATGTCAATCTACAAGCAGGGGAATTAGGTGCAAGGAGCCATGAAAAGGTATCCACTGATCTACAATGAGAGTCATCCACGTTAGTAAAGTGGAAGCGGAGGAAGAGGAAGTAGATGAAGAGAGCAAGATAGATCACAAAAATCTGAGAACAGAAAAATCACTTTTTCCTTTATCTCAGGAAAGGATGTCACTAATGGCCTTGGCCAGGCGGCTTTCAGCAGAGGGGAGGAGATGAGGGCCAGCAGAGAGGCGATCAGAGTGGAAAGCAGAGGAAGCAGAATTTAAGGCAAGATGAGGCATGTCTGGCATTTTGGAGACCGGGGAGGGAAGGGAGGTGGGCCAGGGGGGGTTGAGAGGCAGCTGGAAGGTGCAGGGCATTCAGGGACTTCTCTGTCACCAAGTGACACTGGCGCAGAGCCACCCCGAGGCATCACTAGCTTGGAAGAGCCTTCTTTTCCTTTGTTTCTTTTCCCATCCCCAAGCCTCCCCACCACCAAAGAAAAACCCAAAGAAACAGAAGAGGGAGAAATTATGATCAGCAAAGCAGGACAATGGTTAATGGCATCAAGCAGAGCAAAGTGCCATCACGGCCCAGAGATCAGTCCTGTAATAAGCATGTGGCCCAGATGTCAAAAGGGTTAGGGCATTCCCTGCCTACCCAGAGAGGCTCCCAAGGGGCAAAAAACATCTTGTCCTCATTTACAGTATGGCAGGTGAGAGGGATGGGAGAGGGGCAGAGGGGAAGGAGGCGGAAGGTAACTCAGGAGTAAATTGATTTACATTTAAATGTTATGTTTTTATTACTATTTTTTTTCCTTGCACTCAGTGTGAAATCTCATCTTTTAAACTAGACAAACCAGAGTAAACTATTTTTTATAGTGTGGAAAAAAAATGATTGACACTCTAAGGTAATACTTTTTAAATTCCTCCAATTAAACAAAGCGAATTTAATTTTAAGTTTAATTAAAAGGAAATTTAATTAGAAAGAAGATTAAATTTTAATTAAATTTCTCCAAAATCCTTATCCTTGCCTTTACTGCTAATATTTCTCTCGGAACCAAATCCCTTTTTAATATTCTTAAATTCTATTCTAGTAAACTTCCCCTTTATATTAAAATTATATCTGCCTGGATGTACTCGCTACCAGGAAAAAAATCATTACCCCTTTTAAAATACTTGAAGAGTACACCTGAGACACAGAGTAACTCAAGAGCGACCAGTGGAACATTCGGATATGCTCTGAGTGCGACATTGCTAAATTAACCCGCCTGCTGCTGAACGCTACGCAGGCAGGCAGGAAAGCATCTTTGTGTTGGAAGATATTCCTTTTCTGCATGCAGCTATCTGCTGTTCAGCACATCCATGATGTCCGTATGGGCTCTGCTCCTCAGCATTCCCTATCCTCTGCTTGTGCATCCTTTTTTTCTTTTCTTCTGCAGAGGTTTTTATTTATTTATTTATTTATTATTTTTATTTTTTCATCCACTCTGGACTGTTGGAGAGGTTTGCACTGGTCGCAGCCCCCAAGATGGACTAGGCCAAATCTGTCTTTTCTTTACTCTATATTCCTCTGTCATCAACTCCAATCTGCACAGCAGACAAAAGTGTCTGATAACTGAAAGGCTATTGCTAGAAGGTACCATACAAGGATTGCAAGGCTCTGCTTGATGGGTCCTTCAGTAGGAGACAGCTAGAGCACTGGTGCACCCACTCTGCCTCCTGACCATGCTCCTGAATCTCCTAGGATACATCGCTTGTGCCCAAAGCAATGCCATGCGGTGGCAGGGAGCTGACGCCAACCCAGCAGGCGTAGGATCGGCGTCAGCCAAAGCAGGGCAACGCTTGTGCGAACGAGCCACGCTCTCACCCTTTCAATTTTGTTTTTTTTCCAGCAAGGGCAATCTCATCTCATAGCAATAACCAGGTGAAAGGAGAGTTTGCAGTGCTAGGAAGTGGACAAGCAGGATGGCACTTAGTGGGACTTTCCAGGGTTCAGAGCACCTCTGGCAGTCATCTCCTGATGCCTCATCTCCTGACGCCTCATCTCCTGACACCACATCATCTCCTGACACCTCATCAAGTGAAGAATGCTGTCACAGCCTCCGTCCAGCACCGTGACCCCACAGCTCAGCACGGTCTGACGGGTCCAGCACGGGATCACAGGGTGGCAGAGCTGCTGTGAGACTGCTGCGGCCTGCAGTTCGTGGTGGGGCCTTGCACAAGGGGCGGGAGGAAGAGGATGCCAGCCAGCACTGGCCTTTGAGCTGTGGTCAGGGTCTTTGTCCCCAAGACTTTTCATATTCCTAATGACCTAGTATGTGACCACTCGTCCCAGATTCAGAACCACCCACGTTTATTTTAAAACGTTGTCATGGTGACCACTAGTCTTGCCAATGGATACTGGCTTGTAAAGCATCATTATTTATGTAGTTACTCTTATATGTAAAACGTCATCTGCTGAACCCACATATTGCTATACCTGACAGCCATCTATCTGCTCTGGCATCCCTTCTTTAAGAGTACCAGGACCAGACACTTCAGAAACTCCATGACAGGCCATTTGCAAAAACCTGCCCATAGATGATGCTTTGTCTACAAACCTGTCAACTAGAAAAGCCACACGCCCACTTTGAAAAAACCTACAAATGTTTGTGCCTGTGAAACTCAATTTTTCATGTTTTTTGCAGACAACAAGCTCCATGGGGTGCCAAGTGCTGCTGCAGAGTATTCACTCAACTTTTGAAGGACTAGTCAGAGAAAACATTTTGCAGGATTCATAGGGCTCCATTTACTTTGCGAAGGAATCCAAATAAGACACAACTTCCCTGCTGAAATTAAAGAAGAGTTCCCAGCAGATGCCATGTGTGCAAGGTCAGTCTCAACAGCCTCACCAACTAACAGACCTATCATAGTCCTGCATACCATACTCTGTATCTTGAGAAATCCTCTAACGACTACCTGCCTACTTTGGCCACTTCTCTCCTACTTTCTGACATTTCTGAGGTCACTCAGGTTGCTCCTGAACAGCAGTCTTGGGGTTTTTGTGGATTTTTTTTTTTTTTTTTTAATGATCTGTCTATGTTCCCTCAACCTAAA
>JAVJGG010000074.1:76461123-76510686 GCA_035590195.1 Aviceda cuculoides
GTGGATTTTTTTTTTTTTTTTAATGATCTTTCTATGTTCCCTCACCCTAAAGTCATCTATTTTGTCGCTGGGGGCACCTCGTTCACCTTCTGCTCTTCATGCCTCTCTCCCACCCACTGTAAAAGTCAGCAGGAGCTGACCTTTCTCTTCGCCAGCTGTCAGACCTGGCTGAGGTTCCTGAACAATGGAATTATTGCCTTGTGAGGTGTTTCTTTTTTTTCTCCCATCTCTCTTAAAAATAAACATGGACCAAGTGACAAAAAATTCATACACTAGGAGTCTGTGCTGCAGCCAGTGATTGGAAAACACACACTACAAGGATTGATTAAAAACCATTGGGCCAATGGTGTTATGCATCTTATTTCTTTCACAGATGTAGTCCTAAAAGTATTCCAGGAAAGGCCTGAGAACGTGGTGATAATCTTTTCTTTATAGCGATTAAATTGTTAACATGATGGAGATTTATATTCTTGTTGGTGCATACCACTGCTCGTTTCCAAAATCTCTCTTTTGGGTAGAAGGTATTTTTGTTACTAGCTTCACTTATAGTAGGATCAGCACAGATGAGGTCTAACAGGCAACACTAAGATTTAAATAGGAATGGAAATAAGGGAAAGGAAATAACATTATCCCTTTTTTTTAAATGAGAAACTGAGGCACAGGGAAATCAGCTGTACCAACCACCTGGAAGTGCTGTCTCCAGCTAATTTGAAGAATTCCACAAAGTTCACCTGGAAAATCTGTTGCAAAACAAAGACTTTAATACTGATTTCCAGAGTCCTGAACTGCTACTTCAAGAAAATATATTCCCATTATTTTATATAGAAAATAAAATTAAGACATAACACAACACAGAACATTTGGATTACTGATGGAAATGCTTGGATAAATATATCATCCAGATGATGAAATATGATACCACCTAGACATCTTGGAGAAAATCATTATACTATGTAGGTATATCTTTTAACTGATTTGGATTAATTTTTTGTATGAGGGCTCAGGCTATTCAGATGGGTCCCTGTGAGAGAAAAATTGCCCTGGCAGGGCAATTACAAACCATCCAACACTGCCAGTATTACATGCTGTTTCAAGGTGTAGGAGACATGTGCTGTACATACCTAGAGATCTCCAACACCAAGGAGTCTGACACTGTCATGTCGGTTCAAAAACACAGAAGAGGAAGACAGTGGATGCTTACGCTCATCACTGTATTAGAAGATGCTCTTTCTGAGGACACGGTCTGGGCCACAGTCTTAACCAGTGGGTGTTGTGACACTGAACTGTAAACTCTTCAGCACATTGTTGTGTTACAGTAAGCTACATGACTTGTGATGTCATACTATTTGAGAATGTAATACTTTAAAAAAAAAAAATCACAACAGTTCATACGAAACTGAAGATAAAAGCCCAATAGCATAGCACTGTATCCATTTCTGTGGATTTGGACTTTTCCAGGTGATATACCCTACTTGTAGATCTGAATTTGTCTGCAGAAGAGAGGGGGTACAGGCTCTGCTGGACTGCATGAAGCCAACGTTCAATCTGATTCAGTATGTCGTCTGGCAGGAACCAAGGAGGCATCAGAAGAAGGTTCAAGAAGTTTCTCTCATAAGGGAACTTTCTTCCTTTCCCACAGCAGCTTGAGGTCTTCCCAAGCCTGGAAGTATAAGGATTTATCTCCTTTCTCTTGCTCATGTTGAAAGCAAACTGTTCTTTACCATTAAGTATATTCTGCAGACTATCTGGAGAGTAAGGAGCTTTCATCACGTAGACACAAAAGTAGAGAGAGTTTTATGGGGTGTGTTTCATTCCTGTTGGGTGCCCACCAGCCATGACTACTGCCCTTTGGGCCACACAATCAACCTCCTCACTCATGAAAATAAATGTCATATCAGCCCTGCAGTAAGCCATCATCTATTCTTGAGAAACAAAGAGAGTATATAGCATGACCTTCCTTGAAATATTGGATCTATTTACACAGGTTTGCGTGGATCACATTACTTATGAGTCACCAAGGGGAAACTGAGCTCCTTGTAGATAAAGCGATCACTGCAAACCACTGTAAATAAATCTGAAATCTCTATGAAGGTCGCACTGTGTCTGATTTATATTTCAGCACCCTATGAAATAATGTTGACCAGGTAAGTGGTTTTCAATTTTTTTTTTTTTTTTTTTTTATTCACATAAAGGGAAAAAAACTTTTTTTGTAGTATAAGGGACTGCTCTGTTTTAAAGTGCATCTGGTTAGAGAGATGAAACATGCCCAGGAAGTAAGTTATTGTCTGGCATAAGGCTAAATGTTCCTAGACCTGATTCTGCCACCCTAACCAACCAGGATGACTTGCATGGACATACATGGCAGAATCAAACCCAGCAGCAGCAACAGATGATCCTTAGAAAGTTTGAAGCTCCATTTTACTGATTAATCTATACCTTTGTTTTCATTAATAGCCCCGGTATAGGTCAAGCCCAAGTGAAAACTTTGTATCACTAAAGTAGGAGTTACCATGCGCTAAGGCTTTTGGTCTTGGAAGATAAGTATGCTCCAGTGACCAAATTACAGGAGTGAAAGTCAGGAATCTTGTTTCTGTCATTAATCTGCTTTGTGACCAATTTCACTTTTCCTACCAGCTTTCGTCTGACCTGTCTGTTAAAGCAAGTGAGCCCTTGATATTGGAGGAAACTAGTTGACGCAATTATGAGTAATAACCATTAGGACTCCATTTTAGGTTCAGAGGAGTCTTCTGGTTGAATGTGTATCCAGTTCCTTCAGTTTGCAAAATCAGACCAGAAGTCTATGAGCAGATTCTCTAAGAATATTGACAGGTTTTCTACTTGCTGTCCAAAATGTCACTGGAAGGTAAAAATGGTATCTAGTAAGTGAACTTGATCACCTCCTATGTCCTTGTGAGCCTCGAAACTGATGTTTTAGTGTTCTAAATGGGGCAACATAAAACCAATTTTGGAGTGCCTAAGCTGAGCACAGGAAAAACAGTCTTTTGAGAATTACAGCTAGAAAGCTTGAGCTTGCCTGAACTGTTACTCTTTCTCACAGAAGTAAGTTTTACTTAACACAGTAGCAAGTCAAGATTCAGGAAGACTGAGAAGGTCTTCAGAGACACTAAGCAGCCTGGGTGATGACAGCAGATGAAATTCAGACCTGGCAAAGAGAACGATGCTCTCTGGCAGAAGAGAAGAGTGTGAGTTACTCCATGATTCTTCCACAATCTCATCTGTCAAATTACCTGTAACCAAGGCTGGCCCTGGGTGAGTGGCAATTAAGTAAGGCAGCAGATCACTGGGGCTCCAGCAAAATGGCCAAAGTCATGTTGTTTTATTCCTGAAACTTTGAAAACCAGGTCTAGCTGCTGCAGCAGCAAGAGTAGTATGGGTCAGCAGTTATGACTCCAAGGAGCTAGTCCCTCTCGGCAGAACTAATTGTCAAAGTCTTCTGTCACTTCTGCCATAAATGTCCTCCACCGTCACCAAAGTCAGCAGATGCTCAGCTATTCTTGCTGTCCCTGTCCCTGAACATCTGTGCTGGGCTGGTCCTGGTTCCCATCTGGGCTGCCTGAAGCGGTGAAGCTCTCATCTGTTCCCACCACAACACTCAGGAAAAAGATGTGGCTACCTGCACTGTTGTACTTACAACATATAAGTATGCATAAATAAATAGACAGAAAAAAAGCAGAATTGTTTTAATATTTAAGGCAATTTTGTACCCTCCCTTGAAATATTAAATTCAGTTCTGCTCACGTTATCTTTATAAAGGTAAAAGCAAAGTGAGGGGATAGGTTAGTTAAAGTTGGCTTTCCATTGCCCTGCTGTTCCATTGCTGCTGACATTTATCTGGTGCAGGGAATTCACAGTGGGTGTAAATAATTTGATTAGAAGTGTTTTGTACCTCCTTTTCACTATGTAGGGCAATACTGAATCAGCCTGGCTGATTTGTATGGCTAAAAGTATACTCCTGATGCTTGTTAATCTTGGGCTTGGTGGCCAGCAATCCTCCTGTTATAAAGCATTTCGTTCACAAAAAAAAGCTTAACAGCTTCATTAAAACTGAGTATTTTTTGTCAGAAGGGGATTGTGGAAACTTCTGTGCTTCCCGGTTCCATTTCTGATTTTCCTTCTGTTTTCAAAGAAAAAGCAGCCCAGAGTATTTTTGCACAGATGCTGCAGGAAAACACTCCTTTAAAATTTCCTGGAAAATATGCCCAGCATCCAGACTTCAGCCCAGTTCTTAAACTTCTTCATAAAATGGGCTGAGTTAGAAGCTGGTCTGAAGCACAGACTCCCAGGGAGTCTAGCTAGAATAAGGTTTTTTTTAAACCAGATTGAGGTTTTAAAATCAGATTGGTTAATTTAAACCAGACTGGGCCCAGCTTTTTGTCAGCCTCAGCAGTTTTGCCACACCTCAGGACCTTTTATCAAATCTATGCCTCAGCAAATTTAAATGCTAGTTTAACTGCAGTTGTTAGTTAAATGACAGTTAATTACATTCCTGTAGCTCAGATTAATCGCTGTAGCATATGAGTACCTTACACATTGGACAGGATGTATCTGAAATGTCTCTGGAAAAGCTGAGTCAGAGCAGCAGGTTTTCTCTTCAATGTGAAAACAAAGGGCAAATCTGAGCACAGGTCAGCTCTCCAGTACCATCCTCAGCCACGGGAGGTGGCTCAGCTGGGCTGGTCCTTACCTTCCCAGGGGGAGGATCAAGAACTGCCCCATGACACATAGGAGTGGAGCCCCAAAAGTTGCTAAAGTAGTATTATCACATTAAACAAGTGGGGTTTTTTACTACTATTATTAACGCTATTATGATTGTGCCAGTTTTTCCCACAAGTACCAAAGAGGAAGAAAACTCAAATTGTCCTAGTCTCCGTGTAAACTCCAATACACATCTTAGAAAACTGCAACTTCAGAAAGTTTACAGTTGAATTACATCAAGTGATTCCTATTTAATTTAAAATTAGTGCGATGGCTTTAGAATAATTGCACTGGAAAACCATCTATGCAAAACATTAATTCATATTTTTATTTATTTCATTTGGCAGTTTGTTTTGCTGCCTTCTCTTCACCCAGAATTATCAGTAGCCTGGCGACCCTCAAAGACCATCTGAGAAGTGGTACAGTTTTGGCAAGGGCTAAATCCTAGCAGAAGACTCTCTGAAACTCACTGCAAAGCTCTCCGTTCTGTCGCTCTACAGACCCCGCTTCACCATCTGCCTTGCGAACGGCATTTTTGTTGCAGTGTTTCACAATTTTTAAAATATGGTTATTACGATCCATAAACCGGCTTTCACAGAGATTATTAATTAAGTCCAAAATATTGTACCGACGTGCTTTGTGAAATATGGCTCAAACATCACAGCACTGCTGCTGTTAGAACCCATCTGCATAATATTAGATTGGAGCTGTAAGTTTTTTGTTTGTTGCAGGGGGGGAGGTTTGTTTTGTTTTCCCTTGTAGCAGCCCAAGAAGTAAAACCTGGAGCCTTAAAGTCAGGTGGATGAGATAAATTGAAACGGATCTTATTGCTCCCAAACACTCTCCTGGAAACAATGGCATCTTGACATTTTATCAGTCACTCATGCGGTCATTCTCAGCGGTATCAGCCAGAGCTTGAAGGATAGAGCCGTAAAGAAAGGATTGTCAGCCATAAACATTCCTCAAAACCATGAAAGCCACAAATGAAAGCTTAAGTAATGGAGGACAGAATACCCTTGATATTTCAACAATTACCTGCAACAACAGGCTTTGTTCAGAGCCCAGGCCATTTTTTCAAAAGCCTTTAGTTGTCACGGCCAGAATAGGATAGGGGAAAAAAAAAAAAAGAAAAAGGGGGAAAAAAAAAAAAAAGAAAAATAAGAGAAAAAGAGAAGGATCAAAATCTCTGATGTGAAAAGATAAACTTGAGTGGCTGCATATATGAGGAAGTTTATGGAAATTTTTCATTTTTTTTAAATCAAGATTTATTGCCAGATATTAGAATTATTAGGCTTGTAGTGAGATACTTTTTTCCCCTTTTTTTCTCCAAGAGATCATTAGAAAGACATTCACGCTGCTGAGCTGTTACCTCTGTGACCATTTCTGATGTCAAATTATGGAGGAAAAAAATGACACCTGCAAGTACATGGCAATTTAAGGAGCTTCAGTAACGGACAGAAGTGAGCAAGTGGAAAAGCAAAAGTGAATTCAACTTCATTACACTTTAGAAAAATATCATATTTTTGTGGAGGACAAAAAAAGTAGAAAAGCTAATTTTAAATAGTCTTTGTTGTGCCATTATTTTGGCAATTTAGGACTCACAGAAACTAAGTAAAATGTAGTGCTTGGTATCCAAGTCAACCCAAACTCTGGAGGCAACAAACATGAAAGGTTAAATGCTCTAGAAATTGCATTTGTAGAGTTTCTCAACTTAGGAGATTAATAGTTACTCAAAGCAATGGATAAATATTAGCGAAGGACCATTAGCAGAGAAAAACACATCAGTGAATCAGAGCTCCCCAGCTTATCAGATCAATTTTAAACAGGTTTATCTTGGACTTTTCTAGCACCTTAATGAGGAACAAATTGGTTTTTTACCCCTTTTTGTTTCCTGAGCCTTTGTTGATTTTTTGATGTTACCTACATACAACCATTAATATAAATGGGTCAGTGGCATAAGAGTGTTAATTCCCTCTCCCCTGCAGGTTCCTGAATACAGTCATTTTATAAAAGTTCCCTTTTATTACTCTGCTCATGGTCACCTAAAGTTTAAGAACAAATGAGTTACTGTTTAGTGATTCCTATTAATGGAGAAGAGACTGAGTAATGAACGCAAACAAGACCAGAAACAGGAAGGCAGCTTTTTTTTCCTTTTATATATATGTAGACAACAATATGAACAGCTAAGTTAGAGCTTGTACACTGACATGAGTGAGCCTGTGGCCAGAGAGAAAAGAATCACACCCTGTGTTTGCAAGCAAATATTGAACCCAAGCAATTGAACAGGAAAGCTCCATTTTACTTTTTAAACCTCCAGGAGATAGATTTAAAAAAAAAAGAAAAAAAAGAAGAAGAGAGAGAGGGGAGAGTGATATTTGAAATACTGTCCATGTTAAAGCAACAAAACACACTCATTGTACTTTATTAATGGTAGAGAAGAGAGCACGCTTTCTTAACTAAACTCGTCTGCTCACGTGTAGAAATCTGACTCTATTTGAAATGCCCCAGGCCATGCCACAGGCCTCTGACTGCCATCTCAGAAAACTACAGGTCCCCATAAATCCTGGACCACTTCTGACACTATGATGCAGATCTCTTAAACACCCAAGATTGTCTCAAATGATTTAAAGCACCCAGAGGAAAGAAACTGGAATGAACCTGGAAAGCTAAACCTTCCAAGACACACAGACACCTGCCTCTGGGCCAGGCATCTCATTGACTATTGACTTCTGTGGGCTTCAAATGGCATTTGGCACCTAAATGCTTCTACGGAGCTGACTGTATGATCTTTTTCCCTGGGGTATCTCTGTCTGGAGTTCGTAAAGTTGCTCTGCAAGCTGAGGGCTGGGTTTTGCTCCTGACCAACTGAGTAAACCTTCATTATCTATTACCCACCTTTGCTTTCATTTGGCATTGTATGAGTTTGGTTTATTTAAATTACTGCCTGCAAGGCTGAATTGCTCTATGGCACTGTTAACAGACCTTCAGACTTCTTTGGACCCTACCAAATGCTGAAGTAACAAAATAGTTTTCATGGCCTTTGGATGTTGAGATGCAGGTGGCCATTTTGGAAGAGTGCTGCAAGTTTTTTATGCCCTGAGGTGTCTGAGATTGAAAGTAGTTACTCTGTGCACCTGTAAATACTCTGTGCACATGCCCCACAACCGTCAGCACTTGTACGTCTCTTCGGTGAGGTACATCATGCAATCCCCTTCTACCCACGGACCTCACAGACTAGGGACACCTGCTCATCCTCCTCCCTTGATCCACCAGTCACATAAACCTGGCAGGTTCCTGCAAAAGTCTTACTTTGGATGAAGCAGAACTTTTTACCAAAAAATTCCTAACAGGCTTTGACATCAGTTCTTGGTTTGATACATGATTTGGATGTACAAGGTCTAACAGGATCATGTAGGAAGCTCTTTTTACACCAATTGCAGCTGACAAGCTGATGCAGCTGCCCTTATACTTTTTTTCTTATAATCGGAATTGTCTGAGTTCTGCGAATAATAATGCTGGCAAGTTTAGAGAGCTTCTTTTGGATTCATACATTCATCCCATTTTCATGACAAAACAAGTGCTTTTTGTGTGAATACTTCATGCTTTTATAGAGGGAAGAACAGAGTTACCATGAGGTTAAATGTTGCAGTGTAGGTCTGAGCAAGCTGAAATACAGAATAACATTTCTACTTCCTCCAATGAAATATGCATTTTATCTTCTATGAAGATGTGTTTCTTGCTAGTCACTGTCAGCAGGAGCCATCAACATAATAGTGTTTTGCTGACCTGTGAAAGAGCTTCTGGTAACCACTACTCAAGAGCTCCATTAAGACAGAATCGTTTAAGCTGATTCCATAACAATGTGAAACTTTTGTAAAATGAGGTTAGGAGGTTGATGCATTTTATATAACCAAATGCAACCATTTTGGGCCTGAACTTGTGAGATGCTGAATAGTCTCAACTTCCATTAACATTATAGACATGCTCAGCATTTTATGAGATCAATATCAATGAAATCTAGAATCTTAAGATAATGTTTTAGTTAGAGTAATAACAATGAAAGTGCACAGGAATTTGAAGACATTTCCTAAATAGAAGAAACAGAACCCATGGCATGTTTACTTGTTACTTGATGACAGTTTCTAGTTAAATCCTTGCCTTGCTTTGCCTTGCCTTGCCTTGCCTTCCTTCCTCCTCTTTAGTCTGGAATACTTCTTAGAGAATCTAGTAAAGTTAATCTGATTCATGACTTAATACATTTTTGACATTGTTTCTCAACAATCACCAAATATATTATGTGCTAATAATTACTCAGGCAGCTCTAGTTTTTATTAAGTAGAACATAAAACAGTCAGCCCATTAAACATGAGTGTAAGGGCAGTATCCAGTGCAGATGAATCATAACAGAAATCTACCCTGGAAAGAATACAGTGCAGTTCCCTGTTTTCTCAGGAAAGCTTATAATTTAGTCCCACATATAAATGTACTGAATGCTGTTTAAAGCCTTGTTGAGTCTAGTTGACTCCAACAGGAGACAAGTTCCAGGGACATATTTCACTAATAGATACAATCCTTATCACTTTTTCAGGGCTAAATATATTCATTTCTAGTTTATCCCTATCGAAAAGATCTTGGTGATACCAGTAAGGCCCAAGACATCTGAACCCATTGAGTTTTAGACTTCTTCTGGAAGATGTTCAAGATCCTCCACTCCTACTGCCTGCAGCAGGCCTGGACAGGCTCCACCAGCCAGATCAGAGCTAGGATGCCTTCAAAATTAAATTCCATCAGTGTAAGTGTAAGCATCACTGCTAAGAAGCAAGTTAAATAATAGTTTATGGGAAGTTATAGACAATTTCCCAAAGAAATTCTTTCCTCTTGAAACTCCTAGGACTTGAACACACAAATCCCTCCTCTTTCTCAGGCTATTTATCATTTTTAGAGGCTATAAATTATACACACCAAGCACCAATTTTATACACCAACAACCATAACAATGCAGTTGCTAAACAGAACACTCTGAAGGGTACATTCCCCTTTCGAAAAGGAAAAGAAAGAATAATAATGCAATGCCTAGGTCTGCAGTAACATTTTCCATTCAAAAATCTGAAACTGGTTATAAAGGGGCCATTAACCTCATTAAACACCTGTGAGACAGGAATCTAGCTATTATCTTGATTGCTTTCCATGAAGAGGGGGAGGGGGGAGAATATCTTAAGTTTGTATACCTTAAGGGGACTTTTGCAAATGTTTTCCACTCTTCCTACAACTGGTTCAACTCCAACAGTTTTAAGCAAATTCAAGAGCAATGTATTGATTGTTCTGAGCCAAGATAGATTACATTATATATAACATGCTGACAGCAACACTGGATAGATCAGGCTCCTAACACCAACCGACGGACTGTTGTTAGTATTGCCATTAAGTTAATTCATCGAGTGGAGAGGTTGTCCCACAGAAATCAAAGGTGTGTATCACCAGCTTCTCTCAAGCCAGGGATTCACTGACAGAGTTTGGGGTCTTCCACTGCCTAGAAAGCAGTACGTCTGTCTCTTAGGAGAGCTTGTCACCAGTTGAAGGTGGTAAGTCACCCTCAACTCCCTGCCAAGGGAGACAACCTGAGCGAAGGGGGGCAACTCGCAAACCCAGGGCCAGCAGGATGAAACCCTGAAGACACACTCTGCATCTCGGTTTTCCTTCTGGCTAGCTCTTGGTGATTGCCACCTAGCCAACTTCTGGATCACGGCTCAGAGCTAACCATCTCCTTCTAGTCACTGAGCAGCTACTATGATCTGGGACACATGTTGGGCCAGGTTTAGGCTTTTGGGCCTGGTGTCTAGCTGGAAATGCCTACAGCTGAGCTTAGCAGCCTGAGCTTCCACTGTATTCAGCAGTAATTCAGTCAGTAGCATATGGAGCACTATTGAACCCCCCCTAAAGTGGACACTGGCGTTTGCCTAGGAGTAGCTGACCACCAACGGTATCAACAAGTTCAAAGAAAACCTCTTAAGACTCCATTGACTGTACTGTAGTGACTATGACAGACATATAGATGCACAGCACATATGGAAATATTTACATCTAGGGGTAGATCTGAATTTTACCCTGGATTGCACTGCTGCTGGCAGGCATCTATTTTTTCAGATACCGAGATGCCCAAGTTAGCTGTCTCAGTCTTTCCCTGTGTGCTTATAGTCTGTGTGACATTTTGTCTCCTGCTTTTGCTTTATTAACAGTATTTTTTACAAAGCTTCCTGGACACATAGGCCTCAAGAGGCTCAGCTGCTTACTTGGGGTCACCAGTACAGAAACAGAATCCAAATGTCCTGCACCCTCTGCCCCCAAATCAGTAAGCATCACTTCCACATGTGGAAGACATGTTGTCCATCAGAGTTAGCTTATTTTCCAGAGAAAGTCTCCTCCGAAATGTCTCTCTGGCTGTCTCCAGAAGCTGGTCATCTCCATTTGAAAATCATTCAGCTCAACTCTGACACTGCCACTGGCTTAGGGATGTCATGCCGTATTGAGGCTTGCTTATCTTTCAAATTTGTTACTTCCTCTCTTTTTAATACTACATGTGGATGGTTACAAAGCCTTGGGAGATTATAAATACGATATATTCCCCTAGAAATACATAAACTAATAAGCCATTTCCTACATACCTGGAGTTTAAGTAATATTTAGGTCCAGACAGTAGTCAGGAGGAAATTTCCAATTTTTGTTTTGCTTCATAACAGTTATGAAGGTCAGTCTTTGCTCACCCTCATTACCAAGCAAATTTCCTGATAAATGTCAAAATTGCAGCATATGCAAAATGTCTGTTGCTTTACTTGTTTCATCAGTTTTCAGCTCGAGAGATATATCCTATGTGGTGAGTCTATTAAGGGAGTTTGGTGTTGAGGGATGTGATAGACTGGTTCCCCAAACTCCAGCATAGCTGTTGTGATAACAGCTGTACATGCCATGAGTCAGAGCACCTCTGAAGCTCTAAACAGGCAAGCGAGACAAAAGATGAGAAACAAAATGTCCACAGAGGTACCTGGCCAAAGTTATAGGATAGGTCAAGGGGAGAACGAAAAATGGATCACAAATCTCTCAGGTTGTACTAAGTGTTCTTGCCACAAGGTGAAATATGAAAAGGACTTGTTCATCTAGCCTTTCTATTTCAGTACCTATCACTAGATGAGATTCTCCTACCCTTTGTCCACACTAATTATACAGTATTGAAGTTCCTGAGGTTTCTTCTGGACTTTCAGAATTCAGAATGAGGTGCGAAACAAAGTGAACCAGAAGGAAAATCCATTTGCTTTATCCTTACTGCAGAGATGTTCACAGGAAACACGTGTCATCTGCTGATTTTCCCCAGTGAAGGCTACATCACAGTTTTGCACTGTGTTCTTAAACAAAAATGAACCTGCAGCCTACACTCTGCTTTTCTCCCTCCCACCCTCCAAATGCATGTAAAACCCTGAAGAGTGTAGTTTTTGTTCTGTGTAAATATGCTTACCTGGGATATGAATTCAAGTCTGAGCTGTGCTTTGCTTGATCTGGAACTCACTTTGCCAAGAGGATGCAAACAAGAACATACAGGTGCTGACAGTTCTCCAATGCCATTTCCACAAATCCTCCTCCAGGGACAGATAAATAATGAAATAACTCAATGGGAAATAACACTAACGCATCTCAGCCCACAGAACCACAGGATATGCACCAGACACACATGGGTGAATGCAGAAACGCTGAGAACATTTAGTAACACAGATAGGACTTTGGAAGTCCTCATGCTTGTCTAGGCTAACTGAAGCGTAAATCTGGACTAAATGGAGCAACAGTGATGCAAACTGTCATAACAGATTGAGAACCAGACTCGGAGCTCCTACCATCTACCTGTATGATAGGAAAAATCTTCATCATTTCTGTATCAAGACATATTTCTTCATATTTCTCTTTCAGATGCCTACTCTGCTTGTTTTAGTGGTGCTGAAATGCAAAATATTCATCTTACATTTTCCACAGCTGACTCTCATTCTGCTAATTCAGTTATGCAAGACTTGATCCAAATAATTCCTCTCTCTACTTTTTTTTACTACTTTGCTGATATTTATAGCCAGTCTTTATGTCTGAGACTGTCTGTGAACTGAGTTTGATCAGGCAAGTTTTTACTCCCAAGACTGTGCTGCTGAATTAGCATGGTAGGGTGTGCTCTCAGCTAAGTGCATTAAGTAAAACAGCATAACAGCATGCAGCATCTTAGACTTGTAGCGTACAATTTCCTCTCCTGCCCAGAACTTATCAGGGAGATCTATTAACATCCTGCAAGCACAGGATTTTTCCATTCAGTTACCATTGCCTTCCCTATTCATTACTAGCATGCTATTAACCATTTCAACCACTGCTCAGCATTGAGCTGATGTTTTCAGAGAACTATCTAAAATTATTTGAAGATTGTCTTCCTGATTGTTAAGTAATTCCTTAAAGATCTTTATAAGTACTATAAGAATATAATTTTTTTTTTCCTTTTTTAGTAGGTAACTTGGACCCCCCTAGTTATAGGGGGACCATATACCGCTACAGACTCAGATATGATCTCTCAGACTTCTCAGACACATTAGGGTCTCTAAGACCGATGATTTAATCCTTTTTATTGACAGGATTGACTTTGGTTTTCTCTAAGCAAAAGACAACTGCAGGACCTACAGTCATGTGCTGCAGTCATTAAGCTGCATGTCATCCTCCTCTCCCCACTCGAGGGTTGTCTGTTGACTCCACTCTTCCCAGCCAGGGAGATGGCTCTGATTTTAGACAATGTCGTCAGTGGCCTTATTTTTTGTCATTGGCTTTAGATATAACACATCTCTTTTAGTTATCCAGTAGCATTTTTTTGCTGCTAGAATGGCTATGGAGCAAACTGTAGGTTTCTTTCTGATATGATACCTGTTGTTCTTTGGGAGGTTTTCTGATTTTTATGTAAGACTGCAGTGTCCCACTCAGATCTGCCTTTAACAACAAGAGGCAGGAGAGGGTCTTAAACTTCTTAAAACCAGCTTAAAAGGGAAATACTTTTCATACAGCAGCTCTTCAGTTTTCATATGGCTCTTGCTCATTGTGCTTTGATCCTATTGACACTGAATGCTCTCTTGCTATACCTCAGTGTGATATAATGGAAGGAACACCATGTGGTAGTCTGCAGAAAAGTCGATTAAACTAGCAGACATAAAACTGCAAACAGCTTTTACGCGTCACTAATGGACTGGGACCGCTTGGTTTTTATGATAGCTCAGAAAACCTTACACACCTGAGGTGCTGTAAAAATGAGTAACAGTTAAAAACAGGAAGAAATGTAAAGGATGAGGTGCAAAGCTAGATGTTTGTTGGCATTAGCTGTTCAACAATGTCAGACCATGGTATGTTTACAGGTACAAACAAAATGAGCTCTCCTTCTCATGGGAGAACTGCCTTTGTCCCAAACGTACCCCAGAAACTTGGTGATCAAAAATTTTACTGTTAATGGAGTCCCTTTCTATCTGTTAAAAAGAGGGAATGGCTTTGGTCAAGAGGGACATTTAAATTGTAGGTTCAATGTTTGGCTAACTAAGGATGTGATTTGGCACTTTCCTCCAAGTTAGCAGAAATACCAGTCACTAAATATTTCCCTACATTGTGTTTAGCTCTGGCTAGTGCTGTCTGCCTTTGCTTTCAGACCCTCAAAGCTTTTTGCCTCATCACCATCTCGCCACATGTAAGTTCTGCATGGTGCTATTTCCCCTTTTAGGGCCCAGGACTCAGAAGGACAAAAGTTCTGCAAAATCCTTTTCTCCTATCCTCAACTGGCAGACACGTGGACTAATTCTCCAAGATGAGCTTAACAAAGCAGTATCAGAGAAATGACAAGTCTCTATAAATGATGCTCAATACTGCAAATTATATGCCTGAAAAATCACTTGATCATTAAACAATAGAAGATACCTTCTGTGAAATAAATAAACCGTGAAAAGAGACGGCAAATCTGCAATTTAAGATTAATATGGTCTGAACAGTTCGGGAAGATGTTGGCCAAATGCAAAGCTACTCTGTGCGTCATACACCTTTGAAAGATCCTGTCCCCAAAGCAAAGCTGAAGTCAGGGCTGACACCTGACTCATACCAACAGGGAAGACAGAGAAATCTCCAATGCTGGCTCAACTAGGCAGAAGACAGCGGAGTTTTTTATGGCAAAATCTTTTGGCCATCATAAATTCTCATGCTCTGTACCTGGATACCATGGTGAATGGCGATAGATTAGATCCATTTGTCATTTCTCCCCAAGTCACTGGGTTAAAAGAACGTGACACTTAGAAATCTAGTCACGAAAAAATAAAAACTCTGTGATGTCTTCTTAATAATCCTGGCCATAGTTGGAAGAAAAAAGTTAACTTGCAGATAGTATAGCTCAATTAAATAGAAAACACACAACCTAAAGAAAACCCAACCCTAACTGCATAGCTTTGACCTAAAATGAATCAGGTTTGATCTTACCGGGCTGGGCACCAAAATATATATTCTATTATTTTCTATCTTGCTGTGGTGATTAATGTAAGAAATGTTTCATGCCAAGTTAGTTTTGCCTGTAGTGTCCTCAGATTAAAGGAAAATGGAAATAGCATCTCTGTCAGAGTGGTTGCACAGTGTTCTCATCCCCTGAAGGAAACCCAGGCTCTGCTGACTAAGAAGACTTCAGCTTTTGATCATGAGTTATTGGATATCGACCCGTCATTCAGTCGGGGTTGCAGACTGACTGTCCTGAACTGAAAGGGTTGGAATCAGATCACATCCAGGGGGAACAGCTCTCCCCGCAAAACTTCCTTCCCATGTAAATCAAGCCTACAAATAGCAACTCACGTTTGTCAGACATTCATCAAATGTGACATGCTTCATGGAGCCAGGCCACAAAAACACAGGAACCTGTCATAATAACCTCACACAAGACAGTAGACAATCCTGATGCTGTATGACATGCCAGGTAGCAGGTATCATGCTTCCCGAACAGGTGAATGTAAAACTCGATCTCGTAGAAAGAGAAATTGTCACTCATAAATTGAAAAAAAAGACGACTATCTGATCCAATTAAAATGTACATTGATTACTGTCAGGTTGTGGAAATGCTGACACACAGGGATTGATCCTGCTTGGAGATGTTGCATAAAGCAGCAAGCCTCAAAACTGAAAGATATCGGTCTTTCCAAACCCACAAGGAATAGCTGTTAAACCCAGGCAAAAAAGTTCTCCAAAGTTAGATATCTCAGCCTATCACTTAAAAGCACTACTGGTTTGGGCAATGATAATCACTATTTTTGTTATTTTTCAGTACAGCATGCTACAATTTAGACACTTTGGTACACTGTCAGCCCAATTCACTGATCCTCCTGCAGTAAAGGGCAGTCTGCAAGACTTGGGGCTATATAAGGACCAACTCAATAAAACACAGAAGACAAGATAAGGCGAGCAACAGTAGTCAGTGTCTATTCAAGCCCAGCTTGCTTCAACGATACAGCAGGACTGTATCAACAGGTAACACAAGGGGAAGGTTTTGAGATGTAGCTGAAATCAACAACGAAAGAAAAGTAAAATAAGATAGAACTTTTCAAACAAAGGATGCTTTTAATGAAACTGCCTCCTTTTCAAAACTAGGGAACGGCTTTGGAGAAAACTATTTTGCCCCATAATGATTTGTTTCTTCTCAAAATTTTCCCTTTTTTAAGTGGACTTTTCCTCCCTCCACCTTTTTTTATATCCTTCTTTCTATCTTTCATCCTCCCACTGCCCCATTTTTCCCTAGGGGAAATAAGAAATAAAATCAGGAAAATGAAATTACAGCTGAACACTTTTAATAAAACTTCCATGACAAAAATATCAAATAAACAAAAAATAGTCTGATTTGCAAAGTCAGAAATTTAAATGAAAATAAAATATTTTGTTCGTTTAGTAGATTTACTGGAAAACTCCCATATCCAGTATCAAGTTCCTTTATTTTCTTGTCCTAAAAGAAGGATGGATGTGTTTGGTTGTTTGTTGAATGTTTTTTAAAGCTTGTTTTTCCTATACACCCGCATGCCAACTTGATTATGTGTTGTGAGAAAAAGCCAAATAAGGATCTAAGTATAGATAAGTCCATGGTACACACACTGCTGAGATGAAAATACAATAGGTGAAGGCTCCCAGTGAGTGGTCCAGGTCCCCAGTTGAATGTGGTACTGTCACATATGTGGACGTTTTAGTGCCAAAGACAGTATAAAACGATACCTACATTTAGGTACCCAAATGGTCCCATTGGATACTACTCAGACTGTAATTCCTTAGGTAAAATTACAAGGATTTTCCTTGTATCAGTTCATTCACCTTCAAAAAATAAAAGAAAATTAGTATCTCTTGTGCATCACTTGGAAAACTCTATTTAATCCATTGAAAAAATTATAGACAGAAAGTATTAAAATACATTGACCTATCTATCTAATGTATTGGTACATTTTAGATCAGTAGATGAAGTGATGCTATACACCAGGAAAATATTCCAATTGACTGGCCAGAAGGAGTGTAAAACTCAGCCTTCCTCTGGAAGAAATCATGACTGCTCAACTTTATTTTATCTCCTTTAGCAAAATAGTTAATTGCTATAGTAGGTAACAGTTTATAGTTGATTTTTCAGGTAAAACAATAGATTTAGTAGTTTGCTGACAGAAATTTTTGCCCTTTTGATGGTCAAGTTCTAAATTACTGTGACAGTCATTTCATTGACAATGTGTGACAGTACTACATGGTCAGAGATGGGTAACAGTGCCCATCTAGTTTATGTACACCTACATAGTCTGTGAGCTAGAACTTACAAACCTCCCAAAACTGCAAGTCACCTTGGAAAAAAACTCCACATAGAACTTCACATAGGCACATCCTTCTTCTTAACACAAGACATAAGAGATCTTCTATACCGTGACAAAAAAATGAGAAAAAAACCCCCTGCATTATTGACAATTTGCAGCTGGAATGAGGTGCCTTATGATTAATGCCCTGTGAGGAGGATGCTGTAAACAAAACATTATTTTGTATTGTAAATAAATGGGTCTGCTAAGTACCGTGTAAATCCCCGCAGGTACCAATGGTCCGTAGCTCTGACAAAAATGCATTTGGAGAGCACTTAGTGTCAAAAAATCCCATCTCTTGGTGCCAAAGGGTTAAGAGTCTCTCCAAATCAGAGGATAAACTCATTAAAATGGGCCATTACTGGAGGAAGAAGAAGCCCCAAGACTCCTTCCCCATTTCTTTGCCAGGTTAGCAGGAGGAACCAAAGAGCATAATACAAGTTTGAGTGCACATAAAACAATAGTAAGCTCCATAAGGAGTGAGGATTCCAAAGTAAATAGAATACTGAAAGTCAGCAGAGGAAAAAGTTAACTTAATATAAAATACTTGACCCTCAGGTAAGGCATTAAGATGCTGTTTTGGCAGCCAGAACTGATAGCAGACTTGCTGAAAGGGTATTGGCTTCAGAAAGAAGACAAATACAATCCTAATCCCTTTTTCCTGCCACACACTGGAGATGAGTGAAACCCAAGGGGGAAATTCTTATTGCAGCAAATAGGTGCAAGTCCAGAGGAAAAATTAAGTCAACTTGACAATTTACAAATTTCCTTTCAAGCATGAAAGGTGGATGAAAACAGAAGGTTATTTTTAAATCCAAACCACAGTATTTTGTATCTGTTAATATCACTGCCAAAGAATAAGGGACACAGGAAAAGAGTTTGTAATGAACCCTAGCTTCATCTCACTGGAACGAAGCCAGGACAAAATAACTTTTGTCAGACAAGCAATATTAGAAAATCTAATACAAGGAAGAGACATTTTTCCTTCTTCGCATCAGGGGCAGTGAGACCTGGCAGTTTATCCACAGCTTTCTGGGTGAAGATGCAAACCAAGGTAAAAACTGCTTATCCCTGACTTTGCTGGGGTAAGGAATATACAGCACAATGTTCCTCAGGAAAAAACAAACAAACAAACAAACAAACAAACAAACAAACAAAAAACCAACACCATTCCTTTGCTGTTTGCTTCATGTTCCTCCTGATTTACTCCCCTGCAGACAAAAGAGGATTGGGTATAATCAAAGTTCGCTATCAGCATACCTGTACTATTCCACAAATGAAAGACCTTGAGCTTTGTGGAAAATACCCATACTCTTAGGTGGGCATCTGCTTAACTCTTATGGACCTTTAACATGTGTTTTGAAATGCTCAGGCATACCAGGACCTAGCAGTATTAAATCTTGCTTTTGTAGATGGAAAAATTGCAATCCATGCTATGTTACAGTGAATCGATTGCACAGATCAAATTATATCCTACCCACTACATAGAGCCAGATACTCTCTGACCCTGAATCTTGGGCTCAGGTGTTCCTGCCTCCCTTCTGACATCCAGCAAGCTCCACTTCCACTGTTCATTTTGGGGGTGGAAAATAGCCCCCTCTCCAAATGCATTGTGGTTTGGGTTTACCTCAACATAAGCATGATAGTGCCAGTGAAGATTATACCTGGGGCCAAAATAGCTACTTTGGGGATGAAATACAAACTGCTGAAATCACATCCTTCCTTGATGTTCCAAAAAGTGGTTGTTTGACTTTTTTTCCCCCATTCTAGAGCCAGACGTCTCTTCCTGTTGAGTGAGGAAATTAAAGCAGACCACTCTGTTCAAGAAGCTGCACAAGGTCTAGGCACATCCACCTGCCATGAAAGCATGCTCTACAATGAGAAAAGATCTGATGCTGAGGAGCAGAGAAATGCTGGAGGAAAGAAACTGCATCTCAGGGACTGGAAGAAGGAGTTTTGTCATTCCTTTGTTGCTTCTCACAGAGGTCAACCAGGTGGAGAAACACGTCCCTTCCTAGGAGCAGTCTGTGAACTTAAGGCTGAAGCTGTGGAGAGTTTTGCAGAGATAATTGCCTGGAGGAGAGAACATCAATTAAAATTCTGAAATGGAAAACATCACGGTGGCTCATAAACAGACGTTTAAATGTCTCTGTCAGCAGATATGCTGGATTATCGTTTGCTACCTCAGATAGCAAAAGGATGACCAGCCAATAAATACAACAAAATTCATGCCTAACCACAACAAAATGCTACTGGAAATTTCCACACTAAGAAAAGAGTCCATCAGATGGTATTTTTTAATGATTTTTCTCAATGACTTATACTTGATTTATAGCTGAGTACTATATATATGTACCTGTATATGTATATGTATATGTGGGGTCTTGTGTTATATAGATAAAGTTAATTACACAATTGCTACCATGAATTGCACTGTAATGCTATTAATATACAGAAAGTATTTGCAGGATTGGGGCCTAAACTGCTACCTCATGCAAATTTTCCCCAAATCCCAAATTATTCTTTTTGAAATACTGCTCTTCTTTGACAGCACCTAATTAGAGAATTGCTTGGTGGAGAGATCTATATGACTATCTATATGAGTATATAAATATTCATATAAATAAACATATAAATATCTACAGATGAATATATAAATATCCTTACATAGAGAGATTTCAATAAGCATTAAAATACATCTTGGTTCCAGCAATGTCAACAAAATTATAACTAGGATGCAGAACAAAATTTCGGTTGTTTTGGTTTTCAAGATTTGTGGGACCAAATTCATCCTCTCTAATTTCATATATTTAGTTAATCGCTGTAAGTTAGGCATTGGTCACCCTTGAATTTCTCTATAGTTGAGAAAGAGAAAGAGAGGAAGCTATTATTTGAGAAGGTGACTCTGATCTTTTTTGGGTTCAATCACCCTCTGGAGGTGCCTATTTTATCCCCTGCCTAAGCAGACAATATAGGATTACTTCTTATTTAGCATGCTGGCTAAAAAGCTAGAAGTCGAATTTGGTCCCTAGTTCCAAATTCCTTGATCAGCCAAACAAAACACTGCCTCTCCTTATCTGGTGCAGATCAGTAGGAAAGTGTTTGAAGTCAGCAAATTTAGCCTGATTTGCACAGTGGTTTACCTCATCTTGGGACAGGCATCTGAGACTGTTGCCATCAATTCTAAAGGTGTCAGCCTAACATGACTAGCCTCAGACGTTAATGTAGCACCTGAAGCTACACGAGATGCTCCCGTCCCTCCTCTTTTTGTTATACGCGTGTTTCCGCTCATCTGGGTGAAGCTCAGATTTCCTTGCAAAATCATCTCTTAAAATTCAAGCACCGCTAGGATGAAACACAGCAGGTTTTTATCAATTGCTAACAACACTGTACCTACCGTTCAGAACAGAAGATGATTTAAGTCTGAGCTAGACACCTAGGCTCCATCACAGATAATAGAAAGAGGTAAACATCTTCAGAGGGCAATTAATCCGCAGGTTCGCTCTTGCTTTTGGCAAAGTGAAAGTCATTTTGGGGTGGATATGAAATGTAGGACTATCTTGCAACAGTGATAAATATAAGGAGAGGTGCTACAAGACAAGAAGAGTGAAGATAACAGTACAGCTGCTAAACACCTGACCTAGGAGTGTACAGGCTGGAATTCATCTCATCCAACCTCATCCACTTAAAAGATCATCATCAGATCCAAGTTAATCATCTAGGCTCCTTTCTAGTTGATGGAGAGAGACAGTATGACCAGAGGGTCTATTTACCTGGTATCCACTATTGGTAGGCTGAAATACCCATGGCCTGTGCCAGCATTTGCCATCAACTTCAGCAAAACCCTTGATAACTAATTACTAGGTGCCTTACTTTTAGTCATCTTCAGTGAGGTGAGATGAATTCCTTACCAGATATTTCCTGTGGAGGCATATTTGCTTAATTTGACTGTTGAGTTGGGAACTGACCACAGTCCTTCAAAAATTCTTCCATGTTATAGGCTCAGGGAATGTAATGTCTGGAAAAAGAGTATTAGCTCACCTAGCCCAGCCACTTGGCTATCATCAGCTATTTACTGCCACACAATTGTAACTCTATTAAAACAAGTCACTTGGTTTTGCTTAAACATAATCTGTATTTGGCTACATTTACTTTTCAGTCTTGAACTGAAGACATCAAAAGCAAGCGAATTCCCCTCATCTCTGTAGTTTGTCCTGAGAGTTAATTCCCTTCTCCACTATAAATGTGCACCTTTTCCCACTTTTGAATTTGCCTGGCTGCCAGCCACTGACTCTTGTTAAGACTTTATCTTCAAGATTCAAGATCCTTTTACAACCCAGCATGTTTCCCTTAGGAGGCAACTTGCACATGGTCACAAAGGAAATACATAACAGAGCAAGGAACCAAACCTTACACTCTGAAATCTCAGGATAATGCCCAGAATATCAGCTCATCCATGCTGTTGACAGCACTTTGGAGAATGGGGATGGATAATGGTTACTAATGCAGCACGCAGAAAGGGTTTTACAGGTGAGACTGTGAGAAAGGGCAGCACTACCTCTGCCTCTTCCAGTCATGCACAGACCAGTACGTGGCAGCTGGGGCACAACAGAAGAGACCTGGTTATACAGAACACGAATTGCTCAGGAACTCAGCAATGTATGGTTCTAGCCTCTCCTGAAGTAGACGGTTTCCCACAAATCTGCTTCAACCTGTTGCTAACATAATAGCAAATGTCTGCCTTGATTATCCTTGACTTTCATGGACCAGATGATGCTATCTGCGACATTGCAAGCACCAGGTGCCCATGAACCTGGCATCCCTCCTCCTCCAGCTTCCAGTCCCGGCACCCTGAGGTTGTTGTGGCAAAGACCCATGAAAGGGCATGCAACTTTTACGGAAAGTGGCAGATTTCAAACATGAGAAAGCACCTTCCCCCTCCCTGGAACTTCACCTTGCTGTTGTGAACTGAAGCTCTGCTCTCTGTCTGCTGCAGCCCCACATAAAAAGAAAATTGTTTCTCATAAATTAGTTCGGAAATGCACATTGCATGTTAATTGTAAAATAAACAGTTTAAATTCATTTCATTGAGCACAACATCGGAAAGAAAATGAGCCAACTGCAGTAGATTATTTTTGTTGGATAGGTTTCAATCATCTTTACTGATGCCCTTCATTCTTCTCCTGATTACCATCACTAAAAACCCCCATAGCAAATTTCATCTGAGTATCTAAAAATAGAGATATTTATAACTTGGCTGTTTTTGTCTCACGTCTCTCCTCCCCCTTTCCTCCTTGCATTTCTGATCAGACTTATTTCAGACCCTGGTGAAATATGTAAAGCACCCATGCGAGGACCATGTATGGAGGGGAATCTGGGGGCTTTACCACCTTCTTTCCTATCTCTACCAGAGACAGCCGAAGCAGTAGCCTCAGTCTATTCCCAGTGGCTCTGCCAGGGGTTGTTGTCCCATGAGACTTGCTCTCAGCTGCTTATTTGAACGCTGCTTATCGTCATTCAGATTCAGCCAGGTTAGCAGAGTTCCTAATCAGACTGGTTAAGCTAACCTTGTTCATTTTCACTAAAAAGAGAGTGAAGCGGGCAACACAAATAGTCCATCCAGCAGGCCAGCAAGTGCAGAAGTGAACAGACAGGGTAGGACAGGGAGCAGCAACTTCTTCAGCTAGTTGCACTACAGCCACGGCGATGTGTGATCAAGGCCTTAGTGCAAGTCCTCATTTGGAATAAAAGTGGCATAGCTCTGTTGACTGCACACTGATGAGGAGACAGCTGATAAGGTGGATGCAAAAAGAGCAAGTTTCACAAGTCTCAGAGATGGGTGAATGTCACCCTTATGAGTTTCTCTTTGATCTTTTGGTTGACATCCCCAAAATTAAGCAATTCATATTGAAGCCAGGAGTCTACATGTTGAGCCTACATGATCACTTGGTAGGTTGTAAGTCATACCTTAAGGCACAAGATAACTTGAAACTTAGCCCAGGCTTGTTTAAAATTCAGCTCAGGTTCATAAAACTAAAAACCTCAGTGAACCCTGTGAACTTGGCTCAATTTTAGGGTTTGAACAGTCCAGGTCTGAACACATTTAAAATACTTTTTTTTCAAAAGCAGCCTGGGCAACAACTGAAAGCCTTGGGAAAAGTTCCTCTGCATAAGAAAATAGCTAATGCATCAAGTTATGGTTTCTTAATGGCATTCAATTAACACATCACCGTTGTTAGTTGATTAAAAATTAACTGTGAATACACATTTAACATTTAGTACTTACAAATGTTCCTTGATTTATTAAAATTGTCAGGAGTTAAGGAGTCTTGGGATAAGCAGGAATATTTTCTTCGCCTATTTTGGTAACTCTGTAATGAAGCAAGCAGCTTTTAATAGAGAATGCAGACTTGCTGAAAACTTTTCTGTAAAGCACATTATAAATCATTCTTCACATATTAAATACGCACTTTGCTCAATTCATGCTGTTTGCAAAAACATGTATCGGCTAGCAGCAGTTGCACTAGAAGAAACCCCCTTTTCCAGCAGTGCAAAAGAAGGGAGTTTTGTTCAGAAGATTCCTTCAGGAGCACAGCTGAGTTTCCACTCCTATTTGTGTTTGCTAATGGGGAATCTTCTCCACACTGACTTTTTGGATTGCACTCCTCAAACGGATGCCACCATGGGCCTTTTGCTGCACGGCCTCCCGGTGCCACTGCTACATCAAGAGGGCAAAAGATGACTGTGGTCGGGAGGAAGCAGGAGGAGAGCCGTGCTCAGGAGAAACACAGCCACGTGCTGGACAGTGATGGGCATCCTCTGCACGGAGGGTTTTCAAGAGACTGGCAATCCCACCCAGCTCTGGTGTTACTTACAGGACCTGTCGATGCAGCCAGCCTGTATTCCCTACCACCCGACTCCAGCGACGTTCCTCCTCTTACGTGCGATCTCCCTAAATTTGAACATGTCAGTACAGATGCTGTACACAGGGCTGACTCTGACTGCACGTGCGGTTACTGCAATCGCATGTTCAAATAGACATTTAAGCCTCTGAAGAAATATTTGTACTCTCAGATGTGGCTAATGTGTTTATTGAACCAGGTCCAGGCAATGACAGGCATGAGGACACTGTGGAAATAGAAACAGTCCAACCAAGAAGTAGCAATAGCAGTGCAAAGCACTCAACATTTCAGCTAAAGAAGTCAGGAGAAAAGAGGCCTTTCCTCCTACCTGAGCACTGACATTTCAGGTCTGCCTGCTTTAGTCCACAATTGTGCCTCTCTGATTAAGTGTGTGACATATGGATGCAGATCACGAAAACAAGACCCCTACAATGTGAGCATTTGGTCACCCTGCTCGTGAGATACTGACAAAAATCTTTTAAACACAGAAGTTGGTTTCCAGCACTATAATTTTCTGCCTTTGCCCTCCCACAT
The DNA here is from genome assembly GCA_035590195.1 of Aviceda cuculoides. Classification (NCBI taxonomy): domain Eukaryota; kingdom Metazoa; phylum Chordata; class Aves; order Accipitriformes; family Accipitridae; genus Aviceda; species Aviceda cuculoides. The sequence continues at coordinate 76,486,169 of JAVJGG010000074.1, forward strand.
TGCTCTACCCTCAGTATAACACAAATATAAATGAGAAAAAAAAACAGAAAAAAAAAAAAAGCAGGGAAAAAAAAAGCTTGGGAGCACTTTGTATCACGTCCCCCTCTGACTTGCTCCCGGGAAATGCAGCAGTGTTTTTCCCTAGTTCTGAACCTAATGAAACTCTTGTCATGATGCGGGGATTAATCTGATTATTTATTATTTGCATTAGGATGATACCATCTGCCCTTCCCTCCCCTCTCTTCTCTTCTTCCCTGCATGATTAGAGATCTATTGTGTTGAGCAAGATGGGTACCGTGTTAAGAAAAGGTTGTTATCCCTTTTTCAAGGAAGGGAAGTGAGGTGGGGAGAATTTCATTATTTAGATGGAGTTTGCTGAAGTACAGTCAAAAGCATCCTATCCATTTCTGCGGGCTCTGGATCAGGCTCTAAGCATAAGCCTGCTCTGCATTAGACATGACTGTGAGATAGAGATTTAAACTGGCTCCAAAATAGCTAAGCGTCTGCACTGCAGCATCGCCACCTGAAGAGATGCTAGTTCTGGCTGTAGGAGCAGACTGGCCATCCCAGCTTGGTGCTGGTAAACTGAGGTCCGGCAGCCTCCTCATTCAGAGCTGGCTCAATGTACAGCGCTCCAGGGTGTATCCACCAAATATGACCACGAATGCCCAGGATAACCTTTCTCAATTCACCCAGGAAGCAGTAAAATCAGAAAATAATGCTTCTATTCATAAACTCTACTTTACCACTGTCCAGTCTTAAAGTACATCTGTCATACTGATAAAACAGGGTTCAGGAGGAATCCAAAAGTAAGACATAGCTTTCACTTTTGTCTCTTCTCAAGTCTTCTGCCATATTTAGTATGTCCTTCATCATGTCTAAAAATCCAGTTTATCCAGTGAGAAACCATTCCTTAGGAAAAGGAAAAGCACTGCTTTATGATACCAACAGTGGAACTCCTAAATGGTCTGCCAGAAGTGCTTTTTAGTGCTTATTTTTAAAATGAAGAACTTTTTATCCAGAAGTTCTCAGAGAAGTTCTTAAAGACATCTAGATACTTAAAGATACTAATAAATGGTAACTGAACTAAAAAAAAAAGATGCTTCTCTTCTGCAGAAGTTAATGGGAATGAAATACCTAAAAACTTGAAAATCTTCCTTCGCATCTGCTGATCTTTAATCTAAGCATCCTTGAAAAATCTGAGTCTAGCATGCACTTAAAAATGAGATCCCATTGTGCATGTCTGACACTCTTAACTGTTGAAGTATTTTGCTAGCATTACTTACAGTCAATGATGCCCCAAGACAAAGCTAGCACTAAAAAACCCTATTACCAAGTGGGGACGCTGACTTTCACACGGTTAAAAGTGCATGAGCTGATGACCAGACTCCCAGAGCCTCTCCAGATACACCCTACTCTATTAACTAGACCAGTCTTGTCTCACCATCTTCCCGCATGAACCACATCATTGTTGTTACCGGCATTTACTCCTTAAGTCTGAGCCTGACATTCTTCAAGAAAATGAAGGGAAAGGGCTTACTCACCCCAATGCTCTTCATGTAAAGAGTATGACAGAGCTTATGTGCCTCAGAGACAGAGAAGGATCTACCCAGGCAACAAAGAAATCTCACAGAAAGCAGGTATTTGTCAGGTTGTGAGATAAAAGGCTCATTTCCACACACATGGAGGAGCACAGAGCATAACAACAGGGAGGGGGGGGACCCAAATAACTTCAGGGGAGAAACGTGCCCCTGCTGTGGTCCTTCCAGAGCTGTCCTGGGAGAGCATCACCCCACCACGGTAAGTCATGGGAGCTGCTCTCTGGAGCATCTCGGGGACGGAGAGGGGTCACTGCCCGCGGACACGTTATGGGGTGCACGGGAAGAGTGTTTTGGGGTTGAATGGGACTTATTATGCATTGTTTAGGGGAGGGAAAAAAAAAAGGTGGGAAAGGGAGGGACTAAAGTGGTTTGAGAGGGCCAAACATGGGAAAAATGAGGGAAAAGGGGATAAAATGGCCAGCTGTGTGTAAATAGGACTGGCTAGCACTCTTGTCTGAATCCACTCGTGCGTGTGTGTGAGAGAGATGGTGCGTGCAAGGTGTCTGTGTCCCTTTATCTCCCCTAGAGCGGGGCTGCGGCCCCAGCACCTCCTGTGTCCAGGTGCCAGCAGCATGGGGGAGACAGGAATCCACAGGCAGCTGCTGGGCAGACTGAGTGTCTGAGCCCAGCTCCTGGGGCATCTGTATTTTATACATATGTGTGTATTTTGCACTGACAGACTTTCACCCTGATCAGCCAGGGCGGGGACAGGCTGAGGCTGTTGGTGCTGATTGAGTTTGTGCAAGTGCTCTGTGTGTCTGCGATCTGTACGGCTCTGAATACATCTATATATCAATATGTATGCTGCATATGTGTGTTCATGTGTGTGTGCCTACTGGGAATACACGCTCAGTCTCTCTACTGGTCGGACCTGGGATGTGGATCTGCAGCAGCCTCGACTCTTTTGGGCTGCCGAATTCAGTCTTTCCCTAATAATATTCTCAAGGCACTAAAAAATGCACGAGTGCCATATGCTAACCCGCAACAAATTCAGTGATGTCAGTATTCGGAGTCTGACTTTGGAAGTTTGGAGAGGCTACTATATCGTAATGCTGTGTTTGATAAGCTTCACCGGCCAGATTCGAGGAAGGGAACAAAAAAAAATGTACCTTTGGACAGGCCTGTCAGGCAGATGGGCAGGGGAGCCTTTCTGTTCATGAAATGATCCCAAGCACAATTGCAGGGAACAGTTTATGGTGCAAAAGGAAAGATAATAAGAATCTAATGTGGAGGAAATTTTCAGATAACAACTGTCTTCTCTCTCTCCCCACAGGCTGATATTGCTCGGTGCTTTCATTTTCTGATACTCTTTACATCCAAGCTGACTGTGATCTCTCTTGATGAAGGCACTGAGACAAATAGCAGTTGGGTGCCTAAATATCTCTGAATATCTCTGTGGACAAAGCTCTGAAGACCCTGAGCACTCAAAATTCAAAATGGGGTTAGATTCCTCCAGCTGCAGAAGAATAACTTTTATAGCCCTTTTCCGCAGACAGTCTCAGAGTTTGAGACTATAATGAGAAGTTTAGAGCATTGAAGTCTCTTATTTCATTTTCATCTGAATGAGGACAGCCCGGAACGTGGGATATCTCACTTTTTGGTCAGATAGCTAGACCTGTTTTATCTATGAAAGGGGCCTTGACTGAAGTAAGGCCTTATGCTGAACTTGAAGACATCAGGGATGGTTCAAGCTGTACCTATCAGATTCAGAGCCTGAACTTTGCCTAATTCCTGCATTTCACTGGGATTTAGGCAGGAGTTAGCCAACCCACTGTTCAAATTTAGGGGTGCCCAGGGTATGTTTTCAGGGTAAAAGCGTGGACACCCAGAGAGTTTATGATTCCCGTGAATTAAACAGTTGAAAGGGGATATGGTTTGGATGATAATTTGAGACTACATTTGGCACCAAAGTCCTCCTATGGGATTGCTCCTGAGATGCATTTGTGAGCAACAGAGAGCAATGAGCTTTGCAGGCAGCATTTGCAATTAGAAAAGGTTTCATCTCACCTAGTTTTTCCCATTTCATTGGGTAGCACTGAACTTGGAGTTACCTGGAGTCACCTGGGCTCCTTCCAGTGACAGAGGTAAGCAGAATGGACTCTTTCTTCTGTAAGCTATGCAGCATGAATTATCTTCTTCATAGTTTTGCTTCTTTCTTTCCCCTGTAAGAAGGAACCTGGCTGTTCAGCTTAGAATAAGAAAAGGGAAGGCAGAAAAGATGAATCTTGCTCGACACAGCACTCTTTCTTCCCAAAGCCCTGTCTTAACCAGCACAGCGTTTAAACCAGAGAAAACTTTGTGAACTGACCACTCATTTCAAAATCTTACTGTATAATTGGAAGATGTTCACTAGCGCAATACAGCTTGTTAATTATCAAGCATTAAACATACAAGGCCAGATTTTGACATCTTGACAATGACGGCAATCTTGTATACAAATAGTCCTGCTGCAATAAATTGGACCATTTGTGCAATGGGATCTACCCAAGGCTACGAGTGACTCAGTGTGAATCCAAATCTGACACCTAATATTTATAACAGGGGACTAGATGACTCAGGGCTTCGTAACAAAACACAGAGTTTTTCAGCCTCTGGCTACCTGCTTTAATCTCACCGCTGTCAACCATGACAAAAAGTCAGCACCACATGACAGCTGTTCAGAGACATCCTAATGAGCGGGTGATGTTGGAGGTCCTGGTGGACATCACCCGGGAAAGCAGCTCTACGCCTGGGCCTCCGCGCTGGCAGCTGCAGCAGAGGACCGGCGGCCTCCAGGTCGGGGTCGGAGCATGTCGGGTGGCATAAAGAAACCGGCACCGCCGCAACTGCTGCAGCATCTGCTGGAGGAGAAAGGCACGTCTCGGCTCTCCGGCCGGAGCAAGGAGAGAGCTCCCCATCAGCATGCACAACCAAAAATAATCCCCCCCCCGACAACTTTGGCTCACCAGTGAGGCCTAAACTATGTATTCTTCGGGGAGTGCAGCAAACCCGGAGACCATAATTAAAATATGTTAATCTACACTGGGCACTTACCCACGGATAAACACTTCCATTTGGCACAATTTTCTGCAATCTTCTGAGGTTTGAGACTGATCTCAGGACCCCACTCCTTTCCCTTTTGACATTTTTGGTCTTACTTTTGAGCCAAAAAGAAAATTAAAAAAAAAAAAAAAAAAAAGGAAAAAAGAGAAAGAAAGGAAAAAAAAAATTGAAACTTGTTTTCTTCATAAACTTTGTAATTCTAGTTTGTTTTTACTGGGGGTGGGGGAATGCTGTAGCTAAGCTATGTAGCTGTTCATTACAGCCAGGGGGAAAAAATGAGGTTGGCTCCCAGTTTTGCTTATGTTGTTAAAAGAGCCTCTGAAGCTGCAGTTCTGGAACAGGTCTCCTCTTTCTTTGAAAGCATGCTGTTTGATAGACTGTCATTTGTCCCCTCCTTTCAGAAGAGCCAGCTGGCAGCTAAGTGCTAAAGCCAGTGACTTGCATGTGTTTTTCTGACATTTAACAAATGGGAACAGCTTGCAAATCTGCATTAACTCACTCTGTCTCACAAATAATCATCGGCTACGCGGTGTAGACATTCGGAACATTAGCGCAAACACAAAAGGGAGCGGGAGTCTGTGGGAAAAACAAGTCGGCAAATAAAAGATGTTTTACTAAGGGACAGATATAGCTTTTTGGTTCAGATGGAGGGTTCGGATATAGATCCTGAAGACAGGGGGTGGGTGGAGGTATGAGAAGCGTGTGGCGAAAGGAACTAATCCTCTCTCTCGAACCGCAGGGAAAGCTATCAGATTTGCACCTGAAATGAGAGCTTCTTTCACCTACCATTCACAAGTGTTTATCAGCAGAGCATTTTCATTTTGCAGCCACCACCTGAGATAGTCTGAGGAAAATACAGAAAGTGCACCCAATGCCTAGTTGTTTCCTCATCAGTGCTTCTGTGTGGAAGCTTACGGATGTCTCTGAGTTTTTCATTTTGTAAATTAACGTAAGAGGCTGTTACTAGGATAATGAATACTATGGGATGGTTCAGGTAATAAAAGAGCACGGATAAACCCAACACATGATCAGTTCTGAGGCTGAAATACAGCAAGTAAAACATTTACCTTCCAGGCTTAGGTAAGAGATTTGGACTTTTCACTTGAAAAAGAAATGGATACTTAATTCCTTTAGCCTTTCTGAAAACTATAGCCACAGCTTTTAGGGAGTGAAAGAAAAATCCAGCTGTTGTTTCATCTTAACCATGCTTTCTTCCCCCTTCTGGGGACTGAGAAAGGCACATCCCCAGGTAACAATGCGGACTTTTCCCCCTGCTCTATGAAAACCCCCTTCCTTTGCAGGTTCACACTCTTGTAGGTCATGAGGACACATGAAGCACAAGTATAATGATGGGAAAGCCTCACGTACAGGCCATGACAGTTTGGGGTGATCATCTTATCTTCCTTTGTAATAGCACCCAGGCCAGGACTCCAGCATTTAGACCAAAACATCCCTCTTGCTGAAGCTACGGACCAAGTCCTGTGCCTGGGAGTCATCAGAGACTCGTGGCACCTGCAGGTGCATCTTTCAAGGCCATTACTGAGTTGCAGTAACAGACTTGGTCCTCCTCCCGGGCCAGAAGAAAACCACCACAACACCGGCACAGCTGAGTGGATGCTGAGGCAGGATATATGATTTCCAGAGAGTACCTGGTGGATTTGAGTGCCATTAAAAATAGTTTTGCTGAGTGCACAGGTATGTTACTTTGCATTACTAGTAGCTGAGAAGGAAACATGCCTTGGCTGCCTCCATGTAGCACAATAACATTTCAGAAAATACCACTCAGTGTGAATGAAATATGAATATATTTCTGAGATAATTTAACCAAGAGGCTATAAACTATCTCACTTTACCCCTGAGTTATCCTGCCCCATGCCAGTTGCGGTTTAAAATACTGACTATATGTAAGTTTCTAACTAGTCTCAGTAATGCCAAAAAAGCCCAGGATCAAAACTTGTGCCAGCTTTTCCACTAGGCAGGATTCCACAGCCCATAAGATCCCATGAGGACGCAGCCCTTCAGGAACGTGCCTGGCCTGTAGGCAAAGCCTTAGCTTGCTCATGAAATTCTATACAGCTCTACTCTTCTTCCATGAGGAGCAAAAGCAGCCCCACACTTTGCTGGGTGTGCCTGTGCAGTTAAGTGCTTCTTGGTGTGCAAAGCCTGTCTCAGAAAGAGCAGCAGAGCCATAGGTGCTGGCTAGCTGTATTTCCCCTCACCTGAGCACCTGCAGGCACCGTTTTTGTCTTTGGGGGGTTAAAGATTCAGGATTCTAGGCAAATAAGAGTTATTTTTTGCACTCAGCTCTGTTCCCCCACCTTTCCCCTACAAATATTTAGTCTGCTAGTAAAAATCATCTGGTCATTCAAATCGGCTACAGGAAGTTCAAGACCATGGATGATAAATTATATGTACCATCTCTAATTACTCTGTCATCTGTTTTCCTGTAAGTACTGGGCAATTTCAGTGAAGTCTTAAGTAGGGAACTCAAGTCACACTTCCTTATGATATGTACACTCTAGCGTGTTTGCCTCTCTGAAATATAAGAGCTGCCATTTTTCATGTAGCATCGACATTTCTTTTCCCTACATCCCTCTACCTCCTTCTCTCTCTCTTTCCCTCTCTCTCTCACAGCACTTGGCAAGTTTCTCCCTGACAAAATGTCCATCTGTAAAAAATAAACAGAACAATAACACCTTGTAGGCATGATGTAAGTGTTGCTTGGGTTTTATTTTTGTACAGATATTTATATATTTAATTAAATACAGTCCTGGCAGCTTCATAATTGCTTAAGAGTATTCTAACAAAAGCCTAACTGCTGAAGTGGGCAGAATTGCATGTTCCTTCATTTTTCTTGCTCTCCTTTAGCGTATTCTGTGCAGTGCAGCAATGAGTGTATAATTTACTATTGTCCTGGAACAATCTCTGCAAAACCTTGCCTTTGATTCCCCTCCCCACCTTCGATTCTTCATACATACGGATACACTAGAAATGGTGAATACTTTCATGGCTGAGCTAGGAGTGATGCAGTTCTGGAAAAAATTTTGGAAAGTAATTTCAGGGACTTGGAAGCAAGTTGCAACTAATGAAATAGAAGTTACCAATTAGAAGAAAGAACAAAGTGTTTTCAAGCATGCTTACACCAGGTCCTACGCCTTTAAATCCTTAATGTTATAGGACACATCTGGCCAATAGATACAACCAGTGTGTGACTTCTGAAGATACTGTAGTGCATCTTTATAAAACACCACAGAACAAAATAAAAACTGCCCAGAAGTTTACTTCTGAACAACCTTGATTCTAGAAAATAAGTAACTCCCAGCCAGCAGCTGGTCAAACTCACAAACTGCAGGGTAAAACCCACATTCAAAGGTTTTGCACATGGGCTCATTACCAAAGCCAAGTCCTTTGGTGCAAAGCCATTATGCAAGAGCAAATCTCTGTGATGAGATCAATGCTACAGCTATTCCTCAAACTTTGTTGTTTTGTGAAAAAGTTCCTGTTCACAGCAGCTGCCATGAAACTAATGAATGGACTTTGTCCTCAGGGAGAACTTGTCCTGTGCTCAAGAAGCTTTAGATCAGGCTGAAAGCTGTTGGTTTTCTGTGGTGAGGCTTGCCATGGACAAGCAAAGAAATATGAAGAAGCAGAAACTCACCTTTTCCTAAAGAAAGTTAGGCCTTGGTAACAAAGTCATTCCGTACTAACTCTCTGGATGATCTAACACTTTACAACATTTTTAGATACACCTTTCCAACCTTAATGTCATTCATGGTTGTTTGTATAAAGATATAGCAGGATTGTTTGTTTGGGTTTTTTTTTTCCTGTTGGATAATCAGAGATACCAAACAAATATTTGGAGGTTTTAGAGCTCAATGGCACAGAATATCTCAAAGACAAATCATTTGAGATACTTTTAGCAAAGATCTAGTGGCTTTTTTTTTTTTTTTAAGAATAAGAATCAGCCTAACCTTTTCATACACATTAAGCAATAGTATTGATCTGTATACCTCCAGGGACAGTTTATAGGCAGAAGAGGTCAGGAAGAAATGCTCCCAGTTGCACAGCAGGGTGTTCAACGGGAGGAACTACAGTGAGATATTTGTTATTCAGAATTTCCTGCAAAATCTCACTGACCTCTCCAGTGCTCCTCCTTGCTATAAAAATTTATGTGGGGAATGAACCCAAACCAAAGCACCAGATTAAACTATTGAGCCTGGGATGGAATGGCAGAGGTTACCCAGCACAGGGAGAATAACAGTTTTGAGTCCTAATGCTATAAATTTGGACTGAAAGTCCAAAATCTGCAGCCAACGTACATTTTCAGATTTCCAGGTATCCACTGCAATATCGTTCCAATAGATGGAGATTTCTCCCCTAGTCACTTTTGGAAATAGATTGTCCTTTCTGGAAAGTAGAGCTGGAAAAAAGGAGCAGCTGCCATCAAGCTATCTTTTGTCTACATCCTGCTCCCTATCTCTTCCAGTCTTTCCCCCAGAAAAAAATAAAAATTGTAAAAAGTCAAAAAGTAACATACAAGCATTTTATAGCTGTGTGGACATGTATTTGCATGCATGTGAAAGAGAGAGATGGGGAGAGGATTCCTGCCCCATAAGTGTGATTAAATCCAAAGCAGGTTGATAAAGGATCTACTGTAGTAGGATGTATTAAAAAAGAGAGTTATTGTATCTTCTGAACTGATCAAGGTGATAAAGTAACTGATCACACAGAACTGCTGGAACTACACCCAATTCTACTCCGTGAGTAAACAGAGTCCTGTGGCTCATTCAAGAGGCTATAAATTTAAGCTTAGTATTTCAGGTCTATATCTAAAGAGTGACAGAACCTCATATCTCCTGATTCATCCAGAAAGAATGTATCATCTTTTTGTACCAATCTAATCAGGAACACTTTTGCCATGTCCATTTTTCTTTTTAAGTCAAAAAAGGCACAGAAGAGATTTATTCTTATTTTGTTCTTTTCTTTTTTTTTTTTTTCTTCTTTTTTTTTTTTTTTTCCCTCCTGGATATGGGGAAAATAAAACCAACCTCGACTACGCCAAGCCTTTGACACAAGTATCCTGACTGTACAGCTCACACTAGAGCAGTTAATTTCAATCCTGTGCTTTAAGTACCATCTAGTGGTTAGAAATATATTTGCATGTCTGCTGGCGTATTTTCGGAATCCGATTTCTGTATCTTTTAGAGATGAACTAGTCTCATCATTTTCTGAAACGAAATAAAAAGAAAAAGCAACACTCTTTCATTTATTATTCTTCTCTTTTTTTTTTAAAGAAAATAAAATCATGGTTTTTACCCACCTTGTCTCAGTTCCACTGGGAGCACTGAAATGTGCATCAACTTCAGAGAAAAAAAGGGCTCAAGAAAAATGTAGCTGTGCTTTTTTTTTTTTTTCTTTTACAGATGGAAAATAAATGTCAATGCATGAGACTTCGTTTAGTTATATCGAAAAAAAAAAAAAAGATTTTTTTCATTAAGAGCTCAACCCATCCGTCTCTGTATATGCATTTGAGAATTGGCCTTCAATTTGAGCCATTTATTACTTTTGAAAGCACTGCTCCATCTATCTGTCTGTCTTAAATTAATATCTCTCTTTGTGTGTTCTTCTTTCCATATTGTCTGCCATCTGTTATATGATCACCGAGAGATAATCCCTGGTTCGCTTGTTTGATTAGTTATCTTGCTTTCAGTTTCAGTGGAAGTTTGTTAAATGTACCCACGGTGTCCTCCTGATACCAGCAAAGTTACACCATAAACAGGTAGAGATAACCTCCTCCTTTCTACAAAATCTACGTGACTCTTTTCTAGCATAAGACTCCAAATGTTAGTTATGTAAGTCGTAGCCAGTTACCTTCAAAAAATCATTTGGGAGAAATTAGATTTTGTATCATCCTAAAATAGGCATTTACAATAGATTTAAACAAAATGTTGCTTGAGGCACCTGTCTTCTACACGGATACAGAGGGGGCTCATCAATGCAGGTCAGGTGAGGCCCCGGGACCACGATTCAGTTCCTCACCATCAACCTTCAGTGTTGGTCAAACTCCCCCAGGCATGAAAGAGCCTTCAGGAGACCTGCCCTCTCCCTGACCGGCAGCTCAGGGTCGGAGAGTACTAACAGCAGCTCAAAGGGCCTGAAATCAGATAGTTTGAGTCCCTACATACCTACTCTCTACTTACGGAGCAGGGGAGAGCTGCCAGTGCAGCCCTTGAGGCTGGGGACGATGCTGCTCACCCAATAACAGGTACCAGGACGGCGCCAATAGCTCCCTAGGAGCTACCAGCAGCACTAAGTCCCTAACGGCTATAAGGACAGCTTAAACATCGGCCTAGGCATAAACATCCCTACGTGTCTAAATTCAGGTGTTTTACTTAGGCACACTATTCCACTCAATATTTTAGTCAGCTAAAATTTGGCAAGACAAATTCCATCTCGGAAGGTTGCTAATTTCACCTTGTAAGTCTAACTGGCAAGTGATGTGAGAAAAATAGAGACAATAAAACATTTATCATTCTCACACTGCCTCAGCACGGGTTATTACCCTCTCAGAGTTTGTCCCCACAAACATTCAATTTGGTGTTTGTCACAAGTGATGGAGCAGGATCCCATAAAGAACGTCCTGCTGCTGCTGGAAAATGTTTCTGTCCCTGGTTCTCGGTCCCAACTGCTTATTCCCTCACCCCCACTCTGGAGATTTCCAGCCAGATCTGCATGTAGCCATAGTCTAACTCTGGAGATACCATGGGTATGGATGGGAGGAATTCTTACATGACAGTTTAAAAAAGTCAGTTAAGTTCCTAACTGAGAAAAGCAAGAATCATTTAAGTACTTCCCATTTGACAAAATTCAGAGATTAGCCCTTTTCCTGTTAGAATACTGTTCATGCTGCTTGTATCATATATCATAAATTGCTGCCTAACACTGAGCTGTGAAGTTTCATCCTAGAAATTCTGCTGGAGACATTTTGACATGAGCACAAGATTTATTGCTGGGCAGCTAGTGGATCTGATGTCTGTGATGACAGATATTCTTTTTTCAAATGAGTATAATGACACTAAAAAGAACAGCATCAACCTTAACGTCCCTGAAGTCTTTTTCTGTGAGCTGGAGATGTACCCTCATGCAGATTTCTGAGGAATCCCCATTAGCAGATGCAGCAGCATCACATAAGGTTATCGAGCAGGAAAAATGTACATGTTTGTTTTATCAGGCAAATGCATTTTTCCCAGGGTGGGGGACAGGAGGGTGTGATGGAGTCCTGGTCTGAAGCTAAATAGTTGTGAGATCCCGCTCTTACACTGGAAGATATTGCATATCTGCACACTAAAGCACATTTCTGTTACGTTACCCAGAGCGAATAGTTTATTACGTATCATTACCTCCAAACAACAGATAATCAATTTGGATGTGTCCTTATTTACCTGGACAAACACTGGAAGGCTTTGCAATTTAATGGCCTAACAGTTTGTTAGAACAAATAGACCTATTCAATTCTGAGATCACAGTCAATCTGACGGTTTATAGCTGGTTGGTTTCTGCTTTCGAACTGTGAAACCCTGATTTGTTTTCAAGGTGTAAAATTAGCAGTAACATTTTCACATGCTAACGGATAAGTCCCTTATTGAAACATATGACTGCACTTGCTCATTGTAGAGTGAAAATAGCCTTGCTCAAAACCCCAGCACAAAGCCCATGGCCCGCTTGAATTTCACACAAGCCCTGATGTGATGCCAGGTGTGAACCGGCCCAGACACCGTCTGTCTGCACAAGAGTAAATTTCAACTATTAATTTACAGGTTGAAGCAGGAGGTTTTCCACTCATTATTAAATTATACTATTTGTATGCAGCTCTGTAAAGCAGCAATGGGGTGCTTGAAGCGAACATGGGCATTTAAAACAGTAATTCTTCATTTCATCTCTGAAATGATTAGCCTTGGTAAATCATTCCAAACACTGAAAAGAGGTGTTAAATCATGTCCCCTTGGTTTAGCAATATATTTCAGCTTGTAATCACACCAGTGTAAATAAGCACAAGGTTAAAAAATGAAGGAATATCTGAACTCAAACCTCTGCCTTCAGATCTTAGAAGCCAAAAGAGTCAGAACAACATAGAAGGAAAGGAAAAGCAACAAGGGGAGAAAATGCATTTTACCATATTAATGTGGTGGTTATTTTTTTCTGTTTAGTTGGGTAAGCCAAACTAAACTCTCAGAATCAGAAAGCCAAAGTAAATTATGAAAATATCAAACTAGACTTCAGTGAGTCAGCTGAAGATGGAGAAAGGAAAAAATCTGGCAAGTGAAACAGGCTGCACATGTAGCAGTTACAGTGAAAAGCGTCAGGCCTATAATCTGTTTTTTGGCCAGTGTGGAATGAGTTGCTGTTTCCAGTACAAACATCACCTTATCCAGCAATATCCCAGCATTAATCTGCTTGAGAGACTTATTGGAGTTTGGACTTCTAAAGAAGACACTTATTAGGACGCACTGGAGTATATATGTGGAGTGTATGTGATAAGGAGATACTTCAGAATATAGTGATGTTCAAAGAGGATGCTTCAAAGTGGTGTGTGGCTGCTTCCAGCACACTCTGTCCAGAGGACAGCTGCACGCAGCTATGAAATTTATCTGCACTTATCTGCATTTTTCATTGTTTTTCTTTAACTTGAATATTTTTTCCTCCTTCCAGGGATTTGTCCCCATGAGGAAAGATAATTATACAGTAATAGTACTACTTCCCTGCCTTGCCCCCACCCCTTTTGGTTTAAAAGCCCATTCTCTTTTAATCTTTCCACGTAAAAGAGGTTCTGTATTCCCCTGTTAATTTTAATAGTCCTTCTCTGTATCCACACCATTTTGAATTTGTCTTTTTTGTGGCCATTAGTGCCTTCGAGTTCCTGTTAGAATTTTTTTGTACTTGCCTTTCTTTTAGTTGCATCACTTTAATGATTCACAGACATCACACAACTTCTAGAAAGCCCAGGTCTTTCCCCTTTCTCAGTAATAACTGATGATCTCTCTATTGAAATCAGAAATGGCTAGGTTAAAATTCCTTATGAGTATTATCACAGAACTGGTTCAAAAGGGGACCTATAAGCGACCTGAAGGAAAGATGCACATCCGACACAGTGTTTTGATAAAGTCCGTTTACATTTTGGTTATCTTATCCTTGTTCATGCTGAGATGGATTACTTTCTATTTAATAAGAATTCCCACTTAAATCATAGAGATTGAATACAACAATTTGCTGAATTGTGTGTTAGTTAATCACCAATCTACAGAGAGCAGGTATGTCACAAGCGCCTCAAGAAGTTGTATGTGAGAAGTAAAACCGCACAAGACGCACAGAACACAACTACCCCAGTAGCTCTAGCTCAGATAAGGGCATCCATGAACTTAGGATGCTTCATTGCCTTATTGAGTTCCCAGTGATACCATTAACATCTCTGTTTAAAGGCTCCATCATCTAATAATAAAGCTAGTACACACTCCCACTTAGATTTCCCCATCACAGAGTTTCAAAGCACCCCAAATCAGTGGTATTTTGCTTACTCTTCTAAAGCCTTAGATTTTTTTTTCAGTTTTTGACATAAGTGATAACATTTGTCAATCTTTTCTTGCATTTTCAGTTGAAGGTTTTCATCAAATGGAAGAAAAAAAATCCACAGCGAATCCTTCTCCCTCTTATTAACCATTATCACTAATATTATTATTGGCATGACTTAACACAGAATTAAGTTCTTTAGCTCTTTTTACTAAGGCTTCTTGCCTCAGAATATCTGTGACTGCCACAGGAAAGGCTTTTATCGGAGGTCCTGAATAAACTTCCAGAAACATTTTTGGACCAGAGTGCTAGAAGGATTTATTTAGTTATTGTCAGGGATTCATCTTTAAATTAACTGTGCCTTTATAGTACTACAATTCTGCTTTTTCATTAGTGACATAGCTTAATTGCTTCACAATCAGGGGAAAAAAATTAGAAATAAGAAGAAGAAAGGAAAAAAGAAGAGTAGCAAATACCTGCCTGACTTAACAACATTAAGCAGCATGCTGCAGAATATAACTTAACAGTCCAGTGAACTGTCAGTGGCAGAAGTAATTGGAAATTGGTGGGATAGTTCTTCATGTGATGGGGCTGGGAGTTTTTCATGCCTATTTTTAATGGGCAAATAGCTCTCAGGGCAGCTTCGTATTCTGACATTAATTTGTAAAGATCCTTTATAATGTAGAAAAGTTAAGATAGCAAAAAAAAAAAGAAAATTCCAATTACATGTTTAATGACTTGGCATTTGTGGTAATGCTATCTAGCACTAATTCACCTGTTAGAAAACAGTCTATCTTTTAGCCCCTGGGGTTAATAGAGTGCAAAAGCCTAGTCTTATCAGAGGGTCGGAGAAAAGTGATTAATTTTTTCCTACAAATAAGAAAGAAAAGCAAGAATGACAAAATTGATTATGCATTTTCAGCTTGCTTTTTGAGCTTAGACTATTTATTAAATACCTTTTTAAAGAAAATAACAAACTTCTAATTGCTGGTGTCTATCTGGCCCTCAGTATTTTGCAGAGAGGCATGGGGGACTTCAGTCCCTTTGTACCCAACATGAGCACCCGCTGGAGTGAGGCATATACCCATACCGTGCCCTGGGGCTGCCACGATGATGCCGCATAGCCTGCCCTTGAGGTCAAGGCCTCCTTCACTTCTATATGGAAATGGGATCCATAATAAAAAATGTGGTTTGATCAGTCAATAGGTGGATGGATGGATTTATCCAGTCCTCAGCTGCATACTCGTAACAACACTGAAATCAATAGCAGATGCTTAAATGGAACTAAGAGCAGAATTTGTTCCACAACACCAAAGAAATATAGTTTATGCAAACATTCATATTCATTTACATGTCTGTCTTTATCAGTCACTGCTGTATTTGTATCTAACTCTGGATAAAAGGTTAGCAAAGGCATTTGTAATGAACCCTTCCATTTTAAAACATTTAAATAGCCTGTAGTATAAATTGCATATTCTAACTGACTGCTCTGGTGTGAATTTTTGAGTCCACTGAAAGGAAGAGAGGCAGCATTTACCGTGTTTATGCAACATCTTCCTTTGCTTAATACTAGATTTTTTTGTGTCAAGGCTAAACCAGGATTAGCAGCAGAAATACTAAATGATGTTAGAATTCATGTGGCCCTGTCTAGCCTATGCAGAACATGGAGATACTGGTAATATCAAAAAACCCCAAAACAAAACAAACAATTGTCATCAGTCCAATCTCTAAAACTAGGAGTTTCACATTAAAGATAAGTGCTGTCTAATGGCTGGAAAACAAGCCTAGAAATCAGGGCTTATCTCCCCTATTCCTAACTCAGCTCATGGTTCATCTGTCAGGAGCTAACGAAGGCTGAATACTGGGCATCCAGACTACTGAAATCCAGTGATTTCATCCGGAATTCTGTAACCTGTGGTTTTCTGAGCAGTCAGCCTGTACAACTTACTCCTGAGCCCTTTAGGGTCAATTATATTTTTGTCATTAACTTCAACTGCAGGGTAAAACATCGAACTTTATATCCCCTGTACCTGAGCACCTCCTATCTGTTGTATGGAAGCAACAAAACCCAGCACACCCTGAACAATTTGGACGTTTCTGGTGCTTAGAGAACTAACATTTGCAACGTGTCCTTTTGTGATCTGGTGGTTCCAGAGAAAAATACATAAATCTCAGCTTAAGGGTGAGATTCACCTCATTTAATGTCAGCTTATAAAAGCAGTGTTTAATACAAGTCAGTCATCTAAGTTCCTTTTACAATTTTTTGAGAAAAATGGGATTGCAAACAGTGGTACATCCTGGCCTCACACAATTACTGAAGGTAAGTGTGATTATATTGGTCTTAAATGTTACCATCTCCTTCCCTTGACTCTAAAGCAAGGTGAGGCTAGCCTAGACAAGGTAGAACTATGATTCCAAACATAACAGCATGATTTTAAAGCAATTAAAAATCTTTTGTTTACGGCCTGAAGCCTTATTTGGATTCGGATACTATGAAAATGGACTCCTCTGTAAGTGGATGGATGGATGGATGGATGGATGGATGGAAGGAAGGAAGGATGGATTGCATGGACAGACTAAATTTTGCTTTTACATGCATGGTCAAAACTTATGTTTATGGTGTTTCACTTTTTTAAAAAAGTTGCTATTATCGTTGCTTCTTATTTGGAACAACCTAAAAGAGATGTTCAGCTACTTTGGGGAAGCACGGGGTACAGGTGAAAATATGACCCACTCTTATAAAAGACTCAAACTTGATTTCCCTAAGTTAGTTGAAAGTGATGTGCCCTCATTCCCATGGCAAGGAACATTTTCTTTAGTGCAGCTGACAAGTTTTTCAAGGTGTTTCTGCACATCCTGTAGGGAAAGCAAATTGTCATCAAAATTGAAAATTCAGAATATGTTGGGTTTTTTTTTTTTTCCCCCGAAGGTCCTTAGGGCTCTTGAAATGCTAAGTAGAAAACTGAGCTCAATGCATATGGAGGAGATTTTCATATTTTAAAAGACAGACAGAGTGTCAGCCGGCAGACGCAGCAACTCCAAGAATCTTCAAAAAGGCAGAAGCAGAAAAGTTTACTGCTTGTTCGGTGGACACATTATTTTAACCTGTGTTCTGCAGATTGAGAGGCAGATTGCCTAGGGTCAGAGGGTGACCCTGCCCTGCAGCATGAGTATTATTCCTTTTTTGTTTTAAAGTGCAAATTTACATTTGGCTGCAACCTGCCTCCTTAATGATGGATGAGCCTTTTGTACAGGTATAAGCTCTGATTGATGGGGCACGGGGATAGGAAAGGAGAATGGAGAAAACAAGTTTATAAATTTGACATAAGATTTGAATCGCAGCAGGAACTCTGCCAGTCTCCTTAGGCATAAAATTGGACTGGCTGGAGATATGTACTGCATGTGTGATGTTTCAGCACTTACTGCTTTCATTATATCTTTACTTACTCAGTTAACAGACTACTGAACTTGCAAAATCTGGCAGATCAGGTTTTTTTAAAATAAATTTTATGATGGGGGAGGGGAAAGAGGAAGTGGAAAAAAATGAAAATTGCATACCAGATCTTCAACTGGTGTAATCCGATATCATTTAATTGCTTTCACTGGAGTTATGCTGACTTTCTCTAGCTGATGACCTGACTCAGTATTTTTGTTTTACTTAGCTTCCACCCCCTCCCCCCCCTTTCTGAACAGGCTGTGTTGGCATTTCATATTTCCTATACATTATTATTCCTTCCCCTTCTTTGTTTTGGGAATTATATGGCTTATTCACTAAACAGCATTAGAAAACTAAAGTTAATGGGCC
This sequence comes from Aviceda cuculoides, assembly GCA_035590195.1. Taxonomy (NCBI): domain Eukaryota; kingdom Metazoa; phylum Chordata; class Aves; order Accipitriformes; family Accipitridae; genus Aviceda; species Aviceda cuculoides. The sequence continues at coordinate 76,504,181 of JAVJGG010000074.1, forward strand.
AAACTCTTCCCTAGTGCAACTTTATTGAGTTCAAGTTATACAGAGATGAATGAGTTCAGGGACTTCTCCAAAAAAGGTTACTGCAGAGGCTGATTCTATAATAAAAGGGTAGTCCACAGCTTTGTTGTCATTTCAATGGAAATTAAATATTGCAAGAAGCCCAGTGCTTTCATCTTCAGCTGATGTGATGAAACCTGAGAGTACTGAGCACAAAAAGGTAGAATTACACCTCGTTTTAATGGATTAGAACAAACCCTTTAATATTTTCAAGGATGCATTTAATAATGCTCCTGTTCATGGCTACATATTCCCTGGAGCACTCTGAGTTGTATGGCCAACCAGAATGGCCACCTTCTGCAGCACATCTCTATCAATGGCAACTGAGGGAGCAGTTTGCTGACTGGTATGTCCTCTGTCCCAGGAGCAAGGTGAGACTGTGAGGATCTGGCTCCTTAAAATAGCAGAAATGCAGCACCAATCTGGATCAGGCTCAGAGAAAACAGACTCTTATGGATGGGACAAAAAAAAAGAAGGTGGTTCCTAACCAGGAGTGGTTTAGGACAACTTTCTCATGGTCTTAGAGAAGCTGAAACCCTTTTTGCTTGTGAAGTGGAACTCGCTGAGACAGATTGAAACAGTTGGTGCTGGTAATAATAAAAGGTGGGACTGTGTGAAGAGATGCCTGCAAGTGCTAGGTTTCTTTGAGCACAAAGAATGATGCTGTTGTTCTTGGACAGAAGGATGAGGAAACAAGAACTTGGAAAGTTTGTTCAGTGGTAGAGTCATTTAATGGCACACACTAGACAATTAGAAAATACTGTACTTCTTACTGTCGTGTTTACGAGCTAAGTTCTATAATAGCAAAGCACAGTAGAAATGCAGAAGGGTCGTGACCTCTTCCTCAGAGAACTCTAACCTAAATCTAACAGTCGTTAGTTATGGAAAAATATAAAATCAGTTGGAAAGTGAACCTTGTTAGGCAAAACATCATTCCATAAACCTAAGTTATTGGTGCTCTGACTTTTCAAATAGAGCTTTACGCATGGATTTGTATTATCCAGATAAGAATCCACAGGGCCACTGTTGTAACAGCCTCAGCTCTCTACAGAGGTATATGCTGCTGGCTGAACACTCTCTATTAGACTTTGGACATTTGCTCCCCGCTCCATATGGTCTAGAGCTGAATGTTTTTTGAGTACATTATGTGAGCAGCTTTGTTCCAAGGCTAGAATTGTGAGAATGATCAGGTTTTGGACCCAAATGATACTACTAGGTTTGAATTTAACTCTAAATTAATGGGGGGTTTCTTTACAGTTAACTATTGTTCTGCATGGATACTTAAAGTTATTCAGTATCTACAGTACATGAATCAATGACCTTTTAATGCACCTATAAACAAATGTAAAACGTACATTTGAGGAAAGGAAAGGAAAGGAAAGGTGTGTTCTTTTCTTAAACCCCATTCTTACCCATTTTTAAAGACAATAAGATAACCACTGTGTTAACCACCTCTCCATTGTGGTTCTGAAAACCTGCCCATCATTGTTGTACCCAAACAGCAGAAACTCTTCCTGCTGTACATCCAGCGTGTAAAGTCTTTCTCGGGATATTACAAGAGGGAAAAAGGCGGTTGCCAATTCAGTTTTGTTCCAGTTCATTAGTGACCGAAATTCATTACCATCTGACAGATGTACTAAGGGTTATGTATAGTTCTTAGTTGTCTCAGTCCTGTTACGAGTGGACAGATGTCCACATTAAGAAAAGATGAAACAAAGCAAGTCTGACAACACAGCTACTTTCAGCAACTTTGCTGAAAGTCTTTACCAAGAATGTGGGACCTGGCTGAACATCTGAACTGATCAGTCCTCTTGCTTATCATAGAAGTTCCACTGGCAGAAAATAGATGGTGTATAAGGAAGCAAAGCCATCCTCTGGAAGACTCTATATATTTCTTAGTAGAATTGAGAGGTTACATATTTTTCTGTGGCTATCAGTTGAATATGACCTGCAAGTGATACTTTTGCTTCGAAACAAGAAAAATAGCTCCATTCCCTCCAAAGAGTCAGTGGCAGTGGCAGAGCTCTCTATTGCTCCCACAGTTTTCTCGATGCTTCACCTCATCAGGCTTCTGGGACCTGACAAACTATCAGATTGAAAAACAGAAAAGAGATGGGGAAGATTTTAATGCATGAGCAAAGCAATGAAGAGTGTCAATCTCATGCTTCCTATAGGTCTTCTAATGACAAGAATGGCATAATATCAGTAAGTAACTAAATCTAGGTGTAGCTAGCCAGTTACTTCTAGTCTTTGTGAGAAAAAATAAATTTTACTTTGTGTACCTTTCTTCAAAGAGTTTGTAAATGCTTACATGCAGTGAGTTAAATTGGTGTTTCATGATCAAACACTCAGGTAAACGTTAGGGCTCTATGGGAACTTGCGTGGCAAGCCAGGGCCTGTCCCACTGCCCCAGCCAGAGAGCAGGGCAGACTGGAGGGGTGGCCAGGGCAGCTCCAGTCCTGGGCATCAGGCACCTCCATGGGGATGGGACATTAGCTCAAGAGTGGGAGTTGGCTCAGTGGAGCCCATAGCTGGGCCAGGCAGGGTTGTGGTGGTGCAGGAGGCTGATTTCTATGGCATTGCTGGGACATGTAACTCCCTGAAATGGGCCATGAGCGGGGGAGATTGGTGACCATTAAGGCTTATTAGTCCCTCAGGTCCCTCTCAGTTTCACCCCAAGTCTAGAAAGGGATAGATGCCCTTTTTCTGGTGGCATGATGAAGGTCAGAGTTTGCTTCACAATGCACTTGGAGCATCAGCAATCTTGACACTCTGGTTTGCTTCCAGAACTTGTTCCTGCTATCACATATGTGCAGTTGCCTGTACAGTGTGTGTGCTAGTTCACTCCTGGACTCCCTTCTAGAATATACTTATGAGTTTCCTTAAAGAAGAAACCCATGTAGAGCTGCCAGGAGAGTTTGCTTACGGCTGTGCTGCAGATCGGCAATAGAAGAACAGATGTGCCTTGTTTGACACCCAGCACTTGGAATAATCCTGCCCTACTTCAGTAGGCCAGAAACACTCAACAACCACAACGTGCCTTCATGCCATGCCCTATATGTCATGCTGTGAAAACCTTCCTGCAGGCTGCAAAACAACCCTTACATTACATCAGGCACTTTGAGCTGGAAAACACACAGAGAAATAATCATGTCTTTTGGCCACAAGAGTGGTCACTGAAGCTTAGAGAAGAGACAGACCAAATATTATTGCAGTTGGGATACAGATGGACCAGCCTGCAGGGGCCAAGTCAAGATAGGGTAGATGTGAGTCACACGTCCTACTTGATTCAGGGGCAACAGCCTACAGTGGCTGTTTTTAGCAGTATAGATGTTGCCATGAACGGCGAGTGCCCTGAAGGATCCACGGAAGTGGCAGCAGAGAGTAAATGGGATAATGCCCTTATGTAGCTCTGCATCTGCTCCGAACCAAATAGCCCTGCTCAGCTTTAGAGTGCTACCTCCGTTGGTTGTAGCAGCGTGGCATGTCGTACAGACACTGCACCCGCTTAGACATCTGTCACCTCTGGCAAGATCTGTGTCAGCAGTGTAGGCAGTGATTCACAGACATGTACAGTATGCTCCTCACTGCATTTTTGAAGTACTTTAGGGTCCTTCAAGGTGAAAAATACTCTTTCTATCTGCCTCTATGGCAGTATTTGAGAACTTATAAATGTAAAGTTATTAATATGAGAAAGTAGTATAAAATGACATTTTTGATTGAAGTTGCATCTTTCTACAACTTCGTTGTCAAAAATGTCTTTTGTAAACATTTTTATCCTCTTTTGCCTCCCGCAGACCTAATTTAGTTAGTTAGTTAGACATACTGGAATCTTAGAAAGTGGTGGGAAATATACCAACTCAAAAACTTTTTATAATGCCAGCTTCAGAGCTCTTCTGTAATTTTTTCCCTTAGCTTTTTTTCTGATAAATAAACAAAAATTGAATAATGACCAATAAATGTCTCTGTAATGGTGAAATCAACGTTGAGATTACCTAACTGATACTACTAATTCCATTAATTGAAAAAGGATCCAATTTTTCCTGAGACAAAATAGTACCAAAACAGGTACACACATACAAATGTACTTTCTGAGATTTACATTGCTTAGCTTTAAAATTGTGACATTTATTTATCTTTTAAATTTTTACAGTTTTATGTTTTACTTTTTCTCTATAGCCAAGAAGAGCAATACGTTTGTTTATCTCTGTTATAGAAAGCAGACATTTTATGCAAAAAACTGGGCTGGAACCAAACTAACAAACAAACAGAAGCCATCAAAAATTATGAGGCAGGCAATAAATGAATGGCAGCTGCCAGAGCTGTGGAACTGTAAATATGATCAAAAAGTGACAAATTAAGATAGAAAAAGCTGGTCACTTTTTTTTTTTTTTTGAGTTATTTTAACATCATCTGTGCAAAGAAATTTCTTAATTTAATTATGTTTAAATTACATTTTGCACTCATGACACACGCCAGCTTGGCAGTGCTGGAAAGCAAAGGCTTCATTTTAGTGACATATGGTTCTGGGTCATGGCCTTCTCTAATTTCCTAGTTGTTTTGGAGAAAAAGGAAAAAAACACCTCTTGGTCACAGCACCTGAGGGAGAAAAGAATAGTTTTGAGGTGAAATAGTCCTTCTTCCCTTAAAGAAGGGTTCCTCCCCTGCTTCGGCCTCTTTCCCCATGCTGCCAACTTGCAAGAGAAGAGAACTAGCTGACGACATGTCCTTCCACATCCGCCCGTTAACAATTCTTGCTGTGAAAATGGAGGAGAACGTGCTGGTTCCAAAAGACAGTTATCTTTTTATAGTATGAGCAGCACATGCTGGGAGAGAGCACCTCTGTCTTGATGCTTCCCCCGGACTAGCGCTGCAGTATATACAGCGAGCTACATCAAAACAGCACTTTTTATACTTTTTCTCAGCAGTGGTGAGAAGTTCAGCAGCTGTGGTGGATCATAAACCACGAACCTCCTCTTTAGGCAGCCCCGGCTGCTTTGCCTACGTAGGCAGAATAAGCGTAGGATAGTAATGATGAGTATATTTTTGTCACTTAAAAGCGTCTGCAATACTTAATAACCCTTGAAACCCTAAGGATTGTTTAAAATCATGTTATGACTTGCAATATGTAAGTTGTGGGTGATTTTTGTTTGCTTGTGTCAGATGTAGAGTCGTTCTGTACTCAGATTTTACAATTTTGTTTTCTGTTAGGTGATGACCACTGATCACCTAATGCTGCTGACAGCTGAGGCTTCAGGAAAAAATAACAAATGAGCAAAAAATACTCCCAAAGTAGGCGTGGTGAGACTTATGATAAAATCACCATGATGAATTCAGCAATCAGCCTGTAATGTCCACGTCCTGCAGAGTGTTCGCTGCATGGTGGTAGAACACAACTGCCATTTCTACTGGCCCTTCAGAGCTGTCAGTAACATAAAGCAAGAATAATGTATTCTAAAATTACCCAGCGTGTGACTACCCCTGGAAAAATGTAAGGTATACAGTCTGTAAGCCTCACAGAAGTAGCACCTGCCTTCCAGGGCACAGAAAGGTTTTCGAAATGCGGGATTTGACTGCAACGTGAAGATTTGCACCCTGAGAAGACAGTGTGAAATCTAGGTAAACTGCTGGAAAACTGAGCAAGAGTCAGAGCCCTGACACTTTCGCACACAACACCCTGGAGGCTGCTGCCACGCAGCCCAGCCCTCTCTGCCCTCAAGTAGGGCAGGCACCCATCTCGCACCCAGCTGTAGCAGCGGCCATCTTGCCATACCTCTCATGGAAGCGGCCATCTTACGTGCCGTACAGCCGGCAGCAGCCATGGCGGTGAGGGAGACGTGGCCGCAACCGTCTTGGGGCCGCCCACTCGGCTGCCTTAGGCTGGCGGCCATTTTGGTAAAGGGCCGTTACAGCGGGAGGCGGTGGCGTCCCCGCTCCTTCCTCCCTTAAGCAAGATGGCGGCGGCGGCGCATGCTTAGAGCGGGGCGGCGCGCGGGGCCCAGGCGGTGCGGCGCTCATGCCCGCGGGCTGTTGTGGTGGAGGGCTCGGGCGCTGCTGAGGCGGCGGGCGGGGACCGGCGGCAGCCATGGGCGAGACCGAGAAGCTTTGTTATGTTTACAGCTGCGACCTGGACATCAACGTGCAGCTGAAGATGTGAGTGAGGGGCTGTGTGGGAAGCGGCCCGGCCCCTGCCGGTTTGGGGGAGGCTGGGCCGCCCGCTCACCGGAGCTGCGCTGGGTCCCGAAGCCTGGCTTCCCCGCGGGGGTGCGGTTACGGGGCGATGCTGGCTCTGTCTCCTCTTGTCAGCACCGGGAGCCCCTGGATGCCGCCGCCTGCTTGCCTCAGGGCTCCGGGCCGAGCGGAGGCAGCGCGGCCGCGTCCCTGTCGGCGTCCCCCCCCCCCCCCCCCGCCGCCCCGCGGGGCCGGGGGGCAGGGCCGGGGGCGGGGCC
>JAVJGG010000074.1:76510786-76521607 GCA_035590195.1 Aviceda cuculoides
CCCCCCCCCGCCCCGCCGCCGAGCGGTGCCGTGGGGAAGGGACGGGCGAGGGGCCGCGGCGGCAGCAGGGCCGGGGTTGTAAGCTTCGCCCTAAACGCCTTACAAACGTTCGTGGCCTTGGGTCCCGCGGTGCTGGACCGTGCTTCAAGGCAAAAATTGGTTGTCAGTTCAGCGCTGATGTCTCTGGTAACATTTCACCTGCTGGTGTCACAGCTCACCCCTCGGTGTTGGGGGAAGGAGGTGAACTGGGGACACTTTTTCCTACCTGATTACATGCTCCTTTGAGAGCAAGTTGCTCTTAGTCGGCTGCTTTGTTGTAGACAAATCCAGGTGCTGCAACGTGTAAGTACGTTCCTAACTGGGTATGTGTAAGCACTCTTCTTGAAGCTGCTGTTACCACACGCTGATGCACTTGCTGTGGTTAATTTTTAAGTTTGGGGTTTTTCTGCATCACAGCAATGGGATGTTTACATTTGCATAGGAGGGACATGTCTGGCTCTACAGTGTATACCTAATGTTGCTACGTTGCACTTTTTTTGAAAACTAACTAGGGGAAGCTTATTCGTGGGTTGTTTAACTTCTGAATGGAAGATGATACCTGAAGTCAGATGCATGTGTTCTTTTCGCTAATTCATTCTGCCAAACAAAAATATAACTAGGATTTTTTTTTTTTCTTTGTGCATCGGAGTGTATGTCATCCTGGAATGTGCTATGCTAGTTTCTTTATTGCAAGAAACTTGTTCGTCATCTACTCTGAAGTGTTCTTGTGGTACTGATAGATATTTTTGTTGTTTTTTTTTTCCTAGAAAATTGATTGTACATGTCTTCCCATCACCACCTCAATTTCTTTTTTGTTTTCACATGTGCGTCCACAGTCAGATATTTAATATACATGATTGTTTTCATCGTGGTATAGCTGAGGCCTGAGAAATTCTATCAATTTACTGTTAACGCTAGCACTCTGCACATTGTTGCAGGGCTTCAATCAAGTTTGATTTGAACAGTCTGCTTAGTTGAGCTTTGATTTGTTGTTGATTTAGGAGACAACTGGCATCCAAAGCCAGTCATATGTTTCATATTTCATACAGTTTAAAAATAAGCCTTTTTTTTATTCTGGGTTGGTTTTTGTTTTTGTTTTTCCAAATAGTATTTGAGCACATGTGATCTGGTGTTTGGTTTGGTTTTTTTAATAGCATCATACGTTATCTCATTGTTGCCCTGCTTAAGGTACCTCATTTGATGCTGGGAATCTACAGGTTGTACTAGAAGAAGTTATCACCATTGAAAAGACAAACAAGTAATTCTTCCCTTCTCTGCTTCTCCCGCCCCCAACCCCAAACCAGCATAGGAATAAATTCTGTATTTGTTCACCATTTCACATCCTGAGTTCCTCTCTGATACTTGGATTTCACTACCAGCTAGTAATGCAAAGTGATGATAGCCTCAGTACTAGGTAATCTAAATATAAGCTATGGAAATAGAATAGGATTTTTATTGTGGATGAAATAATTTTGGTTTGTTTATTTCCCTCCACTTACAGAGGAAGTCTGGAAGGGAAAAGAGAACAGAAGAGTTACAAAGCTCTCTTAGAAGATCCAATGCTGAAGTTCTCAGGACTGTATCAAGAAACTTGCTCTGACTTGTATGTAACTTGTCAGGTGTTCGCAGAAGGGAAGCCTCTTGCTCTTCCAGTTAGAACTTCCTACAAGGCTTTTAGCACTAGGTGGAAGTAAGTGACTGGCTTTTATTTCGTATTCTTCTTAGTTACTGGGACATCAAGTTATATAAATAAATATGTATGGTTTTTATTTCTGTCAGAAGGATTTGTTTTCTATTGCCTTCCTCAAATAACTTATGTTTCTTCAAGTCTCTGTGTGGTTATTAAGTGTTACCCTGACAGCACAAAACCAACCTTTTTGTGTAATGGGTAAGTGATAAAATTGTTACTTGTGTGTTTGGGCATGGCTCACTACTTAACTTCTGGGGCCTCGACTGGCACGTTTTCATACTATTTACTGGACAGACTGATCTTTGGTACGTAGTCTCAAGCCAGACTATTTCTCCTTTGGTCTCTAGCCTGTTAATCATGCTCAAGACAAGTATTTGAATGGTTAAAGCCCACAGGAAAATAGACCATCTGCCCTTAAAAATTCTTATTCTAAGGAGAATCTGGATTGTATAAACTAATACAGAGTAACTTGAAATCTAAAGCTTTATAAATAATAAAAAGTGTTTTTCTGCAGCTGGAACGAGTGGCTGAAACTGCCTGTGAAGTATCCGGACTTGCCTCGCAATGCGCAGGTGGCTCTGACCATCTGGGATGTATATGGACCTGGTAAAGCAGTTCCTGTGGGAGGAACAACAGTCTCGCTCTTTGGGAAATACGGGTATCCTGTTTTTTCTTCTATGATACAGATTTGAAGCTTACTTGTGAATAAAAAGGTAGCAGTGGTTATGAGAGGGTTTATTTATTTATTTTTTTAAACCGAGTTAACAGTTCCATGTTTGCGAAATCGGATACATAGATGATTTACTCTATTTCCTCCTAACTGTAACTTCATACTACATGCTACGGTGTTGTAAAAAAAAGTCTTCTCTTGTGTAACACCAAAATCTATGCTTTTTTTTTTTCGCCTTTTTTTTTTTAAATCTGTAAGCTTGGATTTTAAGGTAGCAAATGCTGAAATCACTTCGTATTTATACTTTTGTAATGCATGGATGCCACTACTGATTACTTAATGTAATTGATTTAATTGGCTTGCAATTGGGCTGTTAATACAATATTATTCAGGAGGAATAAAGTGTAACTCAGTAAATCAGGAGCTTTCAAAATTAATAATTTATGATCCAATAGAGGGTGAGTTTAGTAAATTTGTGGATGATAACAATAAGATGGGAAGGATTACAGATGTGCTGGAAGGTGAACAATACATCAAAGAGAGCTTGACTAAATGCAAAGGAGACTGAAAAAAAAAATAGGATGCAGTTTAAGGAAAAGTGTGAGGCGCTGGTACTTTTTGTAACTGGTTGTAGTCAAATACAGAATGGAGAGCAGCTGCCCAATAAAACAGAGGAAAAGTTTTGTGTTTTGGAGTGAATCTTAAGTTTTTCATATTTCAGCATGGTGATGCTCTTGTGAAATGTGTGAACAACATTGAATATATGAACAGTTTACAAGTACGCACATCAGGGACACTGTTGTATCCTCTATACTTGTCCACTTGTCTGGGATATGTTCGGTTCTGTATAACTGACTTTAAGCAAGTTGCTGACTACTGGCAGTCTAAGGGAGTCCATATCATTGAACATCTAGCAAATAGGTGTGATGAAGGAGGAGTAAAGACAAGTGAGGCTGACGAAAAGACTGTAGGAACACTTTTCTAGTATGTAGGTAGTGCTGGAAAATGGGAAGAAATAGCCTTTTTTGTCCTGTCAGTGGATAAGAAGTAACAAGGCTAAACTGAAGTGCAGGAAAAGTTTAGGTTAACATTAGGAAAGCTGTTCTAGTGATGCTTGAGTGTAGGAAATCACTGTAGAGAGAGGTTGTATCTGTCGCTGGAGATACTGCTTTGACAAAGAGATTGTCTTGGGGCAGAAAATTGAACTGGATCAATTGGACTATGTCCCAAAGACTGCTGGTAGTTTTTAAAGCATTAGAGCATAGTTCCTGGAAAAAGATACAGTTTATAAATGAAATTTACTTTTATTTCCAGCATGTGGGGCCTGGGGGAAGTAGACGGACAGAAAGAAACAAATAATTGTGGAATTTTGTATTTGCTTGTAAATGCAAACCCTTATAGTAGTAGTCCAGAAATTGATGTATAAATTCAAGGTCAGGTGGTCTGGTCCTTCTAGTTGGTTTTTCTCACTTTTAATGGTTGACTTTTTGAAGTGTTCCTTCTAGTTGTATTTACCTGAAGTTGTTAGAGTTAAGTGATGAGCTCTTATTGGCAAAAGTAATGCACTTGATTTCTTGGAGCATTTTTTATAGGTGGATCAGCACAAATATGCAAGGGAAGCAGGGTTTTGTAGATAAAAGATGTGGTCAGTTATCCTGCAAAGTTCTGTTCACTAAACAGTTTTAATTACTAATTAAATTTCAAGCACAGATGGAGAAAATGGTGTGTTGAGGGTTGTGTGGGGTTTTTTTTTTGGTTGTGTGTGGTTTCTTTGTGGTTTTGTTTTTGGTTTTTTTTTTTTTTTAGCAGCTCAGAAGGCTGCTTTATCAGTTGACCTTCAAATGAAACTTAGGTAGTTTTTTAGTTGAAATTTTTTCAGACTGGCAGACCTAAAGTCAGTATTATAATTTGCAAGTCAAGAGGAATACTTTCTGCTTCATTACAAATAATAAAATTATGAAGGTCAAGCTCTGTCCTCAGTTTGTGTTTGTACCACCCCACTGACTATGAGAATTACCCATTTTTCTTCCACTTGCCACATAAGTTATCTCAGACTTACTCACTTTCCTCTAAACAACATGCGCCAATAAAAATGAGGTCCATAGAGGGCACAAGATGCAAGGCACTTTGCAGTTCAGTCAAATTATGCATGACAGTGCATGTTTGCAGGTTTGGCCAAGGAAGCTACTTCACTTTCTTGCAGCTGCTGCTGTACTTTGATTCCTAACAGCTGTATTATTTTGAATTTACTGAAGTGATTCTGCATTTTTCCCTGCAGTATGTTTCGTCAAGGTATGCATGATCTGAAAGTCTGGCCCAATGTAGAAGCTGATGGCTCGGAGCCCACCAGAACTCCTGGAAGAACCAGCAGCACAGTCTCTGAAGATCAAATGAGCCGCTTGGCAAAGGTAATGGAATAGCAAGTAAGCTTTAAGATGTATGTGAAAAGCTTACACTTTCACTGGAGTGAAATGAAGACAGGCTTTAATGAAGGTGTCTTGTGTTGTTTCCTCATGTGAAAGCTGTCTTCCTTTGATTGTTTAAATATTTCACAGGATTTATACAGCTGAGTAAAATAGACCGTGCTCATTTGCTTGTGAAGTGTTTATTAAAAGGGGACAATTAAATAACTTTTAATATACATAGCATTCTGTTGTAACAACTTAACATCCAGATTCTTTGTAAAGAATGAAAATGTGAAGATGCTTGAAGCCAAAATTCCGTCAGGTTCAGTAAGAGCAGCTCCTGGCAGTAACTTGTGAGGACAGCTTAGTTACTTTCAGTAGCTGTCCTTTAGATTTAAGGCTGTCTTGTGTAGTGTTCAGGTGTGTATGACATACCTCTACATTAGAAAGAATTTGAGTAGAACTGTGAAAATTAAACAAAGTTTCATTCATTTAAGCTCATGAATATGTATGTATATTAGTACTTTCTTCTCCCAGCTTGATGGCAGAATGTTTTTTTTGGCATCAAAACTAGTTCTGGAATTGATCAGTAAATGTTAGTTCTTGAACTGTTTTACTAGCAGATCTTTCTCATTCTTCAGGTGAGCTTAGCCTAAGCTTGCCAAATTATTCAGCTCATTTACCCAGTGTACTTTCTTCTTAATCTTGGTCTCCTAGTTTTCTTCCTCACCTTTGTGCAGCTCCCAGTGAAAGACAGGTCCAGTGCCATAAATATGTTCATTTTCTCATCTAGAGACTTATCACAGCAATAAACTTTCATTTAGGTTCTGTTTTATTAGTCTAGTTCACCTTGAATTTTTAAAGGAAAACTCATTAAAGCTTTTTGCCAGTGGTGGTGCCCATAGTACTTTATCATAGTAGAATAAATCCCCTCTAGCCTAAAGGAAGCTCTGTAGACAGACATTAAATATCAAGGCTTGTTTATAATTCATCAAACGGTTACATGATGTAGGCAGTGGGTCTCTGAGAAAGGGTTTTTAGAGCATAAGCTTTCCCTTTCATGTTAATTCTATTATGCAAACATGACCATATCCTACCACTGTTTTTTTCTCCTCTTCCCTTCACTCCCTTATGCTCTCTAGCTCAAGAAATACAAATAATGTAGAGTATTTCAGTCTTAAAATACCTGGGTCTGTTCTAGACCGTTCTTTTGGCATGTGGGAGATGAGGGCTCAAAGCCTCTGAGGAAGAGGAGGGAATTCTCCTTTCACATCTCAGTTGAGAGTCCTAGTTAACGGCTAATGAAATGCTAATAACATCGCTGCCATCATTCTTCTCTCCTGAAAGCTGTTTTGGGAAATACTAATTTCTGAAAGATGAGAGTGTTTTCATTGATACTTTGTTGTGTTCATTTATAAAAACATTTTACCATCAGATGCTAGCGAAGTGAATAGGGTTTCTGGGTAGTGTGTCTATGAGAGCTTTCATTTGCACTGCTGTTTACACAGCAGATAAGGTTCTTGTGATGTATCGTTCCTAAATAGCCATTGTTTGAGCACAGTCAGCCTCAGTTTTTCTATGACTTACTCCTCAGTTGCTGAATGTCTCCTGATGCTACTGTATGTGAAGGTATATTTAAATACTGGTAAGAGGAGCAGGACTAATTAAATACAAGATGAGTTTGTGTGGACTTCATTATTCTTGGCGTTTTTTTTCTGTTTATTGCACAGACTTACCATTTATAAGTGTCATGCTATTGATCAATGTCTCATACCAGAGGCCAACTTAGAGTCCTCCAGCTAATAAGTAACTTTTGAGAAGAGCTTGCCGAAGGACCTTTTCTCCATCTAAAAGATAACTTTTTATTTTCTTGACATCCTTCTGAGTTTGTGTGGTATTTATTATTATAGGGAATTTGTATAAAATCAATGACTGGCTGCTGGAGGAGTTGCATCCTTTTACCTTAAGTAATTGATACTATGGCAAGTCTCTCATTTCATGTGGAAGTGCCATATTGTTGTGCTCTTACAAAACGCATGGATGTTGATTGTAAAATTGCTACTGATGAAAAAGCCATGGCTTTGCATCCTCAGGGTCACTGTGAGTGCAGATTCTTCCTGTACTAAGGAATATTAATGGCAAGAGTGTGGAATACCTTAGCACACTCAAATATTAATGACATTAAGATGTTTCTCCCATGAGTGTTGTGTTAATTTATTCTACTTAAACAAAAAGTACTCTTAAGTTCTTTTTGATCCATTCATTTCCTTCACACCTGCTGCTGGCTGAATGAAATTAGATAATAACAATGGTGAGATAGTAATAAAGGGATGCCTCTTATTTAGTAGCAGATGATGAATGCTTCTTTCCCTGAAGGGAATGCCCTAGCTTCTCTCTTATTTTAAGCTTTAAATATTAATCCAAGAGAACGGTTCTTCATGTGTGCATAGATACATGCCTACAGATCTTCTGGGTCTTGTATGCAGGTCTAACTAGTTGCTGTATTATGACTTTTTCCTCTCTATAAGGGAGGTTTGCAGATTTAAGAGATTAATAATTTTCCCCTAAAACATACAGAATGACTTTTTTTTTTATTCTCTAATGCAGTGAACAAGAAAATGAACTAAGAATTTCTGTCCAAGGTATCTAAATAACGTTTTTTAATTGCCGCAGCTTCGATTAAGTGCTCTCCTAAATCTGTGTATCAATGCTGGATGTGGATATGTGGTATTTGGACAATTTTGATGCATTGGTTCAAGGTAGTGGAAATAAGAGGGCTACCTTGAGTAAGAAAAAATGTTTTTGTTAGATTAAAAAAAAAAGCAGGGAGTAATTTATAAGTGGCTAAAATGGTGGACATGTAAGGGTAAGGAATTTCTTCACTGTTAAGCATGAGAAGACCTTTTCTGTGAACTAGGTAGGACATTTGTGAATGTGTCTGAGTGATCATGTCCAGCCTGCCTGAAACAGCATTTTGGATTATAACTGATCTGTGTGCTGCTGGTTCTCTACCTTTGAAATATATTATAAAGTCACATAGGAAGTAAAGGCCAAGTCTTGTATTATCCCGTTAGTACAGTCCTGGTGCATTTTGTCTCTGTAATAATGCTGAGATAAAATTTGATGAACTGGCTGCAGAATATAATGTAAGATAGCAAAAAGTTATTATTATATCGTGCTCCTGTTTACAGTCTTGCTGATAAGTTGAAAGAACTGAAAGACTGGTTATACTCTGCATCCTGAAATGGTTGTAAGGATTATACTTTGCCCCCTCCCCCTGCCCTTCCTTTTCCTTTTGTACTGTTAAGTTTCTGAAGTTTATTGAAGCTAATCTGAAGATTAGGTGTCCCAGAGTTTAGTGGAGACAAATCAAATGAAAAAAAAGTCCCTACTATATACTAATTAATGGAGTTAATTAATTCTTAGAAGTTGCAGTGGTCTTCCAAAGTTTGCATCAAAATCTTATTACTTCTGTCAAGCTATACTGTGGTCTAGAGCTCAAAGAAATGTTGGTGAATCAGCTGCTTTAAGTGAACAATATCGTAGTTGTTCTGGGATTGTGGTTTTGTGTTTCATGGAATGAGTTCAGGACAAAGGGCATCAGATTCTCATGGCTGATTTACTATTTAGTGCTTCTTGAAATGGCCAGTTCCTAGCAAATCTGGAAATAAGTTTGTTTGGTTTTTAAAAAAGGCAGGATTTTCTTCCCAACAGAATAGCTTTTTGACGGGTTTTTAAATTGTGACTGCTTTTAATTACTCCTTTACTTTGGTGGAGCCACTAACTATAGTTGAGGATTAATATTCAGTGGAAAAAATTTAAATCTCATCACTAGTAGACTTAGTAGGAACCAAGAATCAGAAAAGCTGAATTAGATAACATATCTGAGAAATGAGCAAATATTGGCATTCAGAGATAAAAATCATGCTTGCTTTCATAAGTAATCACCTTAAAATTTAGTTCAGATCTTGAGAGGGCGCAGGGGCTGTGGTGTGAACACTAAGAAAACTAAATTAGTTGGGAGGTTTTTTTCCTGCTTAGAAGTAGGAACCAGTATCCAAAGCCGTTAGACCATAACACCAAATTAAACTCTGGGGAGGTGAATAGGAATGAAAAAAAAAAAAAAAAAACAATGACCTTGTCTTAAACAGCAAGAAGTCACTTTCTGGAAAGTGATCAAGCAAGATGGCCTGTTGTTGGATGTGAAAGGATAGTTGATCAAGGTGTTAAAAGACAAGGATTAAATGCTTACCCGCTGATCTTTAACAGATCTGTTCTACTGATACAAGAACACCTGCAGGGAGACTGTGAAACACTGAAATTTCATTCCATTAATGGCTTTAATGGCTGTTTACAGTCTTTTGGAGACTAGACGATTATTGGCCTGTAATCTCAGCATTACTTCTAAGAGATGTGAAAAGCTATGTGATTCTGCGTAATTTCTGAAGCTTGGCTTCTTGTGAGTTTGTCATGTATGGACTCTCCAGATCAGTCAGGTTCTGTACCAGGACGTGAAGTTGATTCTTCTTCCAGAGTATATCATGATGCGGTTTGTATTTAGCCCAGGTCATCCTTGATGTGCAATAATACTTGTGCCTATACTGCTAAGACATCAGTTTACTGGGGATTTGAGTGAGAATAATGAAACAGTATTACTGGTGCAAACTCTTAACCTTTTTTTCTTCACAGTGATTTTTTTTTTTTCTTCCTATCTATAGTGGTGGTCTATTGAAAGTCTAGTGCATGTATCTGACAACCTATGCAACCTAAACAACTCCCAGCATGTAGCAAGTCTTAGGTGTTCTGTGTCTTTTTTTTTTTTTTTTTTTTGTAGTAACCTCATCTCCAGTTCTGTATGGAAGAAGTAGGCTGTTGTGTTCTCCTGCATACAATACCTTCCATTCTTATACTCTCCTAGTTCTCTTTGTATATTGCCTGTCCCCTAGCTGTCAGCTGGGCAAGAAATGGCAGTTGGTGTCACTATATGGCCTGTTCAGATTTCAATGCTCATGGGTTGGCAGAGTGACCACAGAACAAAGCTGGTGAAGTATTAGTTGTAACCCTTCCCTTAATAGGAATAGTTTTGAGGGTCTCTTCACTGGCCATTTTCTAGACAGATAGTGATTTCTTTGAAACATGAAAGAACTTGATGTCTTCTAGTTCCTTTGCATCTCTTCTTGCATGCTGCAAGAATTACTGTTTTTTTGAGGAACACTTGTGATTTAGGAGCCGAAAAGATGATTTTCATTCATATTTGTGTGGTGATCTGCTGAATTTTTCATAAACTATTGTGTGTCAGTGCATCTGAAACTACAGGTAGTATGGCTCATATCTTGCTTATCTGCTCTTCCACTCTTCTAATGTTAGGTAGTCTTTTAAACAACTCAACTTCCTTGCTATTAGTACAGCAATATGTAGATGTGTGAGTAAAGCTTTAACTGCTTTTCAGGGGACTAAAAAGGAAGGGAGAACAAGCTGTCTCTGATTTGCTGTAAGTATTCAGGTGACCTTTTGCAGTGTGTAAGTCCTGGTCTGAAAACTTGTTTAGGTAAGGCTAACAAGGGCAGAAATACTCAATTTGGATAGTTTTTGAAATATCATCTTTTTCTTTGGCTTGGTAAGCTTTACTATATGAAACTTGGTAACACAAAAAATGAAATATTTGTTACGTGACTTTGCTTAAAAAAAGGTTCCTGTTTTTAATGTGTTAAAAGTGCAAAGGTGATATGCTTGGAACATGGGTTTGATCTTTGCCTTGATTAGGGGTTTAGATAGTAGAATTACTTTTGTGGCATGGCTTAGCTGTTTACAAGCATCTACTGTGTGTGTACTGTACAAGCATTTTTTTCCAGTTCCTATTTTTTTCCCCTGATTTCATGTTAGTGTCTCTGTTAAATTGTAACTTTGATACTCTTCTTCTTGCTCTGAGCAATTTAAAGGTGTCCTGGTTTCAGCCGGGATAGAGTTAATTGTCTTCCTAGTAGCTGGTACAGTGCTGTGTTTTGAGTTCAGTATGC
>JAVJGG010000074.1:76525847-76536247 GCA_035590195.1 Aviceda cuculoides
TTTTGGGGGGTGGTGTTGGTGGTTTGATTTGGTTTGGGGGGGGGGTTGGTTTTTTTCAGTGGTGGTGTGGTTTGGGTTTTGGGGGGGTAATTTTGGTGAAACTGTGGCTTAGGCAGATGTCTCGGTTAGCTCTTTATCATTTTTTTTTGCGGACTGTAGTTGACAATGAAACCTCTCCCCGCCTTTCCAAGTCTTTGTGCCTTTAGAATAGCTTGTTTCATAGTACTCCTGTACACTTATCCTAGAAGCAGCTGTTGTAGAGGACCTTACTATTACAAAAATCCCTTGTGTTACAAATCGGAATGAAACCTGTGATGTGTCAGATTCCTCCAATAAACTAAATAAAGTTACTTCTGTGGAAATCAAGGAAATACTTTTCTGGAGAGCGTAATAGAGTATGATCAAAATATTGAAACATTTTACTAACCCCTTAGCTTTTTTCATTAGAATGTGCAGTACTTTTTTCACAGGTGCAAACTGATGAGCATGGCTACTTTGTGGCTGTGTCGCCTCTTGGCTCTTAGGTTTTTATAGTTCAGTGTGACTTTCCTAGGAATTATTTTTCTCCCTCACCTCCAGAAACCTACCATTATAGATTAATCACTTCTGATTTACACTCACAACTTTTTTGGTCATCATTATGGTTTTACATATGTGCAAGGTGCAGGAAAGAAGATTAAGACTTGAAGCATGCCTCTTGCTTTTAACAGATATTTCTGAAGCATATTAAAAGTGTATGGAACAACATAACTATGAATTGGCTGCTCT
Source organism: Aviceda cuculoides (assembly GCA_035590195.1). Classification (NCBI taxonomy): domain Eukaryota; kingdom Metazoa; phylum Chordata; class Aves; order Accipitriformes; family Accipitridae; genus Aviceda; species Aviceda cuculoides. The sequence goes on from JAVJGG010000074.1 coordinate 76,526,616, forward strand.
TCTGGAAATAAAGTAATCGAATGTGTAATAGTACGTATTAAAGCTATAACTAAGTGCAGTTTGAGGGATTTGTTGTTATGAAGTAGCTTTTCAACAAGTTCTTGACCCTTTTCTGGCAGCAGTAGGAAACGGTACATAAATTAGTGCCTGTCTTCTCAGTTTTGTCATGCTTCCAATTACAATGTACAGTATATGTATCCAGCATCACCAATCCAGTATATTGAGTCTAATGAAAGTAGGTTCTGTTGTCACCTGCCTGTGACCGATAGTCCAAGTGGAGATTACTTGTCACAGTTTTGTTGATAAATTTGTTTTCAAGTGTTTACGAAGAACTAGCCTGTTAAACAGTGGCTGATAGAATTTGAGATTCTTTGACTCAACATTCAATTACAAAGAAGTGAAGTGGCAGTGTCTCTTTCCACGTTCTCTGTTAAATTAATTTTAATACAGCATTCAAGACGTGAAGTATAGCAGTCTGCTAGTAATGAGAGCATTGCTTCTGATTCTTCATTTAGGCAAAAACTCAGTGTGATTCTCCAAGAGTAAATAACACCAGCATTTACCATTAATGTGTTTTTGTGCAGGTTTCAAGCGAAACCTTTGTTTGAATAAATAAATTGGTTGCACTGCTGCATCCAGTTCATTTAAAAAACAAACAAAAAAAAGCAGTTTTGATTATCAGAGCCTTTTTCATGGCTTCAAAGAAAGAAGCAGTAGTGTCTACAGCATTGGGTATCCGTTTACTTTTTGTGTGGGAGAAGTTGGATCCCATTGGTGTTACTTGAAATATTGTTTTGACTAAAGAATAAGATAAATAGAACTTCCTTGTTTATTGATGTTGTGAAACTAATTTTGAGGAAAGTGCAGAAGAACCTTGCTGCTTCAGAAAATTCTGCAAATTTTGTTGACTTTCTTAAATGAACTCTATTAGTCACACACACTGACCTTAATATAGCGAAATACCTCTAAAGCTTTGCAACATAGTATTTTAAAGTAAGCTAATGCTGTTCAGTACTGATGTTGCTTTTGTTTTTCAGTGGCGAAATAGCAGGTCATCTCAGGTTGTGGCTGTCCTATGAATGAATGCTTGGCAAAACTTGGGTTCATAGCAAGTTTTGGTTGAAGCTTAAAGCATTGTTCAAAAATGCAATGAAACACTTGCAATAGAATTTTCCTAGTGCTTGAGCTAAGTAACTAGAGCTTTTCAGCTTGGCTTTTCAGCATAATCTAACTGCATTTGAGAAGAGACGTTTAAAGAACAGTCATTACAATATTTCTTTTGAAAGGCTAAAAAAAAAATATGCCAGCAATGAGTTTAGAAATCATTCTTTTAATACTAGTCTTGGAAAAAATCTACAATCTTCATTTTAGAGGGTATTATAAACATTTTGACATGATCCACTGGAAGGCTTTGCACTTTTGTGCTTTTCTCATTCTCATCCTAGTAAGTTCTGAGTTGGTAATAGCTGTCATAGACTTTTAATTGTGCGGTAGGTGCTCCATTTTTGCCAGCCTAAAAGCTTTGTCAGACTTTTGTTTTACAGCTATTTTATCTGAATGTTTTTATTGAGAGAAAGATGTAGTAGTATGGGTGTTATTACTAATCCCTAGAGAATCCACATGGGGTATGGATGTTATAAATGCCTCGGTAGGAGTTTGAAGATTTATAAGTTGCTAGTGAATCCACTCCTGTGTCAAGTTTTTCCTATAGTGCTTTTATGTGAAGGGTCTAAACAGAGTGGAAACTTGTTTGTCAGTGGGGCATTGGTAATCCTTTGTTGTTTTATAAAGGTCAAGTCAGATTGCAGCCTTATGGTTTTGATTAGGAAGATAACCAATTAGTAGATAGAAATTGGTCTGTCATCTCTTGTCATCAGAAGTGTTTATTTTCAGAAGGATTTCTACCCCCCCCAACCAATTTCATTGTTTTTATGTAATATGGCTTTGTAAAACTAGTATAACGTGATCTGAAAGCTCTGTCTGTTGAGATGGCAAAGGTTTTAGTCCAGTGCTAGCGCTGATCTGTCAGTGTGGCTCTGACTCAGTTCAGTCTACTGTTGCAGTGATGCAGTAGTATTTTGTTATAATAGAAATACTTTGGAAATACAATTAATTGTATACAATTAGGTTAAAGCTAAGTTCATTATTTAGGCAGTATGATTTTAAACCAGGGGAACTGTAAGCAAATGTACTCTTTGTCCTCTTCATTGTTTGCATGTGTAGTTTTTTAAAGACTACTTGGGAAAAGCAATCCTGCTTGTGTTCTGGGACCATCATCAGCCACAGCCAGATTGTATGTGTATTTCCTTTAACTAGGAGGGATATGTGTGTGTAGTTACTGTCATTATTTTGACTGTAAAATCGTTACTTCAGAAAGGCATAAGACACTAACAAATGTAATAGAAGTGTCTTCCTGAATGTGCATTTTAATAATAAGAGATCTTTTACTGTAGTCAGCAACACAAAATTTATGTGGCTGGAAAAAAAATGTTTCTCCTGCAAGGTTAATGGCAATTTTAACTCCTGTGTCTTGTTGGTGACGACTGATTCTTTTCTTCCCCTTGATAAAAGCCCCTCCCTTCTTTGAAAGTTATCTCTGAAAAGTATAAAAGCAAAGCCATCCCAAGAGGCATATGTGATTGGAAAAGCAGGAGCTGGGGGGAGGGGAGGGAAAGGAGGGTGGGGGCAGAGGCAAACCTGAGCAAGTTATCTCAAAACTTACATTATTGAGGGAAGTGTTGATATGTTGAAAAAACTTTATTCTGAACTGAAATTTACTCCAAAATAAATGAGAACAAACTAAGTATAAATACAGCATAGCACGTATTATGCTGGTGTTGTTTTGTTGCTTTTTCTGGTTTAGTGTTTTATATTGTCTTTTAAATGAAATGTTCTTCCGTAGATTGTGTCAGTTAATGCTTAGTTACACTTCTAAGGTAAAAAAAAACCAAACTGAACTGCTGGGTGTCACTGAAAGAGGGAAACGGAGTTGCTTGCTGTTTTTGTCATGTGGTGGCAGGCTTTGTATTTTTTTTTTTTTTCCCTTCTGCCTGGTTTAAAGAGGAAACTTTTAGCTTCTCCCTTCCCTTATTTATGCAGCAGCAGGTTAGACTGCCCTGAGGAAAACTAGCGGGCTCCTGTTGTACTGCTCTAGAGCAGCACAGCACAAACTTCTAGAAGAGACTGTCATGCTCCATGTGGAACCCATGATAGATGGGCACACATATATCTTCTTAAATTTGTCCCTGTTGAACTATTAGGAGATATTTTCTGCAACATGGTTGTTATTTCTAGGAAATTACTTGTTTTCAGTGGAAATATGGACCCTGATTTGGTTTCTTTGTGCTTCCAGAGGACACATGTAATGATAATGGCAAATTTCTCTACTTACCTGTGTGCCTGCATGGTAATGAGTTGCCAAGCTGTGTCTCATCAGATGAACTTTCATCTGTCTTACCACCTTGTTTATCATCTGGCAAAAACTAACAAGAAAAAGAATACATTTCTTATTTTCCATTTTCCCCTTTATAACTTTCAAAAGTCAGCAAGGTGCAGCTGCATCATTTTTTCACTGTAGTATAATTCACAATACATTAATATGACATGTTTTTTTCCTAAAACTTGAGATGTTTAATATGCCTTTACCTTTTTTGTCATTCAGGATGGTGATGAGTCATCTCCAATTTTAACAAGTTCTGAAATTGTGAAGATTCCAGATCCCCAGATGTCTATGGTGAGCATGCTCCATGTAATGCAATCTGTATTATAGTATTTTTGTTGAAGTTTTCATAAATGGAGATGAAAGCTTGCCTCTATTACTGTCTTCAGTATTTTAAAATTCCAGTGGAAAGATATATATTTGACCACTTGAGAAATATCAGTGGGTTTTACTTTATAATTTTGCTGCTGCTGCTAGATTAAAATATACAAGAAATGGTTTAATGCTTATGTTCTCTCCTCCTTTCCATACCTAATGTGCTTGCTTCTGAGGTGTAGGAAAGCAGAGAAGGGGGATTGCTGGCAAAAGAGGTCAGAGGGTGGGAGTATAAGGTAAGAGGGAGCTGAAGAAATGAAATGTAGAGGATGGTGCAATAACGCTTAGTCACTTCGTCTGTTAAAATATTTTCTCCCTGCACTCTCTTGTATGTTGTCTTTCATGTAGACAGTGCCTAAGTACAGTTCTAGAAAAGATTTCCATTATTGTGGATGCCAATTCAGTGGGACTGGTATTGGCAGCTTTGGGAACCTTAATGTAAGTGGGCTTCTACTGGCAACACTGTTTGAGCACTGTGTAATCTAACACTGCAAGAGCAAGTCTGACAATGCTGAAAACTGCCTTGGCTGCTGAAATCTCATTGGCACTGCGGCTCCTATTGTGGCTCCTACTGTTGCTAACATGGTATTAACAGTGGGAAAACTTTTTGAGATGTTTTTCTTGCATACAAAGCTTTATACTGCAAACATCATCCTAAAAAATGTTTATAAAGTGTCTAGCACGTTGTGAGTGCTGTCTAAATCACGGAAATGTCGACTGAAACGCTTACGTTTTGCAGCAATTCACAAAAAGGCAAGATAGGGTTTGTAAACTATGTGAAGTAGAAAACAAAAACAAATCAAAATCCCCAACAACCCTCCACATATTACTGAAGGAGGTTCTTCTAAAACAACAGCAACAACAACAACAAAATAATTCAGAAGATGCTGTAGTTTTAGATGTGAATTTTAATTGCCATGCATTATTCAAGATACTGGTGAGTCTTTACTAGATGGTTTCATTTCAGTAGTAATTTTCTCTGGAATTTAAGTATTTATAAATACTGACTTACCCTCTGCGTTTAGGAGAACTTAGTAGAAAGCAAACATCACAAGCTTGCTCGGAGTTTAAGAAGTGGACCTTCTGATCATGATCTGAAGCCTAATGCAGCTACACGAGATCAGCTTAATGTAAGTCAGTCATATGATGACTAAGTTCAATTTTATTAGGTAGGGTGGTATTAATATATGGTGACAATTTAAGGAAAATACAGTTAATTTCAGTTTATAGAAAGTGATTAATGAAGAAATGTTAAGTGTTTCTTACAAGAGCTTAGTTAGATGAGTCCAACTCAGGAGCAGAAGGTACTTGGTCATTTTTCTGTAAAACAGTTGGGGGGATAACAATGCATATTGTGCACATAGCAGGTCGGTGTTAATGGTGGTCTTAAAGTAACTGTGTATGTTTGCCTACGCTGCCAGTTCAACCATGTAACTGAGGAGCATCACCATCATAGCATGAGAATTTCATGTTGTTGGAAAGCTTTTTTTTGGTGTTTGTTTGTTTGTTTGTTTGTTTGTTTCTAGCTATTTTTGTGTGTTGTCAGTGTTGTGCTTTGTCACAGTGTAGTCTGTTAACTTGTTAGTTATGCCTGTTCATGTTTTTAAACTCATTTTCTGACAATGTATCTAATAGATCATAGTGAGTTACCCACCGACAAAGCAACTAACGTACGAGGAACAGGATCTAGTTTGGAAATTCAGATATTACCTTACTAATCAGGAGAAGGTAAGTTGAATGATTTGAGAAGACTTATTAACACAAGAGGTGCTTCATCTGGCACTTATTCTACAATGTCCTGTCCTTGCAGAGATACAGAACTTCAGTGTCTTAGCTATTCAAGATTATTTTTTCTACAATGTTACTGATTTAAAAATTAGTGACTGTAATTTTTCCTCCTAAATCATGTGAACTGGCTATTACTGCAGCAGTCTTTCTTCAAACACTTTGTCAGCTTAAAATACCAGTGTTGCCAATTTTGTCTGCAGCAAATACAAATTATTAAAGAGTAGCTTCTTCATCCCTTTTAGACAAGGGTTAGCGCTACCAGAATAAGTAGCAGCACACCAAAAGCCCGAAGTAAATTAAATAACTAAATAATCCCTCAGCAGTGGCATTTTTAATGTAGTGGTAATTGTGCTAGAGCAGTAACCATTTACTTTACATTTTACTTAGAAGATAACTCAGCTGCAGTTTTTTGGGACATACTAAAACAATTCAATGTTGTATTGTCACTTATATCAGTAAGGTTTCCCAGGTCTGTGCTTATGTAAATACAGTCTGAATCTAGTTCTACCTTAATGTGAAACGTTAATTTCTGAAATAATTTGTTTAGCCTGGCTTTTCACTGATGTATTGTCCAATGTCTTTCTATTTAGGCCTTGACAAAATTCTTAAAATGTGTCAACTGGGACCTACCACAGGAGGCAAAGCAAGCGCTGGAGCTACTGGGCAAGTGGAAGCCCATGGATGTGGAAGACTCTCTAGAACTTCTGTCATCACACTTCACCAACCCAACGGTTCGGCGCTATGCCGTTGCCCGGCTTCAGCAGGCCGATGATGAGGTATTCATTGGTCTGTGGACACATGTGAAAGTCAGGTGGTCTCTGGATTTTTAGTCTCATTGTGTACTTGAAATGTTTGCTACTTTTTAAGGTGTTTACTTAAATAATAGTTGTGGAAAACTAAAAAGAAAAAAAAAAAGAAATTCACTGTGATGCTATCTATTGTAAGCTCTCTATAGAGCCAAGTCTTTACATGATTAATTGGCACTCATTGATAATTGTCTTAGTGTGAGCAGCCAGTGATAGCTGGTTTTGTCAAACAAAGTGAAACCATCATATGTTCTCCTCAGAAACCAGTGATAGATTTTGAATGTTAACCTGCATAGAAATGCTCTGAACTTAAAAAGTCTACTAAAAGATTTCCAACAAATCCTCCTTCTAAATGGAAGTAGTATATCGTCATACTCTTCTGCTAAAGAAAGTGAGCAGAAAAGCATCCGGTGATAAAAAAAAATATTACTTTGAATGTATTACCATAACTCTTGAAACCTTGGCAATGAATGGAGTTTAAAATAGGGAGCATAAATGTATCAAATTTTTGCAGGCTTACTTCAATAGCTAAGGTCATACTGCTTTGACTTTAAAAATGTACCTTTTATGAAACATCTAAAGGCAACTATACAAAGCAAGTTGAATAGCAGAGGGAAAAAAATTCAGTATAAGCAGCAAGTGATTAAAATTCCATACTTCAATCTAAAATAGATCAGATATGTGGGGATTTTTGGAGCCCCAGCTATACAAGGGATTTTTTTTAAAAAAAAAAAAAAAAAAAAAAGAAAGAAAAAAAGATAGTGCATAAGAGAGGAGAGAATCTGAATTCCTGGTACCATGTTCCAAATTTTATGCTTGAATTTTCTTCTTGAAGCCACAAACTGAAAGGTTTATTTTGTGAATGCTGGAAGCAAGTAGGGCAGCTTAACTAAGGAGAACTTTAAAGTAGTAATTGCACTTAAATATTTACTTAATTAGGACCTACTACCTTTGAGTAACAAAACAGTAGTAGTATGATAATTCAGTACCTTTTGCGAGTCGAATTTCATCCTACACCACGTTTTCTATTGTATATTGCTTGCTAGGGAGATCCTAATTTCCATTTCTTTATAGGCCACTAAATCTAGACTAAGTTCTCTATAAAACAGAATTTTGAAAACATGGAGGCCTAGTCAGCTTTGTCTGACCCCCTCAATTCATTTTAATTTTTTTTCTCCATGAGGATTTGCTGATGTACCTGCTACAGTTAGTCCAGGCATTGAAATATGAAAACTTTGATGACATAAAGAATGGACTGGAACCTAGCAAGAGGGACAGTCAAGGTTCAATGTCAGAAAGCATGACAACGTCTGGAACTAACGGTGCCGAAATAGACAGGTAAGAAACTTAGATTTCCAGTGGAAAAGCAGAAACATGTAACACTGTGAGCCCTCAAATTCTTTATCCTTTCTAGGGACTATTGCATATTCAACATCCTATTTTATAATCTGAAATAATAATATTAAAAAAAACCCCTACCCTAACCCCTGAGCTTTCACAGAATGTATTTCCTGACTACAGATAGTTTACAGAGCAAACATTCTTAATCTTGAAGTTGGCCTTTGGCCTTACTGAGCGAAAGGAAGACAACTTCTGGAGAGCAGGAAAAACGCTGGCATTGCTTCCTTCTGTCCTTGTGAAAATTAGGAAGTCTTCAATGAAGCTATATGAGGCTCCACTTCCCACTTGCATCAAAGAATATGAATCTAAAAGTCCAATCAGTCTGAAATAGGAATTTCTTCCTGCTCCTGCAGAAGAAGGTGTAGGAAGAGTCCTGTGGATGTAAAGGAGCTGGGGGAGCACAGTTTTTATTCTTGCAGGAACCCAAAAGAAAGGCTGAAATATCTAATTAATATACTATTAAGCAAGGTGCAAACAAACTTGGTTAACTGAAGTCTCCTGTGAATATTTAATACAGATTTCCAGGATTTTTAGTCTTAAGATTCAATATCTAATCCCTTGTATCACTAGGATATACTTTTCATATTACAAGTATACTGCTTTTTATTGATCTTGCTGCTAAGCTGTAGCATGGGTATCCCAGGATGTATGGTGTGTTTTGAGGCTGCAATGGCACTTAGGTATTAGTAGAGCTGTTTGATTACTTCCTTTCACTTTGCTGTCTGATAATTTTGCTGTCTGATAATTTTGCCTTGCAAGCATTGTGTTTGTCTACTCTGTTCTGTGTAATCGCATGCCAGAGACAAGTACTTGCAGGTGTTGTGTATTAGCAATGTCATCTTACGAACATTTTAAAAAAGCTTATCCTGAAAATGCAGATTTGCTAAATTCCCATCCTATGTCTGCTTATTTTTTATGAAAGATGAAACAAAATGCTAAGTTTCATGTAATTGAATGTCCTTCAGAACCATGAACTGAGTAGCTAACCAGGCACAGATTTTTGCCCTTTTCAGGAACTGCAGCTGTCAAAGATGCTGTTTCATGCAGTTTGTTCTGAAACAGGGTTGAGACACTATCTTCAAAGTTACTTCTCTTCCAGTTTTCTGAATTTATTATGCTGTGAAAGTGAAATGCATTGCTATTTCCATGCATGCCCCCTGCTCCCCAAGCAAGAAATTCATATCATGCCAATTACATGCTTTCCTTATGTAGTTCCCAGATCATGAGTCCTATTCCACCTGTTTCCTCACCACCTCTTTCTTCTAAGACAAAGGAGCTTGCAGACAATGAAAACCTTGATGTAAGTCAAATGCTTTACCTTCTGGTTTTGATACTTTTTTAGTGACTTGCTACTGGTTTTAGGGGTTTTTTTTGTGAATATTTGAATCTTTCTGATGTATCTTGCTGAATACTTAGAGTGCTCAAAGAATATAAATGTAAACTGAATGCTAAGAAAATAGCAATAGCTTAACTGATTTTTTTTTTTTTTACAGGCATCTATTTATGTACATGGTCACACTATCCAAAATTGGGGGACTGGGCACTGAATTCTTCATAAAATTAAAATACTCTCCTTTAAAGGAGAAAATTACTGCAAAGACTATCACATGCTGATTAGATACTGACAACTGCATGTGTTTGAGGTGTTTTAAAGCAGGGTTTTTTTAAATGGAAAACAGTTACCCAAATGTTTTAATCTCTGCAATCTGTTCTTCCTGTAGCCATATTCTTTGGCGTGGGTGTCATCTTTTTTGCACTTAAGTGAGACACTTTATTGATTTACATCTGACAAGGATTATACTCAATTTATACCACAAGTAGAA
>JAVJGG010000074.1:76542613-76556431 GCA_035590195.1 Aviceda cuculoides
TCAGTAAGGGAAAAGGCTGGAGACTTTTATGTATTCAACATTTATTATGTAGGGCACCAAGTGTAAAGTACTCGAAAATTGGCTGGTATTGTGTTTCTGGTAACTACAGATGTAGAAATGTAGAGCAAGCCCTGACATCAGATCTGTGCAAGCTGTTTGCAATTTGGTTCACTGATGGTAGGGCATCTCCTTGAGTTCAGGGATTTAAATGATCAGAGCTAAAGACTTGAATCCAGTTTCTGAAACAGAGCTAACATTTGATACAGGTATGGAAAACAAATCATCCTGTTACTTGTACAGGTAATTTAGAAATAAATTTTTGTAAGTCTGTTATATCTGGCACTTAGAAAATTGCTTGAGTATACTCAGACTAGATGGAGTATCTGCTTCCTTATTCACATTACTGCAAGTAGGGAATTTTTATTTCACTGGATTTTAAGAGCGAAACCTTGATTCTTTGGAAGAGTAAATAATTGAATTAATTGGCTATTTATTAATTATGCATCCCTTGTTAAAAGACTTTTTGACTGTTAATACATACCTAGTATGTGTTTTATGGTTGTGGGTTTTTTGGCTTTATTTAAAACAAATTTTCATTCTTTTATTCTTTTAGAATGAGAGGCTTCAGGCATTGTTAGCAGATAATGAAAAGATGAATTTAGCAGATATGGAACTTATTCCACTTCCTCTGGAACCTCAGGTGAAAATTAAAGGGATAATCCCTGAAAAAGCCACACTCTTCAAGGTAAATAAGATATAGATAATAAGATAATAGCTGAAATACAAGCAAATCTTAGGAGCACTAAGCTTAAAAACATCAGTTTGAAAGATTTAAAGGGGCAGACAAAGTCGAGGCAAGATGTAACTAACATGCTCTTAAAGTGGTTAACTCTTTATTTTCTTTGTGAAACTCTTATTTTTTTCAAGTTAACATGCAAACTTTAAAGCAGCTTTTGTAAAAATGATACAGTTTATGAAGTCCCCAAGCTCAAGGCATGCTTCCTAGTTCAGAATTTCTCTGAACTTTAGTTAGACAGTATTCAATAGGAATACCACATACGGTCAAAATCGTATAAATCAAGTCAGGTGTGCTGGCTGTCAGCTAGATGTACATGTCTATCACATTGGAAAATAAAACTGTTAAATTGGTGGAGACTGGAAAGGAATAAGGTGGTCTGTTTCACACAGTTGCAGTGGGCTGACAGGAAGATCCTGTATCCCTGTGGTTGATATGTCCTTAAACCAATCTGTAATTTTAAGATGATCAAAATGTGCTTTATGAGTCACGCCTATGTCCAGGAGGCATTCTCTGCCAGTTAAAAAACGTACAAGCTGCTGTGAGAACCAATGTTAATCCATCATCTCTACTAGCTCATAATTTTATTATGCCCACTAGTTTCAAACTTTGTTGACTATGATATAATTTGTGTTTACTTAAAATCAGAGATGAACATTTTTGCATAGTTTTCTACCAAACCATCTCGGTTTCCCAGCTTTGACTTGCTTCTTTATATACCAGTTAGTCTCTTTGAAGAGTACGCTTCTTCAGTTGCATGCTCTTGCACCTCAGGTTGGAGGCAGTATTGGAAAGATGTTGTCACGAAAACAAGATTTTTCAAACTTCTGTCAGCTTTTAGCATGAATATGCTGTAAGGGTTGGAGGAAGAATGTTGACGAAAAGACTGCTGGAACAGCAACTAAATATTTCCTATCAAGAATAATAGCTTAACTTGATCAGGACAAACTCAAGTCAGATAGTCTTCTACATATTGGTCTTCTCTAGCGATGTAGAAAACTTAAGACCAAAAATCTGACATGTAACTTGTTTCAAAATCAGAGATGGTTTTGATTCACCTGATTCTGAAAGGTTACAATTTCCATTTAATCTCTCATTCTGTACTGTTGGATGAAAACCAAACAAACCCAAAGAGGGAAGAATGACTAATTTTGGGGGCTCTTGGACATCCCACGGCAGCTTTTGTAGGACTATTTAAAGAATCATTTTTCCTTTATTTATTGAACTTAATAATTTTGAAACATTCATTGCATGTGAGAATCTAATGTAACTGCTCAAATATTAAACTCTGTATCCTTGAATATTTTTTTTTTGTTTTGGTTTTGAGGGTAGTGACATGGTCAGTTGCAATAGATGAAATAATTCACGTAGGTAATTGATCCCCTTTAACCCATTTTATGCAGAGAAATTGCAAACAATTAAATTGGCTTTCTCAAACAACAATGTAAAAAGGCATTTTTGCTTTTACTAAATAGATTAAGGAAGTGTTTAATTGTTTAAGATGTCTTGCCCCTAGCATTTCTTTGATGTTTGTCGTATAATTGTGTCTCTTTTTGATCTATTAAGTTTAAATTTGTTTTGTTATGACCTTTTGCATAGTGCTTCTGTGTTGATTGGAATTACATGCATACAAACAAAACTTGAATACTTTTGTCCTTTTCTCTTCTGCTGCTGGAGGGGGGATGTGGCAAGGGAATGTATCCTTCACACTCCTTGCTAAAAAAGGAGGAAAGCCTTAAGGGTTTGGGGTTTTTTCTGTGGTTTTGTGTTTTTTAAAACATGCCTAGATCACACTTTTGGTAACTAGAAATGGTATGTTCTAACTATTTAGTCCTAAACAATGAGTAACTGCTTTTAGAAGCTTTAGAATTGCTTCTTTTCTACCAAACTTGAGGAACAGCAAAAGAGCTCTGGTACTTGCTGTGACACTGTTGCTATTCAAATGGGACTATTCTAAACCTTTTTGTAACTGAATTTGATACTTGAATTCGATGACCTGATACTTGCTTAATTCACTTCTTATCTACAGGGTAGTAAACAAAGATTTATATTTTAGAACTCTACTGTAGCAACATGTTAATATGAACCAGTTTAGTAGAACAAGTTTCCTTTTCCAGAGTGCCTTAATGCCTGCTCAGTTATTCTTCAAGACAGAAGATGGAGGCAAATACCCTGTAATTTTTAAGCATGGTGATGATTTACGTCAAGATCAACTTATTCTTCAGATTATTTCACTCATGGATAAGGTGAGAAATATTAATCCACATCCTTGCCCTTCTGTGCTCTTGATTCTCCTTGTCGAGAGCAAGACTGTTAAAACCTGTTAATGCATTTTATGTTGCTAATACATCCCAGGGTTCTCAGATCTTATGTGACTTTTTTCTTGTCTTTATAGACATGCAATGATCCTGTGTAGATTTAAAAAAAAAAAAAAAAAAAAAGTCAAACAGACTTTCACTCATTACTAATTTAAATGAAGAACAGTGGAGATCAATGTCCAATACACATTGGTTTTAGAAGAAGAAGCTGCCTTTCTGTTGTGTTCATCTTTGCTTTTGTGTGTTGTTTTTTTCCAGCTGTTAAGAAAAGAGAATCTGGATTTGAAACTGACACCCTATAAAGTGCTGGCAACTAGTACAAAACATGGTATGAGTACTTTTATTTCCTAAAAATGCATTATTAGAAGGCATCTTCTCCCTTGTTCATAGACTGTGTTGTGACACACTATTTTCATGGGATGTTTTGCTTTGTACAACATTCTAAAAGGGAGCTCAAATGTGTAAGAAGATGTTGTTGCAATATAAGTCATGGAAGTAAACAACTTGAGTGACCACAGTATTCCATAAGTGACTCGCATATCTTCATAAAAGAAGCCTGGTCTGGATTTTGGAGTATGTGACAATCAGTAGTCTTATCTTTGCTTCTAGCTTGCTGTGTGATCTCGGACAAATAACTTTTAACTCTCCTATTTATAGATCTTTGCATGAAATGGAGGAAAACAACAAGACAAAACAAAATCAAACTTGACTATGTTTTTAGATACATTCTGGATAAATATTTAGAAAGCCATTCATTTACTTTCTCTTCCCCTGAAAACATGGAAGAACAGACCTTCTGCAAGCTAATTCAATGTTAATGACAAATTGTTTTAAAACTACTGAAGGTGTAGAAAATTGGAACAAAAGGGTTTTTTGCTGATGAGAAGCAGCTGAAATGAAAGTGTGTATTAGTGTTGTCCTTTAATAAACATGCATTATAGAGTAGCTTGAAAGTTCTATGCATTGGAGATTTTTCTTTTTTTGGTTGTTTACTGTCACAGGCTTCATGCAGTTTATTCAGTCAGTACCAGTTGCAGAAGTTCTTGCTACTGAGGAAAGTATACAGGTACGTGATGGGGGATTTTTAAGCTGTCTCCTGATCAAATAGTATAAATTGCAGGCTTAGATTTCATACAAAAGTCTTTAGTCTCCCACTGATTTTTGTATCTGTTGTTAGAAGAAAAATTACAGCTTGAAACATAAGGGTATTTACAGCAGATGTTTTACTTCAAAAACTATATACTTAAATCACCACATGAGTATCTCATGTCCTAAAAGTAATACGATTTAAGTAATTAAAGTGTAATTTAGTTTTGATACTGAAATTCTGGCTTTGTTGTAATGATGAATGGTAGGTGCATGACACTTTTCTGTACTATTTTGTTGTAAAGTGTTTCTGTTGTTCATGTGGCAGGTTTGGCTTGATACCTGGTCAAAGTATGTTTCAATAATTTTTTTTGATGAAACAACTAAATAGTTTGTTCATATAATTTCTGAAGTCTGTTTCTCTGCAATAGTGGATGTATAGATACTGTGCGATTTTTTATTTTTTTTTTTTTTTTTAATTTTATTTTTTTAGCAAACTTTCTGTACTGTCATGAAATGGAGTAGGGACACATGAGTGAGTAGTGGCACACAAAATTCATGCTAGTTTCAAGCACAGCACACATGCTAGGTAGCAGAGCTCAGCTGGTTGAGGTAAATGTAGTTAGATAAAAATATACCAAATTGCTGTATGAGATATATAGCTAATAAGTTTTTTAATGAAAACACAGCATGTTTATGTTGGATTCAATTTGTCACACTACCTTTTTTCCCTTTTTTGCAGTTGATAGTTAAGTTTGCATTTGTTCATAGCTCAGTAACTGGGAGCCAAAGTAAACAGCTCCCAGCTACTATAAACTACATATATTAAAAATACAGAGATTGAAAAATGGTTGTTACTTGTCATTATCGTTTGCTTAACAAATAAGCATATCAAATGCTTATTTATAAAAAATGCTTATCGTTAGTCAGACAATGACCAGCATCAAGTTGCTTAAGTTTCTTGAGCTTTTCATTCTGTAAAGATTGTAAAGCTACATCTACACGTTCAATAATCATACAGTTTATAAAGTGTTTTCTTGGCAATCCTTTGTAATCTTGTAAACATACTACTCATACTCTAGTTCATTGGATGTTTTTATAAAATAATATATTTAGAAATGCTTGTGAAATTGTCATTTTGCAATTACTTATAACATCATATTCCAATCTGAAATGGGCGCCCCACTGTTTTAGTTGCTTTGCAGACATAAGGAGCAGTTCTTCCTGTGAAGAATTGCTAATCTAAATAGACAAGACGCCAAAAGAATATAATCTGTGATTACTTTACAGATCAATGACAAAATACATTATAGAGCTCAGATTTCCTGTGCCGAAGCATGATAAAATAGCTGGGCATTGTAGGCCAAGGAAATAAAAACTAAATGAACTTTTTTAGGTTTTGTGAAAGTTTGGTTTATTCTTTTTGTAAATGTTCATTTTGGGTGTCACAGCTCTTTTAATAAAGATGGGTAGTGTATATAGATATTAGAAAATGTTTCACTTCTGAAAAGAATTAAAGCAAGTAATCCGATATGGGCTGGTAATGCAGATCTGCAGGACAGAAAAGGTGTTTTGATGTTTGAGTGTTATTTAGCTTCTATCAACAATCTTGAAATTACATTTTATGTTTTAGAGGTATTTTTGTTCCACACTCAACAATTTAGCATTTGGATGGTCTGAAGTATGTGTGGTTTTTGTTTAGTTTTTGGTTTGGGTTTTTTTGGTTTGGTTTTTTAACATACAGCATGTAACGTCTTGAAGCACTGAAAGTACATCTCACTATAGTACCCTGTTAAGCAGTTAAAAATTGCCTTCCACATTTTGCTTAGGGATTTCATTTAACAGAATCTTTACTCGGTCAGCTTTTTTAACATATTTCAGAAGGGCTTTTTTTTTTGCAAGCAAAGATAATTAAAGCTTTCTCCAGGCCTTAAATCTCTGATACACATTACAACAGGAATGCTTTTCAAGCAAAACTTTCTTAAATAGCCTGCAGGTACCTTCCTTCAGTACCGTCTCCTCTTTTTTAAGATTCACTTCATTTTTTTCATTATGATTTTAGTCAGTTATATGTCATCCAGTTGCCTACAAAGCTCCTCTTCCAGTGCTTGCTTAGATTTGTGTTTGCTTACTGGAAGAAACTTGTGCTTAGGCTTGGATTTAATTTAGTTACCTTTCATTTCAGTCAAGAAAAAAAAAAAGCTTCCTTCTGAGTGGTGGGAAGGACTGTTTTGGACCTGTTCCTGTTTCACAGGAAATGTGAAATTTCCATTTGACGACTTAGATTTTCCTTTTAAATTCAGTAGTGATTGGTTGTATTGAGGAATATGGAGACATATAACAATGATAAACCTTGTAAGAGAGTGTGTTCCAAATGTAGTTACTAATCTGGACTGTTAGCCCTGTTTTTGTTGATCTGGCCTAAACAGTTTCCTGTGGAAGTATTTGCACTCATTAGTTAGTAACTTTTCAATGCATTGTTAACTTTCTAAAGCTGTTAATAAAGAAAACTGCTTTTCAGTTTGAACTTGAGATCTGTTTATCTTGAGTATGGGAATGATTAAGACAAAGTGATATAAAATTAGATCTTACTAGTTTTTTGAGGAGTAATTGTTAGATTGCTACAGATTGTAGTGATGGCCATTTGTGGTCGATTTAAATCTTTTTTTTCTAGCAGTTCTAAAGATCCTGTTTCAGATCATGTGGAATAACTAAATATGTTGATGACTTCCCCTCCAGAACTTCTTCAGAAAACATGCACCTAGTGAGACTGGCCCTCACGGAATAAGCGCAGAGGTGATGGACACATATGTTAAGAGCTGTGGTAAGTTACAGTCTCACAGCTGGTAACTTCATATCTTAAGTAAAAAGGACAGAGTAGATGAGGTATTAAGACATCTCACTTCAGATGACTGCAGATAGGACACTACACATGTACTTGCTGTCAGAATCCCTGTGAAAAGAACAGTTTTGAGCCTGGTATGTCATGCACAATTCCTCTCCTCAGGCCTCTTTGTTCTCCTTAACGGAGACTAGAAGTTAAATATTATTTTCTTTCTAGCAATAATCTTGCCTCCAACCCTTCCACTTCATCAGTTGGGGTCTTTATAATTCAGGGAGATGTAAAGCCTTTATATAATAAGAAATCATCTGTATTTGAGGTGAAAAATTTTTATTTGTTTTTAAAACATCAGATTTTTGGGGGAGTGAGGCTACATTCAACTTCTTGTTCCATTTGGATGACATGAAAAAGCATTAGTGTAGTTCTTGTTCAGTAAACTGGTG
This sequence comes from Aviceda cuculoides, assembly GCA_035590195.1. Taxonomy (NCBI): domain Eukaryota; kingdom Metazoa; phylum Chordata; class Aves; order Accipitriformes; family Accipitridae; genus Aviceda; species Aviceda cuculoides. The sequence continues at coordinate 76,550,099 of JAVJGG010000074.1, forward strand.
GCAATGTTAAAATAGCACACTTGCTGTCCATTAAATGAAAAGCAACCTCATTATACCAAAAAAAAAAAAAGAAAAAGGAATTCAGTTTTTGCTCCACAGTATTTTCTCCTTTCCCCTTTGCTTTCTGATGGCACAGTCTTTAGAGCTGCTTTGAACTGTTCTTGTTAGTGGGTGAAAGTAGCAATTAAGCAGTTCACTACTTATCACTGTCTGGCTTACTGCTTAGCTTGTGAATACTGCTGACGTATACATTCTGATTCATATCAATGTCTAATGTTTGTTACAGTCTTCAGTTCAAAATGAGTATGTTCATTTTGCTCAAAGCACTTCATCTTCCTTTGAAGTATCTTGATCCCAGTATTGAATGAATTTAGGGTTTTGGTGTTAAGCGTATGATTGTGTAGTAAGAAATTAAAATTTGGGCAGCACTGAATAAACTTCAGAGTTTTTAATCTATTACTTCAAATGTTCTTCACAGTGCTGACAATCTTGATTATTCTTCACCAGCACCACCCCTGCCCTAGTCTCTATGGTATATTTATTACTAATGAACAAGAACTGAGATAATGTCATACACTGTTGTTAATTGTGTGGAACTTGTTGCTCTCCAGGAAAGATTTATATTGATGTTTACAATTCACTTGTTACAGCTGGTTATTGTGTAATTACTTACATCCTCGGAGTTGGAGATAGACATCTGGATAATCTTTTGCTAACAAAAACAGGTAATTCTTTGTAGCAGTATAATTTTATAACAGCAGTTGTTTAATTTCTAATGTGTTGGTACTGTTGTATTCCATTTTCCTTGGGTATAACCTACTGAGTATTGTAGATTAGAATATGTATTTTTAAATTTGAAGTTATATCGTCTCATCTAAGGTAATATTTGATTCAGTGAATCAAAGTTTAGGTTTAAATTATTAGTGTGAAACAGCAGCTGAAGAATAAGCGAGCAAGTAGATTAATTGCTCTCTAAATACATTAGTAGGCCAGATATGAGAAAACGTGTATCTGATAAGTGGTTTTGATGTCAGTTTAAGAGCCATTTATTCATCTGTAGGTTATGGAAGTCTAACTTAACTTCAACACAGACATGTTTATAAACACTGGAGTTTTTGTATAGTTTTCAGTTGGCTTGTTTTACAGTCCTGTGTTCTACCGTCATTTTTTACACTGAAAGCTGGACCTGTAAGTTGTTTATTGTTAAACACAAGAATTTTCTTGAGTGATGCTACCTTTTTGAAAGTAGTATGGACATAATATATGGTGAAATTTGACTGCCTTTACCTAAGACCAAGAAACATTTCACCATTATCTTAAACTTGGCTAAAGTCATAGTTACATTGGGTTTTTTTTCAAAACTCTTGGTACAAAGCTGCAGAAAAGAATGCATTAAAAAATACTTGTAAAGTGACTCTAACCCCAAGTATCCTAACAGTTCTTTATCAAACCATTTAATTTTTCATTAAATTGTTACATTCCTGTTTAGTAGGTTTTTTAACATGCAAATTCAAGACCTACTAATTGGATTCTAGTTGTATTTTAATAGTTGTCAAATAGTTCTGCTTTTTTATGTATGCTATTCCAAGTACAGTAGACGTTTAGACAAGTATTATCAGTAGTCATAGGGAATTAGGTATAATCTTGATGACTTCACTGAGATGTCCATGTGAATTCTTGTCTCAGATTTGACTTTCCTTGAAACAAACTGGTTCTGTGGACTTTCCAGGTCTGTATGTTTTTCTGAGAAATTTACATGATAAGTCCCAGAAGTGGGAACGTAATGTGAGACCTGTCAGAGCAGGATTCACTTCAGCATTTTCTATTCCCTATGAATCTTGTGTTCCTGAAGAAACCAAACCACTGCAACAAAAATCCAGTAGTTGAGCTGGCTGGACCATTCAGATCTAGTTGAGATTATATATGGTTTTTTAAGCCTTCTTTAAAAACAAAGAAGGAAATAGACTCTTTAGTGTCCTATTCATTACAAATTCACAGCTGGAGGAGAGAAGGTAGTAGAAGTTACTGTTTAATCAAGTCCATCCTTTAGTTTGCAGCAAAACCCATGTATCTTGAAAGTTCAAAATAGATGGGCATTTTGATTCTCCCTAACTTAAGGTTTTTTTAATGTTATTTTTTGTTGCCATCTGTATGGATTAATAACAGACCAGGTAGAGTGAATAATTCTAGTGTTTCTTAATAAATAGAAGATTTCTTTACTAGAGGAAATGAGGGATTTGAAAATTAAGCTACTTCAACTATTACAATCAGTGCCTTGGGGTGGAGGGAAGTTCAAGTGTTTTCTTTGAAAATGAGTTCATGTGTAGCTGTATGAACTTCACAAAGTTTTAATAAAAACATTTCTTGTAGTGGAAAAAAATTTTGGAGTTGTTTTTTTTTTTGTTGGGGGATTTTTGTGTGTTTGTTTTTTTTTTTTTTTTTTTTTTTTGCTTGCTTGCTTACTTCAGAACTACAGCTTCCCATAGGAGTTCTGATGCCTTGAATATCTTCATTACATAGTGATGAAGAGTTAGGAGATGTGGTTAAGTGTTTATAATAAAGTGAAATGTTTACTGCATGAGAAACATGTAAATAAAAAATGTTATTTGGGGAAAAGAGACACATCCCCATGGAAGGCTTGTTAGCTTGCAGATAAGGCCGAAACATATATTGCTTTGAATCGGCATACTCTGTATGAAAGAGTAGAAAATTAACCATTGGACCTTGATTAGGGTAAAAGGTTTTTCTCTAAGCACATGGGGGAGCAACTGAAGCAAGTGTAGTTTTCCCTTATCTGCTTGGAGATGTGCAAATGAGCATTTAAAAATCTGTCTTGAGAGGTCTCTATCATTTGTCTAACGTGGCAGGTATAAATCTTTCCATCGCAGGCACTGCTTGTGTGCTCAGAGTAGCGATATTTTAGTATTTTATTTTGGGGTAAAGTGCATCTTACCTGTCTGTTTTTAAAAGTAACAGCACAATGGCTGTTTGGCTTAGTGGAAGAATTTAAGCAGTACAGCAGAGGGCAGCGCACATCCATGGTACGTTCTGCGTCTGAAATTGTTTTCATCTACTACCTATGCTCTGTTACATACCGAGAGAGGTTTTTTTGAGCTAACGGGAAATTTTTATGTTCCAAATACAACAAAGGCTTGCTACAAAGGCTTGGTTTTTTGCTACTGAGAATCCCTTAGACTTAAGTTGGAAAAAGCTAACTTCATTCTTCTCTTAGAGAATGGAAGCTCTAAGTACCTTTCTTCAAAACGGTGTGACTATATACGCATCCTTTCTTGATAATATTTATTTAATGAATTGAAACTTTCCAACAGGGTAAAGAATGTTGAGTACCAGCTGTGTGTTCACATACTTTCCTTGGATTTATATGGCAATATACATAATTCCGTTTTTTGACTCTGTCTTTTAGTTTGGTGGATGTAGCCACATCTGTGTTGGATTCCTTCGAATAGAACTGTTGGATCATCATCTAACATACAGATGTCTATGCTTATAATAAATTCAGTATAATTTAGATATTAAGCAGTAGATACTGAAGTTCATAAAAACAAATTGTTTCCCACTTAATGTTAAAAATGTTTGTTGGAGTTTTTTTTTCCACTATAGGATGAGAGTGTCTGTTATCTGGGTGAAATAATTTCTGCTGTCTTTCATGACTGTTTTATGCTTATAGCTCTAGAAATAGGGTGACACTTTTTTTTAAGTAGTCTTAAATAGGATATCTAGATTTTCAGATTTTTAAATGCTGTGCCATTCTTCAAGGGCAAGTGTAGAAGTTTGTTTGGAAAGAGGTACAGGGAATCCTCAGTCAAAACATCCTCATCTATCAGTAATGTTAAAAATTACAAGAATACTTCAATCAGTTACACAAATGTGCCTTAGCTTATAACCTGAAGGTCACATTATATAATCGGTATTACACAACAGCAATATTTATTTTCTCTGAGAACCTTCAACTTCCTACTTATCCTGGAGATGAAATATGTTATCAATTGCTGTATGTTTTAATTTTTTGTTTCCAAATCTATAACAGCAGATATTACTGTGACTTGTAAATAGGAAGACACTGTTTTGCAGCTGAATACCCAGCTTTAAGTAACATCAGTGCCTTATTGTAGGATTACAGACTGATTTATATATTAATGCCAGCATATGACTTACCAGCTAATGTGCTCTTTATTGCTTTGGAAGGAAGAGCTGGATGGTTGTGAAGCTGGATTGAATTATATGAGATGTAGCATGTTCAGTTAACTTCCATGTAATATGCGTTACCCTAGTATGTTTCAATTATGTCATGCCTTCCCTTGAAAACTTTCCTCTGCATTTGTTCCACTCTGGTTTTGATTGTAGAGTTGGGATCTAGCTACCGATAGAACATCCAGATACGGATGTCTTCATGTTTGCTAAGCGTTTTAAAGTCTTAGGACAATCAGTACAGCCATGTAGATAGGTGAAAGAACAGGGCTGTCTTCTCATTTGATGCTTAGAGGTAGAGCTGTGGTCTGTCTTCAGTGTGAAGTGCACCAACTGACATCTGATTTATTCTTCAGTCTCAGTTAGAAAGGGTTGCCACGTAAGATGGCAAAGATCTGAACAGTCCCATATGTGAGATGACACCATATGTTTGTACTTTCAGTGCTTTTCAGTTAAAACCATCTATCCCAAAGCAGGTTTGAAGATGGCAAAAATGGAAAAACTATAGGACTCAAACCCTCCTTCTATATCAGTCTTAAATAAGTACATTGATAAATATGTTTATTAATGTTGCAAACTACTACAGTATGTGAAATGCAGTGGAATTTTTAAATATAGTTATTAAATGTTACTGGTCTTGATAGAGGAACATGGTTTTTTTAAAAAAAAAAAGACAAAAATAACACATACTGTTATCCTTTAGATTTCTCTCTGCAACTCCTATTTCTGTGATGCCTACCAAAAAGACTATAAACTTCTAGTTGTTGGTCTGCTAAAAAATTTTCTCTTATAGGTATCTTGAACAGTATTTCTCATTTAACAATTGATACCTGACATCTTTTTTTTTCCTTACAATATGCCTGCATGGAGCGTATTTTAAGAATGGACAGCTTGATGTGTGAGGGGGAAAAATTACAATCCTTAGCACAAGCTGGGCCCTTATCTGTTCTATGGATGGTGTGATAAACTTTGTCTCCAGCTGTTGCTGCATACTGAATTTAAAACCTGTATTCCGAATAAGTCCTTAACAACTCATGCTACTTTCTTCCATTTTTGTGTAGTCTTAGAAAAGTTATAACATGTAGCTGATGAAAGTGGTGGCAATAAATTAGGGACGGTGCTCTGTTCGCAAGGGAGAAATTTTGATGGCAAGATGAGAATTTGCTGGGAAAGCCAGGAAACCACCACATCCATCCACTAATTTTCATGATAGGAATTTTTATCTTATTGCTTCAAATTTTAAATAGGAATTCAGTTAAAATAGTCACTAAATTGTACTTTTTCTATATGAGTCAGGTTAAAATAATAGTGGCAGTTGCAGTTTACAGAAAATACATTGAAATTCAGAGCTTGTTTTTTCCCCCACCCCTCTTCCCAAAAGTGGGAACAGGTAAGTTCAAAACAATTTGTAAGGCTTTCTTACCTGTTAAAGACAATTGCCGCCAGTCTTACTTTATTTTAGTAATTGCATCTAATTTGCTTTGCCTTCCACTTTTTAAGTATTTCAGAGTTCTGTGCAGGTTTTCAGTAGTTTTTCCTAACAGCCCTCTGGTGAAATAAAACAGTTTCTCTGCTGCTGTATGGGAAGTTTCTCCTGTACTAAAACCTAGGCATTAGCAGTAAAAGTGATGAACAAATCAGCCTCTCCAGCTGGAGTCGGATGTTATTGGCTATTGCAAGCACAAGATATCAGTTTTTAGTCTCCACAAGCCCATGCTTCACTTAATCAAAGATCACTCCACTCTCAAGGCTGAAAGGAACTTAGATGGACTTTCAAACCCCTCATGCCCTGACTGCGAGTCATGGAAACTTTCCACGTCTGATACCATTTCCTTGAATTCTCCAAGGGCCTGTCCTCTTTATTCCATATGTTTAGAAAACCAGGTATTCAGTAGAAAAATGTATTCAACCTCATGAAATTTAAAAAAAAGAAAAAAAAAAGGCTTAAAAGTGCACAACACTATCAGCTTTTAGGTTTTGTAGTAAATAATTGTTTTCTCAGAAAGCTAAAATTCCCCAATTTTATAAGGAGCTCAGATTTCAAGATAGATGTTGTCCTGGTTTCAGCTGGGATAGAGTTAATTGTCTTCCTAGTAGCTGGTACAGTGCTGTGTTTTGAGTTCA
>JAVJGG010000074.1:76560263-76570352 GCA_035590195.1 Aviceda cuculoides
CTGAACTCAAAACACAGCACCGTACCAGCTACTAGGAAGACAATTAACTCTATCCCAGCTGAAACCAGGACACTGATCATAAAAAATTATTATTCAATGGAACAGTCAAAGAGGGGTGACTAATTGAAAAATGCTGACTGTTCCATATTTAAGAGTGCTGAGCACCTAAGCTTATGAAAATATTAAGGTGAATATGGATGTTGCAGGTTAAAATAGCCCTTGGCAAAGAGATCTCTCTCCATAATGCTGTTCAGTTCTATAATTCTGAAGCAAGACTGTGTATGTTCTGTGCTATCTGTGACTGTCTAGATGATAATCATACTAATAATTTTTTACCTTCTTGTTTAAAGATTTTTCTATCCTGTATCTGCATTTCATTCTCTTCTATAAATTAGTCATATAAGACTTAAATTTATTAATGTCACTAAGTAGCTTTGCTTTGGATGCAGAACTTAATTTACCTAACAGCTCAAACACCCATCACCTTTTTTACTTCTTAATTTATTTCCTGATTACTCATTACTGCAGAGTTCAGGAAGATAGTTTCTCTCTGTCCTAAGGAAATCACTTAACAGATTTCACTTATATGTTTTTTCTTTTAATTTTTTTATATAAATGTTTTTTGGCATATCTGCGTTCTTACCATCTTTTTGTAACACAGCTCTGGTATGGCCCAAGTAATTGTTTAGAAAATGCATTTTAAACTGAAAACTTATTTGCAGAACACTTTAAAAAACTTTTTTTTTTTCTTTATACGGTCAATATTTTCCACTTACGTGAATCGAGAATGTTCCTAGAAACTGGCTTCCGAGGAATTATGGATTGTATGATTTTGATTTCTGTTGACAACATTTTTCTTTTGCGTATTTATGTAATATTTAATCTCCAGATTATCAAAATGTTTTAGTAGGTTTTTTGAAGTTGCTGGTGTTGCAGTTGTTCACCTATTGCATCTCACATATGGTTCAATACTATTGAAAGAGAATACAGTGAATGTTCCCTAACAAAAGTCTGAGCAATATTGTAAACAGCATGGCTGCATGCAAGCTCTTGATAGGAAGGGAAGTTGCTTTATGCATTTGAAGCAAGGATGTATGTAAGTTTTTGTCAAGTTAATGCTGCAGAAACATTTTAAATGTAGTCAGTTGTTCTGAGAAGGGAAAGGGAGTGATCAAGGGATGTAACTCTTCTATTTTAGTACTGAAAAAGTGTAAGACAGACTTCGGCACATTTGAAATACAGTTTTAGATTTGGAATTGTAGTGATGTTTCTTCAATGTCTTTGAAAATGGTTGATAAATTTGAACCTTATTCAAAGAACTAAAAGAATTTTGAAACAGCTTTGAAATCTTTGGTATTCGGTGGCTTCAAAAGGTCGTTCTTAGGATCATGAGTCTTAACTTTCCCCTTGGTAAATTTAACATACAACTAAAACAATGTATTTCATGCCACAGCCACCAAATGGGATACTAAAAGCAATGCAGTGGGTGTATTAATATTTTAATTTGTTAAAAAATTATAAAGAAGGCACAAAGAATTATGGTATCTATTATATAACTGTGCATTAAATATCTACTGACCAGTTTCAACATTGATTGATTCAGTCTTTGTGAATATACTCCATGTGTTTAAAAAAAACAGCAGAAAAACTCATCTCGTTAGTACTCTTAATGAATTTGAAATCAGCTTTACTTTTCTGAAACCCATAATTTCAAATTGGCAGCTGAAGGTATAAAATACATGGTTCTAAGCCTTACAGAAAACAGTGAATTGTATTTTTTTGAGAACTGCTTAGCATCTACTAGAGAGTGCACTTAAAGATCCTCCCGCCCCCCCAAGTTTTGCATCAAGATTTGATACTATGTGAAGTGTTTGCCTTTCCTTCTTCTACAGGTAAACTATTTCACATTGACTTTGGTTATATTTTGGGTCGGGACCCTAAGCCTCTACCTCCCCCAATGAAGCTGAATAAGGAGATGGTGGAAGGTATGGGAGGCACACAGAGTGAACAGTACCAGGAGTTCCGTAAGCAGTGCTACACAGCTTTTCTCCATCTCCGCAGGTAACAATACTGTTTTTATGCTAAAATCTATTAGAGCCACCGTAAAGCGAGAGAAAAGGAGTAAATGAATTGGAGAAAATATTTCTGTTGAAAATTCAAAACTTTGAGGTCTGAACATAGACAAGAGAATTTGTACAAAACAAAGGAATGAAAACATCACAGCATTGGTGTAATGTAGAGCTTGAATGTAATTGTCCTTCAAGTTTAAGACCCCCAATTTTGCTTGTTTAATAACCTAAATAGCTTTTTTTCCATAACTCCTGTGAGGTATTAAATTGTATCTTGTTTTTTGGATATGTTTTTGTCCTTAAGCAACTTTTTCTCTGATTATTGATGATCAAGTAATTCTCCTCTAGTTTACATTAGTGATGATCAAATTCTTTGGCTTGAAGATGGCACATATGTAAGCTTAGTTGGGTTTGGTCCTGACAGTCGAGTATGTTAGCAGTTTCTGTAGACACCCAGAAATGCGACAGCTAAAACCTCTTCAGACTGTATTTATTTATGGACCAACAGATCTCTCCTTTAAACTTGGGATCAGCTTCATTCTCTTGCAGTGACTATATTACTTACCATCAACTTTCTAAGCCAGGTAGCTCAGCTTTGTTCTGTTTGAACAGAACACAGGTAAGCATTCTGGGTCTGTCCAGTGATTTCATTTAGCACATCTCCAATGGAGATGAAATTATTTCACTTTAATGTCAAGATCACATAATGTAAACCTCCAAATATGTGGAAAAAAAAATAGTAATGTGAAAAGCATATGTGAAAAGTACCTGTAGTATGAAAAATAGGCAGTCAATGATATGAGACAAAAGTGCAGCATGTAGTTTTCCACTTCTTAAAAGGAGAAAAAATAGGGAGTTGGTTTATGAACTGACATTGTTAATAGGTTACAAGCAATTCAGCCGCATGAAAAAAACAGTGGCATGTTATTAGCAAACAATATTCTGACTTCAGAGAACAATCAGAAAGGCTAATCTGTTTTCCATGTTCTAAATTTTGCTTAAAACTGTTTCATAATACTGTATCTCTTATTTGTGAAATACTTGAGTTGTTTTTATTGTTTAAACCTAGCTGTTTCAATGGAGAGGTCTGTTGTGTCAGTGAAGGATTATCCATTGTATTAATTTATGTAATGATTTGCTACAAAGATCATCATTAAGTGTGGAGTATAGCAGTAATTTGAGTATAAAACTAAACTGTAAATCAAGATGGTTTCATTTTTAATGCCTGGGATTGAAGTTGTAATTATAGCCTCTCCAATATTTGTTCAGTTTAATTGGAAAGTATTTTTAAATTGTTCTGGATAAATATCTTTAAGGCTTTCAACAAAAATAGATAACATAGGATAATATTAGTATTACTATAACTATTACTTCAAGCACCTAGAACTAAAAACGATTAAGATTACTTGCTTATTGAAAAAAGAATAATTAGAGGTGGAATGGCTTCATTGTAACAGTTCTGCATGTTGACACAAACCCGTTCACAGATACTTCTGGCTAAGTAGTATGAAATCATAACCTCTGATTGCTAAGACAAAATGCAAACTGTTTGTCATCTCTGTCAATTGGTGGTTTATTTTTTCTTCTTTATTTCCCTGGGGTATAGACAGCTCTCTACGTCTTTAAAGTGGTATATCTCAGTGTTTCAGGATTCCTGGTTCTATTGGTGTTGCAGAGTAAAAACAAATAAAAACAATTTAAAACTTACAAGTGGGAAAAATAGTGTTGTTCATTGTTTTAGGTTGGAAGTAGTTTGGCATATGATCATTAGTGTGCATTTTTTTGTTGGTTTTGTGTTTGTTTTTTTTCAGGGGGTGAGGGAGATGTTTCCATTTTTGAACAATGGTAATCAGTTGTGCGTGTTCGTCAGCAGTGCTGTAGTGAAAGAGCAGCCTCTGCGTTCTGACTGTGTTGCAGGGCAAATTGTGGCTGGCAGCAGAACTTGCATCTTCACTTGGGCTGTAGCAGCCTTTTTTCGTTATACACATCGAGCCTATTTAAGATGTTCAAGTCCTGTTACGTGTCAGCATTTCCTTTCCTCTGAGAATTCACAGTTTACACATCCTCAGCAGGATCCAGCAGAGCATAATCCAGGTGCAACATTTGAGAGCTTTTTCCAGGGTGAGGTTTTAGATTGTGTGGTTTCTTCCCAAATAAGGGTTTCACCCTGTGTTAGTCATGTGAGAAGTTTGATGCTCAGTTTGAGTTCTTGGGCATAGGTAAGGACAAAGGATTAGGAGGTAACTAGGGACAAAAGCTGTAGTTTGGGCTGAGATTTGCTCTGTATGGATGGGGATATCCAGATGGGTGGACCAGAGTGTTTTTCCCCAGTCTGTTCTCAATGGTATAGTGGACAGAGGAGGCCGTATAGATCTGAATGAAAACACTATAGGCAACAAGTGGATAGCCATGATGGCCCGTAGGAAGTGCTGATTCTTTGGAAAGGTTGTAGCTAGGCAGTGCCAGGGTCTAGATAGTCTTCTAAAAGCTGGGGGTAGATGGTGAAGAGGGAAGAGCAAAGGTGAAACTGGATGGGATCAGGTCAGTTTTGTTTGAGTCTGGACTGTGAGGAAATACTTTTGGAAGAATAAATGCCATAGTTTATTGTAGCTGACTGGGACATGATAATGGCTGGGGAGTACACATAGTCTTGAGAAAATGAAAAAATGAGTCTTGGGGAGTCCCAAGTTACACTGCAGAAAAGGCAACTGCATTTTAAACTTCAGAATTTTTGAATTAGACCAGGTAAACAGGGCTTTAGTTTGGGACTACAGATAACTGTATACTTTCCTCTCCTGTCTTTGTAGTGGATGTTAGTGGCTTTGAATTTGATAGACTACTGCAATGTCAACAGCCTAAGTATTTGGTTGGTTGAAGACTATATGCAAAGGGCATTAAATGTTTAAAAACTGCATAAAGGAGTGCTTAGCATCAAGCATGTATTTGATGAGATATTAAGCACTTAAAACCGAAAGCTGCTGTTCTTGGAAAAGATGCCTGTGAGAATTTGAACTTTTGTGATATGGTTTTTTTTGTACATATGAGTCCTCTCCTATGTAGAAGTAGAGTTATTTTGTTCAATTTCTTAAATTTTTACAGAACCTTCTTGCTTTTAGCACTTTGTTGAAACTGTAAGCTTAATCAACCTCCAGTGTAGCTGAGTGCTCATTTCTTTTGTAAATTAATTTGTACTGAGCTTTGAGGAAAACAAAGAATGCATTTACATGAGAGGGATTTAGGGTCAGGTTTAGGTACTTAATTGAAGCTGAGCTCCTAGTTCATTCTGGCTGTGGATGGCAGTCAGCCGTTACAGAGGCCTTTAGTGTAGATGTCAAAGACGAGTGATATGACTTCCCTGATAAAGGTGTTTGGTTTTTACAGGTCAGATTCTTAACTTGGGTGGTTCAGCAAAATGTCTACTCTTAAGATGAATACGGGCTGCCAGTTGACCGGTCGTGATAGTCTTGGCATATTTACCAAGGATGTTGCCTATGGGAGGGATGACAGCCAGCTGTCTAAAGTAGGAAGCTCTTACCTCTCTTGTCAAGTCCCAGGTTTTTAATAAATTTTCTAAAAATCAGTGAAACATGGCAGGGACCCTAGAGGCAGCTAACAAACTTACTTAAGATCTCTTTCACCCTTAGACCACCATCTAGTTGATTACTGAGTTAAAGAAATGTTGGCATGAGGGTCAGAGGAGAGACCTGCAGATAGTGTGGTGAAGCAGCTCTTAATTTTCGTCTCTTCCCACTCCATACTCCCCCCCAAATTTACCTTCTCTTAATTTATTTTTTTTTTTTTTTTAATGAGGTTCTTCAGTTAATCTTATGCTTCCAGTGCTTTCACTCTAAGCACCAAGAACCAAAAGACTTCATTGTGTGGAACAGAACCAGCTTTTAACTGGCATCTAGCAGTGATGCCTAGACCTTTGAAAACTCTTTTACAAACATCCATCTCTTAAATAACCCTAGTAACCTCTACTGCTCATAAGCTCTTATTCTCTGTGTGGTTCAAGAGCAAAAGGGACTCAGACCCTGGACTCCTGAGTCAGTTCAAAGGGGGAACTACCAGTGACGTAGGAAGAGAGTTGAGAGAACGTAGCTGTAAGATTTATGCATGTTCAAAGTGAGATTTGCTTGTTTCAGGAAAGTAGAAAAAATTTTCATTAAAACCTGTGGTATCTGTTCCTGTCACCAAAGCAAATTGATTGCCAGATTTCTTAACCAGATCTGAAACAAAATGGTAGTCTAACCTTTCTTTTAATCTGTGATAAAGGTAATTTTCCTGATTCTAGTCCCTTGCCTCTGGGAAAGTGAAGCAGAACAGCTGAAACAAATTAGACTCTGAAGATTTTTGCCCAAACAGTTTATATTAAATGTTTGTGTTTATAAAGAGTTAAAACTTATATTGGAATGTGTTAGGTAGTGCTAGTCCCAGATAATAATGAAGTGTCAAGAGTTTTTGATGGAATTGTGCTTTTCTAGAGAGATTTTGTTGTTGTCGTTGTTGAGCAGTATTTACTTTGTAAAATACAGCTATGAAGCAGTCCTTTTGTGTAGTTAAAATACTTTGTACTCCTTGCAATTGTCAGCTTATTCAGTAGCTTGCTAATAAACAAGTTTTGCTGCTAAGAATTCATTTTCTATTGTCTGTGAAGCTCCTAGTGTTCTTAGCAAAGCAATATTTCAAATTTTGAAGACAGTTACCTACTTTGTCTCTGAAAGGGGATTAGATCTCTTTACAAAGGAAGGGAAGTTTCAGTTTATGTTGAACAGCTTGAAAATTATCCTTTCGAAAAGCAACTTACAGCTAATTTCCTGTAAGGGCAAAATGATGTTCTTTAAAAGATTCGTGAATACTTCCGACATCATGTTAAGACTGAAAACTATACTCTGTCTTGTCTTTTTTAATGGTTATAAAGTACATTTGTACTTCATAAGCGTAGCATGCCTACCAATGTTATTACAGCTTAACTGAACAACTGCAGACTTGGATCTGGTAAAATCACTTATATTCAACTTGTTACGGCAAAAGCCCTTGAAGCAACTTGAAAAATCATTTCTTGTAATTGTGAAGACTTCAGCTGTTTGAATGCTAATTTATATAATACTGCTGTATCACTGATATCCTTTCTAATAAAAAATAACCTTTGAATCAATATACTAGCATATGTTTGTCCTACTAGAGGTAGAAAATGGCATTAAATCTTTCAATATATGAAATCACAGTTTATATTTGATATGTTTCTGAATAAATGTTCTGACAATTTTTAGAAAATTATAATAAAACCAGAGCAGTCTGTTCAGTTTTGGCAGTTTGAGACTGTTTGAGGGTTAAACTTTCACTGCTAATATCAGGTACCTTATGTTTTTAACATAAATATGTTCAACTAAAGTGTTACGAATGCATCTCCTCTGAAGCATTACCAATTCACATTAAGATGATGATATGTTCTTAAATGAAGTTGTTTGCAAAACGTCTTTTGTACAGTTTACAAAGTGTTTTACCTTATTTGCTCTTCTGCTTAGGTATTCCAACTTGATCTTGAACTTATTTTCCCTCATGGTGGATGCCAACATTCCAGATATTGCTCTTGAACCTGATAAGACTGTAAAAAAGGTAACTGGAAAGCTTTCCTTGTCTTGCAGTGACCCAAGTCATGATTATGTCATGAAATTTTCAGTCACTTGAGGTGACTTATTTGTAACTGACCTGAAAATACTTGATTCTGTTTTATAAGTTTTGAGCAATTTCTAGAATAGTTGAGGTTAAAGATAGGAGAATATACTTTTGAGATCACTTAGCACATGTGCCCATAAATACAAAATTGCTCTTTATCATCCATGTGGTAATGCAAAGTCTGCTTTAGCACCCTGTTCCGAGTGGTATTTTAGCATTCTGCTAAGAACAGCGATCCTACCTTATGAAACTTTTGACAAGTGAAGCAATCAACACTTACTATATCACGAAAGGTTGTTCCATCTAGTCTAGAATCCTGTAAGTCATAGATGGTTTTATAAAACCAGTCTGCTGAAGGTTTAAAACCAGTGGACTAGTATGTCTTCATCACCAAGAATTTTTGTTTGTTGTGAAAACAAACTCGTGTGCCATAATTCTAATTCTGTCCCTTTGCACCAACCTGAATCATTCTTCTCCATTTGATGTTTCAACAACAGTTGACATTAAAAAATACTGGATAGATGTTCATCTCAATTTCATTACACTTATATTTTAGGCAAATGTTGGCTTTTTTATAGCCTGATTTATAGAGAAAGGCTATCTGTTTTAATTCCACAAAAGACTTTGTGGAGCCTGTGTATCCAATGGAAATAAGTTCAGTGTAATTTTTATTTAAGCAGTGGATTTTCTCTAAAATAGGCTGTTCTTTAGTGTTTTCAATAAGCTATGAAAGCAAGGATTCAGAATCTTTAAATTAGTGTTTCATGTTCTAATACAGTTCCCTTAAATAAAACTAAATTGTGACTCCAACCAAATTTTTTCCTTTTGCCTGCAAGAATTTGAGCACTTCTGTTCAGAGTTTCTTGGTTTCAAATTAATACAAAGAGTTCATGTAGCTATTCAGTTTCATTTCCAGGAAGACTGAGCTAGCCAGAAGTGCTGTATTTTGTGGTAAAGATGACAGCCCTCCCTCTACTTGTGAGTTTCTCAGGAAAAGTATCAGCTAATTCTTTTTCAGTATCAATATTTGAACCTCACCTCTGTCCCTAAATGCCCTGCAAAGATTAAGTTACTTACATAGAACATGGGAGAGAGACGCTTAAAGTAGAAAACTGAAATGGTTCAATACCTACCAAGTTCTGGGAGTAACTACATTTTCCTGGAGAGACCTTCTTTTGAAAGAAGAGACCTTCCTAACAGTGTGCTTGCAGTGCATGTCTATGAATTTCATCTTTATAAAGAAGACATGTTTGTTTCAGGCTAAGTATTGGAAAAATGGGGAGAAATACTTTTTTTATTTCCATGATAACAGTAAGGAAGGGGAAACCCTTTTGGATTGCGAAGTCTACAAATAGATGCACAATAAATCCTGGGAAAAGTTAAAGTATGTATCTACAGGTAGTGCAGGGGCTAATTTTGGAAAGCTTGTTGTTGATGGCAGTAGTCATCAAAAGATCAAACTGATGGTTTCATTGAATTCTGGAAGCACTGGTTCTTTCATGTTTGCAGCAATCAGTTTGAGACTTGCTGCGTATTTTGATCTTACTTGCCTCTGTCTAGAGTTCACTGTCACTTGACGTAATTGTGTTTGTTCTTGCCTTGGATGCTCTTTCGTGAGCTCTGACATTTATTAATCAGAGTCTGCCAGTGTTCACTGCCAATTAATGTGCAATATCCTTGTTTGTTATTAGTATCTTGGCATTGCATTTTATGTTGGTAAACCCTGCAGAAGTTCTGTCCAAGGATATATTGTTTTCTGTAATTGATGATAATAGGATGTCAGATTCTGTAAAATATTTGTAAAGGATTGTTTTAATGTAGCAACATTTGAGTATTTCACAGACACTTCTAAAACTCTTACTCTGTATAAATTTCCCATATAATTTTCTTGAAGTAACAAATTGAGATAGAGAACTGAAATCCAACAAGTCTTATCTGCAGCTGCTAAGCATGTTACAGTTCACTGCTATACAGTAGTTAAAAATCAAGATTATGTAAAGTATGATTGTATTGTATCCGATTGGAGATCATGGAAGGAAGCAAAATCTAAAAGGAAGTTCTAAGAGCTATGAATTAAATCAATGTGGTTACTTCTAAATTCCCCTACAAAGTGTAAATAATAGTGCTGCCTTTGCATGAAAAGAACATAAGCTTAGTTGTTATATGACAGACCACTATTGGATCAAAGGCAGCGATTAGTTATTGGAATACTGAGCTCTGACAATACTGCAGCTTGGTGAACTGTGACTTTTACCCTCATGGTAGGTTGTCTTGGTTTGAAAGACAGGTGTCTGCCAAGGAAGGCAGGAGCCCCCCCTGGAATGGCAGATGCAACCCCCCT
>JAVJGG010000074.1:76570452-76581416 GCA_035590195.1 Aviceda cuculoides
GTCCCCCTAGCAACCCGTATGGGGAAAAATTCCTTTAACAGAAAAAAAACAGAAGAGTTTCTGAAACTCCAACATAGGTTCAAGTCTGTATTCACAGAGGCTTTAAAACAAGAAAAGAGCTAGACCTGAACCAGTAAGGCAAGTATTTCTGATAAGGAATGCAAATCACTTTCACATTTTCAAATATTTTGAGAGGAAAAGGTTTTACTTTCCCAAGTTCTTCAAGTTCATTTACACTGTGCTTGTTCCTTTAAAAAACAAAACCCACACAGTAAGATATTATCAGAAAGATAACCAGATTGATTAGCTTGTTCATAAATGTTTTATTTGTAATTCATAAACTTTTCAGCCCTCCCACAAGTATTTTTATTTTATATAAACTCATTTTTTTTCTGATAGCTCAGCTGTTTTTAACTGCTATTAACTGTTCAGGTTTGGTCCTTTTAGTTCAAAAATTATCCTTTGAATATATTCCTGGAATTTGTACAAAAATAATACATCATAATGGGCTCCCTAAAGAGTAAGTGAACAGAGGACCCTTCCATAAAGCTGTTGACATTATGATCTACTGAATGCATACAACTATCTTCAAAGCTCCTATGACAGTAGTTGTTTTCTTTAGTTCTCAATTTTGGTTTTACTTTTTTGCTTTAAAAAACCCCAGCAAATCAACTGTAAATGGGCTAGGATCGGAATCATCTTAATCCATTATAGAATGGTGAATAGGTCATTGGGTTTTTTTAAATAATGTGTTAGAAAACTTGTTTTGGATATTAAATACCCATTAGCCTGTCTCAAATCAGTTATGAGCTTTGTTAGTACTAATAAAAAAAAAAAGAACAAGGTGTCTTGCATCTCTTGGGCTGAGTGGCAAGTCTGTTCAGTCATTTAACAAGATAATACTCTACCTTGTTGTAGGAAAATTGAATAAATGCTTTCAGCATCTCAATTGATTTTTTTTTTTTTTTCTTAAAGCTTTAAACAAAAAATCCATATATATTTCAACAGACTCAAATTAGCTAAAGATCCATTTTGGACTGAACTGCAAAATTAAATTACCTTTGTGTGAAGCAACCTTTGTGTGAAGCAAGTCAATAGCCATTTCAACCATGATACCACTTTCACGGAAGACGAAGGTGGAGATTTACAAATGTTTCTGTATCTAAGAAGGTATCCTGCTTGACAGCGTAGCTGGAAGTTCATAGCCAGCATTTTCCTTATTGGTGCTGTAGTAATACTCATTCTCTGTTTTGTAGAGCCCGCATTTTTACTTTAGGGAGCTGGTGAGCTGGTAAGGCTCTGGTCTCACAGGCAGCTAAAGTCAAGTCACTGAGGTAACTAGATAGGTTACCTTTATCTAAATTTGGTGATAAATCAGAAAAATAGTTTATGAATAAACTACAAGAAAAAATATATAGTAGGAAAAAAAATAGAGTTCTTGTTTTTGAACAAAGGAATGTTTACTTCAGTTATTTTAGAGAACGATTTGTTTGGTATGGAGAGAGATCTTTGATATTGGAATTTTTCAGTAGGTGCAGCTATACTGCTTTTACCAAGTAGGTATGAATTACTTTAAAGTTTATTTCTGAAGGAAGATTTTTTCTTTAATGGTCACAGTTTCGATTCTGCAATGTGAAAGGATTGCGATGTTAGATTGTAGCCTAAGTTCCAGTCTAATCTTTAGCTTCACAGAGTGAAATAATGGGTCATCCTCACTTCTGATAGGCAGGGAAGTGATTTATGTTGCAGGACATACCTGTCCACTGGTGAAAAATACAGTAAGATGTGAAGACATGCTTGTGAGTAAAGCTGCCTTTGGAAATATTTTTGGTGTTCCCCTTTTCTAAACTTTCAGAGAAAGTAATCTACTGAGTTTTTACAGCCAGAATGAAGGTTTAATTTTTGCTATCATATACATATTCTAGATAAAAATAAAATTTGCATATACCATATGATAATGACAGCTAGAATAAAATAAATAGAATAAAGAATACTACTATCATTTTGTATGGCTTGATTTCTTGTGCTCTCTTTTGGCACTTCCTTTGATATATATCTGTATTGTAACAGGATGCTCACTAGTTAGGAAAGATAGTAGGAAGTCAGCAATCTTTGAACTTTATGTTCAGACAAATAACGAAACAAAGTAAGATCATGAAAGAAACTATAATGTGGGGCATCCTCTTCAGTGATGCACTGGATGATTTGAATTGTGATTTTTTTTTTTTTTTTTGAGGATTTCAGACTGGTATGCTAATGACACTTTTTAGAAAAATCTGAGTGTGGAAAGCACTCTTACGGACTATTGTTACTAACTTGAAGAACGAAAGAGAAGGCAGGATCTTTATAGTTGGAGACTGTTTTTGCCAAAATACCATCTACCTTCTAGTAACAACGTGACATCCCGAGGAGCTAACTGGCAGAATGTAATTGTATAATCAAGCTTAAAATCTGACTGAAAGCATATTGTCCAGGTGTCATTTCTGTCCAGTAGTTGTGAAATGTCTTGGGAGAACTATGTATCAAGTGAAGGCAAAATTGGAACAGCAGCTTGTCATGTACAACTTCCTGTAAAATAAGTAGAGATTAAGCCCGTTTGACATGGTTTATGGCACAGGATGGTGTAAGCAGAGCTGGGCGCTCTGTTCCTGTCATCTGTAAAGGTACTTTCACGTTCTTCTTGTTCAAAGGAAAGTAAGCTCTGCACAAACTGATTTTTTTGTACTGGAGAATGACGACAATTGTGGATGCTTTCTCCCTGCGAGTGTGAAAAGAACCAGAAGCTCCCATTGTCTTCAACTGGAGATGTGGATTTAGAGCATACCAAAAGTTGACAGTAACTTCTTACTTGCTTTCCATAACATTTGTTTTCAGAAATTAAATCAGTGCTGACTTTAATGATGCATTCTTACACCTAAAATTGGACTGAAAATGACTAAGTCAGCATTGGCGTGAAAACAAACAAAAAAAAAGCTCTGCTTGAAGTTTCACAACTATTCTTTGAGAGTGTATAAAAAAATGTTTTTTCAACCAACTATCCACTTTCAGTGTGTATACCCAGTATCACTGGGTAAATTGGCTAGTACCTTTCAAGTGTAAGAAAAAGCTTGTTTTAGTGACTTGCTTCCATCACTCCAGTTTTGATCCCTGCTTTTCCCCATAGAAAAAAAAACAGAACATGGCGATTACCAACTACACAAAATTGTCCCTGTCCTCAAAACCGTAGGAACTCTCTTCACATTCTTGGTGTTTTGTTTAATAGTAAAACGTTTGTCAATTTTTGACCAAGAAAAAGTAGCAGCAGAGCTTAAAATTATTTGTTTTTTTGATCCTTTCATCTCCTTTTGTCCTCTCCATACTATTTATAAAGAAAACTGTCAGTCTAGTGTGTTTCACCTCATGGTTGATGACACTATCTCTTACTGCCACCCTCTGCTTTAGGCTGTTCTGAAAACCCACTTTGGCTCAAAAAATGTAACAAAATGAAATTAAATTGAAAAGTAGGGGAAGAGTCTCCCCAGTTTGACTCTCCCTTTCTGTGGCCTCTGAGGTAATTGCCTTTAAATTTTCTACTCCTTGTTTATGCTTTTCCACTTTCCAGTTTTCAGGAAGAAGGCTGGGCTGAAACCTCTTTACATCGACTTGTCAGTGCATAACTGATAATACAATGAAGATTTCCCTACTCACACCTTTTTTCTGCCAGTGCTACTTGCTTTGTCATTTCCAGTACAGCTGCAACACTAATTGCTAACTGTTGGGCTTTTTTAAATTAGGCAGTGCTATAAATTTAAGTAGTAATGAGTAAAATCTGGAGCCAATTATATAACCAGTTTTGCATAAGGAAGAGGTAGACCATCACTCTTCAGATGTAGCTAATGTATTCAGCATTGTCACCTCCTAACAAAAAAAGCTTTTGATTTTTCTACAGGAAAGCCAGATGGTTTCTATCTGTCCTTCATAGCAAATTTGACCTTTAAATTAGAAAACATCAGGGACCAATGATTCATTGGCTCACAAAGAACTCAGCAGGCATTAAAGGACAGTGTCCTAATTGACTGAGCTGTGTTTCAGATGCCCATTGATTAAAGAAGGTGCTGCAAAGATGCTGCAACTGTTTCATTTACAGGGGAGGTTATTGTAAACATAGCAAACCAGCAAATACCTGGCTTCCAGCAAGCAGTAGGTAACTGTTGTTGGTGAAAGGAGCCCCATTCAGTTTTGATAGCACCTTTGGGTATACACAGAAAAGACTAAAATTAAATCATTCAGGAGAGAGGAGAATTTTCTTTCTACGGGTTGTAACACTGAGACTCCCTCTGTGTTTCCCAGATATATGCAAACATTGACTAGGTCTCATCCTCCTTAGTAAGAATATGAGTACTGTAATTGTTTGGAAATAGCAAGAAGAGAGAGCAGGCATGTTTTGTTCCTTTTACATTAAACATATCAAAATAAAATAATTTTTATTCTACAGCCATAAAAGCTGAAGCAGAGATATGATGTGACTTGAGGTAAAGAAAGAATTTCTGAGCTAGCTTATTTCTAAACCTGAGCTAATGTTGCCAGTTTCTTCAGCTGGGTTGTAGTAAAACTCCCTGTGCTCTTTCCTCCTCTTCTGTCCTCCCCAGGAGTCACTCAATGAATAATTTAGGGTTGAGCTTACAAATTAGTGAAATGGAAAGGACTTCTAATTTGGTGCTTGACATGCCCTTTTAGGCAGTGGATATCTGTGCCTTTTCACCTGACTGAAAATACAAGTATTTGTTAAAAGGTGGAGCTGGGAAAGATTTCTGAGATTTATTAATGTCAAGAGGAAGATTACTTTATAGGAGAAATAAGCTCAGTTTTGCTAGTTACAGTCTGTTTCAGTATTTATATTTTCTTGCTGCTCTGGGGAGGTTTATCCTTTGTCAAAGTGTCACATTGACATGGAGCTTATTTTGCCTAGGCAGACGTTTATCTTTCTGTCCATTTGGGTAATGACGCTGCAGCTGCACACCCAGCTTTTCTGTTTCTAGGCTGTTAATTTTGCATGTATATTAATTCATTTCAAGATTTAAAAAAATGGAATAAACATCACAACATGAACCAAGTGTGAGAAAACTCCTGTTGCTTTATATCACGCTGTCTATGTGATTATAAGTTTCTGGCTAATATGTTGAAATTCTGAGCTGGAACAGTATCATCTTTGCGTTTTGCAGCAGCTGAAACCCTGATTTTCATGGAAGTTCAATTTAGAGATGTTCACTAACATTGTTACTGCTTCTATTTAAAAAAAAAAAAAATAATAAAAAAAAATTAGAGAAACCTACACAGGCTTGTTTAGAAACTGCAGTTTGTTCAAATCAAAGCCTTGAAAAATAAAGCTTTTGTTGGAATAGTCTTTCAAATGAAATTGCTCATGCAAATAGAGCATCTTAGGAGTTTGTACTGTGAGTTGTTTGGACTGCAAGCACTAAGGAAAGCAAGAAAGTCTGTTGCTGAAAAAGATGAAACATAGTAAGGGTTAAGCCAACCATTTGGCAGCCAAGTTCTGCTACATAAATGTTGGATGCTGACTGTTGGTGACAATTATAAGGCAAAACAGTAAAAATAATCATGAAAACCCCACTAAATGTTGTTTTTTTTCTTTTTTGGCTATCAGTTGATTTTTATCTGATGTTTTGGTAGTAGTCAGGGTGCTTGGATCCAATGCATATCATGACCCAACAAAAAAAGGACACTGAAGTTTCTTTTAAATTTAAGCAGCTGACTTTGCAATGACTAATACCATATTGGAGTGATAAAATTATGGAGTGACAAAATTGTGTAGCTAGTAGTGATAGAAAACACAAGCAGTGCTGCTTAATGTTGCTGGAAAAATAAATAGTAGAGCAGCCACCAGTCTTCAGAATGGCTGACTTGCAGTTTGTGTAAAAACTGAACAGCATTGAGAAAGGGTTCCCATATGTACATGTGATTTGTTACCTCAAAATGTATTACTCACTTCTTCAGTAATTACAAAAAACATGGCTACAAATGTTCGTGAAGCATGGATTTGGATACTGCCCTGAAGTTTATAAAACTTCCTAACAATTTCTAAAAAGCTTGTCTTAACCTTGAGCCTTAAGGACCTAATCCATTTCAGGTAATGATTTAGCAGTGAGATGTTTTTTAGTAAAAAAGAAAAATTCCTGACTTTAATACAGTGTGGTTAAGGAGCAAAAAGTATAAGTGAAAATCTTGGAACTTTGCAATGAAGTACGCTTACCTGCACTAGCACTATTCCCAACTGGATTTGCGTACGATCTCTTAATCCTAAGGCTGACAACACAAAATACTAAAAAAAGAGAAAGGTAAACTTGGACATTCATTCAAGTGAACAAAGACATAGGCCTGCTATTATCTCAGACCTTTAACTGCAATTTTTAGTATTATGATTAGGGCTTTCTTGAGTATTTCATCTCCTCTTTATTGCCGTCCTGATTTTTATACAGTACGCAGCTCCGTGAGCCTGACTGGGAGTTTTCTGTGAAATCAGCTTCATACAACATGTTTGATGCCATTTTCAAAATGAGTCTTTTTAGTTCTCCTTGAAGACACTTCAAGCAAAAATAAAGTGCAAGTTTACCAGCAGTTAACACTGCCCGTTATTCTGGTAGATGTTATGCTCTTTCCCTCTCAGTTAACTTTACAACTTTCCTTTTTCTAGTGAAATGTCATCAAATATAACAATACCTCAGGTTTACAGGTTTTGAAATTTCATGTCTTCAAAACAGGTTTTGGGAGTTGGGGGAGGGGGGTTGGTGGGGTTTTTGTTTAGTTTTTCTGGGTTTGGGGCGTTTTTTGCATGGATGAAGTCACCACTTGATTTTGGTTTGAGGTGTTTTGTTTGGTTTTGGCAGGTAGAGGAAAAGAGGAATTTAATTCTAATTTTGACTAGGATCTCACAGGGTGAATGTGTTTTGGGGTTTTGGTGGTTTTGGTTGTTTGTTTCAGCAAAAGTATAGTCAAAATTAATGTCTGTTTTTGTTATTTCATACCCTCCCTCCTGTATCTTAGTACCTTAATCCAGACTATTCTAGAAAGCACAGTAATGTATCTGCCAACTGTGATCTGGTTACAAATAAAATATGTAAATGCAACTTTAGACCATATTAAAAATAAGTGCTGTATAAGTTCATCTTTGCATTAAAAAAGGAGGATCTTTTATTTAATGGTTTAATCTGAAACCTCTCCAGATACTGAGAAATTCATTGCATGGGACAGCAGTAATGGAATGTGTGAAGACCTCTGATACATATCAGTTACAGAAAACAAAACAAAAAAACACCACGAACAAAACACCACATCTTATTCTATTGGTTTTGTACATTGTGCGGGAAGGTGAGGGAGCTACTAAGTATCCAGTTCCTCCTCTTGTGCTTTTCTATTGGGTTTGTTTTAACCGTGGTTGATAAACCTGTAATTTTAGATGGGATAAACATAGTGCAAAGTAGTATTTCTTGGTGGTTTTACTGTAAAATACATACTTTTACTTTTTTGGCTTCTTACTGTGCTAAGCTCCCATCCTCTGTGTGATTCTGCATCAAGTGATGATCAGGTTTTTCTCCCTTCTCGTCATCAGTTCAGTTCCAAGTAATTTATACTTAAACACTTCTCCCCTCACCCCCACACCCCCCATGCTGTCTTCTGAACTGTCCCTTGTGATTTATTGCCTCTTCCCCTTTTAATTTTTGTTTTCTTTGTCTTTTGAAAAAGAAAAGCTCTATCATGATAACTAACAGTAGCTTTCTTACAGGATGCTTCAATTTTAACTGAAGTATAATAAAGTTCCTAGTCAGGCAGATTTATACAACTGTGCAATCCTGTTCTTTTATGCTTAAACACTAAACCATCCACTGTGCGGGGGGATAGGAAATGGACAACTTTAAACCTTCAAGTTGATGTCAGTATCTTCGTGGACTCTCTAGTTCTTTATCCATCCTTTTTATCCTTAAACACTGAAATCCGGCTGTTGAGACCTGATGTTTAAAATCAATGTGTGTATACGGTGTGGGGCTTAAAACTTTCCTCTCTGGAAACAAAGCAAAAGTTTAACCAGATTCAGCAAGTATCTTTGTTTTTTCTTTGACAAATACTAATGACTAAAACAATTCACTTAGTTTAAATGCAAAGTCAGAACTCTGAATAATTCAGGTGAGATGTTTTTGATGCCTTCATGGTGGCCATTCTTAGTTGTGTAGAATGAGACAATTGTATAACTCATCAGAATTTGACCCTCCAATTCACTTTTTTTTTTTTTTTTTTGATACGATGCAAAAATCTCTGCCTAGTTGCACCTCCTCTGTGAGAAAGTATTGGCTTTTAGAATACATGGTTTACTTTGGAACTCACAGATTTCAAATAAGAATTACTACTGGTTTTGTTATAAGAACTATAAGTCAATGTATATTAATCTTGTTGCTGCTGTTGCAGCTCAAGAGGTAATTTGTCTTCTTGCCGTGTTTCTTCTCAGTTAGGCTGCAGCAGTCAGTTTTAATTGGAGTACTGAAAAACTTTCATGCAAAGATCTAGTACTGGGCAGCATTTGATCCTGCTGTTAACTGCAAACTGCTTTTAAGATCTAGCTGTGGGTAAACAGTGGAAAGCCACGTGTATCAGTGTGCCAGCCTGTTCCTGGAGAAGGTGGGAAGCAGGTTTAAATAGTCATTAATTCATAGAATGAAGCTGGATCGTAATATCACTAACTGCAAGACTTTCTGAGAAGTTCTTCTATGAACAAATTAGAAGATTGCTGAAGCTCTTGGTCACTAGAGTTGTGTAAAAGCATGTTACAGTGGTTTTGGGGGGTTTTTTTTTGAAACTGCAGTTAGCAATTTTGCTGGATTCTCATTGCATCACCTTTTCTGTGAGCGTGAAAATAGATCTGATAGAAGTCTGTGCTCTAATTTGGGCAATTATTTAAGCTTGTGTGTAATTGCAAGCATGTGAATAGTCCATTAAATTCAGTTGGATTCTACTGTGTGCTTCATTGGCTGTCAAACTTCTAATATGTCTGTGGGAGATAATAAACTTCCTTCTCATCATGTTTGTTATGATAATAAAAGTTCTAAAATACTAGCCTGAAATATCTTCTAAATCTCTCCTTGGTACTTGCTTCCTTGAGAGTTTAAACTTTTTTGACTTAATGTATTCTTTCATATTGATCAATCTTCTATTTGAGGGGAAGTTGAGGAAAAAGTCAATTTATGATTACTTCAAACGTATCAGCTACAGAGTTATAACAGAATTTTTTTATGTGAAGCATCGTTATCTTTCCGTACTTGTCAGGCTAGCATGCTTTTTATTGTAGCGCTGAAAGGATCCTGTTCTGGAATACGTTGCCTTTGAAAAGAATGCAGAGTAATACTAAACTGAAATCTCAGAGTATTTTGCTATCATAAAGAGGGCAGTTGTATTTGCAGTATCTTTGGTGCTTTGAAAGAATACAGAATGGGAGGAGAAGGTAGTGTCATCTTACACATATGACCTTAAGTATGTTGTTGAAATAATTTCGCTTTCATTTTTGTCTGTGCTTTAAAAAAGTGAATGCATGGAAAATGTTCAGGAAAGACTTGGTTCTGTCTTACAGTCAGTCTCCTTAGTCGTATCCAGGAGCAGGTTAAAAAGCAACTTAAATAATTTGATATTTTCCTACATGAAAGAGATTTCTGATGGACAGTTCTTTAATGTAAAAAGTTTTAATGACCTTAACTGTTTGAGATGGAAATTGGACAAATTCAGATAGGAAATAAGTCACAATTGTTAAATAGGGCAATTAATCATTGAAACAATTTACCTAGGATGTGAAGCACTCTGTCTCAGTATAAAGACTCTGTAAAAGAGATTCTTCTCTCTTATCTTAGAGATAAACTAGAAGTTACATACTTGATGCAAAAATTGTTTGATACCATTTTACCTAGGTCATTATGCAGGAGACTGAAGTTAGAGGAATACAATGGTCTCCACAAAAGCTCGCATCATTTGAAATTTATCTTTATGAGAATGAAGCACATGATTAGATGGCAGCAATTAATCTTCTGCAAGTGATGTGAATTTGCTGGGCAGTTTTCATATTGTTATCAGCAGTACTTTGCAAGGTGACTAGTACTTTTAAACTTTTGGGATAGGGCTGATTAGAGAACACTAGGATCTAGGCTTATTGAAAGAGCTTTAAACTAGATTTGAAGGGAGAAAGGGATAAAAACAGGGTCCCTATAGGTAGGCTTGGGGGTGGCACACCAGTGTTTGAGGGATGGTGTGCTAATGAGGTCCTTTGGTCTGCTGTCTCAGTGTAGGCAGGGAATGCAGATCCATGCGGCAGCAAAGACACAGGGTTATTGATGTGTTAGAAACCACGGAAGAACCGGAGACTGGTCACGTAGGAATTAGAACTTCTCCCTGTAAAAAGGTGGCAGGATCAGTAGCCCTAATGAAGTGCATCTACACCAATGTACACAGCATGGGCCATGAACAGGAGGAGGTGGAAGCCCTTGTGCAGCAGGAAAACTGAGATAGTTGCCGTCACAGAAACATAGTGGGATGACTCACATGTCTGGAGTGCTGCAATGGATGGCTATAAACTCTTCAGAAGGGACAGGTAAAGAAGGTGGGGTAGGCCTGTATGTTAGGGAGTGTTTCAATTATCTAGAGCGTAATGATGGTGACAATATGGTTGAGTGTTTATGGGTAAGAATCGGGGAAGGCCAACAAAGCAGGTACCATGGTGGGAGTCTATTATAGACCACCCAACCAGGATGAACCGGCAGACGAAATATTCTATAAGCAGCTGGGAGAAGTCTCACAATCACTAGACCTTGTTCTCATGGGGGAATTCAACTTGACAGATGTCTGCTGGAAATACAATACAGCAGAGAGGAAACAGTCCAGGAGGTTCCTGGAGTGTGTGGAAGATAAGATAACTTCCTGACACAGCTGGTGAG
>JAVJGG010000074.1:76581635-76594593 GCA_035590195.1 Aviceda cuculoides
GCGGTCCTGAAGGGTGAAGGAGTCCAGGAAGGCTGGGCATTCCTCAAGAAGGAAATCTTAAAGGTGCAGGAGCAGGCTGTCCCCATCTGCCCAAAGACACGCTAGAGGGGGAAGAAGACCAGCCTGGCTGTCCAGAGAGCTTTGGCTGGAACTCAAGGGGGAAAAAAAAAAAAAAAAAAGTTTGGAGACCTTTGGAGGAAGGAGCAGTCAACTCAGGAGGACTACAGGGATGTTGTGAGGGAGAAAATTAGAAAGACCAAAGCCCAGCTAGAACTTAATCTGGCTACTGCTGTAAAAGACAACAAAAAATGTGTCTATAAATACATTAGCAACAGAAGGAGGGCTAAGGAGAATCTCCATCCTTTATGGCAGTGGGGACAAACATAGTGATGAAGGATCAGGAAAAAGCTGAGGAACTTAACACCACCTTTGCCTCAGTCTTTAATGGTAAGACCAGTTGTTCTCTGGCTACCCAAAGCCCTGAGCTGGAAGACAGGCACAGGAAGCAGAATGAAGCCCCCGTACTCCAAGGGGAAATGGTTATCGACCTGCTACACCACTTAGACACACGCAAGTCTATGGGACCGGATGGGATCCACCAAGAGTACTGAGGGAGCTGGCAAAAGTGCTCACCAAGCCACTTTCAATCATTTATCAGAGGTCCCAGTTGGCTGGAGGTTAGCACATGTGATGCCCACCTACAAGATGGGCCAGAAGGAAGATCCAGGGAACTACAGGCCTGTCAGTCTGACCTCAGTGCCAGGAAAAGCTATGGAGCAGATCATCTTGAGTGCCATCACACAAGACATACAGGACAACCAGGTGCTCAGGCCCAGTCAGCATGGGTTTACGAAAGGCAAGTCCTGCTTGAATAACCTGGTATTTTTCTATGACAAGGTGACCTGCTTAGTGGATGAGGGAAAGGCTGTGGATGTTGTCTACCTAGACTACTAAAGCCCATCTGACACCGTTTCCCAGAGCATTCTCCTGGAGAAACTGGCTGATTGTGGCTTGGACACAAAGCAAACTTGGTGTCTGGAGCAAAGGAGGCTGAGAGGAGACCTTATTGCTCTCTACAGCTACCTGAAAGGGGGTTTTGGGCATCGGTCTCTTCTCCCAAGTAAGAAGCAATAGGAAAAGAGGAAATGGCCTCAGGTTGTGCCAGGGGAGGTTGAGATTTTATATTAGGAAAAATTTCTTCACCAACAGAGTTGTCAAGCACTGGAACAGGCTGCCCAGGGAAGTGGTTGATTCACCATCCCTGCAGGTATTTAAAAAGATGTGTAGATGTGGCACTTAGGGCATGGTTTAGAGGTGGACTCACCAGTGTTAGGTTAATGGTTGGACTTGATCTTAAAAGTCTTTTCCAACCTAAACGATTCTATGATTGTGTCTTAGACTCCTTAATTCTGAGACATTATGGACTTGCTAGGAGGTATTCAACAACACAAATGGTTTTCCTAATTGAGCACCTGAAGGTTTTTTTAATGCAAAAAGTAGAATAGACTGTTTCAGTTGGAGGGTACCTGCAATGATCATCTAGTCAACTGCCTGACTAATTCAGGGCTAACCAAGTTAAAGTATGTTATTAAGGGCATTGTCCAAATGCCTTTTAGACACTGACAGGCTTGGGGCACTGACCACCTCTCTGGGAACCCTGTTCCAGTCTTGACCACCCTGTCGGTAAAGAAATGCTTCCTAATATCCAGTCTGAACCTCCCCTGGTGCACCTTTGGACCAGTGTGATGATTTCCTTCCCTGCCCCCAAAAGAAACTGAACACTTGCCATTCCTGTATGCAGACCTTGCTGCACAGCCAGCACTTCAGAAAACTCAGAAAGTGATGTTTTGGCATCTGTAGCACTTCCTCAGGTCCATGCATCAGATTATTTGAACTTGTCCAAACTGCTTGTTCATGCATCTGCCTCTCATAAGTGTCGTGAGGGATAAGGCACATCTGCAAAACTTGCTTGGCTCCTCTAAAGCAAAATCTTTTTCTGGTTTTTTTTTTTTTTTCATAAAGATCTGTTTAAGCTCTTGCCAGTTCTATGTAGAGAGGTTTTTTGAGTATTACCAAAGGAACGTCTGTCGTGACGGTGCTTGTGAGATGTTGCCATCTGGAGCAGTCCTGAATAATTGCCATGGAATTAGTTGGAATTCACAGAAAGGCATCCACTGCACCTTTGTAAATATTCATGGGTCAAGGCTTTGCCAAGGCTGAAATAGAAAAGTATAGATGTTGCTGTATTCTTAATTATAGTGCATTTCCCTTTTAATTCATGTATAAATTGCAAAATGTTATTGGTACAATAATAAAAATATGTTGCCGCCGAAAGAAAAAACATTGTAAAGGGGTAGCAGTGTCTCCAGCTAACAGTTTATGGATGGTGAATATAATAAAAGTTAATGAAATTCTCACCTGCCATATAAAGGTCAGTTTTGATGTGGTTGATTTGCCCACCCCTTCCTCTGATTATGTATTCTTTACTTAATAGTCTTACAGTTTCTGAAAGCTAATGTTATCTGAAAATAAGTTTAGAATAAGGAAGTGTTACATACTTTCAAGAATGGTTAGGATCACCCAGACTTTTCCAACTTTGTATTTAATATGTAAAGTTGTGTGTTTTTTCTCAAGTGGCATTTAATTCTTTTTTAGTGAACTTCAGTGTTTTCTCTTTTTCTCAGACAATTTTAGTTCTGTTTAAGCTCTTATGCCCAGGTAGTTCTCTTGACTTGCTGGCCTCGAGCTTTGAAGGTACTAGTTGGAGGGATGAGGTGTAGGTGGCTGTTTCTAGCTTATTTAAATAGTCGCTTTTATGAAGCAGTCAGAAATGGGTGGTTTACATAACATTGTAAATTTCCAATAGTCTGCTGTAATTTAGAAGAGAGATTCTGTACTAAACTTTCATAACCGAAATTGTTGTCTGCTACTGTATACTTCCAATAGAATAGTGCATGTGTTTTACCGTTGAATTAATTTTTGTCATCTCCGCCCCTATTGCAGGTGCAGGACAAGTTTCGTTTGGACCTGTCTGATGAAGAAGCTGTCCATTATATGCAGAGTCTAATTGATGAAAGTGTCCATGCCCTCTTTGCAGCTGTGGTGGAGCAGATACACAAGTTTGCACAGGTGAGATATCTTCTCAGTTGCGGGTCTCTGTGAAAGCTGAGTAAGTAAGGTGAGAGGTTGCGAGTGGTAAGTTCAAGACTTAACTTCATTGTTTATGATCTTTTTAGTTCATTTTCCAACAAGTTAAAAGTGTGTTCTTGGTGCCAGGACTAGAGAGCAAGCTCCTGGTGGTCCTAGAAAATTTTTTAAAGCACCTTAGCACACATGCTAAGTGGAATGTAACTGGTTGTATTACTGAGGGTAAGAACTGCAAGTTGGAAACCTGAAGTTCTGAGGGAAGGATCCAGAACTTCCTTAGCTTTCATTCCCAAAGTAAATGAGTGAAGATAACTTCCTTTCTTTCATACTTTTGCTAGACTTCCTTAACTGTGCATTCCAGCTAGTCATTTTGATCATTGACAGACATAGCAGCTTGCGCAGAAGGGGCCAGGAACTTTTCTCGTAACAGCATCCGCATCTTCTGCAGTGTTGATACTGTACCCTAGAACATGGTCACTTGCGGTTACGTGAACAGCTATCCCCTATGTCAGAGGCGTCAACACAGAAGGAGATTCTGAGGGATAATGCAGTTTTTCAGATTTGTGACCTGTAGGGGGTAGTTGAGACCTCTTGCTGGGGCAGTGGGAATTGGGCTCCTTGCTTGCAGGAGGTGTGCGGTGGTGGAATGTCTACATCACCAAGTAAAGGAGCTATGGGAGGAGATCAGCAAACTGTACAGTATCAAGGCTGACAAGAAAGAGATTGACCAGATCTTCCCAGAGACCTTGAGATAGAAGAGCCTGAACCTCCAGCTGCACTGAAGGAGGAGCAAGAATACATTGTGCTCATCGAGTTAGGAAATGGAGACTCCCAGGATGGTGACGGCTGGAACCTTGAGACTTCTGGTATTAGGAAGGACAGCTTCTGCTCTATGTGCAGGTCTGCAGAATAGATTGAAGGTGACTGGGAGTAGTCAGCATGAATTTAGAAAACGGAAATCGTGCCTGACCAGCCTGATGGCCACTTAAGATAAAAAGCCTAGCTCAGTGAACTGGGTGAGAGCTTTAGCTATTCTTTATCTTGATTTTTTGTAAGGCTTTTACACTGTCTTCAATAGTATTGTCGTAAACAAACTGGAGCAATACAGACTAAGGGAACTGGACAGTGACGTAGATTGGAAACTGGTCATTGTGCTGGGATTAGAAGGTTGTGATCAGTGGCATGAACTCCATCTGGAGGCCAGTCACTAGTGGTGTACTCCAAGGGTTGATACTGAGGCCAGAATTGTTTAACGTCTTCGTTAATGACCTGGATGATGGGTTAAAGTGCACCCTCAGCCAGTTTGCAGACAGTGCAAATCTGGGAGGAGTAGCTGATGCACCGGAAGCGTATGCTGCCATTCACAGGGACCTTGGCAGGCTGGAGAAATGACTGCACAGGAACCTCTTGAGTTTCACCAAAGGGAAGTGCCAAGTACTGCATCCAGTGTGGAATAACCCCATGCACAAGCACGGGCGAGTGGGGGTAGGTGATAAGGTGGGAAGCAGCTTTTCAGAGAAAGCCCTGAAGGTTCTGGTGGACAAGTTGCACTTGATGCTGACCACTAGTAGTGGTCAATGGCTCAATGTCTGGAGGGAGGTTAGTGACAAGTGGTGTCCCTCAGGGGTCCGTATTGGGACCAGTACTATTTAATATCTTCACCAGTGACATAGACAGTGAGATCAAGTGCAACCTCAGCAAGTTTGTAGATGACAGCAAGCTGAGTTGATAAGCCTGAGGGATGGGGTGCCATCCAGAGGGACCTGGACAAGCTCGAGAAGTGGACCCATGTGAACCTCATGAGGTTCAACAAGGCCAAGTGCAAGGTCCTGCACGTGGGTCTGGGAAACTCCTGGTATTAATACAGGCTGGGGGATGAAGGGATTGAGAGCAGCCCTGTGGAGAAGGACTTGGGGGTACTGGTGTATGAAAAGCTGTATGTGGGCTAGCAGTGTGTGCTTGCAACCCTGAAAGCCAACCATATCCTGGGCCGCATCAAAAGAAGTGTGACCAGCAGGTTGAGGGAGGGGATTCTGCCCCTCTACTCTGCTCTGCTAAGACCCCACCTGCAGTACTGCACCCAGCTCTGGAGTCCCCAGTACAGGAAAGACATGGACCTGTTGGAGAGGGTCCAGAGGAGGGCCACAAAAATTATCAGAGGGGTGGAACACCTCTCCTATGAGGACAGGCTGAGAGAGTTGGAGTTGTTCAGCCTGGAGAAGAGAAGGCTCTGGGGAGATCTTACTGTGGCATTTTAAAACTTAAAGGGCGCTTGTAGGAAAGATGGAGACAAACTTCTTAGCAGGTTCTGTTGCGATAGGACAATGGGTAATGGATTTAAACTAGAAGAGTGTAGATTTAGACTAGATACAAGGAAGAAATTTTTTACAATGAGGGTGGTGAAACACTGGAACGTTGCCCAGAGAGGTGGTAGATGCCCCATCCGTGGAAACTTTTCAGGTCAGTTTGGACGGGGCTCTGAGCAACCTCATCTAGTGGAAGATGTCCCTGCTCATTGCAGGGGGGTTGGACTAGATGACCTATAAAGGTCCCTTCCAACCCAAACTGTTCTATGATTCCATGCAGCAACATGATCTCATGGTGAAGAAGGGCCACCAGAGTGTTCCTGGTAGGTGAAGGGATGTGATCCTTCCCTCGTACCAGTGCTACGTGAGATACACCAAAAGGTGCTGGGTCCCTTTTGGGCTCCCCAGTAAACGAGACAGGGACATGCTGGAGCGAGTCCAGCAAAGGGCCATGGAGATGATTAAGCACTTGGAGTATCTGTCATATGAGGAGAGGCTGAGAGAGCTGGGACCGTTCAGCCTGGAGAAAAGAAGGCTCAGGGGGATCTTATCAGTGCACATAAATCCCTGATGGAAGGGAGTAAAGAAGATGGGGCCAGACTCTTTTCAGTGGTGCCCAGTGACAGGACAGGAGATAATGGGCACAAACTGAAAGACAGGAAACTTCATCTAAACATAAAGAACTTTTTTTTTTTTACTGTGAGGGTAATCAAACGCTGGGACAGGTTTGCCAGAGAGGTGGCAGAGTCTCCATCTGTGGAGATACTTAAAATCCAACAGCACAATGTCCTGAGCAGCCTATTGTGTTTGAAACTGCTTGAGCAGGGGGGTTGGACTAAATGATCTCCAGAGGTTCCATGCACCCTCATACATTATCTGATTCTTGCTAATGGTCTGGGGTGGCAATAAATTATTGTCTTTGCTGGTTTTATTATTAAAATTTACCTTTGCTCTAGTATGGAGAATGAAATGTTTAACCACATGTATGTGTGCTGCCTTACTACAAGCCACAGTAAGACAATAAAATGTTTAATTCTCATGTTGAATAAACCTGTGTTCACAAAAGCATTTGTTCTTTGAATTTACAATGTTTTTTCCCTAAAACCATATGACATTTGGTTTATGTTTATCAGGGATTTAAGATATTACATTGTTTGCCTTAAGTATTAGACTCACGACAAGAAATGGAACTGAGAGCAAAAATGAAACCAATCTGAAAAGCCAGTCATTATCTCAGGTTTTTTTTTTATTGATTCTTTCTTCAAAAGACTGATCAAATTCTGATATAAACTGAGGAAAACTATTTTTATGGCTATGCATTTTGCTAAAGGTCTTCCAACTTTATTTTTGTTTTGAAGAATTGCACTATAGTGCAGGGTAAGAAGCAAAAATATCATTTCCATCTGTGTATATATTTAGTAAAGGTGATCTTTTACGTGATGTGAAAAAAGGTGTGTAATTACACGAAAATGTTGCAAAGTTGCTGTCATTCATTATGGATTGCTTTGATCATAGGATGGAGGACCATAATTTCATAAGACAAAGTGAAAAATGCCTAGCATCTACCTTGGGGTTCAAAAAAAAAACCAAACCCAACCCAGCCATTACAAATATTCAAGATTAAAATTTTAAGTGCCTCCAATATGTGTGTAGACCTTGCTTTTAATCACATACTGACAGTCACTTTTTTTAAGATGTGTCTTTTTACTTCATTGGTTTTAGGTGACTGCCAGACTCTCACAGATAATTGTTACTGCGTTTATAAAGCTGTATTAGTAAGTCAGAGTTTACAGATTTGATTTAGGTGACCTTTTCTTTTTCCATTCAGACTTGTTCTTGCTTGACCTTTCTTCAGCACTTAAAACTGCTTTTAAAATCGCAGGACAGATTTGTTCAGAATATTTAAAACTACCCAAGAATTTGAACCCCAGGCTTCTAGCTGCCAGGAATGGTATTCTAAGCAAGAGGCTGATACATACAGCAGCAGGCACCAGTTGCATCTTCCCTTCACATTTTTGGGAGTTAAAAAGCAAGCCCACAGTGTGTATTGCACTTTGGATACCAAATAAGCAGATAGGACAGCCACTAATGCAGGCTTGATCCGGTTGTCTCATTTTGGAGTTTTACCTCTCCAGCTGTCTCGTGCTGAGTTCCAGCATGGAGACTTTGGGCTGCTTTTCCTGAGGCCCTGAATTCTCCTTGTGCACTGCTGCAGAGTTTGCTAACCCATATGCCTTTAGCTTTCCTTTCTACTTTTGGGATCAGGTGCTTAAAATGAAAACAGTAGTGTGTTGCTTTGTAAGTGCTTAAGGCATCTCTTGGCTCTACATGATGTTGGATTCTTTTGCTAGTTTTAGAGTTCAGATTATTGCCTTCATTCGTGTTCTGTAAACATTTACACATGCAGGCTTCCCCCTGCAAGAATACTGGATGCTTATAAGAGTGAGAAGGATACAAAAAGAATAGTCACAGATTAATCAACGGTTGACAAGTCTTAAGAATCTGAGCTCTATGTATGTATTTTTTGAAAAACTTACAAAAAAAATCCATCAAAATGAAATGTAATTAATGTCTATTTATATTAGAAGTAAAATAGGACACTTTTTAGTGATATTTAATACTTCATTAGTCAAAATCATTATCTTTCCTTTTTGTCTGAGGCGGTCTTAAGAATTTGCTGCTGGAGTCTTCACAGGGGCTGAAAATCGTTGAACAAATGAACAATTAATGCATCATTGAATTTGCTGTAAAGGGGTCATCTTACACAATGGCCAATTGAAGCTTTCAGTTTGTTCATGTATATTGCTGCAATGAATTGCCAATGGCCTTGCTCTAATAGTAATGTAAGTTGTCAAAAAAAAAACCCAACAAAAAAAACAAAAAACCAAACCACTATACAGGTATTATGACACAAGCAAAACCAGCATATTTTGGCCTAATGCTGCCACACAATTTTTCCTTTGAAATGCCCTTCAACATGTTTTTTTGTTTATCGATAGATATTTATTGTCTTACTCCCTCCAAAATAGGCCTACAAGGAATCTGTGTTATCTACTGCAGCAGTTAAAAGCTTTTTAATAAGGTTGGTTATTACAGTAACTGTTGTATGTCACCATTCTGTATGTCACTCTGTAGTAAGTAAAGCTCTTGGATAAAGCAGACTGGATATTTTGGTATTGGCTTAGTATTGTTATTTTGTAACAATATTGTAAAGTGAGTTCAGCTTAAAACTGTGTTTTGAAGCCTTTAGTTTAGTTTCTAATGTATCTCTAATCTATTATCTTACCAGATATTTTACAGACCTTTTTATGTAGTACTTTTCTCCTTCTTAATGGTTATCAAAAAACTGTTGTCTCAAAAGTAAATAAGTTTAACATTTAGAATAAGTTAATGGAGTTGTACAATAGTGCTCAAGAGGAGAAAAAGTGCATACTAATTTTAGTTGATACTAATGAAGACTGGATAGCCATTTCTCCCTGGAGAGTCATTTTCATTTTAACAGAATTATTTATTTCTTTAGAGGAAGGAAACAATCTCTAGTTGAAGTGACTAATTTCACATTTTATTTCCCTTGTAAATTTACAAGTCAAGTCAGTTACATTCAGGGCTCATGTTAAGCAGTGATTAAAAAAGTGAAAGCTTGGGGGTTGAGGGGTGTCCCACCTAAAGTGTAGGTGTACAATTTGGGGTTGTACTAATGCTTGGCTGCTGTATACTTAGGAGCAGACTCAGTTTAAGCTGTGAATGTTACCCGGCTTTAGAATATCTCCAAGCTGTGGTCCCAGTGCTGCTGCATCCTGGAATGCAGCTGTGATTCCTTTCCTTCAGGACAGGGCTTCTGTTTTCCTTCTGTTGGGTGCCAAAATAAAATGGGGAACATCTACCAGCAGGATTGTGTAGATTGGATGAAACCATTTGTGAAGAGGCAGATAGAGTTGGTTTCCATGCTGTTTGTTCTCCTGAAGGGTTGTAAAATTGCCTGCCTTTAGGCATTTCACCATGTTTTTAAACTCAGAGTTCAATTTGTGCATAACTTTTGTTTCTGAGAGTAAGCCAAGTTGAATAAATGCTGTGCTATCTGTTTTTTGTTTTCTTTTAGTATTGGAGAAAATAAGCCTTTTGCCTACCTGTGGTGGAAGCAAGCAAATGCTCAAGAAACAGACATTCTCAAGCCTTTGTGGACTTCACCAAACAGTTTTGGAAGGCAAAAGCTGCAGTTTTGGTAGCATGGAGAATTGAGAGCTCAGGAGGTAGAGAAGCTTTTTGAGTCTCTGTTCATTGAAGGTTTAAAAGCAACCATTTTTTAAAGAAAAATGGTTGTTTATACCATCCTTGGGGCTCAGATGCTATGGCATTTCTTTCCACTGAAAACATTTGAGCCTCAAAAGTTGAAGTAAGCAACTTCCTGTGAAGCCAAAGATAACTGGAAGAGGCTGCATTTGATGGTAAATTCTTGTACCTGTTAATATATTTTCTTATTTAAAAATATAAATCATTGCTGTACTGAACAAGAGTATGTACAAAGTTAGAACAGTGAGGCTACAGTTCCTCAGTGCAGAAAAAACACAAAACTATGGTAATCTCCTCTCTTCCCTTCCCTCCAACTTTGTTGCGTGAGTAAGTTCTAATGTAATGCGTATGATCCTTTATTTCCCACCTTGGGCAATGTTATCAGTTAGAAAGGACAATCATTTCTTCCCTGCTTACAAAAATATTTTTAAGTGCTGATAAGTTAGCCAGCTGTAGGCAGCCAATTAATTCATCACTAACAGGCTCAGCAACCAGAATGCACAGTGAGCGGTTCAGTATTTCACACCTTAACTCTGAATGTTTTCTGTACAGTGATTATATATTCCTGACTCTAATAAAGTCTTTGTTGTTGCAGTCTTGAGGTGTTCTGTTTTGTCTTTTTAATCTTACCTGCTGAGACATGGCATACTGGAGGATTATGTTCATAACTCTTGGCTTTTTGCAAGGATTTTCACTTCTCAGTTTGCTTGATGCAAGAATAAGGCTACTCATAAAATGACTTTTGTGCCACATGTTGAGTTCATAATGAATCTGGTTTGCATGATCAACAATGTAATTAGCTCTTCATAAACGTGTGGATCTCTTCAAAGAGTGGTCTTATACTCCTGTATTTTTTTTTTTTTAATAACAATTTAAGTGAGGAAGAAATCCCTCCCAATTACAAAGATAAGAAGGACTGATTTGAATCTGAATCTGACTGATATTTGTGAGTCAGTGTTGCTTTGTGCTTCTTTTGCTAGCAAACACCAGAAGAGCTTTGATGGAGGAAAATCCATTAGGGCTGTGATGGGGCCTTAGTTATTTTAGCATATTACCCAAATTTGCCAGTTAAGCACAGCATTGGTTCAGCCTCTCTTTTCCCCTATATGTGCGACTTATAGGAACTGTGTTACCCTAGTTACTTAGTGCTTGTGTTAGCTGGCAAAACACAGTGCCACAGAGGAGCCACAGTATAGTATCTCTTATCTTTACCTGGCTTTTCTTCTGAGAAGTAGTAATTACCATTTTCTTGCGGGTTTTTTTTGTCTTGATTCATCTGGCAGAAATACCTATTTCTCTACTGCCTCCATTTCTCATGAACTCATTTTACATACAGTACTTTGTAGTATCTTCCAAGGATATTTCTGAGAGCATGGACTTCTCAGACGTTCAGAGTAAATTCTGCAAAACAAATTGTCTTTTTTTTTATTTGTTTTGAAGGGGCATCCTACATGCTCACACAACTTTGATTTGTATGGTGTAGCCACACTTTATTTGACTGAGTTGTGAACTCCTGATCCTCAGCCCTTCCCACTTTATATATTCTAGGATTTTTCCTCTATTTCTTTTGAAGAAAACTTCCTCTTCCCTCTGCCCAAGACTAATTATGGTCATGAGCCACTCTGTACCAGTTTACAGACAGGCCAAGAATGACTCCTTGTTAAAACCCAAAAGACATCATCAGCCTGATCCTACAGCACATTCCACTTTGCAGAGAGGTTTGTAAAGTATTAAATATAACTTTTGTAAACACATTATGAATTAATAAATATTTTTTCACTATGTCTTTTGGTTTAAAATTAACATAATAACCTGTTCATATGCTGGACTATGCAACAGCCTGTTAAAACTGTACGCTAAGCCAGTTATAAATGTTAGCATGTGAACCCAAAATGGAATCTGGCAGGTAAGGCTTAAGAAGACCCTGACTTCACTGTAAATCACTGACTGCTTTCTAAATGGAGAACATCAGGCACAGAAATGGAAAAGCTTGCCTGAGTCAGTGGAACATAATCCAACCAGTGTGTTCTTTCTGCTTGTTGAGTCACCCTGCTTATATTTTCAGTGTATTTTCCAAACAATTTTGTAGAACATGTACCAGCTGAGCACTGACAAACTGACTGGATATGTCTCTGATCCAGCTAGTGACTTTTTGGGGGAGCCGATCTGCACAGTCTGTTCCCAGCTCCTGTGAACCCTTACAACATGAAGAACAGGACAGCACTGGGACTGCTACAACATACTAGATGTAAGTAAACTTATTACTTTAAGCCTTGTGTTCTAAATACCAAATATTGTTAAAAATTGTTCTTAGAAGTCCACACATCGAAAGATTTTTATGTATGTATTTTTTTATTCCTCATATACAAAGTAAGTTCTGACTGTTTTGCAAAATCTGATGGCTCTTAGCACTTTGTGCAGCATCATCTATTTAAAGTAAAACAAAAAACAAAACTGGGAGGAGTAAGCTATTTTGTTTTAAATGAAGGGTTTTCTTTTTTTGGTATGTTAGTCTAAAGCTTCTACTTACTGGAGTAAGAATGTTTAATAGTTCATCTATCATGGCTCGATATCTCTGTGTAATCCAGTACCGTGAGTATATTACTTATCTGTCTCTAGTAACTTCTGAGTCCCTTGAATAAC
Source organism: Aviceda cuculoides (assembly GCA_035590195.1). Taxonomy (NCBI): domain Eukaryota; kingdom Metazoa; phylum Chordata; class Aves; order Accipitriformes; family Accipitridae; genus Aviceda; species Aviceda cuculoides. The sequence goes on from JAVJGG010000074.1 coordinate 76,594,022, forward strand.
TACTACCAGTTTTGTCTTGATGAATACAAGTCTTAAAGGGGAAATCCTTGTATGTTTCACAAAGGTAGATCCCCAGTCAGACGAAGGTCCCCCGGGGGATGTCAGACAACAGTTTCACCCTGCATGTGTATTTGTATGTATGCGTATGTGGGGCTGCACACACACACAAAATTCTGCATAGAGTGAGGCTGTGAGGTCCATCACATGTATCAAACATGATGCAGTAGTTAGTAGGAAACCAGGCTGTACCAGTTGTGTTGTAGAATAACTTGTCAAAAGTCATCCTATTAAGTCTCTCCAGGAAATACTGCAGAGAAAAAGAAACAGAACAGTCAAAAAATAACTTTTGCCATGGGCTTGTTTTACCTAGCAATTGTATTTTGTGTAACTGGAGGTAAAAAGTACTATAAAGACAGCTTGTGGGTACTTCATTTGCCTTTCAACATCTATCCTGATTTCATCCTGATTTTATTTTCTTCTGGAATCTCTAGTGTTTTTTCTCTTGGGATCAAGGGTGAGAGAAGCAAAAGAAATTGCTCTTTTTTTTTCTCCCCTAACTATAGACTGTCATT
>JAVJGG010000074.1:76603718-76632619 GCA_035590195.1 Aviceda cuculoides
GTAAGTATAAATAAAATTACTGAAATGACTTAGGGTGAAATGGGAATTAGGAAATCTGTTCCTTTTGCAAAATACAGGAGTATAGCTGTATATTAGAAGACTGAAAAGTTTCCCATTTTAAAAAGCAAATCATACAGTTTTAGGAAAATCTGGAGCATATGCTGAAGAAATGGTTCATCATAATTAATTCTTCAGCAAAATAGTGAAGAACTTGATTTGCACAAGACAGAAAACCGACAATCTCTGTAACGTACTAAAATTGAGGAGACTGAGCCCTGGGGATTATTTTTTGTTCTGATTATGACAAATAAAGCAAATCAAAAAGCAGCCACGGTCTTCACTTACAGTGCAGGAAAGGAAAAATCTGGATAAGAGAGTTTATTTCCTTTTTTGGCTAAAGACCTGTACATTCCATTCAGGAAGAAAGAACAAGTGGAAGTGACAGCATTTCGTGCAAAGAATCTGTGCAAGGTTGAAAATGTTGAAAAATTAGACAGCGTGGGGATTAATTGAAGTCTGGGCAAGAAAGTTCTCTCTTGAAGATGAGAGCAGCTGAAGCTGCCTTTGAACTGATGTCAGTGGGACACTGTGATTAAATACATCTTGTTTTTAAAGCATTGCTGATCCCTGTGGAGCAGTGATTAGGAATCCAGATCAATTATATGTTGGTATTGGTTTAAGACTGCTTTTTTCCTGCTGTTGCCTGCATTGCAAGCCTTTGGAATGAGATGGTAAAAAGGAGGAACTGCAGGTTACTAACCTGGAAAAGCTGTTAGTTTTGTTTGGGTAGGTAGAGCCCCATGGAATATCACATCTATTTCTTCCTCTATGTTCATTCAGAATAGTCCAGTTTGTGGTTTGTTGTTTCGTTTTGGGGGTTTTTTGCCTTTTTTTTTGACTCCACATCTGCCCTGGGTGAGTACTGACCTGCTGTGGCCAGCGACTGAGCCTAATGCTTGCTGTGGCTTCCAGCTGTCATGAGTTTAATCTGGAGAGCTGAACACAGCTGTAAATGTTCTAAGTCCCTTTGTCTGTAGTTTGATTGCTTTGATAATACTCTTCTGTCATGTGTGATGACAATTAAAGAACATTTAAAGCACCAGACACGAAGCATGAAGCAGTGCTGGAAGCAGAATAGAAAATGCTTTTATTTGAATATTGAGATCTTAGGGAAAGGAAGAGGAGGAACCTGAGTGCTTAAAATGGCTTTTACGCAGAATTTGTGTGTCTGTGGTGCTGACACCACCCACTGAGTCAGGCAGGACTTTGATAAATCTCTCAGTTGCTCTCTTTGACCTTAAAGTTTATGCCTCAGGATGAGCACAATATAGTGCCTGTTTTGCTAGGTTTAAACTACACCGAAGCTTAAATCGGGACTCTGAGAGCAGGTGACCCTCTCAGTTTCTGACAGGCTCAGTCTGACGGGTTTGCTCCAAAGAAATGCAAAAAAAGTGCCCTTCAGGAAACTCGGGTATCATGCAGAGTCACACTAGCCACATCAGACCAGTGGTCTGCTACTGATAAAATTTCTTTTTCAGAAGGAGTGCCACAGTCTGTGCCTTTTCTGTGCTCCAGGCTACAAACCAGTGGCTGACGTCCTTTCCCAGAGCACAGCTTGTTTTCCACAGACTGTTCCGTGATTTCCCTCAGAGAACTCTCTACTGGATGACTAAGTGGAAGTCCACCATTACTCCAGGGGCTAGAGCAAGGAGATGGCCAGAACTCCCACTGTGCGGCATGATCCACCAAGCTACTGGACTCCTTGGTAATTAGAGCTCACAAAAGCAGCTAGTTCTGATGACTGATGGATATTAATTACCTTTAGGATATAATCCCTCCTGTCTCTGACTATTCAAATACTCACCTGAAAAGTCAAGAGATAAAAAGAGGAAAAATTCCCTCTTGGAAATTGTTTCCATATCCATTATTCTTAGCCCATTGGCTGCTAATTATTAACTGTATGTGAGCTCACATTATCGTACATTGCAGAAAAGGCACCGTGAAAGATGTTATAGATAGCATTTATGAACACAAAGAGCTTTGAAAAAACACTTTTAGTCCATAACACTCAAGTCTAGCCTACACTCCAGTGAGTCAATTGCCTCTTGTACAGTTTGGACAGACTTTTCTAAAACTCAGCGTATAGTGATTTTGTTCTCTTTAATCATTCTTCCATGGCGGGATTTGCTATGAATACAAACCCTGGCCACGCTGACAAATGGAATTGGGGTTTTCTCCCTTTCCAGAAAGAAGTAAAAAATATAGATATATTTTTACATGTATACCGAGTTCAGGTTTATTTTCACAACAATGTTTTCAACTGGTGGAGTTGTCCTGTTCAGCAGATTAACTGTAGTAAAAAAAATTTCTGCTGCAGCTTCTCTCATTAATGATTCTTACTCTCACACTACAGCTGTTTTAATCAGCAGAGAAAGTAATAAGGTCTCCTTTCTTGATTAAAGATTCATTTCCATGAAACACGCATTCATATAATGTCTTTGAAACCTCCCTGGTCCACCACATGCAGTTGAAACTGGCCCACAGCTTCAGCAGTTGTACTGCAAAGAATGGACAGATGGATGAAAACCAATGACATAAACCTTCCAGCTTCAGCATAATGTCACTAAAATTGTTGTTCTTAGCTTTGATGTCTGTCAAACAGAATTATACTAGCTAATTTTTTCCCTACCAATCCCCAAACGAATGCCTATTAGGAGCTTGGATTTTATAAAACTTTAATTTATGAACCCAACGTGGTGACTTGTTGAAAAATGCTACTTTATCATTTTGGATCCAGGCAGAAAGCCTTTATCTTTGATAGAAAGCATTATCCCTCAGTTCTCCTCACCTGCACTGAACAAACTATTTTGTTCCACCTTTTGTTAATGTTACATTTCCAATAATCAGCATTGTCTGCAGTCTCACCTTTTGAGGATGCCCTTTTCACTGTCCTTCAATGTCCTTTTGAAGAGCATGGGGCAAATTTGGCCACCAGTTCCATGGATACAAATGTAAAATATCTGTGATAAAGTCTGGACCTAGCCCCTGAACATCCTGGTCTGCAGTTTACTGCAACCAACTTGAGCAGTCTGAGCTTAATGAAGGTTTTAAAGTCCTCTATGCAGCTTGAGGAGCCCCTCAACTCTGTAGCCAGCCCCAACAGGGCAAAGAGCTACACTTTGCTGGGATTACACAGAGTTCGGTCAAGGTGCAACAGTTATAACAGCTCTAGCCAGCTTTGTAATTCTGTCTCAGAGCGTTCCAATAAATTACTATTTCCAAAGCCTCGATGGTTTGTGTTTTCGCATCTCTTGCAGAGGATCCATTTTCTTCCAAGCTTCAACATCTGCAGAGAGGCTGCGTAGCTGTCCATGAGACAAGGAGGCAGAGAATGATCCCTCCGGCTAAGGCAGGGATACAGTTAAGGGCACAATAATCTCTTTCTCTCCAAGAAGTGATGGGAAAGCTCCGTAATGGAGCAGACATTCTCTGAGCTGTACAGATGTCACATTAATGCCGTACCCAGGTGTACGATGGAAGCTAATTGAGGCAATCGAGCAAAAGATTGGTGCATCGCAAAAGATGTCAGTCCGGCACGCAGAACCCAGGTGTTCTGTGGGAACTAATTAGATCAGGGAGCGAAGGCAAGATGAGTCTTTGACAGAGGAGGCAGGAGGCTTGGGAGGGAGAAAAAGCAAAAGAAAGGAGTAATTACATTAAGGAGTTTGGTACGGCAAGGAGCGGGGATAGTGCTGAAAAAAAGGCCCAGCGTGTGGCTCAGTGCAGGGCTTTGGGGCCGTCAGTAGGATTTGATGAAAATCCCACGGTGACGAGCAGGGCGGGCTGTTCCGTTGGTGCTGCTGCGGCAGGAGCTCGGTGGGAGCGTTTGCAGGTGAATTCCTTCCAGCACAGCCTGGGCGTGAAGTCTGGGAGGGGAGGGAAGGACTGGGGAGGCTCACGGCTGTTTGCTCTACAATCCCTGTCCCCCCCAGCTGAAATTTTTCTTGAGAAGACAGACGGCAATTACAGTCCTGCCCTTCTGATAGAGGCAGGTTTCTAAAGCCTTCCTTACACCCCTGTTTTGAGCTTATTTTGCTCTGTGTACAAGCCAGTCTGAAGGCTACTCTGAGGTGCTGCTGGAGTACTGTCCTGTTATCCACAGAGGATGTGGAAAACCAGGCACACCATGGGCTGGGCTCTTGCCACCTCCAGTGCCAGCTTGAGGATATGTGGAGCAGCATTCTGCAGCTCTCTCTTTCTCCCTTGATTACAAAGGGGGACTGAAACCCGTAATGTAGATGTCTCAATTTTAGACTTGCCAACTTAAGGTGAGATACATCCTGACCCAGGGGTAGTATCTGTTTCTGATCAGATGAGTTTAGCAATCTGAAAGCTTTGCTGCATTAGGGTACCAGTGCTGTAGGATGCTGCAACATCTGCCTGGAGAATTTGTTTGCAGTCCGTGGGGTTACCCACTATAATTTTCAGCTGTTTGCAGGCTGCGCGTTCACTTTGTGCATATCAAGCTATTTTACTGCTCGTTCTTACTGACGTAACATAACAATGATGTGAAAATGGTATCAGTTCTGAGTTTCCCATGGAATTTGGCTTGTTTTGCCACCATCTGTCTGTATTACTGACTTTCAAAACTGTAGGCTGTGAGATAAAGACTGATAGTTTGTGAAGCCACCTCTCTGTGGTTTAGCTTTTTTCAGGAAAGCTGATGAAAACACGTGTGTTGAATCCTGGTCATATCTTAGAGGCAGAGAGTAAGCCCTAAAGTAATCAAGTAATAACTATTCTGTAATGCCCTAGAAAAAGCTAAGTAAGTGTTTTAGACCTCTACGTGCTGGCTCTTGTATGGCTCTATCTTCTTCAAAGGAAAAGGTTAAAAAAAAACAAAAACAAAACAAAACCAAATAAAATAAAAAAGGCAGGGGAAGGACTGCTTTATTTCTCTATACAACGATTTGTTTAAGAAAAGGGGTCTGTAGAGGGTATGGTGGCACCCTGTTTTTTAATTGGACCTTTCTGACACCTAAATATCAAGAAATACATTTGGCTTCTCATTCCTTGTAGGCATCTGGTGGTGCTGGAAGGATTACAAACCTGTGAAGAAGTGCTCTTGGCTCTGTATTCTTAGCTTGTAGAAGATCCTGACAGAGGTGAGTTTTGTGATGTTTTATACATGAGTGGTCACTAGAAGGTAGGATTTCTAATCTGCCTTCTACTTTGTTGTTCAGGGAGACACAAATTTTTTTCTGCTGTTTTCAGTGCGTAATAAATTGAACATTTATCTAATTCACAGTAATTTTCATGACACACTGTCTTGGGTCTTTAGGTGACTCCTCGGATCTCCATTTTTCCTGTATAATTTTCTCTTGTCCTCATCTAGATTCTGTAAAGTCAAAATTAGATTAGAGACTCTAGTTTTAAAAGATCATTTACATTAACTCAGGGAAAAAAAAACCCACCACATAACACTTTGGCATTGAGCAAGGTCCTAACTGCTGTGCAATCACATTGAACTGAATCTGTCCTAAAGTTTGTTCTCCCCAGGCAGAATGGGCACGGCAAACCATTTGACTGAATGTCTCTACTGGGAGTAGTTACATGCTACATTTTTTCTGCAGCATGCGAAGTTCCCTGCTGTCCCTTCAGCTGTGTTGATACAACTATGTGTGGGCTTGCAGTTTAAACCAGGTCTCTGAAATTATCTGGGTTAAAACAAAGAGCACAACCTTGTTCTCTGATTTATTTTATCATTTTTGTACATTTTTGCCTTGACCAGCGTCACCGTAGAGTCTGTTGTGTTGGTACAGCAGAGGGGCAGGGAGGGTTGCAGAGGTAAGGGAATGGGAAGGGGCAATGGGAAAGCCTTTAGAGAAGGAAACTGAAGGAGAGTGTGTAGTTTCATCCTTACTTTCTGTGCTCTTTGCTTTCTTGATAGGCAAAGGTTTGAGCTGGGCACATTGGTAATAGCCAGTTCCCTTTGAAAGGGAATAAAGATGGACTGTGACCCCAAGTTAGAAGGGAAGGACCAGCACAGGAACGCTGTATAGTGCATGCATTTTCCTGGCACATATGATGGATTCCTTTTTAATACCCCTAGCACTTTGTAATTTGAACTGCTGCCTGCTATTTATTTTACTTTAATCTGTGTCATTTCTCTGTGTGTTTTATCTTCCTTTCCACTGTCCCTCAAGTTATGTATTTCTAGCCAGGCTCCTGTAATATTAGGAGGTCTTTTCAAGAAGTGAGGACTGGGCTTGTAGGGAGGGAAAGGTTTAATAAATTATCTATGCAATTCGTAACTGTCAGAGTACAAAATACAAAGTACTTAAAAAAAAAAAAATAAAGCAAATGTTTGCATTTACATTCCATACTGGGAACTTATATTTTAAACTTGAACTAAAACCTTTATCTGAACTGTCAGTGTTATAGATGGTGCCTTTATATATATAAAGATTTGCATAGTTTTTATCAAAGTGATGCACTTAGCTGATTTAACATTCCAGCCTTTTACTTAGGAAGGGGGAAAAGATAATATTTTAAAAGAATATGAAAAATGGATCGCCTTTATTCAGGCCAGTCCATCAATCTGTCTTGCATTAGCTCTCTTTGGACACAGGAGCCCTTTTTGGTGGTTGTTCAGGATATACTGTCTGTGAGATGGATTCTGTGTCTGGTGTTCCATCTTGGTTTTTGAACTCCACCTATAAAGTGTCACTCCTCCCACGCTCTTCTGGTACCAGAAGTTCTGCACATGGTGGTGAACGCCTTGACCACTAATGAAGATTAATTTAGGAATCACCAGTTGGAGGTTGGAGCAATGAGGTTTGGTTTGGTTTGGCTTAGTTTAGTTTGGTTTGGTTTGGGTTTTTTTGAAGCCCTACATTAAGTTCAGGATTGCATTTTCGGACCCTGAGATCAACTTTAACCTACCGGTCACCATGTGTTGTGTGACCATGCTCCACAGATGGTGCAAATCTACTGCAGTTCTCCCAAAGTGCAAATTCATCACAGTCTAACTCAGTCTGTCAGAGCTGCCTTTCCCTGTCCCAGTGGTGGGTAAGTCATGTGTCTACTCAGTTCAGGGAGCAAGCCAGCAAAAACCTGATCCATCGCTTATATAGTATTGGATTTCTCAGAGCTGAACTCACTGAACTGATTTACTCACCGAGCTGAGGAACACGAGCCCTGGTGCAAGTGGGGCAGGGTGTCTGTTTGTGGCAGTCCCAATTTAGCTTGTCCAGCCATGGAGCAGGAGACCTTTGAACTATCTCAGACTGTTGACACAGAAGATTTTGGCACTGAAAGTGCCCATTCAGTCCCTGGGGTCTGGCGTGTGGTGGTTTGTGTAACAGTCTTAACCAGGGAAATGACATTAAGGGGTATTCAATCCAGTGCACTAAAGCATAATACAATCGGATAGCAGGAAGTTTAGGTCAAATAAATCCAAATGGAAAAGAATGAATTCTGTCAAGGTGTTTAAACACATTGTAAGCTTACCAAAGAAGGTGGTAAATTCACAGTGGACCGTTTACGCCGGGACTGGATGTCTTACTTAACGATAAGCTATAGTTCAGCCACCAGCAAGTTATTGGGCTTGATAGTGTTCAGTTAGGAAGAAAGAAAGAATAATTCCCTCTGCCACGGTGGGTGAAATCCTATGGCCTGTGTTAAGCAGAAGGTCATGGTTGCAGAGGGCTATGATCAATTCTCTTTTGAGATCTATGAATCTCTGCTGGTAGGTGTTTTAAGGTTGCCATTCGCTATGTGTTTTACTGAATATGTGAAGGGAAGTCCCAGACCTCCATGTGTGAAATTGGTTGCAGTTGTATTAATCTTTCAAAAATTATCTAGCCTTTAAAGATATACACCTCAATACAAACAATAACAAACTGCAGTGTCATCTAGTCACTGCCAGGTTGCTAGAGTCCTAGAATTTGTGTTACAGATCAAAGGGTTAAATCCTATTTCCAAGAAGGAAGTGGAAATTGGACACAGGCTCTTTCAAATTTAGGCTTTTGTCCCTCATCACCCGAATGGGCTCTACAACCTCAGTATTAGGGAGCCTGGATTCCCATCTGGGAGAATCCAGTGACTGAAAAAAATGGGTCCAGCTCCTTTAAGTGGAACACAGAACAACCCTTAGTAGGTGAGATGCATCTGAAAGCAGTGTACATGTATGTCCATGGAATGTCCAACTCTGGAATCATCTCTGGAGAGCAGGCACTAATTTTTTATTATTTTTCCCCCAAAAAAAGTTACAGTTTCCACCTTTTTGGCTGATATTCTGCATTATGTTACTCAGTTGGAATAGGAGTTCAAACCCTGCCTAGCTGGGTTGGTGGAGTTTATGCAAAGCACCAGGCTTTCCACAAGCATCAGGTAACATCCATCCTTTCTGATGAAGGTCCAAGTCTCTACCACAGCGAAAAAAACAAACAAACAAAAAAAACCAAACAAACAAAAATTCAAGAAACAACCCACCCATGAACTTCTTCATTACAAAATTAACCTCTCCACTATCTTCAGTTGTCATTGAAGCCTATGCTTTTCCTGAAGCCTCCCCAGAAGTTCAATATGAAGCTAGATTCAAGGTTCAAAAATTCTTCTATCTGCTAAGTTGGTCTGCTACAATTGTCCCAAATTTCACTGGTCCATGGAAAGAAATACTGTACATTCCCCTTTCTTTCTCTAGACCATACTGACAGCTTCCTATGAGCATTAGTAACATTGGAGGGACTTCTAGACAGTGAATTGTCCACAGAAATGTTGCAGAAGTGTTATGGGCTCCCATGCCCTTCGGTCCCTTTGTATATAAAGCCTTGACAGCTGAATTCATCTTATTCATGTAAGAATCTTTGATTTATTTTTTAAAGATTAAAATCTCTCTCTCAGTTGCAGAGAAGAGTTTACAGTCTCCATCTGAGAGGAAGGTGAAGGCTGCAAATTACAACACAAGGATTTTGTTTTCTTTTTGAATACTGTGATTCTTAAACTCGATCTCACAATTTTTGGGTTGGAGAAGGGCAGACCAGTATTGTCATCCTATTATCAAATGCCTATACCTCCTGCTGTTTACTGCTGCTCTGGAGAAAAGTGAGTTTTACCGCTTGTCAGGATTATGTGAATCCAATGCAACGGTAATTACGATGTGTTGGTAGCTAACTACGATATAGTTATGGCAGCTCTGGGCATAGGGATGCAGTTCTAATGTAGGCAAAATCCTCCACTGCTGTCTCTTCCTAAGGAGCAAGCGTCTCATCCATTTTCCTTCTTTCCTCTCTTTGATGTTCTTACTGAAATTAATCACTTGACAGCAGCAAAGGCTCTCTACTGGCCTCCTGTGACTTAGCTATCTATCATGGATTTTATTTAATATAATAGTACAAAACCTTCTTGCATTCAAATCTGTCATGTTGTTTGTTTAGGAAGTTCATGAGTTGTTATCTCCCTCCCCACACCCGCTCAAGCAACGTAGAGCTTAGGAATTCCTGGTTGTCCGTTCAGAGCCATGGTAGCCATCTGAAGCGCTTGTGGCCATTGGTATGAAACTAAGCTTGTCCTGCTCCTTAAGCCTAGGTTGCTGCCTTCTTATCTTCTGCTAGAGATAAAGGAAAATCTCTTCAACAGCTTTGCACAGAGCATATGGGACACACCAAGGCCGTAGCAGTTCTGTCAGGCAATGTACATTTTGGTCTGGGAGTAGTTCTCTCTTCTGCATGTTTCTTAGGCTGTGACCTCTCTGAAACAAAAACCCTGCCACAGACCCAAAGCAAGTCTGGAGTGTAACTCTCCACTGAAAGACAAGGCTGTTTTTCAGGGAAATGGACAGGGAACCGAGGCGCTTGTTAACAGCCTTAAAAGCTAGGAATTTAGTCAAAGTTAGTCACTCACTGGAGAAACAGGCATGTGGTCTTGAAACAGATGTCAGACAGGAGCTCAAGGAGCCCATTTGGCTGGCTTGGACTAGATACTCACGTAGTACCGAAGCTAGGTGAGATGAATGGCAACCTGCGCGATCTACCCAAGTTCACTCAGTAAATGCACGTCTTGTTGGAGGAACCTGAAGGAAGGTCTTTGCCAGTGCCTGATCAAGAAGGTTATTGCCTCCTTCCCCGACCCACTGAAGTCTGCGGGGTCTTAAACTGCTCTGAACTAGTGAACAGTAAATGGAGACTGTCTGGGCATTTGTGTCAAAATCGTGCTACAGCTCCAAAACAAATCACTGCAGCCACTGTCAAACAAAATTTGGCAGTCCTGTTTTCTTTTCTTACAGGAAAATAGCAAAGGGGCTTGTTGCTACTAGAGACAGAAGAAAACACCAAACCAGTGCTCTGTAATGTGGGATTGTCAGTGCTCTCATTTCAACACCATGAACTATCTGCTCTGTCCAATAACACCATGATGAAAGGAAGTGTGTTTCCTCTCTTTAGCTATTGGCTTCCTAAGCCTGCTGCTTAACAACTGAAATAATATCTAAGCATTAATCCTGTGGTGTTGAGACACAAATTATTTTTATTATTTTGTTTTTATTATTTTATTTTTATATTTATTATTTTGTTATTTTATTATTATAAAGATAAATTACATTTACCTTTTTTTCTAAAAGTGTTTTAATGGGAAATACCTATTAGAAAAGATGAAGCTGATCATTCATGGGATTAGTAACTGGGAAAAATAACATTTAAAATACTTATAAGTGTTTTTACCAAAACATTTCTATAATTTCTCTTAAAATAGGATAAATAACTTACATCAGCTGATGGAATGGCAGTTTGGCACTATTTAATTCTTTGTGAAAGCTTTGTCACTGGTTAAAGAGAGATGACTATTTGGTCAAGGAGTTTTGGAAGCTAGGACCAGAGCTCAGAAGTGATGAAAGATGAGAAGAATGGCACATTTTTTAAGAGAACAGAGATGATATTTGAGGGATCAAGCTTCTCAGCTTTGATTCAGATTGACTGTGTCTTTTTGGGTAGATAATTTAGGCTTACCTAATGGAGACAGCCAAGTTAGACTGTAGTCAGTGGAAAAAGGTGCCTTTGGAGGAAGAGTGGGTTACTAATGCTGCTTTTTGAACTCCCTGTCTTTTTTCATCAACATTGCAGGGAGTCTAAGTTGAACTGGGGAGGAAGAGAAAACACCCTAAATGTTGTAATCATATATAGAGCATATGCTGATAAAAATATTAAGCTTTTGTAAGTGTTTTGAGATCAAAAGCCATTAGAATTAGTCATTAATTTCTGCTCCTTAATTTTTATCTGAGGAAAAAGAAATCCCGAAAAAAATAGGAATTGCTAAAAAACGCTGCAAGAACAGCCATGAAAAGAAGGCTGAGTTGGAAATAATATATTGGTCTTACTGATGTATATTTATTTACTTAGTTTTCAAGATCTCACATCCGTTGTATTGGCTGAAATACTGACACCATACTGCTCTATCAAAGACCGTTCAGTTCTTCTGGAGCACCATCTCTGCTGCAGCTGGTGTGGCAGACAGAAATGGATACATTGATTCTTGAGTTTTCTTCCATGACACAGAACCTTAAATATTAACACGTATTGACTGAAGTACTGGACCCTGTTGAATATTCAGAGTACTTGGGTTCATGTACCTGTTGACTACAAAGGCAGAGTAAACAAAAATAACCCTTATGAAATCTAGTATTTTACATAAGAAGCATGGTTCTCATGTTCTTTCATATTGCCAATGGCTGAAAGTGGATTCCTTGTTCTTTCTTCATTTAAAGAAGGGCTATACTCATAGGTATTTTAAAAACCACTATGAGAGTAGTATTGATGACACTTCAATAATTCCCTAAAATAAACAGAAAACTTTTAGTGATTTAGTGAGTGGATTCTTCTGTGTTAGAAGAAGACTGTTATCCCAAAGTCATGGTTACATATGTCTAAATCAATTCTTGTTTCAGTCCTTAGGGAGATTCTATGTTATGCTGCAAAAACAGAGGATGGTGATTAAGAACAACCACAGCAAAGTGTTAATAGTGGTGAGAGTTGAAGAAGGACTGTTAAAATCACACAACAGGAGCTATATTTTTTAGTCTAAGCCAAGACTCCATTACTGTCTGTTAGACTTCTCCCAGGAAAAACTACCAAGATTCTAGCAGAGCCACGTATGTGGATGTTTGCTTCCTTTACCTGCTGGGTCAACACCATGTTGGTACAACACCAGTGGGGTCTTCCTGGAAGGAAATCACCTCCGTTAAATTCAACCAAAGGCAAAGACCACCATCTAGTAATTTAATCTGCTGTCACCTCTTAATTCGATTTCATTACATATTGTATTAATGCAGTGATTTGATCATTCTGAGGCTATTGATTTACTGATTTCATTTTAATTGTGACCTCAATTTGACCATCGCGTTGTTCGGTCTTTAATTGTCCTAGTAAAAATGTAGTATATTAGCTCACTGATAGGCCCTCTTAAGTGAACATTTGCTTGCTCATCCTTTTAAATAAATCCATTAAAAGTATACAGAACTGTTTTATTCTGTCTGCCTGCAATGTGGGTCACGCATTCTGAGGATACAATTAACCTCAAGTGAGAAATTTGCAAGCCACTAAGTTATTGCATTGAAAAGTAAAACCAAGGTCTTTTCACCTTATTATGTAAGATGCTATAAAGCCTTCAGTTTCTTGCTGGAGAGAGAATTTCAGAGCAGAGATGAAAAGATAGGATGAAATGAACAGAAATGCTGAAGTTTGGGCTTTTCTTTTTCTTCTCTTTTCCATTAGGATATCACTCAGGGAATACAGTACCACCAAGGGCCCATCTGGTGGCACTATTAGCTGAAGTCTTTATTTCACAGGCAGAGGGACAGATGTTACACAACAAAAAGAGGAGGAAAAGGACAATTCTCGCTAATGGAGTTATTCACGTTGCAGTGGTCGAGTGACATGGTCAGGCCCCGTTTTATGTGCTTGTATCATCACATTCTCTTCAGTCCCATTCTCAGGATTCCCGCAGGTGGGAGTGTATGATTTATTTATCCTTTTCTTGGTTTTTTTCAGTTACAGCAAATACCAGAGAGTAGAAAATCATCCCTTGTTAAATAAATGCCCAAATGTGCCATCATCTACAGATATATGTATGTTGTGTCTACTTTTTTTCCTGTAGTGTCAGAAATCTGGTAACACTGAGCCTGATAAGCTTATCAACAATCCAAAAGAGAAATTCAGAAATTTGAAATGCAGATGTGCTGAACACATAGATGTATGGAGGAAATCTTTTATTTATTAGTTATTATTTTATACCTTAAAATATACCGTAAAAAGCATTCAATGTGTTCTTACTTGGAACTGCTTGTAAAGACACCCTTGCTTTTTCACACTTTATGCATTATTGAAGAGTTAATATATCCCCTTTTCTTGGACTAAATACACCCTTTAAAGTCACTGAGATTACCAAATTACTTGAGGTCACTGATGGAGAGATTCAGGTGCCTAAACCTGGATGTCCAGGGCCATTTTAGATGCCATAGGGTATCCGAGACACCTCTGCTGTGCTGCAGATAAGACACAGGAAATCTGCAGCACCCACGTCCCGTATGGGCACCAAGTGGGAAACTGCATGGGATTATCTTTTCCTGAGGGTTACAAGACCTTTCTAAACTCAAGGTACCTCCGTCCTCGAGGGAACAAATGCAAAGGCTGCTCACAGCAGTGTCTACATGTGGCACTGGCGCTGGGTGTCTTCTGTCGCTTGTTTGGTGCTGTCTTTAGCGTTCTGAGGACCTTTGCATGAGCTAGTTTACCTCACTAAAATGGCAGTAAATGTCTCTGGGGAGGGAAGAGTGGGTAGTTTTCAGCTATTTTATTTAATTAAATTGGTATGGCACAGGTCCAGAATCGGCTCAAGGGAGGGTGGGACCTCATGGCTGTGAGAGGGACAAGGAAGAAGGATGGAGACCTCCTCTTCTGGCAGCAGAAGTCCATTACAGTATTTTTCTGCATTTGAATCAGCACCTCTTGTGTCTCCCCGCAGAGAGCTTTGGCACTCTCTCCACGGGGCCAGCTGGCTGTTTTCAGGCCCCAAGCCAGCATCTCTCCCCCAGATTTGATGTGGGAGGATATTTGGCACCTCCCTCAGCACGGCATATACCCCCTGCGGAGTTACGCACCTAACTTTGTGGTGCTGGGAGAGTCATGTGGCTTTTGAAGATGGGATTTAGCTGCTATTATGAGAAAAGTATCCCATGTCTAAAAATGCAAGTGAATACCTTGGGTCATTTCTGAAAGCAACAGCAAACTGAGCACCTGACTCCAGATGAACACTTGTGAAAGTCTTGCTATAGTCTCCAAATTCTTGTTCAGAAAGAGATGTGATAGCTCAGCCCAGGACTACCTACTTACCCCTTTTAATTAACTTAGGTACCTACCCCCTAAAATACTCCTAGTTAAGTTAGTAGGGATAGATTTTATTCCTGGTTGCTGTGAAAGTTTCATTGAGTTTAGGTCCCCTTCTTAATCAAGCCATTAACTTTTAAAGAAACAGTAAAGAAGAGTACAATGTACCAGCAATAAAAATAATTAGCCTTGGAAATGGGTCTTTGTTGCTGTCTGGGAATTTGCAGAGGAAATCTGAGTTTTGACATACACTTATTGTCATGCTGCATTGATATTCAGACTGATGGTTGCTCATTGAAAATCTCTCTTTTTTCCAGTATAATGTGAGACAAATCTACACAAGATGAGAATATCTACGTGTTCAAACTGCAGACTTTCAACCTGATACAGTAAGAAAGGAAGTTTGTAATTGAAAATTAATTCATACTGGAAAGTGTAGTCAATAGACAATTACTGAGATACAGCTTGTGTTTATTGCTTGCGGAATTTTACACAAGATTTATAACAACTAAAAGCAATTACCTTTACATGTAAAGAAGTCTAAAAAGATGAAACTTAATTACTGTAGAAGCCTTCAAACAATCTTTATTTCATGTAAATAATCACCAACCAGACAGTAATTAAAAAAAATTTAGATGTGAAAGTCAGCATGTTATCCACGTCAAAAAAGATTACAGAAGAATACCCATATTGTCCATGATTCTTGTTCTATTAGTTTTACAGAAGTGTGGCAGTACTGTTTTACTCCAGATGTAAGAGGTGAAAATCAGATACAATGTTTATGAAATTGAAATTAAGTAGGCACGAATTTTTAAGATTATTCAGGTACACCGCTGCGTCTTCCATCCTTTATGCCCACACTTTAGACCCCACTGATAATCTCAGAAGCATAGAAGTTGCATTCTCCATGTGGAAGCTTCTGTGCTATCTTGGAAAGTGAGATACTGAATGCATGGCATGAATACATTTTTAAAATGTCAGAGATAAAGGATCTGTAAAGACACAAAAGCAAAGCAGCCGGATACAACTTGGAGTCCCAACACAAAATACGGAAGATGGTTCAGAGCATGAAGACCACCTTGGCATTGCAGGAGACCAAGGCCATTGGCCAAACTGAGATAGTATAGAAGAAAGGAAAGGTGTATCCTCTTTCTCCAGAATCCTGAGTTTGTTGTCCACACACCCAGTACCAATGCCCTGGTGGATTCAGGTCTGGAAAGAGGTTTTCCCTAGGCTTTGTTTCTGGGAATCACTGGTTTGGGTTCAGATTTTGGCGGGAGTATGTTTTTTTCCAATTTTTAATTTTTTTTTTTTTTTTTTTTTTTAATTAGGGTATGGCTCACATAATGAACAGATCTTAGTTCAGTAACCTATGGGCCTTGGGCATTAGTACTATCTTGGTCTTTCTTTTTTTCTGTCTGACAGACAACAGTTTAGACTCTAAGGGACTGAAATGCCTAACTAACTGAGGTTTGGCATCAAGGCATGGAAGACACATGCAATGGTCTGTAGAATACAAAAAGCCAGATAGGTTAAAGTAATGGTAATGGCTCCTTTTTTTCCCCTTTAAAATCTGTGAAATTCAGCCTGTGTGTTTTGGTGAGTTAGTATTTTTAAAATATTTTCTTTTTTGTTCCAAAATCAGAATGAAACATTTACAGTGAGGGGTATGAAAATTATTTTCTCTTTCTAACTGTAATGACCATAATTAACTTTTATATACAGATTCTGTTTTCTTTTTTTTTTTATTTTTGTTACTTTTTTTTGAAAGAAGACCAATATGTGAATAACTGTTTAATGCCTCATGCTTAACATGACCAATATCACCAGTCTGGTAACCTCTGAATTTGACTTCATGCACAGGTGCAGGGAACAGAAACAATGAGATCTGCAGTACATTTTCACCCTGGAGTGAAAGGAAGCTGCAAATTGGTTACAGAGAGAGAAATAAGTGCGTGTGAGTGGAAATTTTCCTCTGATCTTCCCTCTGCAAATTACTTCTGAGATTAAAAGAGTAATTAGGAAAAAAACAAAAAAAAGGCCACAAGATTTATTGGTTGGCGAGTCTAGAGCTCAGGGTTGGTGCTGCTTTTGTTGGAGCTGCAGTAATCTTTTGGTTTATTTTAGATGCTGGGAAGGCATCTTTAGCAACTGCACTGAAACAGAAGGTAGTGCTGGGGAGAAAGAATCAGGAAAAAAAAAGTAAAACTCATGGGTTGAGATAAGAACATTTTAATAGAACAGAAAGGAAGAAACTAATAATGACAATAATAACAATAATAAAATGACATAATAATAAAAGGATTGGAATATACAAAACAAGTGATGCACAGTGCAATTGCTCCGCACTCGCCAACTGATGCACAGTTAGTTCCCGAGCAGTGATGCCTCCCATCCTCACTCCCCCCAGTTTATATACTGGGCATAACATCACATGGTATGGAATATTCCTTTCGCCACTTTGGGTCAGCTGTTCTGGCTCCGTCCCCTCCCAACTTCTTGTGCCTCTCCAGCTTTCTTGTTGGCTGGGCATGAGAAGCTGAAAATTCCTTGACTTTAGACTAAACGCTACTTAGCATGAACTGAAAATATCAGGGTGTTATCAATATGCTTCGCATACTGAACTCAAAACACAGCACTGTACCAGCTACTAGGAAGACAATTAACTCTATCCCAGCTGAAACCAGGACAGGGTAGTAGGAGCAGTATTTAACATCAGAAAGACAGACAGATAGAATCATAGAATCATTTAGGTTGAAAAAGACCTCCAGGATAATCAAGTCCAACCATCATCCATGCCCACAAAACCATGTTACGGAGTACCCCGTCTACGCGCTTTTTGAATACCTCCAGGGACAGACAGACAAACACCCTCCTGTTGCAGCCCCGTCCTGGGCTTCCAGTCGTAAAGCAAACTGTAGTGATGTGCAATTACAGGATATAGGTTACCAGGGGAAGATTTTTCTTTCTATCTGAGCGGGTGGAATCAGGGACTGCCACAGCTGGAGGGCCAGCAGTAGGGCCAGCCCCAGTGCGAAAGGGTAGAGCTGTCCCGTCGTGGTGCGTCTGCTCCTTTTTCATGTGCAAGGCGGGGATCGGGACTCGATGGCAGAACAGATTTGGTCCTTTGTGAGCAGCTTTGCCACAAAAGGCAAAACGTATGCGTGGGCTATTATGCACAGACCTCCTGGGTGACTTCTCAGCACTTGATTACATTTTAATTATTTTTGTAATGTGAAAGTGAGCCTACTCTCCTGAGAAGAAAGAACTGTTTCTATTAATCTAACAGGTTACAGCAGAGGATCAGCAATTAGCTGTGTGCTTTTTATTATGCTATAATTATTAATAACGAGGGGCCTCCAGGAGCCCCATTTTCCATAGCAATTCCCATTTGATCGAGCCGTTAGATGGTTCGTTTCGGCCGAGGTTTGACAGATGGATCGGATGTGGTGTGAGCTGAGTTGGACTGAGCGGAGCCTGGGCAGGTATCTCTAGCCGATGTGTCCCGTGTAACATGGTAGCACGACCAGCACCGGTTCTTGGTGCTACACAAATAGGTTCAGCGAAAGTTTCCTGCAAAACACAACCCACAATCTGATCAAGGAGTTGCCTTCCTTCATTTCTGTTGTTATTAGCAGAACAGATGGACTCTCCAGCAGTTAAAGCTACCTTTACTGCCATTCAGTTGAAGGCAGATGGAGAGCATTTGGGGGCTGTATCATAAATGCTGGTCCTGTTATTCTCTAGTCATCTGCAAAAGGCCAGTCCTGGAGTCAAGAGTGTGATATGTACTCCTGTAAGTATTACACCATGTTTCAAGTTACCTATGACTGGCCCAAAATTTTCCAGGCCAGATGTCTACAGCCATGTCTCAGAACAAAATCAGGGAGAACTATTTGTTAAATATTTCCTTTTTATGCAGAGAAAAAACTATTCTCACCACTGTTTTACTAAAAAAACATAGTTACTCAGAATTTCTCCATGAGAGGCTGAAGTGCTGGTGGGCAAGTAACTGTGGTAACAGAAATTGTATATGCTGGGTCTGAAAAATAGCACACTTGCAAAAAGGATTTTGGGAACCCCATTTCTGAACGCCTTTGGTTAGAGCATGCCCCATGGCTGGCTGTCCCCTTCAGTGCTGTCTTTCGGAGGGACAGTGCCTGCTCCTTCCCAGGATGGCTGAGGCTGAGAAGTAATTTTCCCTGCCATGACTGTTGCTTGGTTTGAAAATTTAGTTTATGTGAAAGAAAAAGCATGACCAGATAACATAAACATACAGAAAAGACTGTGAACGAAACCCTCAGTTCTAGCTTATCTAAATTTTTCAGATCTTGATACTGCAGCCTGATTTTTCTTCTAAGAGTGTTTTAGGTGATTATTTCTGGACCTGGTAACTTCCCAGCAAAACAGAGAATTTAACAACTATAATTTTATTAAGGACTCTTGCTTCTATTTGATAGCTTCTGCTAAGGAAAGAGCTTTACAAGATTTGTGTCCCTCTGAGCAATTAAGTAGCAGGGTCCCCTAATCTCTGAAGTCATACACAAAACAAATAGAGTAGTAGATGTTGCTTCTCTGGGATCATAACAACTATTTATTGCTTTTAATAAGTCTGAGTTTGCTTGGATCTGTCAGGATATCCTTTTGTACTAGTGTCAATGGGAGTAATTCTAACGTTCAGTGGAGTTGATAAGGTGAAATCAGAATTATGACCAATTATTTTTTATTTTCTCGTACGACAAAGGAAAAAGAGAGCCTAGAAAAACTCTGGGGAACTTCAAACCCTATGGTTTTCTAGATCTTTCATAAAAACCTGTTGTTTTAATGTTTCAAGTTTATAAAGCTTCTCTCACTTTTCCACTATAAAGCAATTTTATAGTGAACTTGCACTTTTCAAAGTATTACAGGCCAGAAAACCACTCATGTTCATCTTCTTTCATGGTTTTGTTTTGATTTTCATCACCTGTAGCATAGATCAGGGTGCAGCTGTCATCAGGAGGGTGGAAAGGACCTAGCAAGGCTGTTTCCCTCTCGCACGTGTGAGACCGGGTGCCCCTGGGAAGATTACCTATAATGTCTTACCTCATTAGTTTATCATATATTTCTGTATTTGGTCAGGGGGGGCATATTCTAGCATAAGGGGCAGTCACACCAGTAATTGCTGGAAGTGTATATAGGAAGAAGTGCAGTCTGAATGATGGAGGGAGTCATGAATCCATATTTTGGAAACTAGTGATCTTTCCTCCGTGTTTTCAAGCAGGCGGGGAGATTCCAGCTCTGTTTTGTTTTGGGTTTTTTGTTTTGTTTTGTTTTGTTTTGTTTGGGGTTTTTTGGTTTGTTTGTTTGTTTGGGGTTTTTTTATTTTGGTTTTTGGTTTTTGGTTTTTTTTTTCCCCTGGGCAGTTGCACCAGTATCTGTATCTAGTTTTACTTGATCAAGATGCTTGATCACCTCACTTGTTTGGGCAGGAGAATTGCTTGCAGTCGTTTTGGCTTGACTGTGTTTGCCTCTCGGAGCCACTTGATGGCAGTCATTAGCGTAACAAAATTGCATGTACACCCATATGTGTTTGCATGTGTCTATAATATACATAGATAGTAGAAATCATTTTTTAGGATCAACAACAGTCTATTCTCTGCTCCATTCTGCTTAGTGCTGTAACTGTCTTTTATACACAGTTATTTTCTTTGTATTTTCCTACATTTCTGTAGCCTTTACAAAACATTCACCAGCTTCTGAAAGCTCTTTGCCGAAAGCCAATTCCTCATCAGTCATCGCACACTCTGGATGAAGCCAGGCTGTTCTTGAAGAGTGGAAGTAAAGTTTGAAAACGTATTTTCACAGTCATTGTGATAAATTATATTCATAATATGGCCTTCGAAATTTGTAAATATGACACTTGGATAATACTTGAATGTAATGTACATCCTCCCATGCAAATTATGTTCTCCTGGAAACTGTGCGTGCAGAAGTAGACAACCATTATGCACCAGCACAGGCTTCTAAGGATAATCAATAAGAGACAGAAACATCAGGTTAGCAGGGAGAGGGCATTTCTCACTGAATAACCATTCTAGCTCCAGCCTCTCAGTCCTGAATCTCGAGGCAAAGCTACTCTACACCCTACTCCCTCCAAAAAAGCCCACCGAAAATCCTTCAAAAAATGAGTCTGTGAACTGGAATTCAGAACTGTACTGGATACTAAAAATCCTGGACTCAGGAGAGGTGCTGGCGTAAGGTGTGTTTCAGTTTCCTCCTCCATCCCCTTGCCACCTCCTACCTTTCCCAAAGGTGATAAATCACCTGAATCTGCTCTCCCTATAGGGGATAATCACCTCATCACGTTTTTCCCTGGGATCACTTATTTTTGCTTTACAGATACCAGCAACATTTTCTCTCGGATGATTTAACTAATTACCATATCAAGTTCAACTCAGAGCAATTGTTCTCAACATGAATTTAACACTGACAGTTGCTGCTTCTCTTTCAGACCAAAAGAAGAGCTTTTGTGTCGGCAAGCTTGATTATTTCTCCATCTATAGCAGATACTACTTTTTTTCTAAGCCCTCACTTGCCCTTAGAAACACACAAAAGCTCTAGGCCTGTTCTTCTGAGGCCCATGTTTCATGCCCTGAGGATTATGGCAAACATTTTAAACGCAATTATTTGATACTGCGATTTCAAATGAATAAATTACCTTTCCCTATTTGAGTCCAGGCTAAATCTTGATGAAGGAAACAAGGACCTTTGTTCCAAGGTGACTCGGCTGACCTGGTGGGGAGCGTTGGACCACAGGGCTGTGAGGTTGAACAGTTAAATAGCGCCTGGGGGGCAGGAGGCAGCCGATGTGGCTCACTCTAGTCTGAGGACTAGACTGGCCTTTCGTATTTGCGCAGAGAGTGAACTCACTCTCCATGCTGTAAATGTTCTCTTTCCACCGCAGATTTTCCATGTATTATTTGCCGTGGGAAGGAATTTTTTAAGTTTTTTTGATTAAAGGGAAATGATGGTAAACAGAGAACTGCAGAGGGTCAGGTGAAGGAACGCAAGAAATCCCCATAATCGGTGAAAATGGAAGACACTGAATTGGTTACTCCTGAGACCATCAAAGGAGAAGGCTTAGCCCATTGTTCCTCCTGTGAAGCCCACCAAAGGGAGACAACTAAATAAATTCTCACCCAAAACCTTTCAGGTTAAAGGGTACAGGACGCTGTGTTGCCTTGTATTGCCTCCAAGAGTATAGGACCTATTATAGAGTGTGCAGAGAAGAGAATTTAGGAACAGTAAAATTTATGGTGACATGTTTTAAGGGGATTATAGGCATGATTTACTAATGGGTTGTTTAGGGGAAGGACTGAAGGTGGAGAAACAGAGGTTCCAGGGAGACTGGGAGGAACAAAGCCTGGGAAATAAAAGAAAAAGGGGATAAAAAGGGCCAGTCGAGTGCAGACAGGTGACTGACCAGCACCTTTGCCCTGTGCTTGTCCTCTGTCCTTATCAAATGCTATTTCTGACTGTGTTTTGTACGGGCACACTCTCAGAGGATGCATGACACTAGCCAACTTCAGGCTGGACTAGCCAGCAGCAGGATAAGAGGCTTTGAGTACAGACCCTGGTGCAGGACAACGAGTCTCGGGGGCTCGAGGGTCCAGGTGTCAGCAGTTGGCTGGGGACAAGGGACCGCAGCAGCCCAGCTCTCTGGGGCTGGGGTGGCAGAAACTCCCCTGTGTCCCATAGCCCAGCGAGTCAGCAACCTCTCAGCAACTCAGTTTCTCAGTAGTAGTTCCCTCCTTGCTTTTTTAAGGAAGAAAAATGACGGAGGAGAGACACTTCTGGAAAAACGATTTATTTCAGGCTGAATGGCTTTATTAACTATGAGACGGCCTCTCTGAAACCATGCTGCTATGTTCTACCCATTCTGGAGAGGAATTTGCCTCTGCATTTGAAGTTTACTGAAAGGTTTATGTGAGGATGTGTGCTGTGATTTCTGTCAGGTTTAATGGTGTTTAAAATATAACTGTTCCAATAGAAAGATGCTGCTCAGTGAATTTTATGCTGAGGGTTTCTATTAAATCTCTATAAACAGAAGTATCTGCAATCGCTGTAGCTGTCTTTCATGTCATCAGCTTAAACACCAGCAAGATTAAAAGTGCTGTGGAACTGAAAAAATCCATGTGGGCTCATTTAGTTGTCTGGGCAGAGGGCTGGTCCAAGCTCCATGAAAGGTCTTGGAAAATTCAGCTCAAGCCCCTCCTGACATAAAGTTGGGCAAGGTCACACATGCTAGTTGCACAGAAGGCTTTTGATACTGGACTGTCATGAATAGCAGATACTTAAATTTAGAGAAGCCTCATCTCCATGGGAACTAAGTTTTTCCAGTTTCCCAATGCCTGAAGTTTTTCTTCTGGCCCTGTTCAGGAGTGAGTGATGTGGTATCTGAGCTGTTTTGTAAGTCGCCAGTGGTGTTTCGCCAGCAGCACAGCCTGCGATGGTTGGTGTTTGCTTCCTTTCTGTATATCTTAGGATACCAAGCAGTATCCTGGGCACATAAATAACATTTGGAGAATAGACTTGAACTCATGCACGTGACCTAACCTGACATCTGTATTGTGACCTACCAGAAAAACTGGATTTCCCAAAATAAGTATTTCAGGGTTTGGATGAAATGTTTCCGTAATGACATTTTTTTCTGAAATTCAGGAATGTCTATGGGACTCCTAGATGAAAAAGACTTTTGTTCGTTCTTGGGTTTTTATTAATATTTCTAACAAAAATATCTCGTAACTCTCTAGCAAGGGTGCAGTTTTACAAAAGACCTTGGTTATAGTCTCTTCTGGCACTCTTTGGGAAATCAACTATTTCAGAGGATTCTGACCTGTATTAACAAAGGGGAGTAGATCTGAAGCCAGGTCTAGCCAAAACAAACAATTTTGATTTTTTTTTGAGATTCTGATCGTGCATTCAGAGGTCTTCAGTAAGAGTTGCCCAAAGCCAACACCTAGGGACCAATTTATAGATACACAGCTACAACTAACTTTAAATGGGACCCCTAGTCATGATTTTGATGTCTCCATTTAGACACAAACCCAGACATTTAAAAAATGCTGAAGACAAACCAGCTCATATAAAAATCAGCCATCAGCAGCTCTGAAAATCCATCACTTCTCCCTCTACAGTGCCATGCTATTCTTTCCCCTGCTCTGCTTGTTTTTCAGACAGGAAAAGTAAATTTCACTTATTAGGACACCATCACATATGTCCCTCATGAAAGCCTACAGATACAGACTATAGGAGCAGATGAAGGGAACAGGAAATTTCAAGCAATCGTGCAATAGCGGGATAGTCTGGAGTAATCAGCTGACCACCCTCCCTCCCGTACCTTACTCGCACGCTTGCACGTAGTGTACAGCATGCTCCAGCAGAGCTGGGACTTATAACAAAATCACAGAAACCTTATTCCAGATATTAGATCAGATGGCAGAAAAGGTGGGTATGTCAGGAGCTTGTAACACTGCGGTTAAATTTAAACTACAGTTTAAATTCTGAGCTGGTGTACTGGTTTTGGCTGGGATAGAGTTAATTGTCTTCCTAGTAGCTGGTACAATGCTATGGTTTGGGTTTAGTATGAGAATAACATTGATAACACACTGATATTTTCATTTGTTGCTAAGTAATGTTTAGTATAAAGTCAAGGATTTTTCAGCTTCTCATGCCCAGCCAGCAAGAAGGCTGGAGGGGCACAAGAACTTGGGAGGGGACACAGCCAGAAAAGCTGACCCAAATTGGCCAAAGGAATATTCTATACCATGTGACATCATACCCAATACATAAACTGGGGGAAAAGCTGGCTAGGGACTTCTGCTCAGGAACTAACTGGGCGTCGGTCGGCCAGTGGTGAGCAATTGCATTGTGCATCACTTGTTTTGTATATTTTAATTCTTTTTTTTATTATTATTTTCTTCTTCTTCCTTTTCTGTCCTATTAAACTGTCTTTGTCTCAACCCACAAATTCTACTTTATTTTTCAATTCTCTCCTCCATCCCACTGGGTGGGGGAAGTGAGCAAGCGGCTGCTTGGTGCTTAGTTGCTGGCTGGGGTTAAACCACGACAGCTGGTTATAGGAAGCAGATCATATCCCCAGGTAGGAAGGAAGGAAAAAGGGAATGAGGGAAAGAAGAAGTTTCTGCCGGCTTTATCAAAGGGAAATTTTCTGCTGTAAATCTGATGCCTGGTTCACCTCTAAGAGCATGAAGAACAGACACTAACCAGTCACCAGAAAGATCTGGACATCACGAGCGCCCATAACACTGTAGTTCTGTAACACAGCACTGTCATTGCTAGGGACAGGCTATGGGCTGAGTTTGCAGAGTCCCAGGATGGAGGCTTGTCCAACCTGCTCTGATGGAGCTTTCCTTGACCTGCCTGCAGTTCTGTTTTACTTGGTTCAGGTGTATCTGCAATTGTTCTAACTGGTGTTTATGGCTAATAAGTTTATCTTTGTGTGGTGCCACCATGGTTTTATGAGTCTTGTTAGGAAATAGAGGTGAGGACACAGGGTGTGGCATTGGACGGGTTGACACTGAAGACCCCATGTCTATAAACAACTCACCAATGGTTAAAGGAATGTACATCTGCAGATGGACAAAGATGGTTTTAGGGCTAACAAAGAGAATAAAGAAATATTTAACATATGGAACATGTAGCGTATATAGTAAATTCAGATGTAATGTGGAGCTGCAAAGCCATGAAGAAAGACAAAGTTAGAAAAGTGTGCTAGGAAACATAAAATAACCCCAAGTGGACCCTGAGTGAGTAAGAAGAAACCATCTAGATGAATATGATATTCCTCCCAGCAAAGGACCCTGATGACACACCATAACACCCCACCAACACCACCACCAGAGAGAAACCACGAACCTTTGGACTCAAATCAGCAGGAGAAAGGTGAGTGCAACAGCAGGAAAACGGGTAAAAAAACTAAGTGTACATATAAAAATTTCAAATTTATTATTAGTATACTATGAGTATATTATTATCATTATTATTAACTTTTTCTGTATATAATATTATGTCTCTTTCTGTAATAGATCTAGACTAATAATGATTCTAAGGTTAGACCTTTAAGATTTCATTTATACGAACAACAGTCTTGGCTTTATATATAAGGTGTGTTTCCTGTTTGCATATAAGCAAGATTTTGACCTAACATGCCCTGGCCAGCCCCTCCTGCTCTTCCCTACACCTACAAAATTTCTGATGTCACTGGGAATTCTGGAAAAAAAGGTATTTGGTGTTTTGGGATGGTTGACAAATTATGGAGGTGCACCTACATCGCTGTTTCTTGCTGACAAAATCCAAGCATCATCTTGTTACTCCTAAATGCAGCCCTGGTTGAGTTCATGCTTCATGTCAGTTTGCCTAGCTTCTCTTTAGCATTACACTTTGTCTTGCTGTCTTTGGCTCTCCTCTTTACTATTTTTTTCCAGTTGACAATTAAATGACAGGTATTGCGGATCATTAGGCTCAGACATGCATCATCTGTTTTTAGCTATACTGCAGAGAAACAGCTCAAAGCTTAGAACTCAGGACTTCTCAGTTCTGAAAATGCAGATTTTATTCCTTGATTGCATTCCAAGTCTTCACAGCTACATATCTCCTTTGTTCCCCTTTTAGTATAGTCAGAGCAGATAAAATGGAAGGTGGCTTGTAGCCATGTTGTTCATCTCTCCAACGAGGGCAAATGTTTCCTTCACCAATGGTACCTAAGCTGTAGCGTGCAGAGAAAAAATGACCCAGGAGGTGGTCCCTAATTGATCTTTGAAATCATAATAACCCATGCTATTCCTTGTATATGATTTCCAGCTAAAAATTCTGATATTAAGAATATGCGATGTTGCAGGAAACATTTTGAGCCTGAACAGTAACCCACCGAGTCAGAAGCTTTGGTACCCAGTGCCTTGTTGTGGCTTGCGTTGCTGTTACACAAATGAAAGCCACTCCTTTGCAAACCCTTTTCTGTGGTATAATTCAGAAAACATTTAAGATGGGTGATAAGTCTTATTTGAAATAATTTCAAAAAGCAGTTTTAATGGGAATGTGATGTATTTAATAATTTTCCACAAGAAGAACTAGGTGTTTCAAAATTGTCTTTTTTTTTCCTTTACAGATATTCAGGTTGTGTGTGTGTGTTTATGTCTGTGTGCACTTTTTTTCTTTTCCTCATTATGTAATTTTTCAGGAGAGGGGAGGAGAGTAGAAGATATCCTGCTGTAAACATCATCCATTTGAAGGAAGGTGTAAAATATAAAAAAATAATACAAAAGCTAGAATCTTTCATAAATTAAATAGTTTGTAAAAATTTTTATTCTCATTTTTCTTATATTTACTTAAAATAACTTGTGATTAAGTTTATTCTATTTATCCCAAATGGTAAACATGGGGTCATACCTTTTGTAAAAAACCCAAACCCCAGAGATCTAATCTGATGGCTAATCCAATTAGGTCAGCCAAGCTTTATCTAAAATCTCTGTGCCTTCAGAACATGCAGTGATTTCACCATTACTCAGAGTCTGGATTAATTTCATCCATTTCTGTTTCTTCTGGGAATTTAGCAATGCCCTTCGTAGCAAGGTTGTTTTCATCTCGGTGGTGTTGCTATACACATATTGGCCTTTGATAATACAATCTTGTTTCCAAGATGGCCTGCATCCATTTGAAGGGGACGTTCCTATTTAATTACAGCCTGTGACTGTACATACCCTGGGTGGTTACATCCAAAACCACAGAGCTCTAAGCTTCTCTCGCTTCTCCCAAACTGAAACAGATTGCTTTTCAAGTTTACATGTTGAGGTGGAGTTCCCAGTTGTACAGCCTCATTTGCAGTTATCTTTTTGTCAGGAACTAGCTGGTGGCCCACTCTGAGCAGCGGTAGGGAGAGGCAGCACCTCTGCCGTACTGCCCTGAAGGTACAGAAAGTTTCTGCTGTTGTCTGGGAGCCAT
This sequence comes from Aviceda cuculoides, assembly GCA_035590195.1. Lineage (NCBI taxonomy): Eukaryota > Metazoa > Chordata > Aves > Accipitriformes > Accipitridae > Aviceda > Aviceda cuculoides. Next base: position 76,631,096 of record JAVJGG010000074.1, read on the forward strand.
GCAAAATGTGGTATTTCCTTCCCTCTTTGGGGAAAAAAAAATAAAAAAAAATAAAAAGGAAAAATCAATATATAGAAATTAATGTGCCTTTGTGAAGATTCAAAACAGATGGGGAAAAGGTCAAGGATTCTTTGTTGCTAAGTGCGTTTCTATGACAACTGCAATGTGTATGTTATGAGTGAGCAATCATTTGTTCCAGCTGCTGGATCATTAAAGGGGCAGCATTTCCCTCAGTACTCGGAATGTTATTCATGGCTTATTTACTTTTTCTTTACCCCTCTTTAAACCAAGGTTCAACACGTAAGACTCAGTGAGTATGTGAAAGCTTCAGTCAATCGCAGCATGCTACATCGTAGGTCTGAATGAGTCTGGATTGCATAGTGTCTACCTTAGAGAATGCTGGGGGAGCGTAGTAAGGAAATTAGGAGATTAATTTAGATACAATCATGCAATTAAATCTGCACACTCATAATAAGTTATTCTATGATTCTGTGATGCTGGGCTGTGTTGGAAGTGTTTCTGTAGAATTTATGGCATGACTCGAGAGGCAGATGTGACCTGTCTCACATGGAATAATAATATGTACAAAGACTTATAAATGTTTGGCTATTGCCTTAGAAAAAGTTAATTAAATAGAATGATGGTAGAAAACTACTCCTTTCTTCACACATTGAAATAAAAGGACAAAGCTATCATCATAGCCTTGTTGTCCATTGCTTCAAAAGCATGACAATCTCATCCAAGAAGCACAGATTTTTTTGTTCATAGGAGTCAAATTTGTGAAACCTTTCCATTCACCTAATTTTACTTTTTTTTCCTCCTAATATTTTCATTAAAAAAACCCCCAAACAACAAAACAACACTAGAACAGGGTTGATACAGGGTCAATACCCGCTGCAAGTGACACTGAAGAACATGTTAGGTAACTTTTCTGTTCCATGAATTCTGTATCTGGAAAGGGTGACCACTTCAGTGTCTCTGAGCCTACCAGTCACTTCTGGTGGCATGTGCACCCCCCTGTCATCTCTGCACTGGAGTGCAGTACTCCAGCTGTCAGCCAGAAAAAAATGTCTCTAACTTTCAGTACAACATCTTGTTGGCTTCTGGCTGCTTGTGCAGTTTGCCATTTTTCAATTAGGATCTTTCTCCCCACCCCCCCTCTTCATATATCAGTACAATAGAAAACATCAACTTCTACTTATTGATTAAAAGACAAGGGGAAAACAAACAGTCCCAAAGAAAATTCCATGTCCACTGGGACTAACTGCTTCTCTAGACTGATATCTTCTTTTTGATCTTGTCTAGAAATTGAAATGTTGTCATGGATTAAGACCAGCTGGCAATAAAGCAGCTCACTCACTCCTCCCCTCTGCCCCAGTGGGATGGGAGGAGAAAATATACAGAAAAGCTTGTGGGTTGAGACAAGGACAGGGAGGGATCACTCACCGCTTATGGTCATGGGCAAAAGACAGGCTCAACTTGGGGAAGAAACAAAATCAATTTAATTTACAGTACAAATAAAAT
>JAVJGG010000074.1:76633020-76667170 GCA_035590195.1 Aviceda cuculoides
ATCCCAATCCCCTACTCACCGCAGGTTCTCTTTCTTAAATCCGTTCTCCCAGAGGCGCTACCACCGTCGCTGATGGGCTCAGCCTGGGCCAGCAGTGGGTCCGACTTGGAGCCGGGGAAGCTTCTGGCAGCTTCTCACAGGAACCGGCCCTGCAGCCCCGTCCCCTCCTACCAAAACCCCACCACACAAACCCAAAACAAATGTCTTCCAACTGTTTATGGCTTTGTAAGATTTTCTTTGGAAAACTCACTATGCAAACCCAGGGTAATGGATATCAGGGAAAAGTTTTATGGAAAAAGCATTAAGAATCTCTGAACTTGCATGTTGGTAGACATGACAGGCCAGCTGCCATCAAAAGACTCATAGCAGGAGAGAGAGAAGTTGTTCTATTGCCATGACTTGTTTCAGCCAGGCAGCAGTCCGTGTTATTTAGTTGGGAACTGGAAGCTGCAATAAAACTGGGCCTTCAATATGAGAAAGCCAGGTCATAATATAGGCTTGGCTAATAACTTTTTTGTCTGTCTTCTGAGAAATAGTATTTCTCTTCTGCACAGATTTTTTTTTTTCCTCACACTTTCTTTGTTGCAGCTGGTGGAAGAAGAACAAAGCAAAGCAGCTGCTCTGTGTTTTGGATCCTGTCCATCTTGCCTCACTTCACCATATGGAGTGATAATGGACTCTGCTACTCAGATCTTGTTTTGTTCTTTGAGAAATATGGAATGGGAGGTATTTATTAAATTCAGTCGAGAGTAGCAGGAAGAAGGCTAAGCATCCTGGAAGATGAGCATCCCATAGTGGTTTAGCATCTATGTAGTTCACTGTCTTTCTGGAAGACTGGGCTCATCTGCCCTCTGCATCACAGTTCTTTATCCTTCAATTTAGGCTTTTCACAGAGAGCCATAATGCAAATTTCTCCGTGTCACCTCATATAATTTTGCTCAATGAAAGAAGAGTTTATTCCCCACTTTCCAGCCACAGCCTGGTGAAATGTCTAATTACGTTAGTGGTTTCAGCTTGGTGACTGTGCCTGTAGATGCAAAGATCTGGACCCACATCTGCTCCAAACTGAGTACAGACAGGGCAGCTTAACAGCACAACGTTGGACTGAAATGTCGCAAGGGTCGTACCTATGCTGGGACACTTATATTTGGAGAATGGGAACTAAGAGATGTGGGAAAAGAAATTTTATGGGCGGTATGTCTGCTGAAAGTGCAGCTGAGGGGGAACTGGAACAAGTTGTACAGAGGTACAGAGATGGGATGAAAACCGATGCACCGCTATCTTGGTGCATCTCAGATTAGCTATCTCGGATTAGCTACCCAAGAGGAATGGCAGTGAAAAGACAGCTGGAGGAAATAAGACTGAAACAGCTTTGGAAAAAAAAAAGCAGAATCAGGAGAGTCCTCCAGACAATGCTGATTTCCAGAGCCTTGAAGGTGAAGTTAAGTTCCTGAGTCATGTCACCTGCTGTAAGAAAAGTCTCATTTTCATGTCGGTATATCCAAAAAGATAAGATGACAGTTTATTAATTCCGCCAGTTATTCCTCTACCTGGAGTTTCTTATGTGGCACAGTCCTGTGAAAGAAGTCAATCATGCCCCATTTTGGAGTTAGTGAATTTGATGGTTGGCTTCCTTTAAAAATCTTGATAGCACTTTTAATTTTCCTCTGTTCCCTTTACAAACACTAATCACACAAAACCTGATTAGAGAATGTAAAAGTTTTACCCTCACCGTAATATCCAAATGCCTCACAAGTAGAGACCTCCTTCACCACTTCGTGCTTTAGGGTGAAGAAGAGCTAGGCAAAAAATCATATTTATGTTGTTTCCAGTGTAGCCCAGGTACATTTCAGCTAGCTGGATATGAGTTACTAAAGCTACACGCAATCTACCTGTACCCCTGTAGCACAATTAGAATGGTTTGGGTCAGAAGGGACCTTAAAGACCACCTAGTTCCAAATGCTGCCGTGGGCAGGGTCACCTTCCTCTAGACCAGGTTGCTCAAAGCACCATCCAGCCTGGCCTTGAACACTGCCAGGGATGGGACATCCACAGCTTCTCTGGGCAAGCTCTTCCAGTGCCTCACCACCCTCACAGTGAAGAATTTTTTCCTAGTATCTAATCTAAATCTACTGTCTTTCAGTTTACAGCCATTACCCCTTGTCCTATCACTACATGCCCATCTGTCTTCTAAGCCCCCTTTAAGTCTTGAAAGGCCGTTATAAGGTCTCCCTGGAGCCTTCTCCTCTCCAAGCTGAACAACCCCAACTCTCTCAGCCTGTCTTCACAGGCAAGGTGCTCCAGCACTCTGATCATCTTCATGGCCCTCCTCTGGACTCACTCCAACAGGTCCATGTCCTTCTTATTTTGGGAACCCCAGAGCTGGATGTAGTACTGCAGGTGGGGTCTCACCAGAGTGGAGGGGCAGAATCACCTCGACCTGCTGGTCATGCTTCTTTTGATGCAGCCCAGGATACGGTTGTCTTCCTGGGCTGCAAGTGCCCATTGCTGGGTCATGTTGAGCTTCTCGTCAACCAACACCCCCGAGTCCTTTTCCTCGGGGCTGCTCTCAATCCATTCTCTGCCCAGCCTGTATTTGTGCTTGGGATCGCCCTAACCCATGTGCAGGAACTGAGTTCCCAAGGTGCTAAGCCTTAAGCTGTACACACTTGGAGGACAGGACAACAGGGATAACCTTTTCTGAAACTTTATTCTTAATGATAAAAAGTTAAGCTTAAAAATTGTTTGTTTTCATTCTCTTACTGAATGCTCCATTACAACCTGTTCTGAAAATGCAGCTGGTGATGAAGAACTGCTGATATTCACAGACACTCTTTCACCTCATCACATTTCGATGACACACCTGCTCCCGTTGTCAGTCTGACCTGACCAAACATGAGTTATAAGACTATTTCCTAACATATTCTTCCACTTCCACTTTTACAGGCCTGGATTTTCCAAGGGACAGAAAATACTCTCTTGAGTCCTGTGTTTTTCTCTCCCAGCCCATCAGGGATTTGGGCTCTGATCTTCTCGTGCACCAGTGGTTCTCAGAGTCTTTTGTGTGAATATATGCATATACTGCACCACATTGCAGATGCAATGCTGCTTACAGATTAACACATTTGTGAGTCCTTTAGGAGAAAGTTTCCTCAGTGAAACTTATCTTCATCTAAAAGGCTATTAGCTCTGAAGAGAGCAGAAAAATGAAACACTAGTTAGAGCAATAATCAACACATCTGAGGATGGAGCTAAGTACTGTGTTCAGGAATGTGAATATTAATAAGCATTTGCAAGGAAACATCAGTTACTTTGCAAGGCATATGCTGTAAAATGAAAATTTATTCAGTTAAAAAAAAAGAAACATGACAAAAAAAGCCAAAACAAAAACTCAAGAAATATTAATGAAAGCATAGTATAATTCTTATCTATTTATTTATTTATTTTGCTTTTTTTACCTACGACAAAACCTCAGGGGCTCGGATAGGTAGAAGGATATGATAAGAGTCAAAGCCAAAAGAGGTGAACCTACAAAACCATGAAGAAAGCATACTCACCTCTCCCATGCAAGTTCCCTGGATGGCTCCAGTAGTTTCCAAAACAGTTACAAAAGTTAATTAGGACAGAGGAGTTAGAAGAGCAAGCCGCAGTAACAGCTAATTAATCCTCAAATGAGAGCGAACTGGATCACAATTCTTAGGGCTTTCAAGAGTGGCACTGCTGTAAGGTGGTGGCTGAGCTCCTGGGAATGCCAGAGGGAGCACAGCTCTTTACCGGGCAAGGGCATCTACCACTCCATTAGACTAGGAAACTGTATCTGCAACACTGAAGGACAGCCCTGCCACTGGAAAAAGTGCCCAGCAGTGGGTCCAGGGGTACTGGGCGCAGTGTCAAGCTCCCAAAGTGTTAGGCAGCTCATTTAAAAGTCCCCCTCTGAGCAACTTGCCTAAGGATTACACCAAAAGTCTGGGAAATTGCAAACTGCCAGCTTGACTGGAAGGTAACCTAAGGCAACATACTCTAAATGTCATAAACACCAGTAGTGTTATTTGCCCTTAATCAGTTTTTGTTCATTATTAAAAGGAGAAATATCGGAGCTGAAAAGATTTACAAAATTTATTTTGTTAATTGCTTAAAATTTTTATTGATACTCAGCTCCAGGGTGCACCTTTCCTGATTTACTGCGTATCGTAGTCGTGAAATACTTTTCTTAAATTCAATAACTTCAAAATAGCTCTCTAATGACAGGGTGTTTTTGCTGCAATCAGTAATGAAATTCTCCTTAATTTAGGGGAATTGATAAGCAAACGCTCTGTGTGTTTCCAATACTTTCCTTGAAGAATTTTCTATTTCTAGTTCCAAGCTTGTTTGGTTTTATTTAAAAAGAAAAAAAAAATGCTCTAAGAAGCCCAAGTAAAGTTTCTCTGGTGTAGGACTTCTAGCAGAGAATTCAAGTAGGCATAATCTCAAAACAGCACGTAGGAAAGAACCCATCTTAAATGAAGGATGATATCTCATTCTTCAAAATTAAAACCGGAAGTTGTTTACTTTTGAGGAGCTAATCATTTTTCATTAATCCAAACATTTCTTTTTTCAAGACATTATGAAGGTTAATTGTGCATTTCTGAGCTAAAATGTACTAGAGGAGTGCAGACTGTCATTGATACTTGTTAACCATTTAGCCTGAATCTTTCAATTATTTAGAGTGAGTACTTACTTACAAAAGTACTGTAATCATAATCCTTACCTACCTCTGCTGATCTCAGTATGGATTTCAGCTCTCTAGGAGAGTTTTTACTCTGTGCATTATTTCCTTTGTCTCACAATTATCAGTTTGTTATACGTTAAGTTCAATGCATCTGCAAGTCACTAGGAAAAAGCCTAGTAGGGTGATGGATCCCACAGATATTTTCCTCACAACAGTCAGACCTTGTGAGGCAAAAATAAAATAAGCTAATGCCATGGTGGGTCTCTGGTTTATTTTGCAGGCTGAACCTCTGAGGGATATAAATACAAAAAGAAGGTGTTTGCACTGATAGTACTGCTAATTTCAGTAATGGGCTTTCAAGAGTGTGCCTGAGTATTTGCAGAGAAGGAGTGAATATGTTTGGTACAAATTCAATGACAAAAAAGAAGAGGGAAAATGTTTGACACATAAGAACTAAGTGCTGTTCATACTGAAGGAGTTAAGAGTTAAAGGACTCGGGGGTAAGAATGTGTCTGTGAAGGTCTGAGAAAGTAAATAATGAATAATAAAACACTGTGATTGAATTGGCATACAGCTGACCTGGACAGAAGATAGTATAGGCAAGGACTAAACCTCTTAAGAAAGGAACCAAAAAAAACTCAAGCACTACCTTTGTTTCAACAAATTTACATGATAGCTCATGATTTTAACTTGTATGTGTTAAAGACAGTATTAGTTTTAGAGTAAGGAATGTATGGCAAAAATACCCATTCATGTTATTGTGATACTGGACATCCCAGCTACTGATGGAAAAAATTAATGTGAAGAATATAAAGATTGATCTTAACAGGTCTCGTCAGTAAAACAGATTTTGTCAAGAAAATATGATGGTTTTGATAATTGTTTTTCTTCTGCATTCTGTATCAGAATGTTGCAATAGATTTGACAATTGCTAAGGTTACATTCCCATGTTAAGAGTCAGCATGCAAAGTGATATTAATAGGAGTAACGATTTTCAGTGCTTAAAAAGTCAATATAATATGGTTCTTACACTGACAAAGTAAAACATATTTCAGAGACACCAGTGATATTAAGCCACACAGCTCACCATCTGATTGTCAGGAGAGTGGACTCTCCATTAACTGCTGTTTAAATATCTTCAACACGTTTAAAGAGATAGCTGATTAACCATCCAGCATCCTTTGACTTTCTGTGTAGAACAGGAGCTAATGATTTCTCAAGTGTCAGTGCCTGAAGTCTTACAAGTTTAATCGGATGCATGCTATGTAATTTTTTTGCAGGCTTGATAAATTCAGGGGAAATGGCTATCACCAGAGATTTGTGTTGCTACAATCACTGGGAGAATGCAGGTGGTTGCCCAGTAGGCAGGAGGAGGTGGTCTACCACCACCAGTATGACCAGGAGTTTTGGCAAGGGGGAGGTGATATTAAGTTAAGAGAGTGAGAGGTAATTTCACTGAAAAACCTCCTTGGAGTAACAGCAATAGTTGGAGACCTTCAAATATGAAGGAAACCCTGGGAGAGTGTGGCACAGAAGGTTAAGGGCTTTTAGCAGTTTGAGTAGCGAATAGGTCTTTGGGGGTTTTGTAGAAAATTCATGCTCTTGACTTGATGGGCACTTTGAACCCTTGAAAAGTCCATATCATGTCTCATCGCATCTTTGTAAGTATAAAGGCGTGTCTCCCACATGCTACACTCGGGTTTTGAGCATTAGCAACCTCGTCATCTTCTGAAGCATTCTCAGCCTGCAACTGCAGCTAAAAGCAGTGTTAAAATGAATCAAGTATCCTAAGTGAGCAAAGATTTCACTACATGAAGGAGAACAAAAGTTACCTGTGAGGTTCTCCCCCATCTCACAAGTCATGACATGTTTTCCATCTCTCTTCCTTCACTCTCTCATAAGGGTCCAGGGTGAAATCTTACCCTTTCTGAAGGAAATGGGAAGTTTCACTTTGGTTCCACTCAGCCAGAATTTGTTTTTGCTCTGTGTTGCCTTTTGTCAGGTTGGTTTCCTTCCTTCCAGTCCTAACACAGCAAAAACTGTACTTTAAACTCAGTTAACTTAATTGCAAAAAAAAAGGATAGTTTAGGGATTCCAGTTTCACATTATTGTTTTGATGCATAGAAGTTCCAGCTGAGATTTGTACCAGAGTATAAAATGAAAGGGTAAATAAGATGGCTGTGGTCTTTGTGGTTGAACGTTCAGAAGCAGACTCTCATTTATGACAGGTGCTTTGCGGTGGGTCTGCAAGGCAAGAGCTATTAGCATGAAGGCATGTGACTATTTCTTGGCATAGTATAGATCCCCACTTGTTGCAAACTGGCTCTTTGCTGTACTCAGTGAAACTATATATGTTTTAAATAAACCTATGTTTTGTCCCTATATACATTACCTCTGAGAATATCATGGGGAGGTCCAAGAATTTAATTGGACTTCTGTTATTTTCTGCATGAACTTGTCGCGTTTCATTTGTAGCTAGAAAAAAAGAAGATCCTAAAATTACAAATCAGAGTAAATATTTCTGTTCCTGCTAAACAAATGAATGTCTTTTCACTGGTGATTTAGTAACCCTTATGCAAGGTGATCCATTATATTGATGTCTTTAGGGATATTTGTGTGAGTAAAGCCTCCTTATAGCAGACTGAAGCTCTGAACTGTGATCTATGTAAATAGCTTGTTGCCAGCACTCACAGTTTTATCTTGGATATCTGTGCTGGGTTATTTTTAAATGCCCCAAGTTCATGGATAATGCAGTGACTTGAGAATTCTATTTTTCTCTGAAAATCAAGTGCAAAAATCAGATAGTCAAAAAGCAAAAGCAAAAGCCTGACCTTTACCTAGGACCTCAGAGGAAGCACAACTGCAGGTACAGGTTTAACTCAAACCTAAGGCACTAGTGAGTGAAGAAGGCTGTTGCATGCCTTAGTAGATTAAAGGTGCCTATCAGGATTGTTTTCTGAAAGATCAGAGTTTTACAACACAACCAATTTCCAATATACTTGTCATCATTGTGATAACTCATCAAAAAGTCCCATTGTACCACAAATGCAAAGGACTAAGCCTTAGGCTTTTTCAAGTCCTGTAACTGGACATGTTGTTCTTTTCATTATGATCTTGCGATCTCTTTTCATTCCTTGGGTTTTGATTTTTTTTTTTTTTCTTCCTGATGTTTTAGTTGGGAATATTGTAATACTTTTAGAGTTTATTCAGCTGAAAAAAATGTGAACATAGGCTTTGGCTTATTTTTTCAATACAAGATATCTTCACTGTGTGTTAGGAAGTGTGCAGGCAAATTGATGTGCCCAGCTATTTCATTTCTGCTGTGTGCATAAACTACTAAAGAGCAAAAATGCTACTCTTGTTGCTTGCTTTAGAAGGAAATGCAGTCAGCTTCCATTAACCTATTAAAGCAGCTGATAGGTAATTCTGATGTCTGCAGAACTCTTCAAAGAACAACTAGCAGTTCATTGATGTGCTAACACAAGCAAATAGATAACACCTTCTGTGATTTTAGATACAGCTGGAAGGCACGATTAACCAACTGCGTGCTCTTTAAGTGTCTAGTGCCCCAACCCTGACTTGGGGAAATAGCTTAGGACTTGAATATGCACTGAATGGAATTCAATAACTGAGGCATTACTAACAAAATGAGATGCTAGGTAAGTGTGAAAATACTATGCCATCTTACTGCTCTGTCCTGATTTTAAGAAATACAATTTAGAAGTATTTTCCTATAATAAGCCTACAATTTGAATAAGCATTTTAATTCTCCTCCCATCTCTGGATTCTGTTATTTATTTGTTATATTACAGCAATGCAGAGGCAAGGTGATCTTTCTATAGACACACACAAAAATACAAAGCAGTTTGAAATATAGATGTACTTCATTCTATTGCACAAGGTAGAAACACAGACATTTGAATAAGCTAGCACACAAAGACATCTCTGAAATGAAATGTTACCATCAGTCTCATATGGTCAACTGGCAAAAGTGTATCAGAAAAGACACAACGAGCAAAAAGATGTGTTAAAAGGGAGAGTCAACGATGTGGAAATAAGAAGAGAGTTCCATCTGGACACATCTGCTCGGTAGAAGATGAGTGGCGGTTAAAGACTGCTCTTTGGCCTGAGATGAGACAGCAGTCACCACAGAGGAATCAGCTAAGTCATAAACCAGAAAAAAACACGGATTTAAAGATACCATATGTAAAAACACAAAAAGCAGCTGACTATGGAGCTAGTAGAATTTGTGAGCCTGATTCATCTACAGGACGGGGGAGGAAGGTTTGTAACAGTGCTTGGGGCTCTTCTTACTTGATGTTGCACAAACACATAGTGTGAAGCTGAGAGAGCCTCACAAAGATTACGGTGCTGAAATTAAAAAGCCAAACTCTCAGAATCTCTACTTTATGGATGAGGAACTGAAAAACAGTGGTGACACCTGGATTCCTGTGTTTTCTTGGGTTTGGTCCTGAATTCAACGTGAATGCTCAGATGGACTGAGCTACCTAAATTTTACTCATATTCTGCTTTGGATTGGGAGCAAATAGAAGGAGCCTCAGAAAAAGGTGATCAGCTGCTGCTCTTGCTCTGCCTCTGCACACACTATAGATGCAAAGGTCTTGAGCCAGCTAGTTCTGAGGTATTTAATCCAATCTCAATGTACTTGAGCTGTGCACCCCCCAAAAAGCACAGATATAGCCAAAGAAACTACTGTTCTTTATATTTCAGGAGACAAGCTGTTGACTGGGAAACTGAGGGCAGTTTTAACTGAGAAACTAAGTAATTTCTCAGTTGATTAACTTTAATGAGCCAACTAGCATGAGAGTTAGCTCCAGATTAAAAAGCCAATGTACATGTAGATGTCCACAGGTAGCTCCTGTTATGGTCAGTGGAGATTTAGAGCTCAGTTGTTCACACATAGGTATCCAGAGCTATCTGAGATGTCTTCAGGTGTTGCCTATCTGACTTTCAAGAGCTGCTGAAAAATGGTGGAGCCTCCCACAGGTCCCATATGAGAGCCACCATCCTCCATGAATGTTTCATGTCACCAGAGACCTGCATGTAGGTAACTAAAGCCTGACCCCAGTGACTGGTTTGCTGAATAGCTCAAGCTCTACTGACTGTACTGTCCAGATCTCCATTAACCTGTGAACATCTGCATTTAGGTGTCTTAACTTAAAATGAATCTCATGCAGATTAGAATCAGTCTTTGAAAACAATAGGTAGTTTGTGAATTCATTAGCATCTTAGTTAAAGACAAAGGATTTTGAAAAATGGAACGTGCCTTTTATTGTTTCATAACCGAGCTGTATTTAAGTACTCACTTGGATATCAGCCTCTAAGAATCATTGCTAAAGATATCCTGACAATAATTCTCCTGTACTGGGAGCTCCTTTTGTCTTCTTAATAAATTTATGGCATAAGGTTACACACACACTGTTTCAAAAGCAGCCCTAAGGCCTCATTTGCCAGATGTCCTCTATGTCTACTGTTACTTGGGCACTAGTGGTTAGCTTTCAGATGACCACCTGGTGCAAGTGGAGGGAAAACTTTAAATTCGCCTGCTGAGTTGGACTGCTCTCTAGTGTATAGTTATCTGCAATATAAATGGAGATTCAGAAACTAAGGTCCAGGTTGTCAAAAACTGTTAGTTCCCTAAATCCCCACAGCTGAGGATCTATTCCCATACCAGCTGACTAGTTGATGGAGAGAAAATACATAATTCTTGATCTCAGGCCCCTTCTTATTCCTTTCTTCTTAACCCAGAGCAGACCCATAAATAAACTGTAAGTTAAATAAAGCATCTCTTACTATGCACATTTTCTTTTCGTAGGCTATTCACCATCACTGCTAGCCACAAATGACTGGTTTGTGTCTATAAGAAATGACACAAAGCATAAAGGATTCTCTGTTTAACAATAATTCTGATCAAAATGTTAAAAGCTTATTCACTGCTGTGTGTCAAACCTTGAAAATAATTGGCATTTAAAAGAGAAGGCCATGCAACAGCAGTTGCCTGGGTGATTTCAGTGTCAAGTATGACCACCTCCATGGAGTTTAAATACCTTTTCTTTAAAGACAGGTGAGCATTTGCCGTGTTAGTCCACTGCTCCAATAAGCTCAATCTTTGTTCTTGTCGACTCGTTGCCAAGGCACTCCCAAAGCAAGAGACATTTCTGCCTTGCAGTGCTGCATGGCTGTCATGTTAACAGCTGTGTCCCCAGGGAAGTGTCACAGATATCACAAAGAAGAGGAGGAATGTGCAATGCATCCCAAAGTCCTAAATGCTAGGGAGAAGAGAGAAAGTAAGATTACCTAGCCCTGACCCTCTATTCATGCAGAATTGCTTCCAGTGATACAGTCTCCAATCTAACTGCAAAGGCATGAATGTGAGGTCTCCACCTCTTCTCAGGGGGCAACTGTTGCACAGACTAAACTCTTAGGACAGTAAGTGAAGATATATTTTCAGTTTGAAATTATGGGAAACAAGAAAGGAAGGAAAAAATTCCACTGTGTTTTACTTTTTTAGTGTACTGAACTATCTTGGGAATATTTGTAAGTGGTTTGAACAAGGTAGAAGTTACAGCTTCCCTCCATACACCCTTCTTGTTTAAACAAAAAAATCCACAAAGTAACATTGGCCATTCCTCTCCAACAATTAACTTACAGAGAATTCTTTTTTTTTTTTTTTTTTCCAGACCTTTTGAGCTTGGTGCGTATGGTTATAAAAATATGAAGGATAGTAAGATAATGGTAAGAATTTGGGTTGACCAGGAAGACAGAAAGATCAAGTTCAGACTTCTGTTGGACCACCAGGAGAGAAGGAAGGATGAGAAAGAAGAACCTTGCAGGGACTGTGTTGTGGCTTACATGACTATGTATGCATTCTCACATGACCATCATGGGGCTTGTGGAGTTATAGGGACATGCCTACCTAAGTGATAGGAGAGCTTTGGATGGTGTGACTGGTGTTGCTTACGTCATGTGTAAGGCCCAGAGCTCATGACAGGGACTTGGGGAAAGAAAGCCTTCAAGATGACAGATGTGATGGTTGGGTTTTACACAATGTTTTGGGCAAACATGGGAATTAATTCTTAGGAGAACTATTTAAGGACACCTTCTCGCAGCACTACATGACATGATGAATAACCAAACCTTGTCCTCATAAAGAAAATTACTGATGAAGGGATCAGCCCTAATGAAGTAATCGACACATCTGCAAAATTGAAGAAAAACAACCCATTGATCCTGATCCCTCTTTCATCCACAAGACAGCAAAAAGTCAAGTTGTAGACTGCTGTATTAGCTGGCAAAGAGCTTAATTTGCCTTCATATCCATTTTGGAATAATTATTCCTATTGGAATTCTGTCTGACTGTGCAAGGTGAGACGGTTCAATTATTTAATCATGCCATCACTCTCAATTTGAAAGGCCAGTGCTAGAGCAAATGTGCTTTCTGTTTAATTTATACCAATACTTAACCTAGTTGGTCTGTTCCCTGTTTGCGCGTCTTCAGTAATGTATCAGAGTGTAATGGATATTTCCTCCATTTTTTTATCTGTCAAATTTTATGAGTCTCACATTCAGCGGGTGGCTCTGAATATGAAAGCTTTGTTCATCTGTATGTGCATTTCCACAGATACAAGGAAGCTGAGGGGGTGATGGGAAAACAGAGATTACTTTAAGTCTGTCCTCTTTCATATCGAGAGGCAAAGCTTTGCAATTTCAGTATATATCTGTGAGTAAATTATAAATGCTTATACTTGCTGATTACTTCTGTAGTCATTTGTTTCATTGCCTTTGGACTCCTTTTGCAAGTATGTTAGCTTTCTGTCAGTATTCTAGTGACTATAGCCTTTCAGATACATGCTTTCTCAGCTTGTGTTATAGTCTAACAACTTCTTCCATTTTGCTATAGTCTTTCTAAGAATTGTTCTGAGGGTCACTTAAAGTTCGTCTCACAGATGGTAAAATGTTAAGAGCAGAAATCAAGACAAGAAAAGGTGGCCAGGGTTTTTTTTGCTAGAGAATATCCTTTACTTAAAGCCTAATCAATCAAATGCCACCCAGACAAACTGAACAACCAATGTAAAACTAGGAGGTGTTTGGAGAAACCTCATATGCAAGATTAACGAAGAATTTGTAGGGTTACTATATATAGCCATGAGGATCCAAGCATAAATATGCAGTAATATGAACTTTAGGGTGATTGTGGAGTTGTGTTTAATTATCCTTGGGAACACACACAGACTTGAGGCTGGTTGGGAAATTATTCTTTTTAATAAATTCCTATGGAAAAAATTGATATAGAGTATATTCTACAGAAACAAAATTCAGCTATACATTTTTTAAAAATTTTAAAACCAAGAGGTTCTGGTTTCTAAAAGACAAAAAAATATTCTAATTCCAAAATACCCATCCTATACGTTCTAAAAATATCTTAGTAAAGTCCATCTTTGGAGAAAAAAGAATATATATCAATAAAATAAAAAAATAAATTGAGTAGATGGTAAAATATATGCTTTACCTTTTCACATTTCTGAAATAATCTTCGTATTTCACAGAACTAGCTTTGCACAGGATCTGGAGTAACTTTGATCAACCAACCTCAAAAGATTATTTGTTTGGCTGGGATATTAAAGCTTCCTGAAATGTTGTTCCCAGAAATCACGGTTAAAAAATTAGCAGAAAGCTTTCTGCAACAAAACACAGTTCCACTGAAATAAAAATGTGTCTTTACATTAAGAAAACAGTGTTTCAGAGAAACTGAGAGGAAGGAGTTGGGTGAAGGGATGAAGCTCTGACAATATTTTGGCATCTTCTTTAGACATGTTGAAGTGAAATGTTTTGAGCATGTTTTTGAAGGAACTGTTCAAAGCTATGCTTCTGTCCCTGTATTATAATTTTAAAACAAAAGTTGAAATCTAAACATTTCAAAACATTAAAAAATATCATTTTGAAGAGATCTTTCTAACGCTTCAGATTTGTTATAATTTTAAGAAAACAGACTGAAATCCTGAAACCAGTGTGAAGTGGTGATACTTCTGCATAGTATCACTTCCCAGCTGCTTCATGACCGTGGTTGATCTCCAAATCCCAAAGTGCTCAAACAACCACGCTCCAAATGGTAGCGATCTTTCTTCCCACGCTATTCTTTACGTAAATGGAAGTGACTGGAGTTATTTGTCTTCAGTTCTGCGACATTAGTTTACCTACTACTGTAGCTTTTCTGACTTCATGCCCCTTTTGTTCTGTATCTGCTCTCTTCACTTTTTCAGACAAAACTGACAAAACACCACAGGAAATAGGTTGGAGATTATTAACTAAAGGAAGTCAAGTGAAGTGGTGCTCAAGAGGTCTGTATTCATACACCATTTATTTCTGAGAAATTAGTAATTAAAAAAAATAAAGCAGATTAAGGCTGTGATTAAAGAAGAATGATCAAGTCCAATATTCCCCAGTGAGGTGACAAACAACTATTAGCCCTCTAATTTTAATGGTTACTGTGTTTTGGTTTGGGGGACAACATATACTTTTATTTCTAACTTCTATGAAAATAATATTCAGGCAGGATATTTTCTCATCCAGTGACAGCAACCTACCTGACTGCCATGATGGACCACCAGTGTTATGCAGCCCATGGGAGGAGAACCACTGAGTAATGGTGAGAAAGACACAGGAAAGGCTTATTTCAGTAAAACCCGTGTGTCAACTTGTGTTTGGACCAGCTACATGATCCTGGACCAATACCACATGATGGAATATCTTTTGTGAGTGCAGCAGAGTCATGCTTGTGCAATGTGAGTTCAAAAGAAGTTTGAAATAATATTTGCTAAGGGATGGGGAGCAGAGACTGCAGCTGTTTGCCCAATAAAACAAATTCAATATCTGAATGAAATTGGAACATATAATCAATATTGGCCTAGCGAGAAAGCAACAATAATCTTATAGCTCATTGGAAAAGGCCTAGCTTTGTTAACCTTCTGGTCATGCTGCAAAGCCATCTGTTTTTCTTTCATTCTGCTCTGTTAAAGATTTTGAGGAGGACATAGATTGAGCTTGCTATCCTGCAGTGCCGACCTGTTATTGTTTGTCTCTGTATTGATACTATTATTTCATAGTAATGAAATTATTTCATAGGAATAAGTGTACAGGAAAGACTAAAGAGGAACAAAGAATACAGAGCACTTGTTTTACAGAAATAAATGAGCATGTAGAACAGATCCAAATAATTAAAACTGCAGGCCAGTGGAAATGACAACTTCGAGAACAAATGTTCAGGGACACTGGCCACAGATTTACCATGGATTTCAGGTATATGGCAACATTCAGAGAAATGAGGGAGACCTCTCTGCAGCAAAGGACTGGTAATTCTCAACTGAGTTGGCAATGTAAATGCCCTAGGAACACACATCAGGTAGACAGTTGAAGTGTAAGACTTTCTGTGGCAAAGTTAAGAGATCATAGGTAAACTTAGTGATCTAGACATGTTTCTTTCTTATTTTGGTATGTTCAGTATGATTTTAGCTTCTCAGTTTTCTGTGAAATTTGGCATAATGCATAATTTTTATGAATGTTTCTTTCTTATTTCTGGTTCTTCCCTCTACCTTGAAGTGAACTGAATTCTTCCGAGGTATTTGGAGAGCTAAGAACCTAGTTAAATAGTACATTTCATCCTTAAATTAAGAGTCAAATGTGGATTAAAAGCTCCTATTGGAAGCTCTTCAGCTCCTGGGAGCTCTTTCTTTGAAGAATACAACAGCTTCAGAAGGGCATGAATTACACAGTGCAGGCAGACCAGGAGATGGAAATTTGGGAAGATAAACATCTGGCTTCTTCAAGCACAAGAAGCAAAGTTGCTCATGAGGTGCTTGACTGGAGATACGTCAATTTAAGGAGATGAATTCTAGTTCTTTATCAGTCATGTTAGAAACAAAGATGCCAAAGAGGTGCCAAATGCTTACTTTGTTCAAGAAAGAGAAGAAAATTAGGATAAACCACTGTTTTAATTGAGCCTCTTTTCAGTCTCAAGCATGAGGGCCACTAAATTAACTAAGAAAGTAAAGATTTTTTTTTTTAGATACAGGAGTAAAACTTGTTATCCTCTGCTCTTGAGACAAAAGGACAAAATATCACATATGTAACCTTATCTCTTCAAAGCTTAGACTACATGCTTTTATTTGGGTGTATGAGGCATTTCTCATGTTCTGTGACTGACAAGTATATTGCCTATCTATTTACATCCTTCTGCACAATATCCATCACTGACTTTACATTTACATTTAACCACTGTGGCTTTTAAAAAATGGCAAAGTCTATCTGGCTAGGTATAAAGTTTCGAATTTTTGTCTTAGTGTATTTTGCATGCTAATAGTGGAACATGTGTGACACATTCCAGTTTTGAAGATAGGTTGCATAAGAGACCAAAAGCACAAAGAAATAGAAAAATAATCAGACTGAAGTAATATTTTCTGAGTGATGCCTGCAAACAACAGGTGCAGAAAACATTCATTCGCAATATATCTCTTCCATCACCATGTGAATGCAGCAAGTACAGACACACAACAAAATTATATGCTGATTTTTTTTATTTTTTTTTTTTTAAATCTGGGCCATTACTTTGCTTGTGTACACAGAAGATACCTGATTTTAAAAATTCATCTAAACCAGAAAGTTTGCAAATGGGTTCAGATAATCTTTCCATTCTCTCAGTACAAAATTTAGATGCAGTAGACATTGTAAGGGACGTTGAAGCCATCAATAATCACAAATATCCCCTCTGTGTTTTCTGCCCTGCTTGGATTCCAAGCAGTTAAAACCTCTCTGAAAGTACACCATGCTTCCAAATGAAAGCTTCCAAACTGAGTCTTGAAGAGATCCGAATCTGTCATTCAATGTAATTCCTCATCTGGTGCTGAGCTATCTATGGTGGGTACGGTAACTGCCTTCCAGTCACTGAATGCTAATGTAATGTGCAGTGGTGCCATTTGGAAATTTAACTTGGAATCAACTTTCAGTAAGCCATTTCTCCTTTCTGATACAAAGGTTTTCTTTCAAAATGGACCTATTTGTGTAAATTGCAGGCAGGCCTGTTTGGAGTCTGACTATTTTACACAGTTGAGGGAAAGCAGGCTAGTGCTTTTTATGGAGTGAGTATCAGGTAGATACACATTTGACACAGAGTGCGCTGAGTTATCAACTTTCTCCAAGGGCAATCATATATCTTGTGTATCCAGAGCCAAATTATATTTGACATTTCATTTAAAGCCTGAGACATCGTGGTGCTAAAGCACAGCCTGAGTGGTAAGAGTAGGAGGGCGTTCAGTTTGACTGGATAGATGTTTCTATTCCTGCCCTACTTGTCTGGGTTGTAGATAAGGTCTAATTGCCTGCCATCACCCTATATTTTAGCCAGATGGAAATCTACAGTTTAATTCTTTTCCAGTGACACTCCTTCCTAAGTTAGTTTTTGTCTGGCAATGTTAAAGGGGACTAATCTGAGCTAGCTTCAGATGGCATCATAACCATCATTATTTATGTAGTAGGTTGTGAAGATTTCTTTGGTTATACCCACAACTTTCACATCAAGCTTGGTAGTTTGCAGACGGAAATGCAGTCCCTGCATTTCCCAGTCCCAGCCCATTCAAAATCTTTATATCTTATTATGGGTGTTCATTGCAGCCAATCTTTTCATGCCCTCAACCTCAAATGAAAAAACAGCCTCTTTTGCTGAGGTGTTGGATGGGTAAATGTCAGTGGGATGGGTATGGCAAAGGTAGCATTAAACACTTTTGTCCTTCATCACAGCCATGGAAACATTCAGTTGCTGGACCGGTTTGTGATATTTATTGAAATAGACTTACAGCTTCTCAAAGCTTACACAGTATCACCCTGGAGTCACAGGATATAATCTGTATCTATGGAACTAGGTTGAAATTCTGTGTTCATTCCACTTTTATTAAATTATTTTCTGGTGAAAACTGGATCAACACTGATGACCCATTCTCAACAGAAACATCCACAGCAGGAAGAGGTTCAGGATGTAATTTCCTGGGTATTTCACAGCAAAATTACTTCTGTATTTTGATACCTCCTCAGCCATGCCATCCTGGGTCTGTTGTGAATATCATTGTATGCAGCATGATTATTATAAAGGACTATTTTTTCTGATTAAGAATATTGTTCATGGCAGCAAATGCTATTGCTGAGGGTGAGGAGGCCCTTTATACATGCTTGCATTGTTTCCTTCATTATATTTTTATTTCACGTGTCACAGGCAGGCACGTCTCATACATCTTAATTATATGATTATCTTCCAAGATGGAGACATCTTTCCTGCCTCTAAGGTGGGGGAAGTTACAGGAAGAAAGGGATCTTGTATAGAAGTATAAACAGAAAGAGAGGAAGTTGCACGTTATATCAAATTGTTTTCACATTTCCTTCCCTATTGATTTTTCAAAAGATAATTATTGTGGGTGTAGTGTGAGCTGCTCTCATTAGGAACCCATTGATTGTTAGCCACTATTACTGCTTCAGATGTTGGAACTGAGAGGGAATAGATAAAGGGAAAAAAATAGGGTCAATATTTTGTTGCTTTAATGTTTGTTAATTACACACTTTGGGCACTTCCTTTACTATTTTTTTTTTCTAACCCTGGAAAATTAATTATCTTTTTTTTACACAATGACCTCCTCATTTTTATTAAGGTCAAAGAGGGAATGTATATTCCTTCATAAAAAGCAACCTTGGATTGATTGAAAAGACAAAAGCCCATTCAACTCTTTTATTGCAAAATGGCCAGTCTTTCAGTCGCATCCGCACTAACCTGTGCTGGAAAGAGCAGAAGCACTATCGTTCCTTTAGCAACATCACTCACCACTGTGTAGTCTGTTGGAGAGTGCCTGTTAGTTGTGAAGTGATTCCTTCACATGCTCTCCCAGAAAGATCAGGGAAACCTGTGAAATGCTGCTAAAATGACAAGTTCTCAGTTTTCCTGTGTAAACAAAATTTGTCTGAAGCTTCTCTTTCAGTCTAAGGAATTTGGTATTTACTCACTCCGCAAAGCCTTTCTGCCTATTATGAAGGACTCTTCTGAAGTTAGAGGTTTCCTTGGCTATTTTGCTGTCATTGCAGAGGACTTGTATTTGTTAACATACTCGTACTACAACAGACCCCAGATGTAAAATAAAGATTCACAAAGGCCACATGGAAAGCCAAGAGAAGCTACTGGGTAAATCCCACAAAGGCACCTACGTGCCCAGCTCCACAGCAGAGTTCATCACAGAGTTCACTGGTTCCTACTGAGGTGATGGGTAGGGTTAGGCACCTACAATTGGGCTTCCTGGCAGCCAGTGCAGAGGCTGAAGACGTGAAGGACACCTTAGACGTGCCAAAAATATATTTGTGATCTCCTCCCACTGCTGGATTTTGGAGATGAAGCCTGGAGACCTGCATGAGATCAGGACAGGCTTTCCTAAAATATCCCAACTCCCCTATTCCATCCCTGACTGGGAGCTGCTCATGGGGCTTTTTGCACAAAAGCATCTCTACATAAATTTGTCCCCTTGCTCACTGACACATGAAATCTTGACTTCTTTGTTGCAAATTTGTGCAGAACAGACAGAGGCTCTCACTCACACATCACCTTTTTGCTTTTCCTGGGCTTGCCAAAAGCCTGGCATCCCCTAGGAAAAAAAACCTGGGGTTTTGAAGTCCTTCCACAAAAAAAGGCATGGAAGCTAATTTCTCTTCTGTCTGAGTGTGCAGAGCACAGAGCTCTGGCTCAGTCCAGGAGACGGTGCTCCCACCAGCCACAGTAACGATGGAAATTACTGTGGCTGCCCAGCTCGGTGCTTGCTGCATGCTGGAGGTGTGTTCTGAGTCCATCTGCAGGGCAAGGTTTTTCAGAGGATTTAAGCATGAAAAGATGAAGAAATTCTATTTTGAGTCTCCCGCTGACCTTTTTCCTACCTTGGTTGGTCACAACAGGGAGAAATGAAATGACCTCAGCGACTGTATACTCAGGCAATCAAATTCTATGTAAAGTTGAACCCTGCACACCTACGTGCTTCTGTGGCTCAGGTGCCGATACCTATTTTTCCAAGGCCGCAGAGACTATCTGCAACGGATCAAGAGATTTCATCCGGAATTACTCACTCAGCCCTTGTCCTTTGCATGACAAAATCTGCCACTGCCTCTCTGCAAGCTGCCCATTTCCCTTGCTACTTGAAGGATGGCCTGGCTTTTAAGGGCATGTCTACCTTGTCGGCTGCAGACAGACACATGCTATGCTCTGAACCGGAGCTACCTTTCCCTGGGAGCTGTGCAGAGATGTAAATACAAAACTGCTGCCATGCTAATGAGTCCAGCTGAGTGACATTGTGTCCTACCGGGCTTTAGGCACATGCATTTCTTCCAGGGAGAGCGGTGATGTAGTGATCAACATCCATCTTAAAACAACATTATTTTGTTTGGCGTCAGGGAGAAAAAGTATTAGAGAGACAAATAGGATTTTAAAATAACAAACAGCAGGAATATATATTTAGTCTTAGGTTTCCAATTTGATGTGTCACTCTGAGTCAAGTTAGATAGGCTTTGATCCCACAAATGGGACTTTTTAATGTCCTAACAAAGCACCAATTTTCTTAGAGGGGAGCTTATGTCAGTGCTATTGTTCCCTCTATTTTTGCTAGCACGCACGAGCTAACATTGAAATCTTTAGGTTAATACCGTTAGCATGAAACCTGATCTCATTTCAGAACCAGACTGAGCAATATTAAGTAAATATTTGGAGCAGAGTTGCTGTAATCATGATTCACCATGTTACTGCAGCTACAATTTTAGTGCCTAATTTCAGAATTAAGTGTTTTAAAACAAGCACAGGGTACCCGCAGACTCTGCACTCACTACCAGGTGGATGCAAAGTGATTTGATGGTCTGGAGGAGAATGGATTAGAGCTGCTAAGGCTCCTTACTTGGAGTACTACCCCTTGAGTGACTAATAGAAAAAACAGTTTTCAATTTTCACTAGGTAATTCATCTGACTGTTACCTAAACTGCTCCCTAGAGAGAAACAGTTTTGGGAGAAAAACTATTTGTGAAATACACAGCAATGTACTGACAGCTACCAAAAAAAGACTCAACTAATGTGACACTTGTCACACTAATGAGCACTAATTCATATTAAGGGTTTGACACTCCCGAATTAACATATTTGATTGGTCTTTTATCGTTATTGTTATTTTCCCTGAACTAACCTTAGCATACAAAGTCAGCCGATAATGATGGGGCATCTGTTTATAAATGTCTCGGTGTCACTTCTTGGAAGAGCATGTGGAAGAGTCATGTACAAAGCAAAGCTCAGCTCAGTTTAGCAGGAGAATTAAGCCATTAAACAGTCTGTGAGCATAAAGATCTCTGTACCTGCTCTGTCATCTGCACTCCTGCTTAACCAGCAGCAAATGTGTGTTGTAAATGCCACATCATATGCCTACGCGCTCCTGCCCTGGGTTAGCATAATAAATACCCTAAATTGTATTACACTGTGTATCAGTTGCTCAGTATTCAAGGTCTGTTCCTCCCTAACCTAAAATTATGATTTATCGCTGCCTTTGATTTTCTCTATTGACTGCTAGCTGTTTCTGTAAGGTTACTGTGGAAACAGGAAGAAGATCCAAAGATAGTAGTTCGTCTGTAGCATGTCTGTGCATTCATATGTCACATCTATATGGCCTAGAGGTGTTGACGTGTAAGAACAAACACTACAATAGGGAGTGCTTGCAAGTTAGGATACTGCAGCAATCACTGTTCTGTTGGCATTAAATGCAAGAGCTCACAGTTGGCAAGCATACAGATATCTTAAATGCCATTTTTCCTGAAGGATGCTCCATGACTCCTTATTCTGGACTAAGAAAGAATATTTATTTCTGCAAAATAAAGCAGTTTGGGGGGGGGGGGTTGTTTGCTTTTTGGTTTTTTTTTTTGTTTTTGGGGGGTTTTTTTACCCCCAGGGGGAGGGTTAGAAAGCTTTCTTCTTCTCTTGCTTTTGTATTCTCCATCTGTAAACTTCAAACAATCTGTGTAGCCCTGTCCCCACCTTACAAATCAGGTGAAAGAGGCTTTGAATGCAGAGTTCCCAGCCCTCCTCCTGCCTTAGCTGCGCAATTTGGATCCTTGAACTGACCTCAGTGACAGAGCCATTTCCACACATGGCCTTGGCTGGATCCGGACTTCAGTGTCAGTTCTTCAGTTTCCCATCAGTCAAGGGAAACAAGGACACTACCTTAGCCTTCAGGTCTGTTGAGACTGCCAGTTCTCATCATGGGATTAGTACACCTATTTTTATTTGTTGAAATATTAAATGCTGAGGATAGGCTATCAAATGTGACTCTGAATGAGGAACATGGTAGACACCTAATAGTTTGGGATGATTTAGCCCAATTAGCATTATGTATCCTGGGATGAGATGAGTTTCCTTTGTAAGTTAAGACTAGTTGGACTAGATGGATAGCTAAAAAATCATCTTACTCTCTGACTAAGCTTGCGTATGTTTGTGCTTTGGAGGCAGGTTTTTAGTACCATGAGCTCCTTTCAGCTGCTGATATCCCCTGTATGACTCTTCTGAGAAGACGACTGCAAATCCTGAAGGCAGGAGCTGGAATTGAGAGCACAACATTCCTGTAAGTCTGAAAACACAGACGCCATTTCCCTGCTGACGTTGTATAATGAAGCGATTTACCTGCTAATGCCTTAAGAGAGAATATTTTCCTGCACCGGGCAAAGAATATAAAAAACCCTTCAATCTCTCATGGACAGAAGGAGATTAGGGCTCCCTTGGCTTCAGCTTTCTGTGACTCAGTTCTTGGTGGTCCGCTTTGCCACCCCCCTCCAAAGCAGATTTGCCAGCCTTGCCCTCCCTGCTCTGCTGCCTTGCTGGCTCCCTTGCCCTGCAGACATGTGCAGGGATGCACAACGCAGCTGGCAGAGCAACTGGGGGTGGGCGACGGATTTAATCCCCCTGTGCTCTACATAAATAACATCCTCTTTTACCTCACCTGGAAGTGGCAGGCTTGGCCACCTTTTTGCTCGGGTACCTTGTTACTTCGATATCATCGCAGACCCAGTGGTGATATCACTGCTCACGCGCAGGGCGCTCGTGCCCCAGGAGAAGAGCTGCAGCACTCAGAGATGGTTTACGTACAGGATAAAGGCTTAGAGAGGTCAACTGGAGACTGGCATTTCTTTCTGAGAAGCACTGTCTAAAGGGAAGATCTTGCCCAAAGGAAATGGAATATAGAAAAGAGCAGTGAAGGTGGAAATTTGCTACAGAACTCCCTGTTGCAGGCAGCCTGAATAACTTGCTGAAGAATGCTAAGAATGGGTGACAGAGCCCACATACCAATTTAATCTCTTAACTATCAGTCAGAAGTTGAAATTAGTATCCTCTCAAAAGATGTATTTTAGTTTCATACATGGGGAAACTGAGTCACAGTGCTGTAGTAGCACAGCCAGTGAAATCAGTGGCAGCAAGAAATCTCCTGGTGCTTGGTTCCTCTTCCATAATCATCCTGCCTTTGGGTAAATTTTGAAGTGGGGGCAAGTGGATCCACCGCTCATTTGCTGTGACAACATGTGCTGAGAGCTGTGCATTGCCCAAGAAACAATGGATTCAGAAAAGAGAAAGCATGGCCTGAGTGCTTGGGAAACCCATCAGTATCTTCTCACAAGGCTACAGAGTTGTCATGTTTCTTGAGTTACTTAGAAGGTCAGAGGAAAAAACTCTCTCTTGACATCCTTGCAGAAGCTCTGCAGCCTCTGTCTATGTGTTCATGGCAGTGACCATTTCACTTGAACCAGTGCTGGACAGATTTGGGGATTTTTCATTCCCATGTGTGTACTGAGCTGCAAAGTCTCAGTGCAGTTCTCATCTACTTAAGATAAAAGTTAAGAGACCAAACAATAAGTGGTCATAAAGAATTAAGTGTCTCCTTTGGAAACACCTTCAGATTAGGGGTAAAGCCCATTAAAAATTGCATAGCAGTCAATGTAATTATCATTTTCATTTACAGCTTTGGGCACTATGGTAATACAGATGATCTATAATGACAAATTCTAATAAAAAGTAATAAAATAGCTTTCTTTAGAGGCAAGATTCATAGACGGAAATTTGAATGAAGCAGACTATTATAATCAGTCTGTTGGTCAGTTAAAAAAAGTTTAAATTACTTGAATTAAAAAGGTATTTTGTCATCAAAAAGAAAGTTTAAAATATTCCCAGCTTGATGCAAACCATTCTGTATTTTGATAAACAAGGATCCATATGTTTTCTGGGGATTTGTCAAATATTCACTGTCTGTAGAAACTGCTACCTTTATGTGTTTATACTTATCAATAGCTGTATTAGTTTCTTGAAAGAAGTACACTGTTTCCAAAGACTCCCAATGGATGCTCATTCTTCAGCTTTCCAAGCAGCAATATCAGGGCTTTGCTGAACAGCTCGAGCTCAAGACAATGTGAATTTACCCAAGTACCATATGGTTAAATAGGCAAACACAGTAAAAAATGGTGTCCTTTGCAAAATAATCTGCGTTCCCAGAGTTTCTGCCTCTGTCCCACCCAGCGAGCTCGAGAGGCTCTGCACGTCCCATCTGCCGCCACCACCACCAAGGGAGGCTGAACATGTGGGGCTCGATCCCCTTCTCATGGCAGTTTTCCCTCTTGTTTCATGGTGGCATTAGGAGCTGGAAGCCCACCTTCCACCAAGGTTCTGGGGATATTTATGTCTTTACTTATGCAGCACCGGGACTTGGTGTGCTCTCGGTCTGTTTACGTGTTTGCACGCGCATCCAAAATTCCTCCTGAGCACCCCGAGCAAAAGGGCTCTGCAAGCCTGACTGCATTGGTCTAAGTTGGTAGCGTGCTGAGGGTCTTATTAGGGCAAATGTATTGGAAACAAGTAAACAACAAAAAGAAACCACCAATGCAGACAGGCTCTGAGGTCTAAAAACCTTTCATCCAGCCTGAAATAGCAGTGGATGTCAAAGGTGCCTATGGGTTAAGAGCAATTGTTCTGAGTTTAACTTCATTAGGTCAATCAGTCAGTCTGAGAAAAAAGTAGCTGGTCTGTTTGCAGCAGAGAAAGGTGCTAATAAGCGGAGAGGTAGTAAGCATGCCAGCCTCTATGGGGCAATGAGAGACAGGTGATACATTACCTGCAGAACATAAAGGGAGAGCTTCATTTAATTTAGAAATTGCAAAAGCTTCTCTCTCTTGATTGTCCAAAAAAAGGTCTTACAGCCTTGCAAGTAGGTGCTCCGGATCATTTGTGTTTCTCAAATAGTCTTTTTTTTCTTTTTTTTTTTTTTTCCTAGCAAAGTCCTGCTATAAATTCAAGACTTGCTTGTAGTAAGATGAGTTATTAGTCCAAAGGAGGTGTGGTTCACATCTAGGGAACAGCTGTAATGTAAATGCACGCTAGAGCCATATTAACACAACCTCACTGAAAGGGGATTTTATGCCATACTAAAATCGCTATAACTGAATTACCTGGTTACTTAAAATCAGACAGAATGATTGCAGAATGATGCATTGTAAAGCACTAACTCCAGCTGTGGGCCAGGATACAGTGTCTGTACGCAGGAAATGCACAAACCAGAAGGATGGTCTCTGTCTCAATATGTTTGCAACGCATTTATGAATGTTTTGGTCCGACTGTAAATAAAAAAAAGGACACGTTCTACCTGAATCAGAATGGATATGCGTACGAAATACAGGTATTGAAGACCTGATGATTGCAGGTATGGAAAGATGATTTTGGAAGGCAGGGAAAGAGAAGGGAAGGTTGAGGAGCAAGAACTGTGGCTTTGCATTAAAGCACCAATTTGAGAATCATGACACACGTGCAGTCTGACCTTGCCTGTGCCTTGTTCTTCCTGTTTGTAAAGTGGAAATAATGATACTGACCTCTTCTGCCAAGTATTTTGCTTTGAAGATAGTACTAGGTATCATTAATTAGAAATTCCCTTGAAAGGAGTAGGGATATATGGGGTAAGAGTATAAATAATATGGTTTGGCCTTCCTTAAATAGATGGGATTGCTTTTGTGGGTTGGGAGAGGAATATTTCATTGACTCAAAGGATGTGTGAGGCTGGACTTTGGAGTCAAAATCTTGTTTCAGGTTCTGCCTCAGACCAGCAGCAAAACAGTTTCACAGTCTCAAGTGAACCTGAGAGAGACAACTTTTGCTTCCTGTCCCCAGGAGAAAATCTTTTTCCTGAGCAGCTCCCAAGATCTCTCAAAGTTTGCCTTTGGTCAAATTCAAGGTTTTTATCTATTTTTAATTCATCTCATGCACATAGACAGGGCACTATTAAAACTGAAGCGCAGGATACTTTTACAACGGAAATGCTGTAGGTCTATCTACTGTTACTATAGTATTAGCATAAGAAGTCACACTTTACATTATTTCTTTCCAGACCACTTTGCATGGGGTACCAAATCTGGCAGCCTGGCTTTATTCCAGCTTTTTTCATGCCAGTGTGAGTACTTGCTCTCCCTCAAGTCTTTTCTTTAATACGTTTGTTGTTCCCCCCCACCACCCCTTCTCTCTACTTAGCTGTTCAATGATTGTTTTGTTTCAACCCAGAGGAATTTTCTTTTCTGTGGAGTTTAAGTGATATTTGTGTAAAAGGGCCAACCTTGCAGATGCTTATTGCATCTAAGTAAGTTCACTTGTGTGTGATTGGTTCACTTGTGTGTGATTGTACTGAAAATAGCCTTGCACTAGAGCCTGAACTGGTGGTCCTGTATGTGCTTTCCCGTTTTCTTTAGTGGGAACATTTCCTATGTAAGACGCATTTGTGAACTATAACTTTGCTTGATACTTTTTAGAAGCACTGTCTTTTGTCTCTGAGTTTTACAAGCAGTCTTTCAGTGAAGAAAATGCTTAGAAGTGTTTATAGCATTTCTTGTGGAGCTCAGCCTGACATTGCTTGCACCATGCAATGAGGTCTGCATTTTGGATCAAGGATAACGGGGTGTTTAAAGACAGGACTGATCATCACCAGTCCCCTCTGGCTGTCTTTTGATAAACAAAAACTTCTCATCATCAAATTTTAAAACAATCTTACAAATAGCAGTCAACCTCAATAGACTGATGAGATCTCATTTATTCCAGACTCTTTACATATGCTCTGTAATACTTAAATTTCTGCATTGAGTAGGTCTATTCAGGAATACTCTAGTAAAGCACTATCACCACAGAATTAATATTCTTGGAAATTTAAATTGATAAAGCTGCTCTGTTTGAATGATTTCATTATTTATATTTCTGAATAATTGAAGTACCATATTTCTGGCAGAATGGAAAGAACAAAATACATAATTTTTAGTTCAGAATTGACCTTTTGTTCTTTTGACTTTAAAGTTTTTAAATTATCAAAATCAAAGCAAAATAAAACATTTCAAAGCCTAAAAAAGAAAAAATTCTGTTCAGATGATCCAAATTAAGTTTGGCAAGGTCAGTCCATGGTTTTAAGTTTTGTACTTTCATCTTGTGAGCCAGGGTAGAAAATCACTGTAAAATCTCAAAGACAAATTTCTTCATGTCCAGTTCCAGAAAGTTTCTCAAAGAAACATTTTGGCTCATCCTGCATTTTAAGCATATTTTAAGTAAAATGCTAACAGGAAACAGTTGCCTCACTTAAGAACCTTGTTAAAAAGTTACAGAGACTTGTCAAAACTAATCATGTGTGTTGCATTTATTGACGGTACATAGAGACAGCTGCCTTCAGAGGGCAATTCATTGCACTTATTTCAGAACTATTCTAGGAAGGAATTAATTATCCCTAGGAGTTTCTATTATCTATAGGTGTTGCTCTGAATTATAGGGGAAACCAAGGTGGCTAGGTGAGATGCTTCACTTCTGTATGGTTAAACCCAGGTGAGATGTCTCCCAGCCTTAGTGCAGTAATGTAAATAGGTGAGAAAAGCTTTTTGAGAGATTCCTTGAGTTTGCTGTGTCATAATCTCATTTTATGCCGTGTCTGTGCACTGAATATAGATAATTTAGCCAACTGAATGATCCAGTTGATATGAAGCTTTGCAAAAAAATTCCTTACAGATAGTGCTGAGTTTTGATCTTGCAGCAACTTTTAGCCCCTGCGTTCCCAAGGACTTCAACAGATGGTGATTTGTGCCAGGAGAATCAGCCTCACTTGCTGTTTGGAAGGGACTAATGTCAGCTTCACAGAAAATGGTTCGAGAAGATAATTGGAACTGGTAATGCTTTAAAACTTTCTGTAAAGGGGAGCCAAAAGTGAGCGTAAATAGATCTGGGATAGATTTTATATTTACTTTTAAATTCTGAGCTCCATTAAAGAAGAACAACCTCTGGAAAAGCAAATATTACTTTCACCTTCTGTGGCAGATATTTCAAAAGTCTCTTTTGTGTTACCTGCCTACTTCTGACTTGTAATGAAAGCCAACACTTTCTGTTTCTATAATGGCACATAGTATCAAGTAACCAGCTGTGTGGTCCAGGTACTTTCATTTTCCCCCTGCAGAAAGGAAGAAAAAAAAATCTTTCCAATTCAATCTTTATAGATCCCTGAAATGTTAAATCTAGTAAAGTTATCGTATTCTTTTATTAAGGAGGTCACTAGTTTCCTGAGGCTTTTTCATTCATCCTCAGAGTTGAATTCTGGCATTTACTAAATCAAGTATTGGTTACAAATTAGGAAAGAAAGAAGCAAAATGAGATGCAGCCTGGAGTCTCTACTTGAAGGTTGAAAGTTTAAATACCGTTTTGGGTACAAAGCCATGCTGAATTCCATGTGTCATTGCCTTTGCACAGTAGCTAGGTATCTACTCTTCCAGTTTGTGTGGGACACTGCTA
This sequence comes from Aviceda cuculoides, assembly GCA_035590195.1. Classification (NCBI taxonomy): domain Eukaryota; kingdom Metazoa; phylum Chordata; class Aves; order Accipitriformes; family Accipitridae; genus Aviceda; species Aviceda cuculoides. Next base: position 76,661,625 of record JAVJGG010000074.1, read on the forward strand.
ACAAACCAGCATATGGCCATTTCAGCTGGAGTATGCTTTATTAATGAACATCTCCCCCACCTGCTAATATTTCACATAAGTAACTGGAGCTCCTCAAATCAGGGGGAAGCAGAAAAGCTCAGAGAGGGTGTAATAGGAAGAAGTGGACCTGTGATTAGGTCAGTGGCTGGAAAGTGGCTATGGAGAGTGATCTCCAGCGGCTAAAGCTGCATTGCCTCTGCAATGTGCCCACAGGAACGAGGTCCGGTCCTTGGGCCAGCTGGTACAAATTAGATCATTGCTGTGCTCTCTAACACCTTTTGAGTAAAACTGGCCATCTCCACAATTTCTGTAAGCTGTAGGTACTGGCACAAAATATTCCCAGTTTTGTACAAGGATGTCTTATGGACTGAAATACTTGCTTCATGCCAGAATGAGCAGACCAAAAATCACTGTAGAGTTGCACCATCAGGAGGTCCAACAGACAGCCATGGAAACCGAGCTGCTGCTTAGGCACAAAATGTGAATTAAAGCTCTCTTTGCTGAACCGTCACATGAAGAGGGATATATGCGCTATTAATCTGCGTAGAGCAAGCTCACAGGAGCCGTATAAGTTAAACCCTGTTCTACCAAGGACCAGAGGCTGTATGAGACCCAAAGAAGCTCATGGAGGTTTAAATTGCAACTGGAGCTTGGGGACCTGGCCCCCAACCCAACCTGTTAGGCAATTTTTAAGAATATGTAACATGTCCCCAAACTATCAAAGCTACTTTTATTTCAAGGATGGCAGAAGGGTTACATCACTTGCCTTTTGTGTGTAAACATCCAGCTGTAAGAGAACTTGCCTGGGATGTGTGAACCAAGGGTCCTTCTAAGCAGTAACTTGGCTCAACAAGTATTTCGGGGAAGTACCCCAACCACTAAAGTGCCGGCAGGGTTGGAGGGGAGCACCCCATGCTCCCCTGCGTAAACTGGGCTTCTACCAAGGACTGAGGAACATCCTTCCCCTCAGCCCAGGAAATTGCTTAACCTCCTTGGGGTCATCATAGCTCACTTCTATTCTTTCTCTCCACGGCTTTTTAAACTTTGCTTTCCTTTCCCCTGAGAGACACAAATTCAAAGCGAGATGTGGAGGTGCACATCCACAAACTGGCACGGCCCTAGGGCCAAATAGAGGGAGGAGCAGTGGTAGCATTCCATGACAGTCTTTGGAGGACTAAGGCCACCTCAGACACTTTTTTTCTTGGGAAACTCCTGGTTTTCAGCTGCTGATACAGCTTCCCTTTCTTGAGTCACACAGCATTGCACTGGCTGGTCAGATAAACTCTCTGTGGTTTTTAGACTGAGAATAAAGATACCTGCTCCTGTCTAAATAATAAACTAGCAAATCCTCTTCTATCAATTCAGTAGTGCCTCCGAATCCACTTTTTAATTAAAAAAAAAAAGTAATAGGAGTTCAGCTCCTAGTTCCTGCCACTGCACGCATTTTTGCATTGAAATCCCTGGGCTAATGGAAAGACACTAAAGAACCAAAATAAAAAATATCCTAAAAATGTTTAACTTATGTTCTTTTGGCAAGCGAGTGTATTCCTGCCTTGAGAGAGTCATGTACTGAGTAAGATATTTTCTCTAACCCCTATGGTAAAAGCAGATAACTACCTGCTCTACAGCCCTCTGTGTTCTCAGGGTTTGTCATTTGTGTGCGATAAAGGAAAACGCCATACTGACTGCAATTAGTCTTTCTTTTGTCTTTTTTTTTTCTCTTTTTTTTTTTTTGTGTGTGTGCACTCAGGAAAATAAAGTTGTAGAAACTAAAGTTTGTTTTAGAGGGAGTCTGCAATTTTTCTTAAGATCGTTGTCCTTTATCATAGAAATGGGTTTTTCCTTTATACTCTCAATAACAAAAAAGGGTGTGTGTGTGTGTTAAAATTAACTGTTACCTTAAAAAAAAAGTCTGTAAAAGTTTAACTGGTCCTTGTCACCGTAATTGCTGAATGCCACTCAGAATTGGCTTTATTTTCTCACCATCTCTGAAGGAGGGTGAGGCATCCCTTGCCATTTGATGTTACAATGAGAAGTGCCAGCAGTTGGGCTACAGATATTTCACATACAGTTTATTAACCTCTTCCTATTTGTGCTGATCCCTCTCGACTGGAAAATTTATCCCAATAAGACCTGTAGACCCAGTGTGTCCCTTTTACGCTTGTAATGTTTTGATGCAACTGGATACAGCACCAGTGCGGTGCTACACAACATCCGCAGCTCAAACACAGCCCAGGAGGATGTGCTGGTAAGAGCTTCATCCCCCAGTTTCTGGGCACATGCAAGAGCTTCATCTCCCAGTTTCTGGGCACATGCAGAGACACCTCACTGGAGTGGATGTCCTGAATAGGGACTGCTTCTTTTCTCTCACCTCCAGAAGGAAGAAACTCCTCGTTTAGATTAAAGGAGGGAAGAATTGAGCTTAGTTGCATACCAGTCCTTGCTGTAAGAAAAGTTCTCATCAAAGTGCCATTTCTGAGTCATTTTGATTGAGAGGGATGTTTATAATACATAGCTCTAATATTTTCTGTTTAAGAATAGCAAATCTCTGTCTGTTGTAACAGAAGTTATATTTTCCTAGCTTTCAAACTCTGGGAGATGTGAAGTACTCTTTCATTATAAGTAAGTGATGGATCCAATTAGAGAAAATGGTCACTATTTTTCTTTCTTTACTTCCTTTCCTACCAAAATCTGAAGTTTAAAATAATTCATCTAGAACTACCTGGTAATTATTAGACAGTCTTTCAGCTAGTTTACAGAGAAACACTTCTATAGAAATACCTTTGCAACAGTTTGAGAAGGGGGTACTGTATTATTATCATCAGGTTTTTTATATTCTCAATTATTTTTTACAGGCAAGAGTATCTTCAGAAACTGGGGAAAATCATTTGCAGTCATCCCAAAGCTATAAAATATGACAGAAACCACACACATATGTGTGTATTTCTCTATATATGAATACATCTCAAAACACTCTGCAAAACAGGTACATGTAAGAGTATTAAAAGCAGAGAAAGATATTGCAGAAATAACTGATGTGGGTCGGTTCAATGTATAACTGGTCCATTTGGAGCTATTCAGTCAGCTTTCCTAACAGTATCATAGATGATTATAGCAGCAAAAATAGAGAGTGCCTTCCATGACAAAAGGCACGCCCAGCATAAAGCTTGTTGAGATGCTCTAACGAAACAGTCTCTACCTGGCACGTACCAGTAGGCTGACCCCCAAATATTCTCTTATGAATCTATGAAGTTCAAAGCCTTTTTTGTTAAAAGCAAGGGAAGTTACTGATGAACTCTGGCTGGCATCCTCTCTCCTAGGATCTAAAACCACCAGCCCCATATTCCCATGCATCCAGCTCTGCTGCCTATAGCCCCTGGGCCATAGCTCAGAACAAGAGCTTGATGTCTAAGTTTAAAGAAGAAAATTAATTGCACTGCATTCTTTAAGGAGATAAGAGGTCTGCACAATCCACAGGATATTTCTTGCTGGCAACCTGATGGGCTTTGAGGTGTGATGCCTTCCATCTCCATACTGCTGCAGCCACACCAACCCAAGGGACTGCCATCAGGAGCACAAACCAGCCTGAGGCCACGCTAATGAAGGACTTTGTTGTTCAAGATGGGGCTTCCACATCCAAACTCGCTCGACAGGAATGTTCCTCACCATCATGCCTCCTGAAACCAGGGCCAGATGCTGTTAGTTTAGTAGTTCAGGTCAAAACTGTGGCAACTGTCTTAAAAAAAAAAAAAATAAAAAAACAGGAACTGTATAGATAATGAAGTTGTGGTGTCTGGAATTGTTGCATGGCCTTGTTCGACTTGCTAATGAAGATGTCACTGGAGATGGTACTGAGCGCCACTGAAGTAAACACAAGCGAACATGCATCTTTTAATGGTATTTTAGTTCATTTTAAATATTAAACTCAACTGCACATATTAGCAGGAGCGGGCATGAACATGAGGTTGGGATGGGATTATCCAGCCAGCCTCACTGCTCTCCCAGCGGCACACACACTGGTACACAGCAAAAAACTCACCCCGTCACCTCCTACTTCTGTGGAGTTTGGAGTAGACTGGCAGGGCAAGAAGGGACCTTGAAGTTTTTGTGATTGCTCCTGCTGCTGGCTGATTTTCAGAGCAAGTGGCATTCCTCTTCCCCTCCTTCCTTGCCACCTGTGTCTCCCTTTAATCCCTGCTGTTGAATTAACTGCTTTCAAACTTGAGGAAAGTTTCACATTTGATCACAAAAAAAAAAAAAAAAAATCCTCCCTGACATGAAGGGCAAATGAAACGTTGATCATTGCGGTTCTGGTGACAGGTGCCGAGTGCCAGAGGCAACTGTCACTTTGCTGCGTCCTGGGTTCATGGAGTGCCTCGTGAAGCCCTGCTAAATGCCACTGCTAGAATATGAGCAGGAAAAAAAATTAAAAAAAAAATCTTTCCTTCAACAGGTATCTTTAACCTGTTTGTGGCTGTCAGACCTGCATTTGGCTATGCAGAATGTTCGTAGAAAGCTATGGAGAAAATGTAAGTATATCTAAGGATAAGAAACTTTTTTTTCCCCCTAGAACAGTCAGTAAAATAAAACTTTTCACAGCTTGACGATGCTGTTAGATGTCTTATTTTTCTTCATTTTCCATCACATGGCTGGCACTATTGTTTGCCCTCTCTGAAATAGGAGAGGATGTCGCATGGCCAGAATTTCACAATGTCCATGAAAAAGTCATGAACTGCTGGACATTTTGAGGGACAAATGCCCATTAGTGAAGCATCCTGTACTGCATCAGGGTAAACCAAAACAAATACTAAGAGAATGAGGAGCAGGCAAATTCAGAAGATTAATGAGACAAAATTTGGTGGCAGAAGCATGAAGCACTTTGGGAAGAGCACAATTTTTCCCATATCTTCCAAAGAAGCCCATGGGCTATACATATACTTTATGAAAAGCCAACTCTTATACATATTCAATTAAATACTATGACCTGTAGGTATTAGCCTAGATTTTAGTTTGTTTGCTTGCAAGAAGTTCTGCAAATAGCATCTTCTGATGTAGGACAGGAGATGAAAAAAACGCACAGCTCTGATGTCAAACAGGGCATTTGGTCTTGCCTTTGGACGACTGTGATAGCTGAATTCCGCAAAAAAGTTAACTCTAAGTAAGTAGCCTAAGTTTTTATCTGTTTATATTATACTGTCATCAACCTCATTTTCCCAGCTATAATTACAGTGGTAGCTCCACTATTGCTCTAGCTATATACGGAAAGAAAACATTTGCATATGTCACATTAGCCATTATGTGCAGAAATGCAATAGATAATTGTGGTATCTGAATGTCAGAGAAATTAGATATGCTGAGACCTGAAATAAAAAGTAAACCACACAAAACTGAATTTGCATGAAGGAGTTTAATGAAGTCTAGGCTCAGACCTGAGTTGCAGATTCAATAAATTCGTCATCTTCAAAATTTGAATTTTAATTCACAGGTAGGAGTCTCGATAACAGGGTGGGTGGGTGGGGGTAAAT
>JAVJGG010000074.1:76676641-76695280 GCA_035590195.1 Aviceda cuculoides
GGGTGGACCTGGGGGAGGGGAGCTGTTGTTGGGAATTTAGCTAATACTGAATTGAAGGAAAAGACACAAGCAATTTCTCAGTGTTTTCCTTCTATTCTTGAATCTATCCAAATTTTCAGTCAAGATACGCTTGCTTTGATGTGTGCTTTGCCCCTGAGAGTGGAGGGCATCACAGCTCCCAAGGACAGTAGTATTGGAATAATTCATTCTAGTTGATGAGAAGCCAGCATGTCTTGGAAAGTTATAGAGACAGACTTGTGGTTGTATACTACGTTCTTCCAAACAGGATTTCCAGCAGACAGAGCAATAACGATGAAAGCAAATTAGCTCCACGTGTTATATGAACCTTTTCCTCCTGAGTCACTATTGCATCTGGAGGATTATAGAGAAGAACACTAATTCTCCCTTGCCCCATTCTCAGATGTCAGGGTCTTACAAAAAGAGGTCAGTAAATGTGATGTACCAGTGACTCAATGTGATTAATCGAATCAGATTGCTAGGGTTTGCATGCTGTACTTCTCAAATCCTTTTTTTCATCAAAAGTACCAATTCCCACATTAAAAATGTTTAATTTGAGATTCTCTGCTTCCATTCAAAATTCTCAGCTATGTGTGAGATGACTCCTATCTCATCAAGTGTTTTACTTTACAGCAGTTGCTCTTGTGTATTTTGTGAACCCTAAGGAGATACAGTTATTACTTTCAGTGTATTTGTGCTTCAGTTAAGGATAGGTGTATCTTTCAGAGGAAGAAATATGTTTTTTTCTTGGAGAAATCAAAGAAAATGTGGCTAGAAGGGACACCAAGAGGTCATGTAGTCCATCTCCTTTCATAAAGACAGGGTCAGCTATGTCATTTGTGACAAATGTTAGTCCAATTTTTCTTAAAAATCTTCAGTGATGAAAACCTTTCCTGATGTTGGATTTTAATCTTCTTTGCTTTATTACTCCTTGGCCTAACAACAGTAGACACAGAAAAGAGTTTATTTCTTTCCTCTAGCTACCTTTTACCATTGAAAACAATTTCCACATTTTCTCTCAATTTTTCTTCTCTCAAGATTAAATGATTCTCCTAGGTCATATTTTTTACACCTGACCAAATCAGTCTCATTCTCATTTGAGGATCCTTTACAAATGGTCCCTGTCCTTCCAAATTATTGTGCCTTCTATGCACAAGCACAAGGTTTTTGACTCAAGTTCAGCTGTGACTCTTGTTCAGCTGTAATCTGATATTACTCAGATACCATTCTGCAACACCTCAGCCAGGCCAGAAATCCACTTTATTATGTTTGCAGTTCTGTATTTCCAAGAGTTTCACTTTACATTTGTCCTTCCTGAACAGCACTGTACTTTTTGTCCACTTGTCTCCAACTGTTTTGAATTCTAATGCTCTTTCCCGTCGCGTTCACAGATGCTCACCTTGGTGCTCTCTTTGGCTGTAATAAATACGCTTTCTATTCTTTCATCCAAACCATTTATGAAATTATGAATGGTATCAGACATCAGACAGAATCCTAAATAGCCAACTGTATTGAGTGGGCGTAGCTATCTAAATTTGATGCTTTGACAGTAGCTATGTAATCCCGCACTCTAGAGGTTCACCTCGATAATGTTTCTCAAACTTTTTTGTAAGTCCTTCATGTAAGACAGTGTCAAAGCTTTGCTAAAGTCAAAGTATATGACATTTCCTGTTTCTCCCTTATGCACAAAGCCAGTTACCTTGTCATAGTAGGAATTTGATTAGTTTGACATGATTTGGTTTTGATGAATGTAAATGGGCTGTTGCTCTTCTCTTATTATCCTCTAGGTGCTTACAAACTTTTGAGTTATTTATTCCAGTGTTTTTGTGGGCATATGACTTCAGCTAAATCTGTACATCTGTTACAGTTCCCTGAATCTTTTAAAGATAAGCATTGTATTTTCTCTTTTCAAGAAAGAATTCCAAAGTACCAACCCCCCCCCCAAACCTGGAATTTTCCTTTTCTAGAACTCAACCAGCTGTTTTACATAAAAACTTACAAAGCCAAAAAAATCTGTTTTATAGGTGGTAAGAATTTATGCAAGATCTGTCTCTGCATTCAGTTATTGAGTGAGATGATAGATACTTATGAAGGCTTGTGGTTCAGGCACTATTATACCTACAGAATTGTAATTCTGTTACAATAGCCCTATCTACCACAGCTCCTCAAAGCAGCATAATGGCATCAGGACTAGAATTGCAATTTTGCTTCTTCAAATACTTTTGACACAGGGAAAAAATTCTCTCTGCTGTTAGCAACATTATTGAAATGACAGAGGTGATCTGTTCCAACTCAAGAAGGAGAAGTTAATGATACATATAAAATCGCATCCTTCTACCTCTGCCCCTCACCTTCTGCAGCGTTTACAATACTCCGAGGACCATCAGGTGGAAATACACAGCTCAAAAGGATTCAGACTGCCCAAGTTTCAAAGTCCTGTCCTCAGATCTCTTTCAAAAGTTTGTTCTCAAGAAGTTTGTACCTACAAGGAAATAAATAAGCAAGTAAAGAGGAGTTGAAATACAGGAACAATCTAAAAAACCTGCAATTCGTCTGATTTAAGTCCAGGCAAAAAAGGAGAGCTCTGACAATACACAGACTTACAGAATACATGATCAAAATGTCTTGTGTCTTACATATTGACTGCAAAGGAAGCATGCTGCAAACAGCCAATTGTTTCTCCTGCAGCTCCACCATAACATAATTAATTTAAATCTCCCTAAGCCACATATTATCTATTTCTTTTGTATTTGTTTATTTGGTCATGACAGTCTATTCTCCGTTTGATTCACTTCAAGTTGTACTCTCTACCTGTCTCTGCCCAGCCTGAAGATGAGTATGGAAAACTTCGGTCTTTCAGTATTCTGTTAAATAGAGATAGAGAGCTGTGTAGGTGTTAGTGTTTCTTGGAAGCAGGATCCCACTTTATTTATAGCTCTGCTGTTTAGCCTTCTGTGTCTTCATGCTGTAGTACTCTGCCAGAATGCCTACTGAATATGCAAGTTCAAGGCAGCTTCACTAGCAACTGAAATCTTAGTTTATGACTAAAAAAGGGATCATGCGTGTAGCAACCACACTGAGATTTGGCATGGGTGATAATTTGATAAGAATCTGATAGGATTTGATGCCTTATTTTGACGTCCTGTTTTGATATATGGCTATCCTTGCTCTAGGATCTGATAAGAGAGCCTGTGTGAGTTGGTCCTGCTCATCAGGAATAATACGTGGTGCTTCTGACTTCGATAGCCTTATGGTTAATGCATTTTCCCATGGGCAAGACTCAGCCACCTTAAGAGACTAAGTAATTTTAAGAGAATCATTCCTAAAAGCTTATCTAATGGGCCTCTTTGGTCTGGAGAAGTCTACATGCAATACTCACCTTATTTTTGAAATGAAAAAAACCAAACCAAACCAAACCAAAACCAACCCAACACCCCAAACCTCCAATAAAAAAAAACAAAAACAAAACCAAAAAACAAACCCAGTCAGTAGGATTTAAATTTTGGTTAAAATTTCCACAATTAGGTGCCTGTATATAAGTGTTAGGTGCCTGTATATAAGTGTTGACCTCTGTGCTGGATGGTGAAGCTGTATTTACAGTCAGTGGAGAGCTTGCCAGGGCAGTCTGTCCTGCTGAATCATTCTCTGCCACAAATCTCCATTATGAACTGGCTATAAATTGTGCCCTAAACACCATTGGGATTGTATTATCTCCTTCCACTGTTGAAAAAAATAGCTTAGAAAGCTACCCCACATACAGACACCTACATCTGGAGGCCTAAGCTGAACTCAGCTAAGATTCTGATCACAGCCTGAGTTGCTTGGACAGCTACACTTGAGAACTTGCACAAATTGACCAAACAGGTGCTGACCCACCTTAGACTCTATTGTTTTAGATGACAAAGTCTTTTTATTGTGGTTGATGGTTTTCTATACATATTTTTTTTATCTATGGTTCTCTACCTCCCGCACCTCAGGTTTCATGACCTGGGGAGAATTCAGCCAATTTTTGAGACTGAGATTGCTGACTCTGTGTGATCTTTTCCAGCCTGAACTTGCAGAATTTTGTTCAGTGCTTTAGCTTCTTGAGTGCCTAGCCACAGGAGATGCATTTTAATGCATAGCCATCTCCCTCAAGTCCATAATTTCATCTGCTCCATGATTTCAGTGGGTGCTACTTAATATTCCTCTGTGAAGCTGTTTGCTTTTCCTGAAGGATCCAAAAAACCTGTTTGCACATGACAGTTACTTAAACGAACCCCCCCCACCCCAGTTGGTTTAATGCATATTTTACTAACAAAATAAAATCAGGAAAGTCTCACAATGCAAAATTAGTGAGGAGTTGAAGCAGAAACGCAGAGCAGCTGTTAGCTCCATCTGACTGAAGAGAGGGGTCCTCCCCTTTGGGGACAGCATTGTAGGTGCCCTGCAAACACTCTTTACTGTTTGCGGAGGTCAGGATATTTTGATGTTGTTTGTAATAAACTGTGCCTGCTTCTTCAACCAAGGTGAGTGTCCCATTGCAGCAGGCATAGCAGTAACTCATAAAAGAGACTTTCTTTACAGTAAAGGTACTATGAATAGATAGAAACAAAGGATGGTGGAAGTGAAGCACAGTTGTTCTGAACTGACAGGTGGAAATTGATTCACAAATAAAATGTTGCAAGGCTCAGTAAACCAGGGAACAAACAGTGAATTATGGGCTTATGGTAGAATCACAAGATAAGTGGTAAAGACAGTCTTGTATAGAGATCATCTGAAATCCAATGCAGAACATTGATTTTTTTTTTTTTTTTTTTAATAATATATATATGTCTATGTTATGGTTTCTGGTGTTTTTTCCTGCCCACAGCTATGACAGTATTTTCTTCTTTAAGCCATTTAAGGTACAATATGACTTTTACCTGTTACATCCCAGTTCCTGGAAAATGACTGGTTTTAGATGAAGCTGTGTTTCAGATGAACAAGATTCAGAGGTGGCGTTCTTAAGTCTTCTCCTCTTATACGAAGATCACAAGATCAGTAAGATGGTCAGTAAGGTAGGTTATTGTAGCCAAGTGATCATGATTTTAAACTTCAATCCACCAGATTCTTCAGAATCCACCAGTTGCTTCAGAATGAGCTGTGTTTTGAATTCTTGACTTTTTCAAAAGACAAACTTGTCCAAAGCTAGCAAATTGTATCAGCAGTTATTTGCCTCTTTTTCAGAGAGTCCACAAAATATGAATTTTAACAAATTTTGCCAGAATTCAGGATTTATTATGACAGCTCCTGTACAGCTTTAGACTTGGTAGCTTTTAGTGCCTGTAGTGAAGTTATGCTTAATAATGATATGAATTTCCTCAACATTTTTTTTTTCTTTTACATCTGGAAGAAGATCTGCCAATAGTATAATCACAAGCTAATCCTTTGATCTTTTAGCACCTTATATTTCATCTTCTACAAAAGACAACTTACAAAGTAGTCCAAGCATCTTGAGCTCCTGGAGGGAGAGAATGTGTTGTTGCTATTAGAAATTAGATGTTAATTTTTGCTTATTGCTATTGAAATACTATTTTCATTCCCCGTGTAGGATGAGAACTGCATTTGTAGACAGTGTCTACTCCTAGTCTATGTAGGAGGGACACCAGATGGATATGACAAATAAATGGAAGAAGCACAAGGTACCAGTAGCATGATTATGATTTGTGTAGTAAGTGGCAGTCACAGCACACCCACTGTCTAGCTATTGTCGGGCGTTTTGTAGTCATTATGGCACAGCAGGTAAACATTAATGGGAAAAGATTACATACTGTGAGACAGAGCATTAGCTTGTGTAAATCACCAGAGCTCAGCTGAAGTCAACGGAGCTGTAAGGTTTTGGGCCAGCTGAGGATATGGCCTTAAACTCTTCCTTCTGAAAAGAAAAATAAATATCTTGAGGCCCTCCACCATATGCTTCAGACTGTTCTCTCTATCCAGCTAGTTCTTCAAGTGTACATATATCTATACTTACTGCCTGGGGATGGTTATTATTTTGGAGAAGGGAGTGCAATACACCTTATGTGCCTGTGGGAAGGTCTGTATCTGTAACTGTCAGCAATTCCTGTAATTACACCCACTGTCAATATCAGCTCTTGGAATTCCCCCTTCATACAACCTACTTTTGTCCTCCTTCATCAACGAAGCTGAGTGTGACATCCTCTAACAAGGTTGCTAGAATGGTTACGCGACTCAATTATTAACTCAAATGCAACTCGCATACTGCAGCAAATAGAATTTCTTCTGACAGGCTGCTTGTCATATTATGGCCTTATTTGATTAACTCACCCCTTTGGAGGTGTTCATGATCTCATTATATCTTTAATGATAAAATTCCCTTCTGCTATGTGCTATTTTATATTACGTTAAAAGGGATTCATTCATTTTTCGCTTGTCACTTGCATAATTGGATAAATATTTAACAGGGGCAAGTTGATTAAATTTCTTCTAAAACTATAGTCACTACCAAAATATATTCTGAACACCTTAAAAGTTGGTCTGTTGGCCATCAATGGAGCAGGTGGTAAATCCAATGAGACTTTCCACCTTGAAGATCACATGAAGTCCTTCTTCTTTTTAACTCTGCAGAGCCCCAAAAATGAGTAACAGCAAAGGATTTTACTCCAGTAGAAAATAATGAGTTTAGTAGACTACACTGCAAAGAGTTTAAATTGGAAGATGGGAGTCGTGACTGAGGTGACATGTTACTGAATTAATCAAATGTGAGAGGTAGTGCATCTTCTGGTTAAAATGTGAGAAAATCAGGGTCAAAGTTCCGAGTCTTTGCTGCTGAATCACAAAGGCCAGGAACGGATTTTTAATCTCTCTTTGAAAGGGGTTTAATTTATGTCAGCAAATACAAACTGTATATATTCCTCAGGTCCAAAGGCCTCGTTCTCCTGTGATGATATTTGGATGTCCAAATATTTTGGTTTATATATATCCATGGAATGTAGGACTCTGTATGTTGTCAAAACTGCCTTTAAAATTTGTATTCAAAGTAATTTACTGATTCATTATTTACATCAAACACAAGTACAAACAGGGAGTTAATGCTTGAAAACACGGGCAAAACTGTGACTTTATGGGATTCACAGGGATTTCAAAACTAGTTTTTTGGGGGTTTTGTTTGTTTGTTTGTTTGTTTGTTTTTCTCATTACCTCTGTTTTCCTATCTGTAAAAAAATATGATGTTAACACCTGTAGATAAAATGTTTCTTTCACTCACTTTTAGACCTTAACATAAAAATCATTGGAGAAGGGCATATAATTATTAAATAATTTTGTTTGAAAGAATTACATTATGCAAAATGTCTGTTAAAATAATCATTGACATATTATATTTTGACAAATTAGGGTTAAGTATACACTTAACAAAATTGAAACCTCTAATATGATTATCTCTACTTTTATCTGATTGTCTATTGTCCAGGAGGATGATATGAAATTCTGGTCATACGATTTTAGCAACTATAAATCTATAAAACCATAGGCTCCTAGATAATAAGATAATCAGAGTCCCAGTAAGTCTTCTGGTCCATTCCTTTGCCACAGAAAAAATATCAGCTCAGAAAGTGCCTTTTGGGTAGATGTTTGTATCCTCTGTTCTTAAAATCCTCCCATGCTGGATATTTCACAGCTTCCCCAGGCAAACTGCACCAATGTTTCCCTAGCCTTGCCATGAGATTTGGTCTTAATGTCTCCATTACAGATACGCTCAAATGATTTCAGGTGTTATTTTTACTCTTTTCAAATACAATCTATTTTATAAAGTCAGGAATTGGAAATAGATGGATCGGTTGGTGGGGTGGGGAAGAAATAGAAGAAAACCTGAATGAGAGAGATTTTAATGTATTGAAGTGTAAAATTTTCCAAGTCTCATGTGATCAAACTATTCATAGCTTACAACTATTTAAAGGCACCAAACCTCTTCACATTGTGCAATTTCTCCAAATGAGTCTCTGGAGGCACAAGTTTTTCTGCATTAGTTATAAACAGAGACAGCTGAGACTGAAGATGGCATTAGATGACTAAATGATATGCCTGAAGTTGCACAGACTCACCACCCCTTTCTGATCTTTGGTAAAACTGTTTATTCATCTAAAGGCACAGTTTTCAGTCTGCTTTCTGCTGGCCTCAGAGGTTTTGATTGTTAAAGAGTATTCCCAGATTCTGGAGTTTGATCTTTTAAACTGTTTATTTGTAGAAGTTTTTCCTTGTGTCACTTTGGTCTGGGCTCACTTGCACTCTTACAAACAATCCCAGAATAGCCTGGGAATTTTCATGCACAAAAAACCCAGTCTCAGTTGGGATACAGCCACTCAGTTTTGGCCAATAAGAAATGTTATTTGTGCGAACATGGGCTGATCCTTACCTGTTGGCCTCACTGTCCAAGAACAGTACCAGAAACATCTAATTTACCAGGACAGATATAGCCTATAGTCCATTACCTAATTTCAAAAGTTCCAGGAAAGGCCACAGAGAAAGGTCATGGTTGGACATTTGACATAGCAAACTATGCAATTGAAATTTATCCAAGGATCTCCACACCAGTCTGAAAACTTTTAAGGTGTTCATCAACTGGAAAAAAGAAAATGGGGAAAAAAAAAAAAAAAAGGAAACATAGCCCAATTCATTATTCTTCTCTTTCACTCATTCTACCAGACAGATTAAAACTCTTGCCATATGATTCAGATGGGCAATCACAGAACAGCATTCTGGGCAATAAGCGCTGTATAATTTTACTGGGAGCCTGCCAAAGGTTGAAAATTATGGAATGAAAAATGAATGATGAATAAATGAATAAACAAATCTGTTTGCAGAAATTAGGGTTGATTGCTAAATGATTTGCTCACAAATGGGGCTAAATTAATCCTGAGATTTGTTCCGTAATAGAATGATTTGGCCTTTATAGCACCTGATTGAATGCATGTTGAATTCGGCTGAAAGATTCTTAGCTACTTCAGTGGACTTTGAATTAGACCCATGGAACATTATTCATTGTCATATCTTCCTATGCCCTTGGAAAGAAAGCTGTCGTTATTTTCATTGCACAAGCGGGGAAATTGCAGTACAAACAGAGAATGGCCATAGTCATAGGAAAGGTTACTCGTACAGCTCACTGACACAAGACACAAATGGGAAATGAGAAGACAACAGTCATGCCCATGAGGTTTTATGGCTATATACATAGAAGTAATAATAATCCATAATAGTCTGGGATTGACTGATTTGCTATTGGGTGTGAATAGCAGGGTTTTGAGGACAGAAAGTGAACTTTTGATTACCTACAATATCCCATTAAAGTTATTTTTCTTCAAGAGCATTTTTTTCTTCCCACAAATTAATTTTTGATCTGCAGTATGAGGAAAAAGTCATCTGCCACTTGAAGTCCTGGGTAATCCTTTCCAAGACCCTCATTTGAAACCAGTAGGTGACAGTTGTACTATTTCACCTAAATTCATCTGTCCTTTTAACCTGCGGGGGCCAAATAGGAAGCAGAATAGCTTTTGCTCTTAACAGATCAGACCAAAGAAAAACAGTGGTGAGAAATGGCTTGTGTGCTGCGCTCACTCAGTCATTTGAGGGAGGGGAGATATATTGACTGCAGGAGTCAATAAAATTGCAGCGCAATCTGAGTTTTCATTCTGAGTCCTGAAGTAACTCTCTGAACTTAGGCAGGAACTTGTTGCAAACAAGTTAAATCCCGAAGTGTTTGCTAGTTTAAACCATGGCTAAGCCAAAGCAGACATGAAGGGGCTAAGGGGCATAAGGTGTGGGGATCTAGCACAATCCTTAATTTTCCACTCTTTGAGCCAAAAGAAAGCAAGGTTAGCCCAGGACTGACCCTAAAACTGGGTGCACATTTTTTTTCTTTATTTTTAATTGTTTTAATGTTAGGGTCAGAATGGTAATAAAGATACGGGTCCTGAAATGACCATAAACAAGACAGAGTCAATGCCTCACGAGTTTCCTTCTCACAATGGGTGTAATGGACACTGTCATCAACTCACCTAAAATAGCAAAGCTAGAAACAAATGTTTGAATTAAGTTAGGTGTTATCATGTATAACACCCAGAAAATAACAAACATGGTATCCATACTTAACAAAGGGAATACAAATTATCCACTAGACTCCAGTTTCATCAATTTGATCTCAATAGCATGCACTACTTCAGGAGTCTCCAAGGAATGAACATTCAAATGATGGAAATAGAGGAGAAATGGCATAAAGAAACTAGGTATCTTGCTCAAAGAAAATGAATGCTTTCTGTTAAAAAAAAAAAAAAAAAAAAAAAAAAAAAAAAAAAAATTAATGCTTTTTTTTAAAAAAAAAAAAAAAAAAAAAAAAAAAAAAAAGTCAATCCAGTAGGGCTAAATGTTAATAAAATATATAGTTGTTGCCACAGAAGATATTTGCTGTTAAGGAGCAGAAAATGGGGATTCCTTCCAGAACTTTAAAGAGGTAAGAAACTATTAAAAGAGGTGATATGAGGCTAGAAATAGCTTACTGATGGAAGGTGGGTTCATGCATTATTATTTTTTTAAACAGTAATCTTGGTATGAAGTATAGGAGATTGCTTATGGAATTTGCTGATGGCATGAAGGAGGAAGGCATCATCAGTGCAGAGGAAAAATTAGATACCTCATAGAAAGAAATGGATAATGTAGTAGACAAGGGTAAGTATGGTTAAATTTCTTACCACAATGTGGAAGCTCATGAGCTGAGGCAGTAATAGCAAGAACTTCATGTATTAATTGCTAGGTCATCACTTAGTAACATCTTAAGGGAAGAAAGATCAGGATATTCTCATCAGCTGTAGGAGAAGAGTGTTCAGCAATATGCAGCCATGGGAAAAGCAGCTGTGATTCCTCAATGAGGTATTTTCAGTAGAGGTATGATTCATTAATTTCTCTGCACAAAACTGTGATGAAAACTCACCTGAATTGTATAGATAGTTTTGACTTGCAGGTTTAGAAAAGAAGTAATAAAACTGAAACAAGTTTAGTGATGAACCTTTAGAGAAAGAAGATTGAATAATTTGTAAATGAGGAGGCTGACACTATGTCTACCCCGTATTTGCAAGCAGCTCCGAGGGCATGCTATGCCCAGCTCCAAACCAACCCTAAGCTGGATGCTGACAGATAATGAGGCAGCTACACCAAGATTATACACGCTGCAGCAAGTCAGTGTTTTAGCAGCGATTTGATGCCTCACTAATACAAGTAAATGACTTGGAGTATCAGCAGAGAGACCTAGCGTCTCCCTAAAGTGAGAGTAAAAGGGTGCTTGGACTATAAAATCCTATGAGAAGAGGTTGCATTGTTTAGCTGAGGCCAAGAGGAGGCAAAATTACTCAGACTATTGGGATATTGTGGATAAGAAGGGTAAAGCAAGCTAGTTAAGCCAAGGAACAACTCTGGCACCAAGTCAAGCGTGTCCAGCGAATGTACAAAAGGGCCGTTTGGATGTTAGTGCTTGAATGTCAGCAGTCTGTTCTGGTCCTGTCCTCATCTGAAGCTTGATTTTTCTCTATACTGTGGGTACCTATTGCAAGATGTAAGAAATTGTCTTAGTAGTAAATGACCTTCGTAACAGATATGATTCGGAAAATGTTATGTTTCTGTTATTTCTGTCACTTGTGCAAGTTTGGCTTCTTCTGGCAGCCCTCCTTGCCTTTGCTGAGCTTTCTTCATTGACCTGGCTGTCAGCTCTACTGTCACTCTTGCTAGTGTTGCTGCCATCACCAGCACACTTTTAGTGGCCATGCTGGGGTAGGATAGTGGGGTAGAATAGTCTCTGCTAGCCATTAGAGCATCGTTATACCTCTGCTTATGTTCAACCTGGATTCAATGTTTGTAGTTGTTCTGGAGGGACAATCATCATCCTACGTGCAGAGTGGTACGGAGACAGAGTGGCCTTGAAAATGTAGGGTTTGTTGTAAGAGATACACACACTTGAGAAAGGGGGGAGGGGGAGGAAAAGAGCCCCGTCATTGGGCTTAGTAGTAGGGCTGAAAAGACCAGAAGGATCTGAATAATAGAATAGGTCAAAGGCTTCAAACTTGTAAGCCTAAGGTTAAATATGACAGCAGTTTAAATTCTCTGGAAATCAAACCTCCTATTAGGTTCCTAGTGCTAGGAAGCCAAAGTTTTGACAGCTGAGCTGTGCGGGACTAGAATTAGAGTCGAACCATGGAATCATCATGGTGTTACCGTTATTTACCATCTGACAGCTGTGAAAGTAGTCCATCTTATATGTTTAAATTCACGCCACAATCAGTCCTTTTCTCTCAAGCATTCAGGAAATACTCATACGAGTGTTATTCAATGTATTTTACATCCTCTTTAAAAATTGATTATTTAGATCTTAGAAATGATAAAATGATAAAAGAAAGGCCCATGTTCTCTCTATACTGGTGCAGCTTTTTCAGTCAATGCAACCATATCAGCTTAGACCGGGCCTACATTCCTATCTTTCCAAGACTGTACAGTCTAATTATAAGAAAGACAAATAGAAAAAAGAATCAAACAATAGAAAGAACAGCAGATGAGAATAAAAATTATTCAGTGGTGCAGCTGCTTAGATTTGTTATCTTCACGCCTTAGAGATTCCATTAGGTTTCCAACACAGACTGCCTGTCTGCTTTTTTTGTAGTCTACTAGCGCACTAAATATCCACAGACATAAAATGTACAAAAAAAGTCTTCTAAGCCAGAGGGAATAGAACTGTAAATGTGTAAAACTCTGCGTCTGTGTATATATGTCACATCAGTTAAAAAGGAAAGTATAGTTTCTTGATTGCCTATACAAGCTCCATTTACTAAACAGCAAAAGTACCAGACGTACATTTTTCAGGGAGCATTACCTTGGCCAAAGGTCGCAAAAACAATTTCAGAGGCAGCCTGCCCACATTAGTTTCTTGAGATCTTGATTACAAATTTATAAGAGACATACCCTAGACATTGAGAGATGGTCTCAAAGATTACTGTCCTTCCTGCCATCTGCACACTCCACTGGGAACATTAGAAACCCTGTCCATCAACCAAAATAAACAGCTCTTCTCATGAACAGGCCCAAAGAATGCCCTATAAATCATACCTGTCAAAATTGCTAGTAGCATTGCAGAAGACAGAAATCAATCCAAAACTCATTAGTTCACCTGACAAGTGCTTAATCTTATATTGTTTAATGCCAACCTGAACAACTCAGATAGAATAGAACCATGCAAAGCAATGGCTGGATTTTCTATTATAGGAACTTTTGCAGTGATTATAGCTTAATCTTTCTCTCAAATCTTCTTTCCTTTCATTCTCCTTTTCTCTATACCACCTGCCAAAAGATATTGACTCCAACAGAGTTTTCTTACTTCTGAAGGGACAGATATGTCACGATTGCCTCATAACATAGTTTGTAAGACCGTACATCTGCATTTTGCAAATGTCTTCTGCTAAGCAGGATAAACAAGTATGGACTGGATTATGTATGGTATTGTTTGAAGAGGTTGCCGAACAGAATGGTTATACTACTAACTTTTTAATAAATTTGTACTAAATCTTTTAATCTGCCAGCATGGAATAAAGTATGAATAATTCCTAGGTCATGTGAGACAACAAGAAAACACAAGTACAGAACGTAGATGTTGGAAGTGAAGGTGTTCTTCATCCACAGATTTGGGGAACAAGACATATTACAGTCCCACATGGAACTCATATTTTGTGAATTCCTTAAAATATTGGAGGAACGTGTAGTTTAATATCAGTGGCTTTATTCAAATGATTTAAATGTGACTAGGGACTGTTCTTTTGCACTCAGATCTGCCTCTGCTTGCATCCATGCTATTGGACTCCCTGATTCTCCAAGAAAGAATGTTTGCCTATTACTAATTCTTCAAGTGCTGTTTAAGAGAGCCTTAAATGGCAGTGACCAAAACGTGCCCAGGATGATTCCAACAGTTTCAACAAAAGGGATGGTTGACTTCTAGTGTAGAGCTGAATTTTCTAGTATATACTTAGTCTTACTGTTTCTGTTTCGTTTACCAGAGTATGAAGAGCCGTAGTATCTAAGATCGCAAAAATGAAGGTACTACATCCCAATATAAGAAAACATTAAATTTTAGGAAGAAAGACATTATTCTGAAATGGCCTTCAAAGTGACACTAACAACATCCACGTGACATATAAGTGGTGGTTTTACTTTTCCGTTTGCACAAAATATAAAGTGAAACTTCAGAAGCCGTATCACCTCTGGAGAATGTATTATGTTGTTACAAGCTCAAGTGGTGAGTATTTGACACACCGCTTAGCACTCTGATATCAGGTGGCCCTTTGTACCTATGGACATCACAGAAGAAGCAGAAATGCAAATCTGAAACAAGGAATGCATAGAGCCAGTCCTAAGCAAAGCTAACAGCACTGCCCAGTAACTTCCCGTTATAAATAAATCCAGTGAAGAGCCAACTCGTAAGGAATATGCTCCAGTCAGGCCACAAGACACAAAGCTGGTCTGCCTTGGTACAAGCACTCTGGACTTTGAATGTCAGTGCATATGTTTGGGAGGAAGAAGTAGCCCTGTCTTTTACTGTATGCTTGTTAAGTGTTGTCCATACAGCTATAATTGCAAACTGGAGTTACAGCAGGGCAGAAAAATTAGCTTTTTCTGCTGCTTTTTTCACATTAAAGTTCAATTATTGAAGCAAGAGGACCCCTTCTCAGTGTTGTCATTGTTGCACAAGGTACACTCCCTGCATCTCATGGATTTTGCTGAATTCAGGCATACAGATCCAAATCTAGAATTGTAACTGCTAATTAATTTCTTCTGTTCTTTTAATATAACTCGTCCAACACGTATGCAAAGAAACTGGCTGTTATGAGGGCTGAGTATCCAAGACCTTGTTTTAGGATGGCTGGAAGATAGGTAAGAAGTTTTCTGGAAGAGTGGTTTGAGAACTGGAGTGTGGAAATATTGGATTTGGAACTGGGGAAAAGAAAAAAAAAAAAAAGAAAAAAAAGGGATCTGGGTAGATTGGGGAGTCACTGAGGGGAAAAACATCTGAAAGGAGATGAAGATGTAAGGGAGGAGATTGGTGCTAGTGCTGGACCAGAACAGGGTGAGAAAGCATATTCAATTTTGACTTCACAGAAATTGTATCAAACAGCTAAGGACATCCATCAGAACCTGATAGCAGATGCTCAGGAATAATTTACAGCCTGTGCTAGTTTAGGAACAACAAGTTCTGTAAATATATCCCCTGTCTGATTTTTACAGAGCAAAAGGAAGAGGGAAAAGCAGAACAATACAATGGGATTATAAAACATTATAGCAGTAGGAGTTAAGGAAATGGAAATAGTGGATGGTTTCTGTGATAGACCCAGAAGAGCATGAAAACCCTGCTTGATGATGTAGCTTCTGGATCAATGGGTGATTTTTAGTTCACTATGATACCCCTTCTCACATGGCTTATTTTAAGAGGGGGAAAAATGGCACTTTCAATTTAATAGTGTCTATAATAATCCTTAGAGATTTTACAGGTCTTGTCCTCTGACTCCTTTGCTCCTATCTCTATTCCTAAGCCATCTTTTCCCCCATATTCTTCAGCTTTCATTTAGGAGCTACTTTCCCCAGGGGTTCTGACCATTGGTACCCCTAATTTCTGAGTTTTTATTTCCATGGGCTCCTGTCCACCACCAGCTCACAACTCCCATCAGTTCCTATGACGATCAGCCTCCCCCACCTGCTCCCATTTTTTTCTCATCAGCATCATCCCCTTCTCCTTCCCCTTATACTGGAGTCTCACCAGTACCGGCCTCTTGTTGGTGATGGTTCATCCTTTTTCTCCACTTCTCACCCCTCAGAAAATGGACACAACAGCAAAACTGCTACAAACATCCGTCCCCTCAAGCTTTTAGCTCACAGATGTATTTTGTTTTTAACGCCTTGCCATTCCAGGCAAGCGTTTGTACGGGTTCCCTCCCCCCATTTATACTCTCCCTAAGATCCCTTGCAGCCTCCTCTTTCTTCCCCTCACACAAGCGTCGCCCACCTCACCTCTGTCCCTTCCAGCGGGGAGGTTTGCCGTGAGTTGGAGAATATCAGGAACTCCCAGTTACCTGGAAGAGAGCAGGGAGGGCAAAGACATGTAAACAAACAATTAGGTTAGAGTTGACATCCTCTGAGGAATTCCAGATGACACAATGCCGGTTTTGCTTCCCTTGTATTGACTTAAATAACAAATTTTCACTGCATCTTTGGGGAGAATATTCCACTTAAAGATGGATTAAAAGTTCGTACACGGGCACTGACGACAGAACTGGGAGTTTGTAGAGTCTCAACTTTTGCTCCATTTTTTGCAATATATAATTTTAATAGTAACAACTACTGCAAAAATAAAAGTAATAATAGAACCTCCATCCTCGGAGATACTCAGAACTGAACGGGACAAGGCCCTGTGCAACCTGATTTAATTAAGCCTGCATTTAGCATCAGACTAGGTTAGATAACATCCAGAAGTCCCTTCTGACCTTAAGTATTCTATGAATCCATGATTAGTAGCTGTTAATAGCAACGGCCCTGAAAATGAAGATCTGAAAGATGCACAGGGAATGAGATGATTATTTACTATACCTTTTTGTGGGTCTTGAACTTAAAATAAATTATTTACCAATATGTAGGCATGATGTTCTTTAAATCAGGGATAATGTCTTTTCCCAAGGGGGAGAAGGAACTATAATTTTACTTCAAACACATGCTCGAATGTCATGGAAATCAATGGGATTTGAAAATGTGCCTAATGTTAGGCATGTGTTACATATTTTCTGGAGTTGTAGCCTATGGTAGGGAAGCAATATTAATAACAGAAAAAGGCAGTTCCTAGAGATTAGAAAGAGATTACATCCCTCAGTACTTCACCTTGGAAAGTCTTTTACCATTCTTCAGAAAACAAGACCATTATAATGAAAAGTCTTCCCTTGGTGACCCTTGAAATCTTATTAGTAAATGGGATCTTTCCTTCCCCAGGGGCTTGACTGACACAGCAATGGAGCGATTCCTGCAAGGTTCATGGGGAGGGACCCTAATTCTTGTGTTGTGGGCAATAGGAAAAAAAAAAAAAGGGCCTGTGGGTTTATGTCCCGTGTTTCACTTCATGCTCCTCCATTTCCAACCAGATTCAAGAGATGTTTCTCTAACACTGGAAAAAACTTTATGTTCTACTTTGTAACCAAAAGAGAAAACTCATACCTACTATTATTAAGCAATAATTATTTTGTTTTTCTAGGGAGGATTCAGTAAGATAAACACTTCACAGATAAATAGAGTTCCAGGGCTTCAGGCCAAGATATTTATTGACTTAGAAGGTACTTATCTCTTAGTTCACTCCCATGTAAAAAATATAATGATAGTAATTATGTTAAAAAACAGACCACTTTTTAAATTATTTAAAAGTGCTCTTCCAGAATTTAGCAGGATGATAATTGCTTCAGCAGCTTTTATGACCTGTGGGGAAAAAATTAGCCACAGGGAAAAGGAAGATCCCAACCTGTTCTTTGTATTTAATTCTTACTCATTTATTTAATAATTTTTAGCATGGCATCTTCATTTCAAATTCACCTGGTACTTGGGCAAATAGGCTGAATTCTGAGGACAGGAAAAGATTTGGACCCCTTGAAAATGATGGTTACTCTAAAAGCCCCAAAGGAGAGACATACCAGAGAACTGTCAGATTGAGTACCTAGATAAAACATAGACATAACTAATACTTGTAGCTCAGAATCTCAGTATCTCAGAGGAAGTTAGACATCTGATTTTTTTTCTCATTCTGAAATAGAGCAAAATGTCACAGTATGAAAATTCCCATAATGTTTTATGCATAATTAAAATATTTCCTATTCTGATTTTTGTTTAGCTGCTCCATATTGTAATTAATAGTGTAAAGTAAATCTTGTAATAAAGATCATGATGTTCTTTGAGCTTGCCTTCCTAAATCAAACACTCAAATATCCTGGGAAACATGAAACAAAATGTTATGCTTTTATTTTTATATATCTGCGGAAAATAAAAAGTAATCCATATGGACATGGATAGATCAGAGGATCAAGCTCATAGAAATTTCCTCAAAGGGACTAGAAAGCCTGTAAAATACCCCTGTCCCAGGTCACCCTTCACATCTCCCCCTAGGTTTTATGAATTCTACCTGTGCTTTTATGAAATGTATTTTGAAAGGAATTTAATCAGATTATCTCAGGTTAATGTAAATACTCGGCCCAAACTAAATTGTTTCAATTTGCTGAACATTATAAATAAATAAATAAAAATGCTGATCCTAAGTGATGTTTGCTGTTCCGATTTGATTTCATTTCTGACCTGAAAAAATCAATTACTTCCACAGCCAAGTTTTATCCCCGCTTCTCCTCTAACTTCATACTTAAGTTAATGGACTGTTGAGTCAGAAGGGACCAATGTGTTAATGTAATCTGACCGCCCTCTGACCATGGGATTTCCTTGCACTAGTTCCTGCTTGTACTAAAATACTTCTTTATGAAAAAAGAAAAAAAAAAAAAAAAAATCAACCTTCTAGTCTTAATTTTTTTTTTTTTTTTGTGT
>JAVJGG010000074.1:76699632-76717352 GCA_035590195.1 Aviceda cuculoides
ATAAGCAGTTCACAGCCCTCACACCTAACAATCTTTGAGGCAGAATGGTTCAAGATAAGAATTCAGTCTCTTACAATGACAAAGTCAAGTCTGGTCCATGTGGGAAGGGTATGTCCAGCCCTGACTGCAGAAGCTTTTGGTGCTAGGCTAGAGTTGGAGAAAAGAGGTGCATTTCTGTGGGTCAAGTCTCCGCAAAGCCTGATACCATAACCGGTGCAGGGGATCCCAGAGGAAGAGATTGGCTGGGACACTCGCTGGCAGGGAAGGAGATGGAAGCCATGAGGGACATGATGTGGGATCCAGCTAAGTGACTCAAGTGCTCTGTCCTGAATCATGACTGTGGCACTGGAAAACAAGGACAATTATACACATCTTTTTAAACTCTGGAAAATAATATGCTGAAACCAGGAATCAGTCCTTATTACCACCTAATCCCTTGCTCTAAAGGTTTTGCCGCTGAAGACAAGACAATATAGCGAATGAACTGTGGGCATGTAGCTAACAGTGAAATAATTATGAACAGTGCACTAAGTACTGCTGAAATGACTCCTTCTTTCCTACCCCCTTAAGAGGTAAAGACCTCATGATAAGAAGGCAGCTAGGAAAACTAAATTTATTTTGCTGGATAGAAATACCTGTAATTTATTCCTGAAAAGTATAGAGATCATGCTGATACTATAGCACAGAATGAGGAGGGGAGAAACCCTGCTGAGATCCCTGCACATTTCTTATGTCCTCCTACGGTTTTCGCACAGGGGCTGAAATCACAGCCTTGGTGTGCAAGTTGTACAGAAGCAGTTTTGACAATTACTTTGCTTGAGCCAGATTTCCACTTCCCATGGCAAAATCAAGGGCTTTTCTCTTTTCAAGTGTTTTTTATTAATTTCACTCTTCTCTCCTCCCTTATTGTATCTTTTCTGGTTTACACAGGACAATAACCCTAATGCCTTCTCTGTTAGCATCCTGCACACCCTCCCTGCCCTCATCTTCACTCACCTTTCTTCTGAGAAGAAACTTCCTGGCCAGATCCATGAATCCTCCATCAAGCAATCAGTCAGAGAAAAGATGTGGGAAGAGGGGTGGATTTTGTTTCAAGAGCTGCTGCTGTTAATAGTATGTAGATAAAACACTTGTTCATGATCAATAATCTCTGCTTACACTGAACAACGCATTTTTCTGTAGAGCCCTTGGCACTAATTCTGATGGATAGCTCTTCCTACCTGGAGCAAGGAGTCTGAGCTGGTGTGGTCCTTCCTAGCAAAAACAGCGCAGGACTGAGCTGCTAATGCAGGGATAATGCTCACAGTGTCTGGTCTTACCTGTCTGAGACTGGCTTAAGTACCTGTGTGCTGCACCCTCAGTATAGGTGAGTGAGGAAGGAGGGTTTTTTTTGTTTTTAACTTTAGAAGAAAACTTGATATACGTATCAAATCTTCAAAAAGGTTTGACAAAATGCTGTCTTTAAAGCTGCTTTTTCAGACCCTTAATTCTGAGCCAAGCATCCTTGCTGTGCCCCGAGGGCAACAGAGTTCCTGGGGAGTGGGTAATGGGTAAAAAAAGTCACATTTAAGGTTGCTCCCTACAGTATCTGCACAAAATCTGACTTTCCATTTGCTAAAAAAGGCCTTTCTGCAACCAGAAAAGAAGCGGGAGCCTCACATCTAAGGGAAGCTGCAGGAAACATCAGTAAAATAAGGTATTTGGCAATCAAAAGAGAGAGATCACCGCAACGCCCATCAATAAGAGTACGAGTGAAAATTGCCTTGTCTCAGCAGGCTGCGCCGTGCCGCAGAGGCGAGGAGTCACTGGGGGCAATAGCCAGCCCTCCCTCTAGCCCAGCGGCCTGCTGTAAGGTACTTTGGGAAGCAAAATTAGCAGAGCAGCTGCGATGTGTCTCGCAGCACCCGTATCAGCTTGGAATTTTCCATCCGGGCGAGCGCTGGGCCAGCAGGTGGCACTGCGAAGTAGCCCAAGACGGGCAAGCGGCAGCCTGGCTCCATCAGCCGCCTTCTCTCTGAGGGCTGAAACTGCTCCCAAACCACAGGTATTTTTTATAATTAGTCTTTCCTCACTCTCTCCACCCACCCTCTTCCCCGAGATAAAAAAATGCAGGAATCGGCAGGGGTGGAAATGAAAAGCAAAAATGCCCCAAAATGGGGTTATTCCCCTCTTTGAGACGATGGTGGTAGGAAGGTTTGTCCTACCACGCCCCCCCCCCCCCCAACTGCCTTCATGTCTTGTGGTGTTTAAGGTTAATCTTGAGAAATCTACCTTTACTTTTGTTGTTGTTGTTGTTGTTGGTGGTGGTTTTTTTCCCTCCACTTGAATCTGCCTTTCTACCCGTTCTCTGCTTTCTCCAGTCCTGCACAAAAAGTTTCTTCTGTCACGTGAATCGGGAGTTTTTTCCGCGGTCAGAGTTGCAACATTCCTTGTGTTTCTGTCTGGATTGAGGATGAGAGACCTCAGGTTTACCCTCTATTGTGGGCACTGAGAGACTCAGGTGTCTTTATGAGAGAAGATGCAGCCCTAGCACTGCCACTGGCCTGTTGTGTGATTTCATATTGTTCATTTTCCAATTTACCCTTGGGAAAAGTTTCTCTGGTTCATCTGCTCAAAGGAGAGGCAGTCCCTTACATGCCACACAGCTTAGCACCATGGAGATCTGATCTTATCTTACCTGGAGATATCACCATTTTAGTAGTAATTACTCTCCAGGTTAATCATCAACTTACTTTCTATATATAAAGCTTGTATTTACTTTGAGATGTGGCATGGGGAAATGAGAATGCAAATAGACTATTTTTCTCTTTGAAACCATGTAACGTGCTTTAAATTTATTTTTTTTTACATTACCATGTACACAAAGAAATTCATCATCTTGCTAAATGGGCTTTAAAAAAGCACCCTTGCAGCGTGTCTCTAGGTGAAACAAGCCCTGCCATCATATAATGAGTTTTACATTTTTGGAGTTGTTTGGAGCTGCAGCTGACCGGCACAGCACGCCATAGGAAAGAGCAGCCCTGGTCTGGAGCAATGCTTTGTGCATGGAGAGGAGGTTTCATCCAAAAAAGCTCCAAACCAGCGACCTATCTGAGATCCATGTGGGATCCCCATGCTGCCTTGGCACTGCTACATTGCAGGATTTTGATCGGCTTCAAAGCCATCAAGGCTGTTTTGGCCTCACAAATGCCATGCGATAGATCACCATGATTTGAGGCTCCCAGAACCTCTGTTAAAATGGCATAACTCCATCCCCTGATAAATGATGAAAGCCCCAGATGCTCGTTTGTGATAAACATATTGCATAGGGCAAAAGGGAGAGATTTGCCTTAGATTGTCAAGGTTGCTCATTTGGTGTTTAGGAGTGACAGAGGAAACAACCGAAAAAGGGTTTCTAGAGAAAGAATAGCAGGTGTCTATAGTGCTGTGGAACATCACTACCCCCAGCATTAGCCTTGTCCTGTATTGAGCTAGCTTTATGGGACTGATTCATGGATGTATTATCCTAGTTTTATGCATTTTTTAACTCAATAAACAAGTCAGCCCTGGGGCGAATGGGAAAAGTTAAACTGGCGATGTCTTTCAGTGCATGGGAAATCAATGCGGTGAACCACCAGCTCCTTGGCTCAGTGGAAGACCTTGAGGGTGGTGGAAAAAAAAGCCTGTTTGCATAAAGAAAGAAACTCTCAGGCTGCATTTATAGAGTCTCATCCTCCTTTGATATTTTGTGGCATTTCTACAGGTCTTGCTCGGGTTAACATGTTTAAACACACATATTTTCAAGGTTAGTTTGACATTAGCGCGTTTACTGCTAAGGGCACATGACAGTCTAAAGCACTCGTTCAGCGCAACCTGCCCGGTGTCCTGATGTGTTGCACAGTTCACTCGTATAATCTCTCGGCAGTCTGAGCTACAGAGCGTGTTATTGCTAATAGAGCAATATTTGCACCTTCCCTGGGGAACCTGAAATACTCAGACTGCCAAGTGCCAATGTGTGTGGCCTGCACGTTACGACACATCAATCAAGGTCCTTTCAATAACTTCAGCAGAGTTATGGAGAGGTTTTCATCTTCTGGGCACCTGACACACTGTTCCTAGTCTGTCAGTTTATTTTACTTGATCCATGGTTTTCTGTAACATTATTAGGATTAAAAAAGTTTATTAGGGTTAAAACAGGCAAGCATCTCCACTCCTTTCCAATCCTGACTGGTTTAAATGCCTCACAGGAAGTGAGGGCAATTTTGTGGGAATTCTGTCTTGTATTTCTGTTGATAATCTCACTGGGATCTTATAGGAATTTTTTATTCTGATGGTTGGACTTGATGATCTTACAGGTCTTTTCCAATCTAAATGACTCTATGATAATACATGCAGCCTCACAGTTTGTGCCTGGTATAATTTCACAGTTGGGGAAACTGAGCCATAATAAGATTAAAACTTTTTTTTTTTCAAAGGAAGGGAATGAGTTAGTAATACTAGTAGGAACAGAACAGACAATAAACCCCTTGTTTCTTTGTTTCCTGCTGTACCCAGTTAGTGATTTCCTCTTACAGTAGGAGTGGCTGTAATTAGTGAAATTGGTGGCTTTGCACAAACAAGTTATTTCCATTCAGTATTGAAAATATTGCCTGGCAGAAGTTCAGTATCTATATAGCTTCCCAGCACTGTCTGAATATGGGTAAAACAATAATAATTTAGATATACATATATATATATGCATACACTTACCAGTACACTGTTTTAACGGAACATTAAGCTAATGCCACGTTAAGTTACAATACACTTCTTATGGAAGCAAAAGCAGCATCTATATAAATATCAGATAAATGTATTATGATCTGCACAATTGCAATAAATAGCAGATGGCTATGCAGTAATGGGACACTAAAAAATATTTACCACATCTTCCGAGAGTACCGCCGCTCCTATTTGTTGTCAGGGTGAATGGCTGAGTTTGATGCGTGGCCTTTGGTACGGTGCCTTTCCAAGTGTGTGGTGACATCGTAAATCATGCAGAAGTTTGAGTGAAAACAACCTGGTCCTGGTACAATCACTCAGATTCCCCAAACTAATACTGCTTTGGGTCTAGGACAAGCATGTGCGGGGACTATGGTATGGCTTTTTGTGTCCACCCAACAGGAGTGTGGATTAATTGCTCAGTAATGTCCCTAAACCTCTTTGGGTCTCTTTTTTCCCTCTGTCCTGGCAGGCGAACATTTCAAAGAGGGTCTCCTGGAGGACGAGT
This sequence comes from Aviceda cuculoides, assembly GCA_035590195.1. Taxonomy (NCBI): domain Eukaryota; kingdom Metazoa; phylum Chordata; class Aves; order Accipitriformes; family Accipitridae; genus Aviceda; species Aviceda cuculoides. Next base: position 76,704,878 of record JAVJGG010000074.1, read on the forward strand.
TTCCACGTGTAAAATTGGTGCTTTCGGATCCGGGAGCAATTCCCTCTGTGTCTGAACCTGTCTGAAGTCATGGACATCTGTCCATGAGAGGTCTGATTTACACTTCAGATTGAGACTACTAAAGAAAGAGAGGCTCAGATTGCACCCACCTAAGGAAGTTTTTTATTAGGATGAATTTGAAACTTCGGGGCTTCTTTCTTATGTTCCTATTTTCTCTCCTGAAGTACAACAACTTGTTTGTTCCTCTTTTTCTCCCTCTGAATTAACTCTTTTTTTCATTGTTCAGCTGTTTTTTATCCTCACCTTCTGTCTCTCTCCTTCCCGCTTGTTTCTCAGCTCATGACCTACTTCCTTGTTCACTTTAGCATCCTTGTACATGTTAGCAGCAAGGCTTATGGACTTCTGACTGTTTGGTGACCTGTGTCATTTTAGTGCTCCAGTTTTTCTCTTCTGGATATCCAGATGCTCATGCACCCCACTGGCAAATGTGTGTTTCTGCTCTGTGCTCTTCCAGAGATGAAGTGCGATAGTATCATTCCCAGCCTAGGAAGACTGTGGCTCTTTAGACTGATGAAACAATCCGAGGTCACCATTTTAGTCCATTACGCATGAGACAAGTTGGTGGCCCTTACACTAGGTAGACAAAGTTAGTCTGAAGTTTTGCTGAATCTGCCTATTTATAATTGAATATAAGTACTGAATACAAGAATACATTTCTAGGAATAGATAGACAGGGCTATACATCAGATATACTTATCCATTCACCTATATTATTTGTATTCTGGGTAGTAAAATACCCTTGACTAAAAATAACTAAGATATTGGTTCAGGTCATGTCTGTAGCTGCCCATTCTAAAGCAAATACCTCCCTACCTGTGACTTCATCACTGCTTAACCCACATCAATCTCACAAGCTCACTTTCTCCATAACTATTGATAAAACCAAGCTCCCAAGCATACATGCAGGGAAAGGAACCTGCTCTGAAGTTGTTGCTAAAGATGATCTCTTAGTAAGGAGGTTTCAGCCTTGTAAAGCAAATCTCAGCTCAGCACTACATGAACTCAGAAATAAAGAGGGACCTTAGTAGAAGGTCTTTCCTGATCTTTTATAGAAAGATCTGGCAGCTAGCTTCCCTGGTTCACATTTCAGCTGTGTTGTTTATCTGTTCTGTGTGGCTCTAGGAACATGTGATATATCAAAATCCAAAGCTTATCATATAACCAGAGAATGGAGACAAAGCCATTTCATGGGAAGATCAGGAGAATCCTAGCCTTTATTGCTGTTCTAGCTACTCACCTTCTGTGTGATCCTGGGCAACTTGCTTTTCCCATCCACAGCAGTGTTACCATCCATAATGCTGACAAAGACGTTTCCCCATGGTAAAAAGTCTTTTAAGAGTTGTGCATGGAAACCAGTGTGTTAAGAGTAGTTTGGACACTCAGGGAATACAGAAACCCCCCACACGGAGGAGTATTAGCTTCTTGAAGAAGCATGGTGGAAACTGTGTGCGTGGAGAGGGAAGGGTTAAATCCTGCTGCTTCCTTTTAGCCTGATGGCCAGCCCCCCAACCTCACTGTGTTTGCGGAGCAGCCATAGCAGCCCAGAGCGTTTCACCAGTTAGTTACTGCTCACATTTCTCTCATTTCATAAATCACAGTCATATAAGGCCTGGTCACAGAATACCAGAAGAATGAAGTTAAGATGTTTTTATTTGAAGCTGGGGGAAGGGGAGGAAAAAAAAAAAAAAAAGTAAGAATAAGTGTGTTTTTAGCATGCTCTTTTTCTACTTTTCTGATGCACACCAAAAATGGAAGCAAGTTATTCTCAATACACAGAAGTTGAATAATTACCTCTGTTCCTTAAGGCAGTGTTATCATATGCAATGTATTTTTTCATTAAGCGTATCAGACAGAGATCAATGAATGTAGAAGAGTTCTCTCTTCCCAGTAGCAGTGAATGCTAATGGTGCTGAATTGCTGTGATACCACACACCTCTCAGAAAGAAACAAATGCTGTGCGGTCCATTAGAAACGTAAGAATCTTTGCCACAATCAGAAGAAAGCTCCATTTTGAGCCCTGATGAATTGAAAGTTATGCAGCTACAAATTCACCATTAGTGTAGGAAAGGATCTTTTTTTCTTTTCTGAGCCCCCAACTAATGCCGTTCAGGTGGGAGATGGGAGGACTGCTCACTGGCAATCTCTTCTCTTTAAGGTTGTTTTAAATACAAACATTCACATGCACACAGACTCACTACAATTATAACTGTAAATGTTGAAAAATTAAAGTTTTGCACATATGAGAGTCAGCAGACTCAGTGGAGGCAAGCGTGATTTTGTGACTGTCATTTTTCACCAAGTGTCACTATCACACATGCTGGTTGTACCTACCAGCTGATTGTGATGTAAACACAGAGTCATTCCACTAAAGCCTCTTTCTGACACTTTTTCAATGCCTGAAAAAGTCTGGAGCTTTTGTAAGCCAACATGGAACAAAATACTATAATTCAGGGCCAAAAGGAAAAGATAACTTTTGTTTGGTATTCATGCCTTCTTTCCCATTTCACCAATAACATGTCAGCACTAACTTTTAGCTAGTAAAACTTATATTTTACAGAAAGAAAATAAATCAAATTTATTTCATCAAGTCTCAGCACTAGAATTTATTCTGGAAATAAAGGCTTTACCACTGAGATGGTTACGTTTGCATTATTCACTTCCGACAATATAGAAAAAAAGGGTATTTCTGCAGCGTAGCTCATCTGAGCTTTGTGTCTACATTTTTTCATGTGAAACCTAATCAGCGAGGTTTAACAATGAGAGTGTCTCTGAAAGAGCTCAAACTCGTGTGTGTGCGCGTGCATCTTCTAAGTGACCAACTGAAAAATGACCTTCTGCGGCTGGAAACATTAATTCAAGATTCATAAACATAGAATAGGTGTTGGTTTTAATTCATCTATATCATTAAACGTGGTGAATTATACATCTGCTATGAAGGGTCCTAAGAACAGAAACATAAAAAAAATTGTGTGTCTTTTCAATAGCGTTGCTCACAGGGCTTAGGTTAATGACTAGATTAAGGAGTCATAGATCCACTGACTTCAAGAGAGCAATTATAGTTTCCATAAACAGAGAATGTCCTGGGTTTATTAAACAAATATCATATCAAAAAGAGGGTGAAGAGAAACTTTATTGTTTGGCACCAACTATTCCCAAGAGACTTCCACAGAAATACTTCAGAATAATTCAGGGAAAGAAGGAAAGATTGCACAAAAGTAGTTTTCCCTTGAAATGTAAGCTGTCTCCCTGCAGCGTCTTGGCACTTGTAACCATTCCTGAAGTATGAAGTACTCTTGGGATTATTCAGCCATCATGTTTAAATAACTGGGTTATGTAGTTTACTGTTATCGTTTGTAGTTAGATTGGGAACAAATGCTGCCATTTCCTGGTTTGTCAAATTTAACTTTGCTTTTGCTTTGGCTGAGGGGTCCCTTGTGAAAACACCATGTAGTTTATTTGCACTTCATTTGTAAAGCAGATAGGTTTGGATAAATAGGCACAAGTTAAAAGTAAACTGATGTGGAAACTAGCGTACATATTTTTGCCCTACTTAAATTACATTTAACCTCTATCTGCAAGTCTTCAGTGGCCTGCAGACACTCTGTTGGCACTCTGCAGCTGCATTTGATGTCCTGAATAAACCCATATATTTGTGGATATTTATCCTCGCTGCACTATATCTATGCATCCAGGTTTTCTCTATCACAGCAAACCGTGCCTATTCTGCCTTTGTCTTTTCTACCATTGTCGTTTTCTTACTGTATATGAAACACCCGGTTCTGTACTAACTAAAAGGCTCAAGCTGATCCCTGATATAGTAATTTTTATCGGCTTTCCCTGGACAGATCTGGTTCAGACAGATCTTGATTCTGTTGTGTAAGTACATTTTGGTATCTTACATAGAAAATAACATTACTCATGCTAATTGAAGGCAGTTTGGCTTGATGTGGCCAGGAATATGAAACTAAAGGAAATCAAAGAAGGATTTAGAGCCCCTCAAAAAACATGCTGAACACTGAAAAGAAGTTAACAATTTTAGCGCTATTGAAAACACTCTATTAAACAGAAAGATTTGGGCTTTTGAAACAATGGCCAATATGTATGTGAATGAGACATCTGGAGAGAATATAAAAAAAGAAACTCATTTAGAGGGAAATGAATCCCCTATAGAAAGTATGCTAGTCATAAGGACAGAATGTAGTCTGTAACTCATGCTGAGGAAAGGATACATTAACACATTAATTTTAAGAGTCCCAATCTCTCTTTTATTTATATTTAAGCTTTTAATCCTCAAATAATTAGTCATTACTAGTATTTAATGACTGGTTTGCTAATTGGGTATCCCTAGATGGAACTAAAGGCAGTTAAACTCTAACAAACTGATCATTAACTACAGTAATGATCAAATTCTCTGGGATTATTACTATTATAAACCATAATTAACAGTTTATAACAGCTATATTTTATTTTGTATTTTGTTTCCTCTAAAGAAAAAATCCTGGAGTACTGCTGTGAGGCTGTGTTAAAATTCTCACTATTAGAAATGTTGTGGTGAAAGCACCCATTTCCTCCTGTTACAGGGGGAAAGATTTAAATGTCTTCCTAAAATAACTGTTACAGTAGGTGGTTTGTTGTCAGATGCTAGCTGAAGAAGATACCAGTGATGCATTCTAGCAGTTGGGGAAAAAAAAAAAACCAACACCCAAACCCCAAAAGATGGGAAGTGAATGAAGGTCTAACTCAGAATCTGTAAATTTGCAGTTAACATTTTAAATGGCTCAAGTCCCAAACTCCTTTCATTTTTGTCCCGTTTCCTATCACAAATAACCCCTCTTGCAGTTTGCCAGGGAGCATTGAACCTACTGCTTTTAGTGCCAAGTCATCAGACCTCGGGGATGGAGCTGACTTGATGATTTTGCTGGTAGTTGCAGTGAACTTTTCTTTTATGGGGATGGGATAACAGAGAGCCTAAGTAGCTTGATTAGCTCACCCAACCAGATAGTTAACTCATTTTTAGTTTTGAACTAAGATGGGTGCCTTTTCTCTTAAGAAATCCTTAATCAGAGTGTACATTATCAGAAATGTATGGGTAAATATTGCATTCTGTGGAGAAAATCAAAGTAGACACCTAAATTTGACCAGCTGAGTAGCTGTCTGTATTTAATTGTATACATTGAATTGATCTCTGTTGATGATAATGGCAGTTTTGATACCTAATTCATATGCAGATAACTCCTTGTAGATAGGTGTCTACTTCTTTTAGATGCATGTATTTGAGGAATTAACCTCTCTATGGGTGTGATCTGCAGACGTTCCAGGAAGGACTAGCTGATCAATAACATCTCACCCTTTCTTATTCACTTACGTGGCTGTATTCACAACTCAGCACCATGTGTACTATTTGTTAGTCTCTCTTCCTGATGTTACTTGAATCAGTCTGTTCATATTTAAATACCTCATGTTGTTCAATTATTATTTGTTAAACTCATCTAAAATGTTTTGACCCAAGCATCTGGGCTCTAAAGATCTATCAGTTCCTTAACATATTTGCTTTCACATTTTCTCCAGCAAAAAACAATTGCTGACAGAATGCCAGAGTCTTTTTGCGCATCTCTTCTTGTTTCATGTCCCAGGTACTGTGTTCCCAGACTTTGTGTTCATAAACTGGGCCTGCAAGTAAAATCTGATTATTTTTAGTTTTTCCTTTGTTCAGGTCCTGATTTTATTTCTTCATTCAAGAGGAATTGCATCTGCTTTTCACTTCTGAGGTGTAACCTACATTAATCAGCACAGACTCAATTCCTCTATGTTATCTGAGGATGCGTATTAAGCAGTCTAGTCTTGCTCCATGATTCACCTTTCCTACTCCTCTTCTACCCCTCACATTTTTCTTTGTGCTTCTGCTACCAAGTAAAGGTTAACTCTAGGAGCTATATGGATTTTTTGAAGTTCCCTAGGAACTTCAGTTGTCCATTTTGTGCACAGCTGTCTAGTTTACTCAGGACTTATCTCTTTGCCAACTTAGAGGTATAACCTTAACCTCAGTCAAACTATAATTCACTTGCTTTTTCCCCAACAGTCATGTCTAAGTGTAGTGGACTCTGGAGTATGACAAACATGGTCAGGCACTACAGAAAAAAAATGAGCCACACATTGTCTTTTCACAAAAATACAAACCCAACAGTTTTACTCATTAGCAGAAAGCCTGAATAGAAAGAAGGGAAAATAGAGAGAACAGAGTGAAGGTTGTCTTTCAGTTGTTTTCTTTTCATGCTAACAATTTTTCTTGGCTTCTTAGGTAATTTAGATGATTAAATACCTTGAAGGGGGATAGACTGAGAAACAGAGTAGGAGTAATGGAGACTTTCTGAGGAGGGCTTGGTAGAGAGGGACCAGGAACAAGGATGGGAATATAATTCAAGGGAGAAGCTTAAGGTATATGGGTGACCAGGATGCTTCCAAGGATGTACTCTAGGAGCTCACGCTATTGGTACAGACTGAATTTCGATAGGAGAAGTGATAAATCTCCAGGAATCAGTCCTGAAATAAGATAGTGCCAAAAATGATCCATAGAGACCTGCAGGTCTGTGGGTTCCTCTGATGTGAAGGAGGTTGCTGGAGTTCTTCTCATATTTAATCCTCATTACATCAGAAGGGAATAACACAATCTGGTCTAGTAGGTCCATTTTCCTAAATGAAGGATATATGTTACAAAAGAAAAGAGTGAAAAGTTAAAACCAAGCAAAGAAATTGCCCAGGGTTTAAGGTACATAGAAGTTGTAAAAAGCAGAGAAAGTGCGTTTGTGACCACGGCCCTGATTTTGAAAAAGGGAGTTGTGAGAATAACAAAAAGTGAAGGAGTGTGGCAACCAGTGGTGTAGCAACCAGAAAAACATGGTTCAAGGAGGGAGTGTGATAGCAGTCATGCCCTAAAGCATGCTGTAGCCTTCAGGTTGCTATGCCATTTGTGCCTGAAGAATGGCTCAGCAACCGCAGAACAACCCACAGGGAGATTTCACAGATCCATTAACGGGGTTTACAACTAAAAATCAGTTGGTTAATTTAGGAAGATATTCGTGGCTAAAGTAAAGAAGAGGAGAAAACACAACTTTAGGTTTTAGCCTGGAGTCTACCTCTGACCTCAGATCACCAGTTTGTGTCACACTGCCCAGCAGGTGATGGTACAGATGCCAGTAGCAGTTCCAGAAGCAGCTTGGGGGAAACAGTGAAGTAACTCAGAGAAGTTAACCCCGTCAGAAGGTCATAACTGTCCAACTACAGATTTAACCTGAAGCATCAGGTTCGGAACTATAAAATCTGAATACCTCACTGGATTTCATAAATACATCAAGTTGTTCAGCATAAGCTGATGCAGTTGATTCAGACAGTGACACATGGTGCAGCGCTACTGTCCCATATGTTACAAAATCCCAGACCAGCCATGGACAGACAGCGGCGTTGGAGGTAGCTCAAGCCAGTTCTGCCGTCTTCCCCCTTCAGTCAGGACGCTGTGCTGTGACTCATGGGCACAGCACAAAATCCAGGATAAAAAGTTAATTTTTACCAGATAACAACCCGCCTAACTGTCCAAACACAGAATGCAAATGCTGGTGCACTTGATTTACGGTGGGAATATGTCTACAGAGTAGCCCACCATCACAGTGCAACCACTGGTCTTTGTGGGTGTGTTTCTGATTCCATAGGCACTAACAGCAAAAGCTGCATGTTGAGAGGGTAGGAGATCAGAAGCTGTGTGAGAGCACAATATTTTCCTCAAAGTCATAAGGTAGTCCAAGAATTTATTGAATCAGGAGAGTTTCTTAATCTAACTTTACACAAAATTGTAGGTACCACACGCAGACTGCTGACAGCTTAGTCTAACACGCTTACCTTAGCTAAAACAACTCTTCCCATTGGAAATGTAATGTGCAGTAGTATCAGACAGGAAAAGTAGCCCAATGCCCTAACTTCTACCATTATGAAGCAGTTTGTCAAAATTCCTCAGGGAATCCTTGTGCTTCTCATCATGTTCCATAACAGGAAATGCTAACATAACTCTCAGTACATAAAGGATGTATACTTTTAATGCAGTTTTATATGTGAAATGCAACTGTTTAAGTGATACAAATTGGCTAGCTCTGTGGTTTTATTAAAGCCAACTTGATGCTTGACAATAGACTTGCATTTACATAATTAAGACAGATGTTACCACTGCAATAGGCTCTCTGGTACATTGCTATTTTTTGTTGGTTTATGATTATATCAGTTTGGAAAGTCTAGAGCTGATATTTTTTTAAATCCTAGTATGCAGTCACAGCCAGGTCTGGGATTGTTTCTTTCTTATTTTACTTTTATTTTAAAGAATGTCCTAGATCCTGCTGTGCACTGTGAAGTTTGGGAGGAGGAAGACAGTTCTAAATTAGGAAGGAAATAACAATTTACAAGTTAAAAGTCCTACTTTTAACACTGCAGTTTAAGGAACAATAACTGACTACTGCGATACTATCCCAGATGGAGCATCTTTCATCATTAAATGAACAGTTTATTTTCAGGCCACGTCAAATTAGACTAAACATTATTATCAGCATCAAGACTGGTTAACAGCTTTTCTAGGAGGGTCTCACTTCTCTGCCAGCTTATACTAGCATGAAAGTAATCTGACCTCCCAGTATCTAAGGGTCATATACCTAGTGACCACTTTTTTGTTATTAGTAAACCTTTATCATATCTAAACCCACATCAGATTCAGCAGTGAGAATGAAATAGGTTTCTAGCAAATGGCCTTGCTTTTGCTGATGGAAATGGTCTTTTGGGAGCTAATAAGCTGCTGGTAAAGGATACACTTTCTCTGTTCATGTTGTGTGTGCTTGCAGACAGAGTAGATTGGACCTTTTTTACTAGAAATTGGTAACAAATTAGTTTGTGCAGCAGCGAGGGTTCACGCTGAGGCTCTCTGTCCCCAGGACTGCTCATTTAGAGCATCACATCAAAATTAAAGTTACGTAGGAGCTAAAAGCCACTCTGAAATATACAGACAAAACCCGCCGGCTTTGCTTCCCCTACCAGTTTGCATTTCCAGTCCCCCAGTGTCCTAGAATGAAGAAGTGCAGGGAAGGAGCTGACGGTGAATCTCGTTGTAGCTCTGACACCACATCCACTGCAGAGGGCGGAAACATTTGGAGCGTGGGGTAAGACTACGTGCGGGAGGGCAACGCAGCCTCCTGCAGAACGGGAAACCCCGTATTTAATAGGAACACTTTTTCCACAAGGAACCTGCAGAGCTGTGTAGAACACCTCTTTGCCTAGCAGGATTTCTCGTTATGCAAGATAATCACTGAAAATCTTATTAAGCTATTAAATGTCTATAAGGTGATCGTACTGTTGTAATCACAAATGTTCTCTGGGTAGAGGTGACTGCTGGGTATCAGACTGTCCCAGGTTGTGTATGTTAGGTTGTCTCATTAAAGGCTAATCAAAGGTCTTGTGAGGATCAGAGGAGCAATTTCAGGGGAAGGAGCCCTGTAACTTTGCCAGTGAAAACGGAGCACCCAGAACCCCTCACTCCCTGAGACCATCAAAGAGCAGTGAGTAGACAATTGTCCCTGGTATGAAACCCAGCAGGAGTCAATAGGAAAGGTTGCTCCCTGAACGCGTTGCAAAAAAACCAAATAAATTCATTGGAGACAGGTAGGTCAACAGCTATAAAACACAGAAGTATATAAATAGATGGCAGCTCAGGAAACTGCTGGAAGGATGAGTCTCTGCTTATCCTTTTATTGATTCTCCTAAGTACCTGCTATCCAGAAAGTAACTGGCAGATGAGTTACCAATATGGTAATGCTGTAGACATTAAAACTACTTAGTGTGGGGCAGGTTTTCAAAGGCTTGGAGAACATGTGATGACCTTCTCAGTGTAGACTAGCATATAGGACAGAAACAAATGGGAGAATGTGCTGTTATGTGGAAACTGGAGATGGAAAACGATTCCAGATTAAGACAACTGTATTCAGTGTTCTTCATGTGTGCTTGGTTTCCAAGCTGCATGAATCACCAAAGTGACCTAGGACTTGATTAAGTGTCTTCAACATGGGCATGTAATGCAACTTGAGAAGCCTTAGCATGTCTACTTAAGGCAAATAGCCCTACAGAAGTGCTACCTTTTCAGGAGGGCAGCAACGGTACACCAAAAATGACAGTAGGAACCTCTGTTTTGGTAAACACTTTGAGTCCCCAGTCCATGGAATCTTGAACTGAAAACAGTTGAGCCTCTACAGAAAACCCTTCATGGCAGAGCAGCTGAACCCCCAAACTCATTTCTGTGCCTGTTGTGACAGTGGGAAGAATTTTACAGCCCAAACATTTCCATTTTAAAAACCTTAATGTAGGTGTTAGTATAGCCTAACTATTACATAGGCCGCCTCCAGCTGCTCCTCCAGAATAGCACTGCTCCCTCACAGATCACAGGGCTGTCTGCTAGAGTCATGTGGATATGTGGGATACCGTAAGTTATCTGAATTGACACCGAGGTGCCATGTGCTGGCACCAACATGGGCTTAGACTCTAAGCCTCCATGTAAATCTTGGGACAGACATTTCCAGGGAGATGTCTTAATCTGGGATTGAATCCCATCCAAGCTTGCTGTTCTACCAAGTCAGTGAATGCTGTGTTGGACGAAGAACCAACAAAATAAAGCCTTGTGTGTGTGTATAAGTATAGCATTGAATGTAAAGCATTGTACCTTTGGCTAAATAATAGCAGGTTAGCAAGATCTCCAAGTTCACCTCGGTTCACTGCAGGTTTTCTTAATATTCATACACCTTTTATGGTCATGTCAGCTGCTACGTGCTTCTGGTTTTCAGCTACAGGGAGTGTCCTGTTCTAATTTGGAGGAGTAGTAGAAAGAAAATGGAGGAACGGAGAGCATAGTAAGTAGCATGGGATCACATACATCAGGGATTCAGTACTGACTTAGGAAAATGGATGCAGTAATGCCAATGTAGCTGCCCCAATAAATCAAAGCCATAAATACTCAAAATTCTGGGGTTTTGTGTGTTTTGTTTTGTTTTGGTTTGGTTTGGGTTGGGTTGGGTTTTTTTCCACACAGATTCAGTTTGCAGTCACGTCATTGTTTTTCCCTGCTTCAAAAGTTTGAGACCACAGGAGTCTGCAATTCAGAGCAAACCACAGAACTGGAGCTATTGTGTACCAAATCTTAGAAAGCCTTTGCATTTTGTTTGTAAAAACATTGAAGCCTGACCTTATTTTTGTTATCTAAATATATTTCTCTCATATACAAAGTTTGAATTAATCCCTTTATTTAAAGGTTTTCTGTGAAGATTGAAAAATTGTAATTAATTATTTTTACTGTTGTTTTTCATTTTGAGGTACATTATTTCTTGCTTCAATACTACACCGTATGGTGTAGTTCGATCTTGTATACCTATTCTTTAGAAAACAAGCAATTTCACACTTAAAGCCTTTAGTAAATGAGTTTTACAGGAGATGAGAAAGAGGGCTGGGTGAAATCTATTAAATCCTTCTGATGATGTGAACATTTCCCTGAATTCTTTATCATCATTAGCTATTAAAGCCATGTTCACAGCACCCTTTTGATCCATCACTTAGGTATAAATTACATTCTCTCTGGCTTTGTCCATTTAGAAAGCTTGCAAATCAAAGCAATTCTCATATTTTCCAGTGGCTGAAGTCACTTACATTTAGCCTTTGGCCTTATAAATCCTCACGAGGGGCATCTTTTGGTACAATACCTAGTGTATCTTAGGCCATCATACAACCTTTAAAATTATATGAAAATCAATTGATACATTGGATATTATAATCACATTTAAGAAAGTGTGATGACAATTTACAGCATTTAATTCTAGGCACCTAATTTATGTGTTTGTGTTAGGTGTCTAGGAACCATAGGCTTCACAGATATATGATGGGTAGCAAAAGTCTAATTTAAGGTCTCTGAGTTCTACTGTGGGTTCTTTCTCTTTATTGAATATGTATAAAGGCTATGGAGACCAGCTTCCAAACAAATATATCTAAGGAAATTTTTCAAAGTTAAGCAGAGCTAGTAGCCTTGTTTTTTCCCTCAATCCAACCTGAATTCCAGTTACAAACCACTTTTACGGATAATTTTTAACTGTTTGGGAATGTGTTGATACATCTCTCCTTTACTGAAATATAATCATTTACAGTCCTGGTTTTGGCTGGGATAGAGTTAATTGTCTTCCTAGCAGCTGGTACAGTGCTGTGTTTTGGGTTCAGTATGTGAAGAATGTTGATAACACACTAATGTTTTCAGTTGTTGCTAAGTGGTGTTTAGTCTAAAATCAAGGATTTTTCAGCTTCTCATGCCCAGCCAGCAAGAAGGCTGGAGGGGCACAAGAAGTTGGGAGGGGACACA
>JAVJGG010000074.1:76725990-76752252 GCA_035590195.1 Aviceda cuculoides
GGAGGAAAAGAAAGCGGGGGGGGGAGTCTAGAGGAAAAAAGAGAAGTCATTTTTTCTTTTCAGTCTAAATTGATTTTATTCTACAAAATGCTATTCAGTTAAAATTGTAAAAGCAAAACCATTTTAATATGTTCTTTCTTTCATAGCAGCAAGCTTTCTCTAACAAGCTTTTTGTTTTAGTGCAAATACTGTAGGCCTGTAATTCAGTAAAATAACAAGAACAGAAAAGAGACAACACCAGAGAGAATGCCTCAGAGCTGAGATTCTCCAGGACTGCAAGAACGATATCAAGATCACAAAGAGCAAGGAAGGGTCCCAATTCAGCAGTCACCTTTAAGAACCTCCTTGGCAGAAACTACTTCACCGCAGACAAAAAAAAGAGAAACCATGATCTAAACTTTTGAGGAAAAAAAGATAATGGTGCCCCCAAACCTTCAATAATCCTCATGGTCACCTATTAATGAGGCTTGATTCCACCTCTGACACCTGCTTTGCAGCAGCAAAATGCTACTGATGTTTTCAGTTTGCCCCCAGGAGAGTGGAATCAGAATCAGGCCCTTTCTGTATCTGAGGATCTTAAACTAGACTTTAGTGACACTAGTAACTTATCGCTCTAATAAAGATGCACTATCCCTTATTGATGTTACTTTGAACTACACAGTATATCAAGATATATACAACAGTTTATCCTCTCACTGAGCAAAAACAATTGGATACCTATTTTCTACACATTTTAATATGGTTTTAATATCAAGTAACCACAAACAAGAAAGTGGAATAACCCTTTAATCATACAGGATAGGAGGGGAACAATTAAGTAAAACAGGATGGGATTTTATTATTATCTTGTATTCTGAGATTTGTCCTCAACTCCACCTACTGTTCACAGAGGAATGATAATGCATCTTTAGAAACATATCTCTTTTTACATTTTATACAGACAACAACAAACCCCAGAATCTTTTATTTAAAGAATCGAAAAAAAATTATTAGCCTAAAAAAAGACTGGAGTATTTTTAATGCTTTCTTTATTATATCCAAGTCTTGAACAGAAAAAAGATGTAAACATGATAAATAAATAAGAAATAAAATGTAGATTGTTCCCCCCACCTCTTAAAATGTTTGACTTGGCCTTCCTAATGAAAATTAACTTCTAAGTGTCATAATAATATTTCTTACATTTCAGAAGTCTGTTTTAGAATGAAAAAAAAAAAAAAAAAACAACAACAAAAAAATAAAAAAAAAAAAAAAAGAAGCAACAACCAAACACCAGGAATGTGAGTTAGGAGGATGTTAAATTAATGGCAGGCAGATCTGCTGGAACAGGCACAAGACGGCTGCCTGCCAATAAATAAGATACCAGGGAGGAGGGGGATGTCTTAGGTTTGTTTTCATTTTGATTTTTCTTTTCATTTAGGATGAAGGCCAGGTGGATCCTACATACAGTAAGCAGCAAAATTAAAGGTTCAGATGAACTAAATAAGTCACTTAAATAATAATTATAAAAACACAACAGAGAGCTACTGTCCCCAGCATGTTGGTCCCAAATCCCATCACACCGTAAGCAGTTTGAGACTTACCCAGTCTCCACACCTATGAGAAAGGAATGGATGAAGGCAATGCCACAACCAGGAAGGAGGAATAAGGGCAAAACTGGAATGGCAAACATCACCTGTAAGCTGCATGTCTCCTTCAATGCAGCTGCTACTGCTCCTCCCAGCTTGCCATTGATTAATTTTAGATGTTATTAGAGGCTTTGTTGGGCCAGTCCCTGGGGGGTTGACCCAATACCAGCTGAAATTCCCTGGGGTTTTTTCTATTGACAAAACTCTTGGTCAGACACTAGTTACAACAGCTCCCACATCCCCTTTACATGCAGAACACAGAGTAACTACATTTAGGAATCAGCAGGGAAGGTACTCATGGAAAATACTGTTTTGGGGATGGGGAAGACAGTCAATTCCCAAAAAGCACACCAGTAAACCTGAAAAGAAGAACGCAGGGCCAGACCGAAACAGCAGCAGAGCTCAAGTTGTACCTGGCTCCCAAAAACTAAACAAAAAGCTGATCCACAAAATTGAGAAGGCAGGAGACCAGCAATCCCAACACAGACATCCTCTGAGAGATTTGAGGGACAAAATGGGCAGGCACAAGGTATTCAGGGCTTTTTCTATATAGTAGAATATAATTGTCTTTTCTAGGCAGTTTCACGTGGCTCCCGTCAGTACCACAGGACAGGAAAGAGGATCCTTCTGTCTCTCAGAAGGTCAATGACAAGGCAGCGGGCAAGGGCCGGCTGCAGCTCCTTTTGGCAACAATTCAGTAAGCAAAAGTAGTTTTTTTGTTGTTCCACTAGCAGTTAGGCTTAGTGGGGTTTAAGTAGGCACCTGACTTCCTGAAACCCTGCAGGAATGCTCCTGATCTCCTAGGAGACATGGATCCTGGTCAGCTGCCCTCAAAAGTAGCTGCATCGCTTTAGGTTTCACCACTTGCCAAAGTTGCATTTCTGCTCAAAAATGGGTGGAAATGACATGCAGAGACATTTTATTGAACAGTTTTAGATTCTCAATCCAGACTGCCCCAAACAAGCATCTGGCAAAATAGAGACACTTAGAGAAGCAGCAGTATCACTTGAAGTGATATAATCTACATAAAATCCTATGAAAACAGGATCCTCTGTGCTAACTACAGAAAGCTTAAGGTCTACTTTATTAAAAAGGAAGTTTTGATGTTCATGTAAGGACAAGAGAACTCCTTTATCAATTTTACTTATTGTGTAAGGTCAATTTGAAACCTCTAGCACTGGTATAATGATGGAAGTGTTAAAGCAATGAAGTAAAAGCCTGAAGCACAATCAGCTTTATGATGCAGAAAGACCACTCATATCTTTCTGTCTCTGGCAAGTTTGGTAAATAGCTGTGTTTAAACATAATAGTAATAATAAAAAACCAAATTCTACCTTTAGAGCCAAAGTAGTATCCCTTTGAAATGACTCAAGGAATGGGCAGTGGGCAGGGCTTGAGGGAATTCAGCCCTGCTGAGTAAAGGTCCAGTTCCACAAGACTGAACCGTATTAATTCCCAGTGGATTTGGTGGGGGCTGCAGCAGTTTAGCGTCTCATAGGAGCAGCCCTATAATCGCATATAGCATTTCTCCAGGTCCAGCCTGACCAAGAAATATCCTGGTTTCAGTTGATTAACAAAAAATATATATATAAAAGATTAAGAAAATCTAACAAAATAAATAGCTGCCACCGCAACTTCAACAGGCAGGACCAAAGAGTTGTCCCCTAAGTGGCTTAGCTGGCAAGCTGGGCAATCCTAGTGCACACATGGTCATGGTTTGTCAGTGCCTTGACATCAACAGGAATTGAGCTTGGCTCCAAGTGGGAATAGGTTACACACATTACTGTTTTCAGTAAACACCAGCGCTGGAGAGCTTGTGCCCTCTGTGAGCACTTACTAGTAGCAGCCAACCCCACAGGTTGGAGAAGACAAGGACCCAGGGCTAGGGGAAGAGCCCTCTGATTTGTTTTTTGTCTTCAGGCCAATCAACCTCAAAAAACCTAGATCAATTACAATGCAAAAGAAACAGAGGCCAAAGACTGAGGTGCAAATAATGGTAATTGATTTTCCTCCGCTGTCAATTTGTCATTGATAACCAGAGGTTATCAGAAGCTCTGTTCTAGTTCAGACAGATCATCACTTCAACCATGCCATTCTTGCCTGGTCAGGAGAACCCTGTGGCCTGTCCTGTGCTGGAGGTTGGATCACTGCCTTCCCCACAGCCTCAGAAATTTGGAATCTCTGATTCCAAACAATCCCTGCTAGTATCAGCTGGTGGATGTGCACTGCTTTGTTTCCCAATAATGAAAAAGTCAGCAAGGGTACAGCCAGCTAGTTTCACCCACTTACCCACTGCCAGTCTCCATCCTAGATTTATAGGCACGTGGTGCCACCTTTTTTTCGGTAACATGTTCTGCAAATATGGCCAAGGGGAGGGGAGGATTAACTAACAGGAAGAGATCAGCCTCTGAGTCAGGAGCCCTGATGGGGAGGAAGATGCAACACTCCCTAGACAGCGGGCAATCCAGGAAAAGTAAACAACAAGCAGCAGATTTGATATCCACCAAACTGAGGTAAAACCCTGCCAAAGACACTGGTAATTGCCAGCCCAGCAGCTTTTCTGATGCCACTTTGGCCCTGAGATGCTAACTTGTTTTTTGAGGAGCCCAAGGGGATAAATATATCTACATTTTAAAAAAGAAAGGCTTCCGCATGAGCTTCCTGCTGTCTCTGTTTGCTGTCTCTGTGCCCCAGGTCAGAGCTACAAGTTCTGTCTGTGCTGCCAAGACCTTGGGCTCCTCTTGGTTCCCCCTCTCCTGGACTTCCCAGCCATCCCCCTCCTGCCTGGGCAACCCTACATGTTTCCCACAGCCTGTCCCAAGAGAAAATATCCTAACAAGACTTTAGAGTTCAGAGCAACTGGATGAAATGTCATGGGATTGACAACATTGGAAATGATAAGCACAGAGAGAGGGAAAGAGAGAAGTTGTAAGATCAACTAACCAGAATGATCTAAGCAGAGAGCACAACTGATCAGATCAATTCACAAAGGAAAGGGACAACTAGCAACTGTCTGCAGCTCGCCTTCATTCCTGGCCAGGAGTGCTCCCCAAGCCCACTACGGCCATGAAGAGGTTTTCATAGGCAGTCCCTACAGAGGGGACATCACTCTCTCCAAACAGTCGTGGCACACCAGTCCCACTCTTGCTATTTCATGCCTCCAAGGAGCTGGCATTGGTCCTCACTCTCCTTCCTGGAGCTGCAGCACTTCCCCATCCTTGTTCTTGCTGCCCTTGTGCTTGAATGATCCTGTGCCTGTCTCTAATCCCATGGAGGGGGGGTCCTCCCATGGTGCTGGGGGTGGGGGGGTGTAACACACTGGCAAAATGGGGGGCTGCAGGGGGATTACAATGCCAGCAAGGTGGGAGAGTTCAAGGAATCCGATGACTGGTCACCACTGCTGCTGCTCCTCCGGTGAGCTTTGGAGCAGGACTCAGATGGGGAGAGAGGAGACTCCTGATCCAACACGTTGGGGTAGGTGAACACCAAGTTGGAGGAGCCAGGAGTGATGGCTGGTGTTGAGGTCACCACAATGGGAGTGTTGAGTGCCTCCTCCCCATAAAAACCTCCAGCAATGCTGATGGGCTTAATGACAGACCTCTGGGCTTTGTCAAGGACCAAAGAGGAAGACGGGATCTCTTCCTCCACAGGCTCCTGCTTCACCACCACTGCTCCGCTTGCTCCAGTCCGAACGCTCTGGAGGCTGCTGGATGGTGGGCTTCGACGTTCCTCAGGGCTGATTTTGCATACAGGGCTGTGAGCCACTAGCATAAACTCCAGCTTCTCCTTCTCCTTCTGGAGCTCAGCGATCTCCTTTTGCAGCACTGACTTCTCCTCCTCCAGCACTTCAGTTTCCTGCAGACAAAATGGGAGTAAATTATCAGAGGCTCTGGAACTGCTTCTCACCTGGAACATGGCCATCAAGTTCAGTTCTCATCTGGCACGGGCAGATACACCCCAGACTCTTCATGAACCAAGTAGGCACCAGGTCATCACGAGCCAAGCATCTTGTGTTTCATGTGTCTACCAGTAAGCTATTCTCAAACTTCACCAACCTGAGGGTTATGAATAGTCTTCTCATGAACTCACCTTAGTTTTGTCATGGCCAGCTTCTACCACTCTGTCTTGGCCTGTGACTGCACTCCTCTCCCTTGCTGTCTGTCTGATAGACACCCTAGCAGAGAGAACTCGGATCTCCTCCCATCATTTTTTGTGTTTTTCACTTAGACAGAGATAGTGTACAGCAATCTCTAAACTCTTTCCATTTTCTTTCTGTAGTGCATATTCCAGATTAGGTCTTACACTTGCCTGACTCTTGCACAAAGGACTAACACTTTCATCTCCACTGGATCATCCCTTGATGCATCCTAGTATTAATACATTTACATTTCCCATGGGCACATCACACTGATGGCTCATAGTCAATCTGTGAGCAATTAGTACCTTCCTGTATGAGGAGCTCACCATTTCACAAAGATCTCACCCTCAGTCTTTCAGGATATGACCTCTCACTTTGCACTCCTCTCACTTCTATTACTTTAGTCATGACAATCCTTAAGTTATTCCTATAGGATGTCCTGCCTCCCCTACACCGAGAATATCTCATGAATTTGAGTCAGCAGGACATTTCACTGATGCACTTTCACTGCTACTGCTGTGCTTGTTAATAAGATCATCAAATAAAACCAGACCCAGGCTGGTTCTTGAGCAGGAGCACTGGAGCCTTCCCTCCAGCCGCTTTCAACACAACCCACCCTTACCTCCTCTTTAGCTCGTCTCTTACCCACTGTCCTGGTTTCAGCTGGGATAGAGTTAATTTTCTTTCTAGTAGCTGGTATAGTGTTATGTTTTGGATTTTGTATGAGAATGATGTTGATAACACACTGATGTTTTCAGTTGTTGCTAAGTAGTGTTTGTACCAAGTCAAGAATTTATCAGCTTCCCATGCTCAGCCAGCAAGAAGGCTGGAGGGGCACAAGAAGTTGGGAGGGGACACAGCCAGGACAGCTGACCCAAAGTGGCCAAAGGGGTATTCCATACCATGTGACGTCTTGCCCAGTATGAGGTAAACTGGGGGGAGTTGGCCTGGGGCAGGGCAGATCGCTGCTTAGGAACTGACGGGGCATCGGTCAGTGAGTGCTGAGCAATTGCATTGTGCATCACTTATTTTGTATATTCCAATACTTTTATTATTATCATTGTCATTTTATTATTATTATTATTATCATCATTATTAGTTTCTTCCTTTCTGTCCTATTAAACTTTTCTTATCTCAACCCACAAGTTTTACTTTTTTTTTTCTGATTGTATCCTCATCCCACTGGGGGTGGAAGGGAGGGAGGGAGGGAGCGGCTGCGTGGTGCTTAGCTGCTGACTGGGGTTAAACCACAACACCTACAAAGGAAATAGTACACATATGAGCATTTCTTTCAGTCAGTATGATGCTTTGAAAAGAAAGAGAAAGGCCTTCTTATTTCTTTTCTCCATACTCAAAATACAGTTGTACACATAAGTTTGGAGTTTTGTTTGGTTTGATTTTGCAACCTTGGACATTTGACCTAGGCAATACAAAAAAAAAGGAACCAAAATATAATAAAAAGTTGATTCAACTCAAACCTCTTCTCCAACTACTCAGAAATCTCTCAGGAAAGGCTTCTCTTACCTTCCTCTCATAGGGTTTGTTGTTTTTTGGTTTTTTTTTTGTCATCTTGATCTCTCATCTGTAAATAAACATGAAATTGCTTCAAAGACGCTACAGCAAAAATTAACAAGTTGGACATATGGAGTTTTAATTGGTTGCCAGAGACAAACTGTAAGCACTGTATCAGTAAGTATGGAAAAATAAAATTTCAAGATCAGATAAGTCTGTTTAACATACATTATGCATTTGTTATTATGGGAGCAATTGAGCAAGCAAGGGACACAGAGGGAAATCAATACTGTTCACCACTGAATAACCACAAATCATTTTATAAAAAATGGTATTCCATTCTATAAAATGGTGGCAGTTGAAGCTATTAGCTGCTCAAGTCTTTTGTTTAACTAGGAACTCTCTGGCTTCTGAAAGAAAATCCAGGTTAAGGGGTACTTTTAGATGGACTAGTAGAACTTCCCAGCATTCATATCTTAAACATAAAGAGGGCTGAAGGGAGGCCAGAATGAGTACATTGGTAAGGATTTTCTAAAATCCCAATGGAGACAACCAACGAGGCTGAAAGACTCACTACAGGTTCAGAGCCTACAGTCTGCACCCGTAGGAAGTGGGACACCTTTGTACTCCCACTTTATGGACACCTGAATAAGATACCATCTTCCTAACTCAAATGCTCAGCCTTTGGAAGAGAGATCTCCAACTGGAGGTCTCCAGTAGACAACTTCCTCTTCCCATCCACTGATCAGGGAAACTCAACATCAGCTTTTAGAGATTATTTCACTAAGTGCCTAGAAAGAAGCACAGCTTAGGTGCCTAAATTAAATTGATTAAATCCACTGGTAAATATATGTATACATATGTGAATATGTAAAAATAATTAGGGATGGTGAGCGAGAAAATGAAAACCTGTTCCTTTCAAAGAGGAGATGGGACTTTGCCCACACTGAGAGCTTTCTAGTGACTGCAGATGATCATCTCAGTGGCAAAATGTGGCTGCAGGTTCCGTGAAGGAGCTCTCCTTCCAGGCAGCGAGCCAGGAGGGCTGGCCCTGGCACCTTACCGACACAGAGCTTGTCTTTACCGCTGAATCCAGGCAGCTGCATGTCTTCTCCACAGATGCACCAAAGTGGGCATCCCTCAGACATTTGTAGTACAGAAGCCAGTCGTGATCTTGGGCTAAAATATGTTGTCTCTTAAATGGCTGTGCACACAGCTTTTCGACTAGAGCTTGTTCTTATCTGAATGGTTCAGAGACTAAATAAAATAATCGGTTACAGTTAGGGCTGTCTGTGTTGATCTACCTATTGATCTACCTATTGATATACCTACACTTGTCGAGAAAACTAATGACAATAAACTGCACTAAGATTTCAAACCCCTGTAAGTCTAATTACCCCACAGTTAGCAACAGGCTAGTTTTGTCAAAAGTCTTCTGTAACAAGTATTTTGATACAAAATTTGACACAAAATTGGTTATCCAACTAGGCATTTTAATGTTTGTGTCTCATGAAAATTTAACATTTACATCTGGAGAAAGAGCAAATATAAAATCTGGTTTTGGGGGGTTTGTTTGTTTGGTTGGTTTGGTTTGGTTTGGTTTGGTTTGGTTTGGTTTGGTTTGGTTTGGTTTTTATGGGGGAGTGCTCCATGAAGAAAAATGGAGGTTTGGAAAAGAAAAAAACATGGTTGGAAAAAAAAGACTGTGGCTGGGGTAGTAGGTCTGTGCAAGAGATGCAATAAATACAACAGTCAAACTACAGCATTCCAAAAACCACACAAAAAATCCTCCTTTATTATAAACCTAAGAATATTTTGTTTTTCTTTTCTTTTTCTTTTGTGCTTTGTGCTTGCTTTTTTAAAATTCTCTGTTGAGGGACAGGGAGTCCAAGCAGCAGTGATCCTAGATCAGTCCAGTGACTGCTTCATATTAAAATCATGACCTAAATTTCAGTGATGACATGACTCCCTTCAAGTATCCCAAAGCCCAATCATTTAGGAAAGCCCAGAGTAATTTCATTAACTTGAATTGCTTTCTTTTAACTTCCTTTAATTTACTAGAGTACTCTGAAATCCAGTTATGACAGAGATCAGAGCGATACAATATTACCTTGTGAAGGATACACTGCTCTAGTCTGTTAAATAAGAATAATTCAGCCAGTGCATTGCTGAAGATTATAATTTCCATGGTGGAAAAATATAAATTTAGCTTAGGAAAAATAAATCCCCAAACCCTAGAGAGTCTGTACTGAACCAATATGAATCAATATAAATTGAAGTTTTTGCTAGATAATCCTAACCAAGATCCCTGCCTTTGAGGACTTTCAGTCTGACATAAACAGATACAGATCTGTGGGAAAGTAAAGCAACTCACAGCACAAACTCCCAAACAGATTTCATTGTTGCCAAGAGAATGTAATGCGTGGTAGAGCAGAACTTCACAAAACACTTGATTTCAGTTACAGGGGTGAAAAAATAATAATAATTATCATTTAATGCCACTGGCTTAAAAGTCTGCCCAAGTAAAATTAACTTTGCAATTAGCATTACGAAGCAGCACTCTAACAAATTCTAGTTTGTATAAACCACTGGAAGAAAAGAGATGGCTAATTATAATTGACGGGGTGGAGCACTTTAGCAGTCTGCTTTCTTAAGAAGCTAATGAAGGAACCTGGCTATAAGAGAGCTTTGGTTTTTCTAGTAATTGCTGTAATCAGATCTGGAAAAGTCGGTGAGCTATGAGTAAGTGAACTCCTACTCGAACAGCAGGAGATTGCATCTGACCTTAATATTCATGCCATGTGATGATGATTGCACACATCCTTGCCTTAAAGAAGTAAAAGTACAATCAAAGGTTTAAAATTAAATTGTGTGGAGGATCTCTGCCATGTTATGCCTGCACAGCAGGGTGCGCAGGCAGCAGCTTTGCACATCCCTGACTTGCTACTGGGGTTTTTAACTTGAGCCTGGGGTTTGCTGAATGTCCTGGTTTGGAGTTGCCAATGTCAACTCAGTCCCAGAAATGGGTCTCAGGGCTTTGGAAACCACAAAATTATGTGAATGGGTTGTTTAAGGACATGCTGTTGTCTGGGCAGAAGCAGAGTACTATGTTCTCTGCAGCCTTCACCTACTGCTGGCCTGACTCTTAGCAGATGACATCTGCTTCTGAACCTAAACTTGTTCCCAGTCTTTCCCCAAAAGTAGATGAATGGAATGGAGCTTGAAAAAAAGAAAAGATTTTCTTGTCCTCAAAGAGCTTACAACATGCTTGAGAAGTTTATCTACACCCATGCCCTACTGACACATTCGACACATTTTACTCTGTTAATAATGTTACGAATAAAGCATAGAAAAGATCATAAATGAATAATTAAAAAAAGAATCATGGTTTTTAAATGTACTGATACTTTATGAAGTCCAGAATGACCTCTCATAACTTATGGCAGCAGCTAATTAGTCCAGCTTTACAAGGTAGTTTAGGACTTGCATGCATGGAACGAGTCCAAAACAGTTATTCCTTATTGGTTGTGCGTTCCTGAAATCCTTAAAGGCAGTGAAAGTGCATACTCACATTCAAGGTTCTGGAGATCCTGTTCCACCATTGTTCCTGGTTAGTTCAGTCCATTACACAGCTTAAACTGAACTGGAACAAAGGCTGGAACTTGCCTTTCCTAACTTCAGTCAACTTCACCGAAGGTTAAGGTTTTCACTCCTGTCAGTAGAGTTGAGTAAATTCATCATTTTCTAAAGAAGACCCATATATTCAAATGAATTGGATTGTCATGTCCATTGACTTTACAAAGTGGGGGTTTTTCAGGGTGGGATGTTAACATTTTTAGACTTTTGAACTTCAATTTCGTCCTGATATTTTGGACAAGGGGAAATTTGGGAAATGAGTCATGATGGAAGATACTTATTTTTCCACTCTGACTAGATCTATCTTCATTAAACAAACATTAAATTCTGAATACAACATCTAAAATGGAGTCAGTATTCATTAAGAGACATGTTTGGGCTGAAATGACAGAAGAAAATGTTGAAACTTTCCTGTTTGCTATAAAATCATTGATGTTCTTAAATCTTTCCCAAAAGATTTGCTTTTATTGCTACTGTTCTGTTCTTACTTCTTATAGCCTTACCTTTTTTCTTTTTTCTTTTTTTTTCATTTTGTTTTGTTTTCTTTTGTTTTGTTTGTTTGTTTGTTCTGTTTTCTCATTGACTTATACAAGACTGGACAAAATGTTAGTAAGTGAACCTAAGGGAGCAATCCCACACCAGGAATTGCGCCAGATGATCTATCTAGTGTTCTCCATCTGTTCCGTCCCTTGTAATGTACTTCTCGCTCACTGGTTTCATTGACTGTCAATATAAACTGAAGGAGTGGCATGGATGTGGGTGTATTTGTAAAAATGTTCCTGTGCTTCGTCATAGACCATTTGTCTTCTCCAGTGCTCTTTTTCTATTTCCTTGTGTAATGAAAGAATATGTTAATGGAAGCCATTTCAATTTAGAAGTAGCAATGAGGAAGAAAAGGTGACATCTGGGGTACATTGCCAGGCCCTTTTACACCACATCAGAGCTGAAGCAAAGCTGGCACCCACCACCATGAAGGCACAAGTTGTGAAGAAGTCTCTTTCTCTTGCTAGCACTGAACCAGCACAGTGGCTTCACCACCTTTTCCTTGCAGCCAGAGGTGGTGTTGGGAGCATCCCCTTCACACTGCCATTAATCCATTCAAGTTAAAAATAGTTAAACTAATAAGACTTTGCTTCAGTGAAATACCCCAGAGTAGTGTGATCCCTAGATCCCTGTTATCACAGGGCTGATTTAAAGCCCTCTGTGTTGGAAGAGCTCCAAAACCCTCCTTGTTGATGCCTCAAATTCCTGAGGATTTAGTGTACAGTACTGTTAAAATTAGAAAAATGTTTTGTCTATCTAAATTTTCATTGCTTTTGAAAAACTTAAGCTTATTTTTAGGTGAAAATGCAGCAAAAGAAAAGCTGTCAAAGATTCCTGCAGACCTCTAAAGCCTTATAGGTGGGAAATGTTACCTCTGTGTATGCATGTCTGTAGCGTTCTTCACACTCTGCAATTCTCCCTTAACCAAGAAAGGCAGCTGCTGAAGGGACTTTGGGAATTTTTTTTCCCTGTATTTTCCTCCCACCCCTCTGCCCACATTACCAAATAATTACTGCCTGGGAAGCTGCTTTGAACAGAGACAGAGGAGGTTATGAGCCAGTTATCAAATTAACATTAGATATCTTTATATCACATTGACTTCCACAGGAGGAAGATATTTCTGGCTATCACTTGTATTGAGCTTGTCATTTTAATTTCTCAGCACGAAGAAAGAAGCGATCACACAGCTGAGCAGCAGCCTCCCATCCAAACTCTCTGTGCGACCACTGCTAAGGTTCAGCTGAACTGGAAAAGACACCCTGCTCTCCTCTTCATTTTGACTTTCATGCAGCACAGCTGTCCTCTGATAAAACATACCTGTGTGAGCCCGCACCGAGGGCAAGCGCTCCTTTGTGCGCTCTGTGTGGTGACAGTGCTTCAGCAGTAGTAAGAAAAAAAGCAAACACTTCTCCCATGCCCTCAGGCTACAGTCAGTTTTCAATACTGCTGTCTTTTAATTCTGGCCTATTACATGCTCCCTAAATCTCAAACTTAACTTTGCCCAGTAGAAATGTTCAGAACATATTTATCATGATCTCAGCTTGATGTAATCCCTGATTTATGTGTTTATGTTCAGGCTTCTCTCAATTCTGTCTCTGTTAGCTTCAATCTATCATAGTGCAGCTCTGCTCTGGGTTCCCCAATAAGTTAAGAACATTAGCATTTTCTATCTGAAAGTAAAATGCATTCTTCTTCTCATTTTTTGTTTAATCTGAAAGACAGCTGATAGCTACCTTATGTAAGCATCCATCTCACTTATTTGGAGTGCAATAACCTTCTTATCTGATTGTGCTAGTCAGCAGTTAGAGAATTGCTTCTCAGTTTCCATAGTGTCCTCTTAAATTTATTTTTTTATTCCATATGGACTGATATCTTGGCTTTGCTTTGCATTGTAGAGCTTTCTAGGACTTTATTCACAGGAGTAACATACCGTGGTTGTGCATTCCTACTGTCTCCCCTGAGGAAAAAGTGTGTGCAGTGGCATGCTCAGCTTTTTCAGGGTTTGCCTGGGTTGGATTAAATGCATGGGCTCCTTTTTTTTTTTACTCTTAGATTAAAGGAGCAAAAGCTTTGAGATCTTTGAGTCCACCTATCATCTTTACATACAGCGTACAAACCATTTTGTCTCCAAACCACTACAGATCTGTCAGTCCAGTGCTGTGCCTGAACTAGTCATCCCTCATCTCTCAAAGTACATAACACTTTACACAATTACAATACGTAATCTCAGGTGAGGTGTTTTATTCTCTTCTGTATAAGGATTTACGGTTTGCTTAGATATCTCTGCATCATCTTCCACTGTGCAGCATGGACTTGGTCCAGGGTATCTATCAATCTTGCAGAGTGCTGTAAGTGCCCCTGTGATAGGCAGACTCTTGGCTGAACTAAAGCTGAAAGTCTGTACGACAGCAGCTTGTGCTGAAGAACCACAAGTTTATAGTAATAATTTCAAAACCCTGTTGACAGTGGGTGGCAATTACATGCTCAATTCTGTCCCTTACCCTGATCCTTCCTAGACAGGTAGGACAAGCTTGGACAAGAGGGGGGAAGAAAAAAAAAAAAAAAAAAAAAGAAGAGAAAAAAAAAGACTTTTGTTCTTGAAAAATCTACACAGCCTGGAAATCAGGTTTTGGAAACAAAATACTGCCATCAGGAAGTGAGATCATGAAAACTTGCACCGGGAAGTCAGAAAGCAAATGCACACTATTGCAAAGCCCTGCTGCACCCTCCATCCATCTGTTGTTGGTTATCACTTAGGCGGATATGTGATGATCTGAAAACTAAAAAGGGAATGAGAGAAGTGGGATAAACTTAATCCATCAGCTAAATGAATAGTTTAGAGTTTGCAGTATTTGACAACTGTTTGTCACATAAAATGACTGTTGGTGGAAACCTAGTCCTGAAGCCAAGCGGAAAACTCCTGTTGACTCCGTAGTGATATGCCCTATGCTCCTGTGTCCGCAAGACATCCCACCCTCCCTTATTCTCTCCCTTAGTGCAGAAAATCATGAGGGCATGCCTGTATGGCTCGGAGAATATCTCACTTTTAGTGCCAGTCCAGTGACTGACCTGTCTGTTGTGGCTGGCGACTGATGCCAGCCATGAATGTCAGTGGAAGGTGCGCATCTGTCTGCAAGAAAGAGGTCTGGCACCACCGGCTTGTTACACATAGCCCACAGAGTGTCTGCCAGATGGCAGACATGGCTTTTGTCCATCCTACTTTAGATCTGGATGCTGGCTGGGTTCAAAAATGCCATATAGAAACTGTGCTAGGAGTGAATCTTTCATTCAGATTCAGGTGCTGATGAAGGTGGGGACCACAACCTATGGCAGGGAAGAAATCTATGATTGCAAAGAAATCACTTTCTTTGCAAGTATAAAAGAGTATATGTAGGTATACATTTATATATATGTATGTTTCTGTACATACATTTAAAAGAATATATGTAAGTATATATAAGCAGGTAGGTATATGTATGCTTACACGACATACACTTTAGAGATTAACTAGGGGCAAAATTTCAATGCAATTCTTATCTATTTCTCCTGTTTCACCTCCTTCAGAGTTTATAGTGTTGCAGAATTGTCAGGGAAAACCATATAAAAGGAATGGAAATATTTTCTGCTCTAATTTCTGGACTGTGATTAACGAGGCACAAACATCCAAAAAGGTTTGCTTCAGATGGATGTCCAAACGTTCAAGTGCTTATCAGAAGCTTGTCCAAACCTCTGAACTGGAAGAGTTTTGGTTTTCTTTCTTTACTGCTTTGGCACCGTTTTGCAATGTATGTGTATTAATTCCCCAGCTAATATGGGAATAGATTAAGAATCACTTTTAGCCCCTATTTATATAGCTGTTTACAAGAAGTTTCCACAAAGATGTAGAAACTGTAGAAGATTTATAAATCACTGAATGGAAAATTTCCCCCAAATTCATTCTTCATATACTTTACAAGCTTTTCAATAATTCCCTCATATGTGAAAGAATATTTAGACATTCACATTTTTAAAGCTACTTTTATTTTACAGGTAGATAGTGTATAAAAGGTAAGCACCAATGGATCAAGTTCACATGAGGTTATTTTATTATTTGCAACTAATTCATCTAATAAGAGATAGCCTCTGCCCCAAAGAGAACATAATCAAAACACAGAAGGCAGAAAGAATAAATGTAGGGAGAAATTATTATTATCCTGGTCACAAAACTGAATTTCCTTGCTATGGAAAATCCCAGAAGCCAGGATAAAGGCTATAATATTAATGTTCATTGTGGAAAGAAAAATTATGAAGAGATTTGACATGGTAATGCTGAAGCTTTTTGGTGTTACATTTTCAATAGAAATTATTTTTCCAGCGTTACTGAAGCAAGCTGTTTTGTTTCACCATGTTGAATGAAATAGAAAAGTTTAAGTTTGATATTAAGCACCATTTTCTTAGGCTGGCAAAGAGAATTTGGATTTCAGTGAGGTTAAAATGTTAATAAAAAACTTCTTCGTTGTTTTGCCATGTGACAGTGAAGCGTACTCTAAGGTTTTGATATAACAAAGGACTATATATTTGTAAAAAGCCTCTGCCAACTAAGCAGGGATGGGGCAAAAAGTCATGGGCAATATAGTACGACGGATTCAAGACAGATGGGACTGAATGACTTCCTGAAATCCACTCCAGGATATTCCTAGCTTGCTATTACTTCTAGTTTATTCCCATTGCAAAAACCAGTAATAAAATCCTTTGGACTTCCTGTTAAAGATGAAGAAGGAAATAAAAAAATAACAGCTTAAAAACTTAAAAAGTAAAGCATTAAAAAAGTCTTTTATTTAACAATATCTCTGTTCCCTTTTGAAATGTCAAAACCTTTAAAAAAGAACTTCTGTCATTTAACAGACTTTTAGACAGCAGAAAAAAAAACTAATGAAAGCCATTTTAGTGGAAAAGAGAAGATAGGTGATTGAGGCGGGCTAAAATTTTGTTTCACCAGATATTATTGTTAGATCATGTTTCCTTAAACATAATTAAAAGAACTAAAGAAAACATTAAGGACAAAATAAAAGGAATAACAAAAAGAAATGTAAATACGGCTTTGACACTGACACTTTGGGGTGTGTGGACACTAATACATAGATTCATGGCTTTACCCTCAGCCAGCCAGAGCCAACCTGCCATCTCTCTAAATTCTGTCTTTGCTGCTCATGGACTTCTAAACACAAGTCCTGAAGCATGAGCGTTTCGGTCTCGCTGAGTGAGTGGTTGAGTCCGTGTTGCCCAGACGCTCTGTAGAGTTTCTCGCGTTGGACTGGATGACTGAGGTTTTACATGTTCAGTCTGGCTGGTTATGAGATTTGAGGTAACCTGAAGGGTGACCACAAGCATACAAGTTCTCAAGACCTCAGCTCAAGAAACGTGTGCCCCACACACAGGGTTTCCCAAAGGCACAAAGACCTGGCACCTCTGTATCAATGTAGGATTTATATGTCATGGTTTAAGCTGGGCTTATAGAATTATGGCAGAAATGCACCCCTGGATGCAGTTTTGATGGTAAAAGAAAGAAAAGAGAGGGTAAATCAGGGGAGAGCAGGTAACTCAGAATAGTGAGGGTGACAATAGAACTTCCTTTCTCTTGGAGATAACTTAGCCAAAGTAGGTAGTGGCAGTGCCACTGGCTCTTCTTGGACCTGATCTGATCCTGATGTCTCAGAGCAGTGAAACTGCAGTTGTGATTTCTCCAGTCTGAGAAAACTGGTATTTTCACACTTAGATTTAACCTCTCGGATAAAGCAGTCTGAGAGCTTACCTCTTCCACCAGGTGAAGGGAGGAAAGTCAAGATCTCCAAAGCTTTAATTTAGATAAACAGAATCCTTCTCCAGAGGCATTAACACAAGTATTTAGATAGATATCTTAGGTACGTATTTTAGAATAACTGCTTTATTAGGTAGACACATTCCTACCACCTATAAATTTGGACAACTTGGAGCATAGTTTCTGAACATGGAAAAAAGAAGGTAGATGTCTGACATCCTTGCTACTTCCCCTCCTAGGTTCAGTGTTCACGGCACTTGTGTAGTACTTCTGACAGTTTAGGGCTAATGAAGCTGCAGAGAGTTATGAGAGATGAGATCCACTGGAAGAGAGACTCTTGCGTATTGCCCATGCCTTCTCTGAGCTATCATAGCGGCATAGGTTAGCCTAGACCAATATGGTTTAATTCAGTGAAGCATGAGAGAAATCTCACCCTAATAGGCACTGAAAAACTGTTTGAAATATATAACCTTCATGACCTGATGAAGATTAGGCAGGAAAACTGCAGCAGAATTTGAACCACAGCTCTGAAGCTTAAATGCATTGTCCAAATGTTTAAAACACCATTTTTTCTCTAGACAAATTTTTCTTTCTAAATGTGGGAATACATTCTCTGTTGGAACCTGATCTTCCAGCTCTAGAGTAAGAAAGAAAAAATAATGTGTCAGCATTATAAAAACTAGGGGTTGTGCTCAGCATTATCTTTCTATTTGTAGATGAATCTGTGGAAGTCATGTTTCATTCCCAAAATCCAGTGTTGCAAAAACAGGTTTAGTCAGAAAATTCTCAGTGTGCAAGTGATACAATTTCTAAAGGAGAAAAAAAGGGAATATCTGTGTTTGTTTTTCTCAGACTTGAGGTGGTTGAGCACTATGCCACCAGAGACCTCCTTCCACTTGGGTATCTAGAAAATAAGTTCACAAATGAATAGATATTAAAAAAGCAAAGAAAATTCAATGCATCAGCACATAGCAAATATTTGAACAATGAAGTGAATGAAATGCCAGATGGAGGATTTACGACACTATAAAAGATCCCCTGTGGGAACCAGTAATCTTTTATCATCCAGAAAAAGTGTGGTCTGGGTTTGTGTCCACTAATAAAAGTCCAGGTTGACCTCTCAGCTTATTTATGTGTTTTTTTCTAGAACATCTGGTTATTCCTATATGAGCAGGAAGCAAACTCAGACTCATAAAATTGTTGGCATTGATCATTAAAGCCTACTGCAAAGTTAAAGTGATGTAAAGTAAACTGATCTGTTATATTTTCTGGTGCACTGCACAGACTGACACATCATGCAAATCTGCCATGGATTCTCTTGTTGCCTCTGTGGCTTCTATGTCCACCACTGTTAAGAACAGACTTTTGATGGTGATATCTTCTCTGGTAGAAGTACCTGGGGCAAGAGCAGGTATTATGGGTATGTAAGGTGCACTCTTACTTTCCACTGCCAGACTCAGGGAAAAAAGGAGGGAGAGTAAACCCCATATAGTAAAATACAGAGTAGGACTTTCATGAACTGAGTCCAGCTCTGCTTTACTCTGTTTTAGAAAAAAGCAGCAAACACTTTTTAAGAAACTAAGTAATTGAATAAGAGAAACAAAAATCCAAAACAAAACAAAACAAAACAAAAAAGAAGACACACACACACACAAAAAGACAAAAGGTCAGAAACTTAATCCCAGCAGGAAATTCTGTCCCTTCTGTTTAAAATACTTGTGAATACAGGTGCAGAGGGTTGCACCGGTCTCTCCCAGGGTCATATTTAGAGTTGTACACACCATTCATTTGAATAAGAAACCTACTGCCCTTAACATTGGGGAAGGAATAAAAAGGCTTCATAATTTCATTTACTTTCTTTTCCTACACATTCCTGTTGGCATTGAATCCAGTCCTGGATCCCTCCCCTAAGAAACAACCAGTCCATGTCTCTTTGAAGACAGGAGAGCAATTCAGGTGCCCAGGCATCAGTGTCTGCTGCCTTTTCAGGCACCATTTCTAGAGTACCCTGCCCAGCCTTCAGCTGCTGCTTCAAAAGCCAGAAGACCAGCAGGTTCCCTGTCATGTCTACCGGCCTCGTGAGGACATCTCGTATGTCTAGAATATATCAGACACTTGTCACTCCTGAGAGCTGTCCCACTGAGTTTGACAAGAGAAAAAAGTGCTTTCTTTGGCCCAAGAAAAATAGGGTGGCATAGCTGTGTTTCAGTTTTCAAAGCAATTCTCCCTCTGTCCTTGAAAGTAGCCTTTTGTGGCCATTTATGCTTCTTCTTCTTGCCTCAGTTCCCCAGTATGGAACAGAAGATAACTTCCAGAGATTTTCTCTGTACAGAATCACAATATCCTGCGGTCAAGGTACTGTGCTTTATATGCTGTTATTGTTTAACCTAAAGAAATTAATTGACTGTATTCTCTTCCACAGCTAAGTAAACCTTGTAAGTCTTTATAATGGAAACAACTTTGTGGTTTTTTTCTGTTTTGCTTGTTTGCTTTCCAACTGTTTGCTGATGGATAACATTCAGCTCAGAGTCTGATTTTATGAGAAATTGTGCTTTTTAATGCAAAGGCTAAGTATGGTCTACCAGCTTCTGTGTGACTGCAGAGCTCTGATGGCATGCACAGTAAATAGTAGCTTCTTATCATTTGTGATTCTGTCATGAGGCAGAAAATTGCAGGGTTTTAGTTATTTGGTAATGCGTTGGCTGTTTCCAGAATTCCAGCTGGAATGGGTAAAACAAGTGCATCAAAACTGTCATAGAGTCATTTTGGATAACAAAGCAAAACAGAAACATTTTTGTGTGAAAATGAGGCAGTCATACTGGAGAATTTGAGCAAAATAGGGAGAACTGAGCCCAGAGTCTCAGCCTTAATCACTCGCTAGAGTTAGCAAAGTGACAATTATTTGCAAAAGGAAGCAAAACTGCATAACGAACAAAGTTTGTCACATTTCAGTGAAAATCAAAGCAAAAGCCAATTTCTGAAAATGTCGTGCAAGTCCATAAAGCCATATTTATGTACTTTAGGAAAGTACACATGTGCCTGGATGTGTCATGGTTTTAAAATAAAGCACAGACACTGAATTTTTTGTATTTCGTAGGTAGTTTTTTCTCTTACTGTGAAAATCTGAGCATATTGTTATTTTATTCTATGCCTGTAGCAGTTGAATTTGTACATAGAACAAGTTCTCATCTTCAGGACAGCATACTGCACTGACCAGTGTTTGCTCACTGAGTAGACCAGGCATACCCAAAGGTCTCACTACGTGTTTAAGGGCTCATGATCTATAGGAGCCCTTGTTGGATAGACCTGGATAGACCTCAGAGTAAAATCTAGCTGGCAGGTTTCGTAAATCACAAGGGTTATATTTAAAAAGCTTTATCAGTAAGATTTGAATAAAAGACAAATCTTTCTTGGTCCTGGGGTGAGTTTCAAGGTTTGGGGTTTTGTTTGTTTGTTTGTTTTTCTTTTTTTTGGGGGGGGGATAATAATGATGTTCATCTCTGGTGAATTATTTTAAGATTACTGCAAGGAGGTTATTCAGCTGCAGTTTAGCATTATTGACTGTTTCATCATATGAGGCATTGCTGGTTGGCCATTATGTCTTGTTTGCAGTTTATAAAGATGCTGAACAGGATGTGAAACTCAATAATCCATCAGCAGCAAATGCAAATTTCCTGTATTTACTAGGGGTGGGGGAGGGAACCCACTACCAAAGCAAAAAAAAAGAAAAAGAAAAAGATTAGGCCATGTTTTATGGGTTTCTTTGGCAGCCTCCATCATTTTGCTTTTCCAAATCTGCCAAGCTGGCAGAAACCTCCCCGGTGATGTGGCCCTCTCCCAGGTCCCCGATGTCCCAGCATTGCCAGCTGCTGCTGTTGAGCCAGTGACAGACTCTGACTTCTCTGTGAAAGCTGAAGGGCCAACTTACGGCTCCAAACCTCCCTTTTCCAGGTCACAGCTTCTTTCAGGAATGTAAATCCTCCACTGGGATGCGGTAGTTGATATTCCTGACAAGATCACTGCTGCTGGGAATAAAAGACCACACTTCTTTTTATCAGTCGTTTTGCAAGAACAGACTTTCAAAGTACTCCAATCTTCTCATTAACTTTGCAGATAGCAGGAGTTCTTATCTATTTTATCTCCTTTTGCTAGAAGCTTCCGTCCTCATAATCGTAAAATGGCTATGCCTAGTCATATCACAGTATCGCCTCTTTTTTGAGAGAATGTGTTACAAAGGAATCAATAGAAACTGTAGCTGTATTGCTTTCTGATTTTTAGCTCTTCATCCCTGTAATCCATTACATTTTTTTTCCTAATTATGAGAATTTTAAATAGATAATCCAGCCCCATGAAACAAGAACACCAATATTTAACAGAGACTAGTGCTGGGGAGTACTCTGAATTCTTGAATGAGCAGCAAGATTTGCATTAGCATCCATAAGGAAGAAATTCACATCCAAGTTTCAACAAAGATCTTATAAATTGAGATGAAAGCTCGTGTATCATTCTCATGTAAAACATTCTGTCCATATTGGATCATTTATATCATTTATAGTATGATGTTTGATATTTCTGGTTAGTTTCTTTCTAAAAGGATCCTCTGACTGATCCCAGATTTTGTTAGAATTTAGTCAAGCACAAAGGGACCATAGGTCATAGCTTCCAGATGTGCATTTGCTTTCCTGCTGCTACTCCCACACAAACATCCTCTCACTCTACCCATACATAGGCACTCTGATTTATCACCATTTACCTCTGAAATTGGTTCAATTGTTAATTTTCCCAATCTCCCTATAAACTGCTGTATCAATAGTCAATGTTATAATTACATTGCTAGTATTAGCTGAACAATGTGTGGGGAAAGAGGATTTGTATTTAGACTGGCTTTCCATCATGCCATCGTATACTATTTTTACAGAAGGTTTATCTAAAGCTCCTGAATCTGAAATGCATCTCAGCAGAATCTCAGTCTTGTACTATTTATTTTTAGCTTAAGGCAATCAACTCATGGATTGGAAAGCAAACTTTAAAAATTTCAGCTGGGTAAGTCATATGAAAGTTGAATAGTTGGGTAGAAACAAACAGTTGAAGATCTCTTTGGGAGATTATTATTTTTAACACTAAATGTTGCAAACTCTAGGTTTAAATTTTGGTTGATGGTATTTGTCACATTTGACTATAATATGTTTTCTTTATTACTTGTGTTATATAAATGGGGAATTTTCCAGGTGGTAATAATAGGGGGTAAAGCTCCACTGAAGTCACTAGTCACCAAATGATCCAATCCAAACTGCACTGGCAGGAAAATAACTGAATTAAGAAGGTGGGGTGGGAGTGGAGGTTGAGGGAGAAGCGCTCATTTGTAATGGGTCAAATTAGACAAGGTCTTTTGCCAGCTTTCATAAAACAAGAAATGTATTAGGATATTGATCATGTCAAAGTATTTTATTCCCAAAGCTAGAATGTTTACCAAGTACTGATGGGAAGAAAAAAAGCAATACAGTAATCACTATATTGCCTTTTATAAGTTTTAAACTTCATCAATAGTTTTGATTCTCCTCTACATTTTGGAAAGAAAAAGAAACCTCTTTTGGGTAACATTTCAGTGAACATCTCATGCTTAAGGCAAGGAATACATTTCAAATTATGACACTGGAAGACATCATTAAATAATATATAAAAAAAACCCTCTTCTATACTGTTATCCTTTTTTCCTATAGAAATTCTCAAATTCTAAGCTAAGAGTAGCCCTGGGAGAAATAGCATGGGGTTTTTTGTCTAATTCAATCCTTTTTTAGGGTAGATATCTACCTGGATTCCTTTCCGTGTAGCTGTAAGTTTTGTGTAGAGGAGGATGAAAGAATTCTTTTATTTCAGTAACATTGTTGTCCTGTACTAAGCAGTTTAAAAGAGAAAATAACATTGTTAAAAATAGATGAATAAAGCAAGAAATAGTGAACCAGCTGCAGCTCTTACTTCCTTCCCCTTCCCCCACTTAAATGAAAAGCAAGAGAATATAAGAAACAACATTATTATTATTATTATTATTATTATTATTATTATTATTATTTCCCAAGGGCAAAAACCTGCAAGTAGGAAAGCTGTTTGTGAGGGGCAAAAAAAAAAAAAAAAATTAGGTGGGTAGT
Organism: Aviceda cuculoides; assembly: GCA_035590195.1. Lineage (NCBI taxonomy): Eukaryota > Metazoa > Chordata > Aves > Accipitriformes > Accipitridae > Aviceda > Aviceda cuculoides. The sequence goes on from JAVJGG010000074.1 coordinate 76,749,388, forward strand.
ATTTATTATGAAAAAAAGTGAAAATGTAGCATTAGCTTTTTCCAGCCTTGAGTATCTATAATGAGGCAATTAAACTACCAGGTAGATCTATCAGTAGGACACAGAGGCCTTACCAAGTGCATCTGTCCAAGCAAATACCCTGGCCACATCCTAATCCTCATCTCTGTGGAGGGAAAATCTGGGCATGCAGCCTGGAAGAAAAATAAATCAGGGTGCCATGAGTCCTTCCAGCAGAACTGATGAGGGTCAGGGCTGTAGGGAATGCAGTGGCACACGCATGCCCTGCATGGTGGACACAACTGGAGTTTGCTTAGGTCCCTTGGGCTCTCCTTGCCCCAGGGGGTGGAACAAATTGCATCGTTAGTATTCATGGGGGAAAAATGCAGGAAGAAAATCTGTGATAAAAATTTCTTTGGCATAGCTAGTAATGTCATCACAGTTCGATAAGTGCAAGCATGTTAAACAAACTCAAATCAAAATGTGTCACATCTTTTGGTCAATGAGGGCAATTGTGGACAAGCATTTTTGAACTAAGAGCAGGGTAGATTATCCATACTTTCCAGTTCTTGACCCTTTTATGATGAAGGCTCAAAGGTATGTTCCTGACAAAGAGAAAATTAAAGCAAATTTGCAAGTAAAACAGCTGTTCCCTTGGACTCTGCCCATGGGAACAGCAAACCATGTAATATGGGATTTGCAAAGGACAGGATTGTGAAGAAAAGAGGTGTTGTAGGTATTTATCACATTAGCATGTTCTGTATGTTTTTATGCAGCACAAACCATCACCCTGGGCTCTGTTTCTATAGTAGAAGTGATGAATTTGATTCAGGAGCCACTTCATGAAATTCTTTAGCCAATTTAATGCCTCAGGTCAAACTAGATAACAAATATGGCCTCAAAATTATGAGTTTATAGTCTCAATTATGATATTATAGCCTCATTATGCTCTCAAAATTATCCAAGCTTCTTAAGAGTCAGCACAAAGGTTAGGAAGGCTTGAAAATTAAATGCCAGTCACAAAGCCAGAAACTGTACTGTTAAGACAGGTGTTGATCTTCTCTTTCTGCATGAGAAGGGAAATTGGGGTGCTGCAAAGTACTCTTGAAAGGCTGCACCAGGTATCCTTATTCATTGAGTGTACCGAGAAATCTTTCACTGATGGAAAGGGGTGAGCAACTGGCCCTTGAAGGACTTGCATGTCAAAGAACCACTATTGAAATGGAGTGATGTTTTGCTAGGAAAATAGCAAGTATTGTTGTAAATGTTTATTGTATATTTATATATATATGTGTGTATATAAGATCATTTTCCTGTAGTTCATTTAATCTCCCTGAGCTTCTTCACCTGTTATATGTGTAGGTCAAACAAGTTGATCTCAATCCCTCCTTTCTTCCTGTGTCAGCATTCAACAAAATGAATGTCATAGAGACAATATGGAGAGAATGATGGTAGTAGAGCATTGATATGTTTTGCTTTACAGACAAACCTGATGATGATTGAACACAAACTACCCTTGATAAAACAAAAAGCATCTGGTCTGTAACACTTTCTCTGAAATGTTAGGGTCCCTTTCTTCAAAAAAGATTTTAATCATCTCCCTGAAAAAGCAGTTTTAAACAATCCATTGCTCAAAACCTCTCAAAGTTTTAACAAGGAGAAAAAGTTCATAAGAAGAAACAGACAAATGCTATTCTGAGCTCTATCATGATTTCTTTCCATTTCCATGGTGTTAGAACTATTCAAGAACCACAGCCCATTGTACTAAATAATACATTAATATAGGTTGCTCTTTTTAAAATTTGCTAGTAATTTTAAGCATCAGAGCTCAGATGTATTTGAAGGATCTGACTTTCGAAAGGACAGTGTTCAGTAATATCAAAACAAATCCCATCGAAGGCGTTGCAAAGATAGAAGAACTGAACTAAGAGTTTATCCCAAAATCACTAATGGTTTTGATAAACACTAGCCTGGATCCATTCCCGCAGGCTCTTGAAACATACCACCCTTTCACACCTTGACTTGGTATGCTGCTGCCTGCAGCAAGGATCCTGTCTCTGTTATTGTTTGCAAGGAACCCGTCAAATGATTAATGCCGTGCAAACAAATAAAGAAATAAAACCCCCATATTATCTCTCTATCAAGAAAAGAGATTGAGTCTCAAGATAGCTTAGCAAGTGTTATACTAAGTTTTAGATCGTTTCCCTGTCTGACGTGACACTCAATAAAATGTCAAAAAATATTGCAGCTTCTGCAGTTCGGCGGGCATTGCTTTTGGCCTGCTAAAACTTGAGGTGTTTTTATTCACTACCCTGTCAGTCAGTCCTTGAATGCTGAGAGATTTCTAGCTTCTCCCTTGAAATGTGTCATGATGGATAGAAGATGACTCTAGGCATTCAAAGGGGAAATATGGAGGTGGAATCCTCCTCTTCATCAGTGACCTAAACCAAAGAAATATGGGTTTGTACAGAAATAGGCCTGCACTCTCCTATCCCCTAGTAGCTTCCTTTGGCTCAAACTCTGTATCATTACCTGGTAAAGCTGCTAGTTCTCTCCAAAGAACTATACCATCGTTTAAGCTGAGAAGGCAACGATATTGCAAATTTTATGTAACCATTTAACAGAATTCTGGTTTTATCACCTGAATATCTCCCAGAAAATCTACTTTCTGTGAGCTAATTGATCCACATGAAGCAACTCATGGGCACAGAGGCCACACTTGTATCTTTCAGTTTAACAGTACCAGGAAATGCTACTGATCTCAAACTCAATGTCCCACTTTGAATTGCTGGGACAGTCCCTGGCACTTTTTTTTTTTTTTTGGGGGGGGGGGGTTGTGTGGTTGTTTTGGGTTGGGTTTTGTTGTGG
>JAVJGG010000074.1:76754334-76791496 GCA_035590195.1 Aviceda cuculoides
GTGGGCTCCTCTCTCCCTGGGCTGCAGGTGGGCATCTGCTCCCCCGCTGCCCTCCATGGGCTGGGGGGGGACAGCCTGCCACCTCACCACGGGCTGTGGGGGCATCCCCTCCTCCCCCGCTCCTCCTCCCCTCCTTCCTCACTGACCTCGGTATCCGCAGAGGGGTTCCTCTCACATCCCAATCCCCTACTCACTGCAGGTTCTCTTTCTTAAATCCGTTCTCCCAGAGGCGCTACCACCATCACTGAGGGGCTCAGCCCTGGCCAGTGGCGGGTCCGCCTTGGAGCCAGGGGAAGCTTCTGGCAGCTTCTCACAGGAGCCGGCCCTGCAGCCCCCTCCCCTGCTACCAAAACCCCTCCACACAAACCCAAAACATACATGAATTTTTAAAGAACTGAATTTTAAAGTCACCTATCTGTATTAGAAGGGCTTGTACAGTATGGTTTTAACACTAGGACTGATATAGCAGCAGTACAGGATAAATATAGTTGAACACATTGCATCAACATTAATTTTGTTGATGTTGCTGAATATACACATAATATACACAGAGGTGCAAAGATATATGTCATACTGCCATCAAATGAATCAGAGCATTTAATGACACAGAAAATATAGAAATTCATACTGTAGCTCACGGTTCATGTAATCAGCATCATCCAGGCCCTCGAAATTGATGATTAAGCTTTTAAAACCACCATAAATGAGTCAGAAACCTTCAATTAGATGCACTAACTTCTTCAATAACATTTGAATGAAAAGTAAGTCTCATTTAATAGTGAAATACGGAAAGACTGTGACTGGTGTAATATAGTATAATCGTGAAATATAGGGAAGATAATGACTAGTGTAGTCATTAACTGAGCGCATTGAATAGCTTAGAAAGAGAAGGCAATAGCAATAAGAAATAGTGTCTTACCTTCCTGCAGGGCTTTCCATCATATGATCTAAGTATCTTACAAAATAATGGCAGTGATTCGCATCACTTCTGGGAGGGATGCTGCTATTATAGCTGTACCTGATTATCTCACTCAGCATTTAGAGCTCTCATGACCTGAGACACTGAACAACCTATTCACTGAATATTCCTAACACTCCCTCTGGCTACCATCCCTGCTTTGTTCCTCTCAGGATATATGTGCCTTTTTTTTTTTTTTTTTGGTCCCAAACTTTTCTTCATCAACATGGAAGCTATGTTGTTCACTATGGGCCCCTTGGAGCAAGAGCTGAAACAACAAAAATTAGCTATCATAAAACTTGAGATGGAATAGGAAGGAGAATCACTAAGGAAAAATAAAGTGGTTTTGACTTGAGTATGCAACTCTGAGCACCCATACATGATGAATTACGCTGTTGGATTTTTTTTTTAACCTGTGTTGTAAAATTCTGGTTTCTCGATCAAATTTTAAGTCTATATGGGGAAATGATACAACTGCCTGGGTAAAAAAAATATGTGATCTACAACTCTAAAGTAATCCCAGACTCAGGGTCTTGTGTGAAAATACAGTCCCACAGTAAGCTGCTCATTGCAAGATTGCATTGGAATTGTATAGTGCAACACTTCAGCTCCTGAGTGGTACAGACGGTATTGAGCCCAAAAGAATAGTAATTCAAACCATGTCTTATCCTGGAGGCACCTGAAATTGGTTGGCATCCGCTTGTCGGACTGCAGATTTCCTGCAGCACTAAAATGCATACTGCCGTGTACATTCATAAGCAACCCAGCCTGAGCTGGAAGCCACTTAAGCTCACTGATAATTCATATGCATAATTCTGTAATTTAGACATGTTCAAAGTGATAAAACACAGACACTTTGAAGCAATGTTACAGCACCAGGTCTCAAGACCTACTGTTTGGACACTAATCTAGTTTTTGCCCTGGAGTGACAGATGTTAACATGATTGAGAAAAAAAAAAAGTCCTAAATGTTTACAGTAGATATTTGCATAAGTATCTTCTTCCAGCAGGAAAATACATAGTTTTATATTTAATATCTTATTATTTTTTCTAACTGGGGACTATGCCATTTGATTTCACAAGGGCTGACTATATGACTAAGCTTTCCCCCTTAATGAGTTTATCTTAATATTTTTACATTCTTGATATTTCTGTATCTATATATGTATTCTGTATCCATGTAGAGACTTACACATGCTAACATACAGCTTTGAAGAGATAAATATGGCAGACTGTTACCTGTTTGCTGATAATGTATACGACTTACCAATACCAAAACAACTCATGTACAGTGTACTTGGCCGATGAGATCCAATTTTTACCCTAAATGAGTGGTGAATTAATTAACAAGACAGTAAACAAAGGTTGCATCTAATAAATCACTGGGGCTATGTCTATAATGGAGCTACAGCTTTGACTAACTCACTGGTATGGCAGTTTTCTGTGACTAAGTTCTTACCAGGATGTGGACAAACCTGTTTCTTCAAGGTCCAGCTCACAGTCTGATTTAAGTGTGAAAGGGGAAGGGGAAGGGGAAGGAGGAGTCTTCATCAATTTGGGGTAAGAACAATGCTGGAAAACAGTCTGAAAGCCTTGATATTAAAGGGTGCCTACATTTTAAACACATACATAGCGCTCCAGAATCCTTTTATATTACATTTGTGCACTAGAGAACTAACATTAAATTACCTGGTTGTTACTTTTTTCTATTTACTTCCCAAAGAAAAGTATAGTCTTTCACATGTTCCACACAATTGCCAATCAATCAGTAAGTTTTCCAGGAAGTTTTTTTGTTGATTTTTTTTTTTTTTTTTTGGCTACATGACAAGGTAGCCGAGAGTCATTAACACAAGTTCTCCTTGTAGGAGGAAGGTTGGTACAAATGTTTTGAGATCCAAAACAGAAATAAGATGCTGAAGAAATCAATACCTAGTATTTAATGCAAACCTTTCTAATTAGCCATGAAAAAATCAATTGGGATACAATGGGAAGAGAAGATTCTCCTCTCAAGGGCTTTTCCTCCTATGGAAACCACTGCAAACATCAGAATAAAGCTCCCTGCCTTTTCTGTCTCTTCTGACATTATTTTTGTGGGGTGGGTGGTTTGGGGGATTTTTTGTTTATTATGTGTCCTTAGGCAATAAAACTGATCTATATCCCAGTTTCATCTTTGTGCATGTGCTGGAAAAAATAGACTTCCCTTCCCCATCTCCGTTCCCAGAACTAAGAGTCAGGTCCTTGTCAGTTCATCCTCTCTCCTAGGGGAAGAGTGTGAGAAGGATATAGATAATATTAACTAAAACTGTAAATTTAAAGTCAAACCAATACCTACAGCATATTTTAAGATCCTTAAAAAGCTAAGTCTTTTTTTAAAAGGTCAGAAATGCTTAGTTGCACTTGAATGATGACAGGGAGAGTTTGATAGGAGCAGCACCTTGCTGAGTAAGTGGAGGGGCCCAATTCCCTGCCAGCACTTGAAGCAACTACAGAATCTGTTGAAGTTAAGGAAAGTTCCCCAAAATCATCCTGCCTACTTCTGCACTGTAAAGAAATCAGCCTCTTGTCACCTCCTGCTTCTATCACAGAAGAATTCTGTAGTCTTATTCCTCTGCTGGAGACAGCTAAGTGTGAGATATAGATCATCAAAATACAGACTTTTTTTTTTTAAATATCCTTTTCCTGAAGACCTTTAAAAATTGTGAAGTGAAGGAAATTCAATAGATGCTTCAATCTCCTCTGAGAAAGTTTTCCTGATTTTTAGGAAATGTAGGTTTTCCTTTTGCTTTCAAAACTGACTCCGTAAGTGACCTACATAAGTCTTTTCTTCTATATTTCCTCCATTTTCCTCATTATAACATAAGACTAAATGTCTGGAATGAAATAGAATGAGTCCTATGAAGCCTTTGTAGTATTTCTGTTGATCCAGAGTTAGGAGTGAGGACTGCCACACTCCATGTACCGCTCTTCTCCCTCCCCTGAGCTCCCACCCAAGTGTTTGCCATGACCTGAAGAACAGAACGTCCCTTTGAATGGAAAACAAATCACAAAACTGTGCCCTCAAAAGGTGATCCCATCTCTCAGGATGAGATTAAATGTCCAGACCTGGGTGCGACGATGAGGAAGAAAGAGACACACAAAGACCTACACTTTTTTCCCAGCGGGGTTTGTAGAAGGATCTGCCGTGCTGTTTGCTCTCTCCTCTTTCACATGTGGCCAAAGAGCACTGATTATTCCCAGCTCAGTGGCAGTGCCCTTGGCAGCAGCCCAGCAAAGGCAGTTTGCCGAAGGCAGCCAAAAATGACCTCTAGGTTCCTAGCTCTGTAATGTCAGTGCTGGTTCTAAATTTATCAAGCTCCATTCCTACCTAAACTGGCTGCTTTTGTGGCATCTACTCATGTTATGTCCTTCATGACATTTGATGAGAAGCGTTCCTGGGGCTGGGGTAGTAATTTAAGTTTTTCAAGATTCCTACTCTGTCGCTCTCTTTCCTTTTACTGTACATTTTCTCTGAGGTAAAGAGAACTGACTAGTCTTCCACCGTAAGCGTCCATATGGTTTGGGAATCATAATCTAGTTCAACATACTCCTGGGACAAACATACCAGCTCTCGGTGACTTACAGTAGTTTTGTTACAAAATATACCAGCATCACCGTGGAAAAAAATAGTGTCAGGAGATGGGAGACCGGCAATGCTACATGAAAAAAGCTGCAAAAAATATATGTGGTACGGTGTTCCCAACATTTCTCTGGTAAAAAAGTTAAAAGCAACATTCAAAGAAATAAAATATTCTGTCAATGTGATCGTGCTAAAGCAATACTGTGAAGAAATAGAAGGATAGGTGAAGATCTATACCAATTGTAACGTCTTGAAAATCTCAAAGCTCTGTGTGATTCAATCTAGGTTCCCACCTCACTTTAGACAGCTAAAGGACAGGCGTCTGAAATTTAGCTGTTACCTTAAAATCCCATTATAAGGGATATAATTGCAATATGGATACCTCCAGAGGGTATCTCACCTATCTTTCTGGTTTAGGTAATTCATTACCTGGAGGTGCCTATACCTGTGAACTGAGCCTAGGGTGACCAGGCTAGAGTCTGATTTCTAACTTGAGGATTTGGTTCAGCTGGGTAAGATTAATTTCACTCTAACAGGTCACTTCAATTGGTCATATTTAGGCATCTGCTTTCTTTTTTTTTTTTTTTTTTTTTTGTATTTGAATATCTGCTTCAGAGAGCTAGCAAACATGACACAGGATCTGCAGAAAACCTGCTGTCCACTAGAGCATCAACTAGGGACCAGGCAAAACAACAGTTGTCATCCCAAATAGCACTAGACATCCTTGTGTGGTGACTGAATTGAACTTCAAGTGTCACTGTGTTTGACAGTTTTTGCATTATGGTCACCATGTTTTCCAACACCAAGCAATGTAGTTTGCTGCCAGACCAAATGGCAAGTTTTTGCAGCTGTTTGTAGCACATGTGAATTTCCAAGCTTGCAAGATGGAAGGAAGTTAAGGCCAGACTTTGAAACATTACTTTTATACTTAGATGAAGAATTTCTGCCCTAAGCGATTTGATAGAAAAAGGGAGGCAGATAAGCTGGACAAGTCTTCAGAGGTTAATGCTTTGCTCAGTTGAATTTATATATGGAGCTGTGGTAGTTGTGTTAGGTGGACTGGATAGTCCTCTTAAGGCCAGAAACTCACAGAGCTGCTGATGTGTCATCTAAATTAAGCAGACAGAGTTTTCTTATTCAGTTCTCAGGGGCAAAAGATGCTCAGTTTAGTGTCAATTTCAGTATTACCCTCTCAAAGAAGAATAGAGATGATTTCATAGGTTATATTCCTGTCTCAGCTACAGATCCTGTTTCTGATTTAGCTTCTCTGTTCTTGCAACTGCCTGTGATGTGCATGTAGATAAAAATACTTAACTATTTTCCAGGTCTGTTTTGAAGCTTAATTACTAGATATTTGTTAAGAGCTTTGAGACATTTATGAACATAAACTGAAAACGCACTCTCTCCTATCCTGCTGCTTATTAAGGGTTATTATTTTCTTATGGCTGTTTAGCTTGTTTAGTTTTCAGAATGTTGAAAAGTCTCCTAATATGGCATTATAAATGAATGACAGACTGGAGACATTCTTCTTCGGTGACATTTACAAAGAAACTGTAACTCATGCTGTTTGAGAAGAAAATCTTGTCTTTCTTCATCAAATATAAAAGCCACACTCTGCCTCAAGGCCCAGTCTTTCTATGATAGCAAGACATTTCACATCTTCTTTTGTCCCTTAAAAAGAGATTTGCTTTTACATACATTCTCTCTCTTCCACTCCCTCTCTCCCTGTCTCTTCCTTCCTGCCTCTCCCACACACATATAGTTATGCAAATGCAAGGTCTTAGGAAATAAATCCACATATCAAGTTAAAAATAAACCTGGAGAGAGGTCCCCTTTTGCATCCACCTGTCTCAGACAGGTCCTCCTATCTGTCTCACCAAGGGACCTACAGGGTAGCAAGAAAATACGGAGTTCCAATTTTAGGACTTAGAGACCAGGTAGCTTATATTGGGTAAATGACGGGTTTGGCACTAAGTTAACTGTAATTATCTTAATGTGTTGTAGAAAAAGCAAGTTTGCCTTTCGTCAGCAGCAGGGATCTAGAACCAGAGACAGCCAAAGGCAAAGAGGGAGAAGGATAACCTATAAAATGGATAGGTTTACAGGGTAAAAAAGTTCTGCTTTCTTGGCTACTTAATTATCTACAGGGCAAACATTTTAGAATACTTCAGGGTTCCCTCCCCAAAAAAGGCCAAATCTTGATGTGATTCCAGGGTTAGTTGAGTCCAGGGACCCTTCCTTACTAATAGTCCTGTTGAGTCAAATATAGAGCTGACTTCCCTTCCTGGTAGGAAGAAGTTGTTGGGCTGTGGGGTGGGTTGGAACATCTACAGAAGAGAGGTTGGCATCTATTAAGAGTGATATTTAGCTGCATTAAAAAAAAAAAAAAAAAAAAAAAAAATCCATTGTCAAATAAGCCTTTTGGGTGGAGGGTGGCAAGCCCCTGGCATAATGGAGGCATCAAGGAGATCTGCAGCTTAATGAACACGAGTGCAGCTTTGTTATGCGAGGGAGTGTGCCTTGACATGCCCTGGACTTTTGCTACCCTGACTGGTGTCTAAAGTAATAAATTGAACATGTCAAATAATGTTTCCAGGCAATTCACTTGTCTGTACACTAAATTTTTAGGACTGTCCCTAACACATTTTTGACCTGTGCCAACAGGTACTCTCCCAGACTATTTCTGGGCATAGCACAGCACCTGCAGAAGACGAGGGTCTCTTCCAAGAGGCAGTCTGAATGCCATCACCTGTCTGATGCTGGGAGAACTCAGTAATGTAGCTTCAAAACCAGGGAATGGTCTGGGGTATGTGCAATTTTTAACATAGGTACAGTTTCACTGTCTGATTTGGAACTTCCCTTTATAAAGAACTGGGATGCTATCCTTAACCAGTATAGGTTGATGTGCTAATGTGGTTAGGGAAAGTTGCACCAGATGAAGCGTCAGTATTTCAAGAAGGTCTAAATATTCAGGGTGGCAAATGAGTCAGACTCCAAAAGGAGAAGGCTTCTCCAAATGTGAGCATTGCTTCTAAATGCTGGTTAACAAATGCTGGTGTGTTGGGTGGCTGACACCAAGAAGTGTCCAGTAACATTTGACCAGCAGTAAGAGAAACTGGACTTGAGAGAGTGGTGAGGTTTCTGGAGAGACACTGATTGCTGAGACACTATCAGTTCAACTTAAGCAGGACTGCCTGATGTTGAACAAACGTATAACGTATAGCTTGAACTTAGACATGGTCAGAACAAACCTGTTGTCTGTGTCCACCTGCCCCATCCTCTTTCCTTTTTTAAACTTGACCTGCAGCTCAGCAGTGACATGAGCCAATAGAGCCTTTCAATTTAGTTTCTGCAGTCTAGTGATCATCCCGTCTTCGACTCGGTTGTCTGCACTTATCACATTGCTTCTGTCTAAAGCAGTGGAGTGACACAGGATAGCTTCATTTCTAAAATCTGAAAAACTCAAGTACTTGGGTGAAGCCAAGATGTCTCCTATATCACACATCAGTAATAAAACATAACTGCATTCTTTTATTATGTCTCCCGAGAGGATGTTGTAGGTAGCAGGCATGATAGCCCATAAGTAGGTCTAGATAAAAAAAACCTCACAAAAATAGTAATTCTTTTTCTTCAAGGGCAGGAGACAAACTGATATACACTTATTTCCTCATTTTTGGAGGGCAATAAACTCAAAGTTGGCAGCTACAGAAAAACAGGCTTTCTTTATTTAGCAATTTTAGAGTTCTTGGGCCATAATAAAGTGGCAGTTTCAAGTCTTCTGTATGTTCTTTAGTAACAATAAAACATCCCTCTAGCCTCCCATAAGGCCAACACTGGGAATTCCTAAGCTCTCCAGACAGGTTAGCATAAAAGAGATTTTTCTTCCTGTAACAACTTTGAAGTAATAAAATACACCTTTATCAATACTCTTTGTGACAATAGAGGACATATATGCCAGGTTGCCTTTTATGCAGATTATGTTCACTGTTTGCTGCACAGAATCTGTCTGACCTGGAGGCTGGTACCAGCATGGACGGACAGTAGTGGTGGACACTGGCGAGATCGCTGGGTTTCCTGACATCACTCATATGATGCTAAGTAGCGGTATGTCTAATCAGTAATCAAATGTTCTTTGATTACTGGAGATCCTAAATGCTTCCAGTAATTAAAATGTGTCATAGACAGAGTATTTTATTTTTATTTCTAGTTAATTATTTTACCTTTGGTTTGTGCCCAGTTTGTCTGGGCCTGTCAGCATGGATACAATCCCACTTAGCTTTTAATGTTCACACTTCATTAAGCAAAGAACATCTTGGAAATCAAATTCACGAGTCACCAAAGTGAATAAAGCTAAAAAGAGATCCAAGATAACATATTACTTAGAATAATTTCTCCACAAGGCTGTCTAAAGAGGCCATTGGCATAGGTTAAATGGAGGTCCTTGGAACACCTAAAGACTTTCACCAAGATGTTTTGTGTTAGAGCTTAATTACAGCACTTTAGCCTTGTATATAGGACACCTAAAGCCCTGCTTCCAGATGGCACATTTGGCAGTTAAAACTATGGTACCTTTCCATATGAAATATTATTATGTTGTTAAAAACAGCAGCAACAACATTGTATAATGCTACAATCAAAATTGGAGGCTTCTAATATTATGACCTGAACATTTGCATTTTAATTGCATAGACAACAGGTAAATCAGATTTGATATGTAGTTGAATATATTGTCTATTAGTAACAACACAGGTAAAACTATGTCTTAATTTCATGCTATTATACGAGGTTAAATCTCACAGTCCTTATTTAAATTCTAATTCATCTAATGATTTCCTAAAATAAATGGTCTGTGAATGGTTTTAAAATTTTTTTCTGTTCATTTTATTTAATTATTCATATTATTTTTTTAAAAGTATCTGAAATTAAGAATCTGAAGTTTTATTTACCTTAATATTGTAATTTTATTTTGCATACCTTCAAGCTGATCTAAACCAGAACAATAGTGTCAAACTATACAAGCTGAAGTATAGACTATGGACAAGCAGTAAAAGAAAAAATGCATATACATGCACACTAAGTAAAATGTCTTTCCAGTGAGCTTCTTCGCACAGAATCTTCTTAGCAATTCCCTTATCTTTTCACTCAAATACCTATATTTACTTTAAGCAGAAAGATATGTTTTCCCTATGTAAATAATGTTTTTAAGGTTTGTCATTAATCTTATAAGGAAGACATTCTTATGAAGCAATTTCTGACATGTCAACATCCCAGTCGTTTAAAAGCAGGACACAACAGCTTTTCTACCTTCTAAGGATCAGCTTTTTTCTGAGCCAAGAGCAATCAATATCAGTTTCTTTACTGAGGAAAAAATTTGCAGCAGACAGTAGCTGTGATGGTACTGGTAATGTATGATGCCATATCTCTTCAAACACTTACAACCTGAGCAAACCATTCCTATTAAGTTAGTTTAGGACCAGCTTATACATGTGAAATATTTATTTTCTTCTGCTTCTGGCAATAGTAATTGGAAAGCAAAATATGTATGTCTATAGCAAATTAATTTAGATTTTTTTCTGTGAAAGATAAAGGTTCACCCATAAAATAATAATAATAAAAAATTAAAGAAACCTATAGAAACCCTTTCTATAAGTCATTGTCTTAGTCAACTGGCAACATCACGCCCTAATACTAATCAGTAAATGTCAATCTCATTTTTATGTTATGAACTCCACAGAAGTATCCAAAGTGGATAGATGTGATTGTTGTCAAGAAGGCTTTGAGAAAGTGAGTCAATATGCATGGCAGAACTTAATTCACATTTGCCTTTCACTGTCTTCATGTGTTGAATGATATATCTATAGGTTCAAAAGAAGGAAGGAAGGAAGGGAGTAAGGAAGGATGGAAGGAATACTGAAATGTCTGATAGAGCTGTAGTGAATGTCTATTTGTGGTTATATGTGAGGCACTCAGATATTCTATTAATGATCAATGGATTGAAACATAGGACAACAGAATGATTCAGGGTGAAACAGACCACTGGATGTCATCTGGTTTTACCCCCTGCTCAAAAGAATTATGCATGTTTTGCATAATGTGTCTATCCACACATATATAAAAACTTGCTCCCTCTCTGCCTGTTCCTCATGCGTGCACACACACACACACACACAGGGTTTCTAGTATAAGACCAAGAAGTGAAACAGACTCTTAGAAACTAAGAAAAAAAAAAGTTATGGAAAATTAATAAAAGTATCTTAGCCCTTACCTTTAACGTTTCACTATCTAGATTAGTCAGTTTGGTTAGGTCATGGAGTTGTTCTGTGTGCAGAGTAGGAAACACAGTATGTTCTGCAGAGATCATCATTAAGTAAATCTTTCTGTTATAACCCTTCTAAATGAATGTATAGTTTAATATGAAAGGTTCACAGAGAGAAATGCGTTAATTATTCATGTGGGAAATTTTTGACAATTCGTGTGGCATTGAGGTTCAGAACAACCAATAAACTGCAGAGGCGTATATTTTAAATACGGTAATGAAGTAATAGCATAATTCATTTGGAAAAACATGAATTCATAACTTTAAACCTTGATATAAGAACTTCTAGATATTTTCAGAAAGAGATTCTGTAATTTTTGCAAAAGCTGTGGTCATGATGGACCATTTACCAGCTGATGCTCCCAGCCCCATGTTACCTAATCATTTGAAGCAGATTACTGAAACAGACCCTTCTGGCTTTGTAATCTATTAATCCATGAATATTCTTCAACAGTGGAGGTCAGCAGTTGCTCAGAATAGAGAGTTTAATTGCAAATGTTAGATAAAGGCCCCTCCTTCCACCGTGTCATGCTCTGGTGATCTAATGTAATAGATTCATATCCAGTAATGAAATTTTCTCCCATGACAGCAGACTACGAAGTTATTCCACGGACTTTTAAAAAATAGAACATCAGCCTTACAAATTAGGGTGACAGTTTTGTCCCAGGTTTATCCTCTATAGGTAATGTTGTCTAAGAATATCAGAAGTTAATTTTTGCTGCCACCTTTTAAAGTCAAATTTTCCATTCTAAGAAATGAAAAAAAAAAAAAAATAAAAAAATCTCGAACAACCCCAAAATGACGCCTACAAAAAGTAAAATGAAGGGGTCCATATGCTGCTGCCCTTAGTCACTGAGTAATAGTTTAGTTTGTTAATACTTCCTAATGCATGTCTATGCTTGAATCTGAATTTACGGACTATGCTGCAGTGTTTTCCCACTGTCATCTTTTTGTGTGGGTTCACGTGCATACCTGTGTACGGTGCAGATGGTTTAAGCTTGCTGTGTCCAGTCATCACGGTGTAGTCCCTCTGTCCTTGCAGCAGTACCATGTGGTCCCAGCTGAGCTGAGATTTTTCTGAGAAAAGCTTGACATTGCCAACTGAAAGGGTAACTGGGATTTTAGACTCTCCGAGCTTAGGCTGCCTTACTTTGGGCAGGGTAGTTCAAGCCATGATCATCCTGTCAGTGTTGATATGAAAAAGCACCGCGGGGTTGGGGTTAAAAGCAGGGGCTATATCTGCTTAGATACACATTTCAGTGATTCACTTCAACTGTCAAACAATTTGCATCCAAACTATACATACCATTATGCAGAACAAACTGATTTTTTCTATCTAACCTTCCACTTCTTCTCTGATTCCTTTCTCCACAGCAAATTGCTGATAAGTCTTTTTTCCTGTCTTTAAAAGAAGATGAGATCAAATACAGGAGAGAGGGAGAGAAAGAGGGAGAGAAAGTTCAAGATAAGGGAAAAATGTCTAAATCCAATCCTGTAGCAAGTAAGTCACTCGAGGTACGTACACTTCAGGTGTCATCTATTTCCATTTTACAGCAGAGAAAGTGTGACCTGAAGAGTGTTTAAAAAAAGTCATGATAATCCAATAGCAAGACCAAGAAGAGCCATACAGGAATATATAGAGGAATGGCAAAGAGCCATTTATTCCAGTACAAAATCAAACCAGATCTCATCTAGCTGCATTTTGCGCAAAATATGCACTGGAACAAATAACTATGTAGTACCAAGTAATAGTGCCTTGAAGCAGCATGAATTCACATGAGATTGCTACATTGATAGGTGGGAAAGCTGGTGAAGTCATAATTACAGCTATGGAAAGGAATACATTATAATTAGCAAAATTATGTGTGGCCTTCACAGGTCTGCCTCTGTTTCTGGAACTATACATTGTTTTTAACCAACCGCATAGCTCATTAGCTATACAGGCGTGAGGAATTTGCATCCTCGATGTGTATCAGCTAGATTTCCTAATTTATGTCCTCAAGGCCTTTAGACTTCCCCCTTAATTTATGCAGAAAATTTCACATCTTTTAGACGAGACGTATTGAATCTCAGGGCCTGGGATTTGATTGATCCCAATGTAGAGGTAATATGTTATCTTGTTGCAACAATATCTGACAGGCATTTATTATGGATTTTAAAAGGATAAGGAGTCTCACACAACAGCTACAAAAGTCTGTGAAATCCCTAAAGGTCATATCCAGAGAAGAACTTTGAAACAGGAAAAGCCATTCTACTATTAAAAAATAATGAACTGTTGCAGAACAGAAAAGACCACATATGGTCTGATCCAAAGCTTGCTAAATGGGATGGGAGTCAGATAATTATGAATTTATATTAACAACATAAGGAGGGCAGCAGAGGGATTCAATTATTGCGCTTAATTGGTTAGGGAATATCAGAAAATGCTGTATTATATTGTATCAGGGATAGATTTAAATAAATATTAAGAAAAATATATTCAGATGAGAATCAAGAGGGTAAGGAAAAGAGCATAGCTGGTGAATTGGAAGACAATGATTAGTTATTCATGTGAAATGCTAGGGGCTATTAGCCTGAGTGACCTGTTAGCTTTCCATTTTAGATGGTTACATTTTGCTTAGTGAAAATGTTAACATACTTATCAATTAGTTATGACTTTTCTTTTACTTCTTCTCCTAAGATGTTGTATGGTTTTAAATCCCTTCTCTAATAATGAATAAAAAGTAAGTAAAGACAAGTGCTTGGTGTATAGAAATATATAAGTAATGCTGTATCACCTCTACAGGAACTGAGCAAATCTGGATTACTGAAATTTAGCCAGAATGCTGGGTTGGTTGTTTTTTCTTTCTTTCTTTTTTTTTTTTTTTCTATGTTTCTATATTCTGAAGAGATAGCAACATTTCAGTTAAAAGTGAAATTATTACTATATGAGCATACTTCTCATGCTACTTGCTCACTGTAGGTCTCAAGATAATAAACTGAACTGTGTTTGAGTCACTGAGAAATTTTCAAACAGTTTGAAAGATTCTGTAAAATATATTTAAGGATTTCAAAGCCACCTTAAAGATGCAGATGCAACAAACCCATTCATTTCTGGATAACAATGGTTTCAGATCTTCTCAGCAGCTTTAAGATCTCAGTATATATTCAAAACATGTTTTTAAATAAAACGGCACTTCACAGACTGAAATGTGCATTAATTAAATCACAGCTTTGTTTCTGCTCTACATAACTCATACTGATTTGTCTTCTCTCTTCTCATGCCTGAAATAAGTAAGGTGCCAAAAGCTTTTTGATACTGATACTAAGGCTGAGCTGCCTGACTTTGTACCAGAACCAATGAAGAGTTCTTACACCCCCATCCTGCCAATATGGTGTGCGAATGGTAACCTCCACCTGAGCTGTAACTACACCTCTAGGTTACAGCTGAACAGAATCTAATATCATATGCCATCATGGTTCTATCTCCAGTAATACGCTGATCTGAATTTTTACCAATTAGGGACATAAATTGGTTTGAAAGTCAATAGAATTCTTGCTCCAGTGCCTAGATTTCTGTACATATTAGCTATCTGAGGCATCTGCTTCTGAAAATATTTTAGGTTTTTTTTCTTGAAGTGCTTTACTGGGTGTGCCACAGAATATCTTAAAGAACTTAAAAATCTGTTCCCTAAACTTTGCAGCATTAAGCAAAGAACTTTTTGAATGCAGTGAGAACTTAAGTAACCTACAGTCAGCCTTATGAACCTGGTTCTTTGATGCAATATACAAATAATCCAAAGAAAATGTAAAGGGATATTTCTATAGGCTAACCAAAAGTAGCACATAATGACTAGATCCTAAATGTTTAGGTTACCTTTCTGTAGACTTTTTCCCTCCTCTACAAGTACATCCCTTGAAAATCAGTAGCACCATTCAGTGACTGAGATGCAGTTCAACACAAAAAACCATGAGCAGAGCAGCAGGTGACAATTTTATAAACCTACACTAGACTCATTAGTAGATGTGTAAAAAACTCAAAAGGGATACACAGACAAGTGCTGGGCTAAAGGCTTTATCCAGTAGCTAATAGAAAAAGTCACGCTGGCCAGTTATTGAATTGTATTATTATAAAAAGGCTTATTCTCTGCATTATGCTTTAAATGGTCAGAAACATGTGGAGGAAAATGCTCCATCGGGTTACTGAGCTGGCCACCATGCTGCTAAATCATCTAATGTATTTGTTTTTTTTTTTAAAATAAGTGAGGTAAAGTCCTGCAGGGCACGAAGCAAATACAGCAACAGCACTTCAGTTTTGATACTGTCTGAGACCCATCCCAGCTTGCCACCCATTTTTCACAGCTGGAACTCAGCTGGTCCAGAAGGAGATGCAGGGTCAGTTATTCTTAGGCTGATATAACAGCAACTGTCCCATTCGCATGTCAAGTCGTGCTCTGTGATTGCTGTCGGACATGATCTCATTCACTGGGCAAGTCTGAAAGATGAGACCATAGACACTAAGCTAAATTTTGGATGGTTGCTCTGTGATGTTTAGGGAAAAGCTGATGGCAGCTCAGTAATGCTCTCGCTGTACACCTCACCAGCTCCCTAGGAGCTGGGAGTTTACTTTAAGCTGTGATTTGGACTGATTCATATAAACTGCTTGAAGCCAATTAGCACAATGTAATCACAGGAGCAGTGGTAGTACTCTACCTCCAGCAATCTGTGCTGACAGCTTGCTAAAGGGTTACAGGAAGGAAGGAAACCTTGGTTTAAATTTGGGTCACTGTCTTACCATCTAGCACCTTGGGCTGTGCTTCGGCAGGGTGCAGTGCTGCGGTAAGCACTTTTCTGCTTTGATGTCCATGTTGCACAGGCATTCACAGACAGAGGAGCTGTTAAACAAAGAGAAAAAAAAAGTAATAATTTATTAGGATCTTTGCTCACTTGGGGAATCAAATCCCTCAGACAGGCTGTTTAGCCACTCCTTGGTTGATGAAGTGAGTTTCTAATGCAAGGGTCCTTGCAACGATAACTTCAGCTGAATGGGGTGACACTCCTAATTCCACTGTTTTTCTCAGTTCTTAGACCCAGCTAGTCCATGGTGCTGTGTGACTACTCCAGCACAAGCATGGTCCATCACTATATATAATCTTATGCTACATACAAAATGTCCCCTGTCTTAGCCATGTACAAAACACGGCCCTATGTGGCCATTCCTGAATTTGCAGAAAGTTTCTGCTGCTGACTTAGAAATGTCTTGTCTAAGTACACTTTGGCCAATTATATATCATGAAAAGATTGCATAGGGCTGTTCATTCCTGTTTGAATGATTGTGAACCAACGTCCAAACCTGGTATTGTCTCCCTGATTTCCCATTTCATTTAGTAACTGTTGCACCATGCAACTCGTGTATGAACAACAACTATCCAAAGACATTGAGACTCAAACATCCAAACAAAATGCAGTGACTTCATTACTCCATCAAGATGAACTATTCGTTGTTCTGTCTGTCCTTTTTCTTTCAATATTGACCTCATCTTAACTGTTCTGCTGTGGACCTCATTCCTCCTGCTGCCCAAATCTTCTTCCACCTACCTGTGAACCTCCAAGAAGATACTTCGAATGCAGCTCTTGTTTGTAAAATTGTAATTCTGTTCCAGAGAGCTTCACTTACTCTCTTTCAACAGCCTGTGCTAGTTAAAGAAATGCAGTCCCTATAGTCTAAGCAGACAATTAACCCTGGTATCCCTAGAAACATATGGTTAGTATTCCCCTGCAGGAACCAAGAATAACTTAATTAGAAGTTCAGCCTAGGAAGTAGCTGCCTAATGGTGACAATGTTAATTCTTCTTTATGGTATTTCATGCAAAGCCTCTCCCAAAATAGTTTACAGAGTTAAAATATATCTATATACCCCAGAGGAAAAGAGAAATTAATAGGTTTAAGTAATGATGAAAAGACATACTGAAATGAGGTTTTAAAAATAGATGAACAAGCTGATGTGGAAAGAAATATGTGAAGTATAATTTCACATGACAAAGACTGGAGAAAAAGGAGCTTATGAAAATAATTTTTTACTTACTACTATTAGAGCCCAAACTTAGGAAACTGTGCATGAAATTTCTGTATATATTTGTTCTAATTCCCAATCAATTAATTTGGTTATATCTGCCTCCTTCAGTATGAATTTTCCTTAAGTATTAATGCCCTCCATATATATTTGTTTAGAAACTTTATTGAAAAATGTTTTCAGTGTCATCAAATGTTAAAGATCTGTCTTGAAAGACACATACTCATTCCACTTAAAATTAGCATACCAGACTATTATAAGATAAGTCCCTATTCATCCTACGTTTCATACACTAGAACAGCAAAGGTAAATCTGGAAACTGATTAAGGTCTTAATCAGGCTAAATATCCCTTAAAGTTGATAAAAAAATCTTTTAGTATATAAGGAGGTTGGAAGTTTACTCTGTAGGTACTTGAAGTAGGTGGATCTGCATAAAAGTGGTCGAACATTTTACCCAACAAATAAACCCTTCTCCCTGCATTATATGACTAAATTAAATAACGTTTCCTATCTTAGACATTACACATTATGGAAATAATCACTGATAACCAAAACATGGTTTCAAAGTGCTGTTAATATACCTTTAAATGTATATTAGATGTACTGAGAGTTAATTAAATCATATATGTAATTAAAATACGTGTAAGATGTCTCACTATCCATTTACAGATATTCTGACAGCAGGAAAGGAGACTAAACATATTGAACATACTGAGAGGAGAGAAGGATTACGAGATGTAACACAAATCCTGACCTCTTATGCCATCCTTTTCTCTCTGCCTTGACGTCTGCCCAAATTCTGCACAATGCACAAGAAGGTGAGGAGCTGTAAAGATAAGCCTGAAGCACCAACCTCAGCATTAGTTTACCTTATGTAAAATACCGAACGTGATGCTCTTTGTCAAACTCATTGAGAGATGCAGGTGCCCTTCTGCTGCAGAGAGGAACTTTTATTGTCAACCAGGTCATAAATCAGCAAATTCTTTAGTGAAAACTGAATGAACAGTCAGCCACCTAATCAGCAATTTGGCATGCTACTTCAATTTTTGATCTTCCGATTAAACATTGTCAACGCTTACAAAAGTGCTTAGGACACTCTGACATGTACCTGCATGAAGAGGAAGAGGGACTATCCTGATCTAGGTTATCTAATTTTCTAGGGAGACTATTACCAGCTAGTACCATTGAAAAATTATGAGCCAAGCACTCAGTAGCTATGATTTTGACTTACAAATCTGCTTTTTAACTTAAAAAGCTCTTACATTATTTAGGTGGTGGTCTGGCACAGGTCCAGGCTCTTCTCTGTACAAGGTTGAAAAAATTCGACCTGAAGCTGAGATGTTTTACTCATCATTTGCTTTCAGGAATTTCATGGTATCGAGAACACTATTAAGAGATCTGAATTTCATTAGCTGCAATTCGACAAAAGGTATTAAATGTTACTGTAATTCCCTATGACTTGATTTTGAGTCTTATAATACAAAGGTCCTAAGACCTATATCCTTAGGGTTAATGATGCAAATGATTTGTTTTGAGACCAATATGAGGTAGCTAAATGCATAGGAACGCCTGGGACCAAGTGACTTTTCTGAAGACAGGCTTATGTTCTACTGTCACTTAGGAATTTTTCCTAGGAGATCATTTGGCCAGTGCTGCTCAGTACTTGTCTAAGACACCATCAAGCAAAGCTCCAAATGCCTCTAGGAAAAGGGGATTACTGATATATTGTGAAATTTTGCTCAGTTCATTATCTTGTAACAGGCATTTAAAATCAGACCAGTAATGCCTACCTTAAAAATCTAGCCTGAAATCCTGTGTTTGACAGTATCTAGGAACAGACATTTAGAAAAGATGGTAAGAACAAGGCAACCTGTGTATCCTGGCAGTTTCCAGAAATCTGCTCTGCAAGGAGTTCTTGACCCGGGGTTTTTACTTGTTGATTTTTTGTTTAATAGAACTTTTCTCTATTAATTTGCCTAAATACAGTAGAAGCTATGCTGTTTCCCAAATGAGCAGAATAAAAATGAAGTTTTCAACTTGTCTAAACATGCTAAGCCATAGCTCCAAATTAAAAAATGTTATAATCACAAAGAATTGCAAAACAACTGCAACAAGGCAGATGTATTTTGGAGGAAAATGCTTTCAGGAACTGCAAAAGATGCAGATGATGTGCTGCTGTCAGGTGTGTTGTCTCCCCCTTTTCTTGCATAGGTTCTGGCGTCACAAATTTGAAAATTTCCTGAGTTTGAAAATATATAATAAGAAAATATTTTCAGGAGGGTTTACTTTTCACAGTACAAATGTTTTTGTGAAGATACTTGTTCTGGAATTCAGCTGCCTTATTTTATGACCTCAAAACAGGCTTCTCTGAAATAGTTACCAGCATGTATCAACTGCTCTGTTATTCCTGCTTTAGTGTAATTTAAATTTTAATTTTTTTTAAATTCAGTATCTACCTAATGCATTAATTATGATATTTTACAGTTATAATAAGGCCTGAGTAAAACAGATGAGATCAGACACTAATACAAGCATACTGGGAGAGTCCAAATGAGAAAAAAGCATTACTTAGAGGGAGAAAACCTGGCCAATAGTACAGCTAGAAAGTAGGAGAAAAAAATGGAATCATATTGTCTCCACTAAGCTAATGCACGTAAGAAACAGCTTTTCCTACTCTGTTTTGTTTTGTTTTGTCATTGTGATTTCCTGGAATTTTTAACTGTGGGAGCTTGATCAAGTTTAAAAAAAGCATTTAGGTGTCCTCATGTAGTTGCCTAAATGTACATTGGGTGACTAAGCTATCACAGTCAGAGGAGACCCGTACAGTATAAAACCTGCTGCCACAAGACCTATGGCCAAAAAATAGGTCCCTACTTTAAGGTGGGTTGCATCTCCCTCTCCAGGTTCTATTGCGTGCATTAACTTGGTTTCCATTGACTCCAATGGGAGTTTAGAACCTAATTGAATCCAGGCACTAATTAAGGTGTCTTAATCTGCAGCTGAATTCCACTGTTGGGGCTCAAGCCATCTATATATCAAGTCCTTTGAGGCAGCTCAGCTCACCTTTGCCTCCTGACCAGCTGAGGAGCTAGAGGGACATAAGTCCTCTATCAAATCTGCAAGTCTGTTGCGGGTATCTCAAACATCCTTGCATATCTCAGAAACCACTAGATGATTAACCAGCTCTTCTGTGCCCTAAATGTCCTTATATTGTAGCAGAGAGCATCCCAGAGAAGGCAGATTATACATTGCTCCATGATAGGAGGTCATAGAATATCGAAGCAGTGGGAAATGCAGGGGCTATAGTGCCAGAACAGGTTTATGTTAGAAGAGTTATCTATGGTATCACTTTCTGAGGTCACCATGCTTCCCCCATCCCTTTCTCGTTAAAACAACGCAACAGAAAAAGGGGTTGAAAAAGTCTGGGAGCAGGTGATAAAGAAGGCCCATGCAGCTTGCTGGGAAGTGTGTCTGCATAGATCTTCCAAAGACTGGAACATGAAAAGGTCATACAATTTACATGGTGACTCGGTTTGCATTATCTCTAGGAGGTCAGACCAGGCTGTAAATAAGCTAAACAATGCAACTTTCTGGGCTTTGCAAAACCCCCCCTCCTTCCTATCTATTTTAATGGTTTGTATTCCGTTGCTTTCCTCCCCACCCCTTCCCAGAGATTGTTCTACCTAATAAATTTTATGTAGTCATAGCAATGTTTGCAATTTAAAAATTTAACAGATTTGAGCCACAGCTGCACTATCCTGGCAAGCCAGACCAGCTTCGGGTAACAAGATTTATTTTCCTTGTGTGCTGCCAAGTCAACCTGAAGACAATGTTAATAGAAAAGGTCACAGACTGATAAGCTGACATGTCTCTAATTCTACAGGACAAATCCGTGGATGGCGAATTGAAATGCTACTCTGCAGCTCCTCAAGGGTAGAGGCATTTAAAGTTAAATGTTACAGATGTGAAGGAATGGCAGCAAGCATGTTTGGTTTGCAAAAGAGCTTGTGGCTGTGGTGGTAGAAATGCAGTAGACACCAGCAGAATTTATATTCTGGGCTAATGAATATTTTAAGGACATACCGTGACCACCTCCATGTAGAGCAGATCTCTCTGCCAAGGTGCAATTGCTGGTGTGGTAAGAAGGGCACCCTCCACAGGTAGAACAGGTAGCTTTAAAAGATCTGATTTCTCTTGGTTATGCTAACACATGCTTTGCAATGTGTGGAGGAAAGGGAGTGAAAGAAAATGGAAAGTTATTCTGCTGCTGTCAGGGTGATGGTTTAAGGCTTCAGACTTTTCATCTGGAGGCAGGTTGCTTATCTAATGTTCCAAAGTTCACTAATGAATTTTGAATGAATATTTGAATGGATAGTCTCCTTTTGCCCTCAGTGGTGACACTTACACTAGTAAATTGAACTGGGACATGGAAGTGTCCAGGCCAGAACACAATCATCTCTATTGTTAAATGGTTGGAAGAGCCCTTGGTGTAACCCACACTTTCCTAAACAGTTTGTGGATACAGTTTCCAACTTAGGACAAGCCAGCCACCATTCCCAACAAGAATTTTAGACTTGTTTGGAGAGTAAGGGATGTTATAGGATGGAAGTAGACTGTCCTATCCCAGCTGGTCTCAGCAAGAGAACAGTTTTGGGCTTGTTTAACTTGGCTAGTACAGACACAGAAAGTGGCATATGGACCATCCATCTTTCTTCAGCTTGCTCATCTGAAATGAAGAGTTTGCAGCTCAAGTTTACAGAAACAGGTGAAGAAACAACCTATGTTTGATCTTCCTCCAGGCTGATGGAGAAGGAAGGAAAAGGTAGGCTTTAATTCTTATCCCATGAAGTTCCCACGGAGATGAACAGAAATCTGCTACATTCACCCCTTTGGTGTTGTCTTCTGCTTTGGTTGAAATCTTGGTGGCTCGAGTGCAGTATATCCTTAGAGAATGTAAAAATTCAACATGAGCAAGAGCAGCCCTGTCTTTTTGTCCATCAATTGAACACATTAAAGAAATGTGATATATTATTACCAGAATGGCATGACTAATTCATGTGAATATGGAGGCTGCTAATGATACTTTTGCTATTGACTCAGGGGAGACTAACAAGATAAATTTGTCATCTTCCCCCTCCCCCCGCCCCTGCTCTCAGTCTGAAAGACTGACACATTATAAACAGAGGATAATGAAATGGTTCTGCATTAATTATTCCCATTGTTTTCATGCTAAGATGTCCTAGCAAAGATCAAGGTCCCACTGTGCTCCACGCTGTATGAACACATTGTAAGGGACAGACACAGCTATGAAGAATTTGCAGTAGTAGAATGCCCATGTGAAAAGAGAAATACATACTAATATCTCATTTCCAGTATGAGCTTTCAGGGGGATAATCTATCATGTTATATTTCTGGACATTTGGGGAATTTGCATCTTTATAAATACCAGCAGATTGTTCAAATATTTGAGGACAACTGATACCATAGCACCTCTGAACCATTATGAATTAAGCTGGGCACTTTGATTCACAAGAATATTCCTTGCTGTCAGCTTTCTTTCTGGCTCTCCTTGGTCACTGCAGTGGCTGTTTATAATTTGCTTGTGCATGGGACTTTCTAGGGGTAGGCAAGAGGTGTGTCACTTGGCTGTGAAATGGGGATGTTTCAGGCAGAATTTTTTTTCTTCATCCCAAGCCTGTTATAACAGATTAACTATGCAAGAGAGCTTAATTTATGGGAAGCAACTCATACCACATTCATCTCAGCTGGATGGTACAGTCTGTGCTGCTGCCACTTTTATGCAAAAGATTCAGAATTTAACAAGCATTAGATAAAAGCAAACAAACAAACAAACAAAAATCCAAAATATGGAGAGCAAAACCACCTAAAATGAATGATTCACCTAAAATGAGTGAAGGAGCTATCTAGCTTTACATGACTTGTTTTTCATATTATTTATTTGTCACCATCTCTTGGCTGTCTGTTTTCTTTTTTCCATGAATCTTGATAGCTGCTATCTAGCCAAGGGCTTCTTTAAAATCAGAGAAATACTCATGCTGTGGAGAACAGCATTCCAGTATTTACAGTGAAAACATCAAAGCCCCAAACAAGAAAGCTAAAACACCCCTACAATCTAACAGTCATTTCAGAATAAATTTTATAACTATCTACCTTATAAAGTATTTAGATGAAATTCTGTTTGGATGTAGACACACAGAGTAAACATATGGGACTACTATGAATTTACAGGAGTGTATCAGACCAAAATCTCACTCTGAGCTTTCAGTTGCAAGGGCAAATTAAAAAAGAATGTAATACTTATACTGTAGTATAGATAGATCCTTCTATAGTTACTTTTTTTGCATCTTTACACCTGATGTGTGGTAGCTGTTGAACAGACTAGTTAGACTTTTAAATAACAATAATACTCAAAGCCATTGTTTACATGTGATTCTTTGATTTTTAAATGAGATAGCTGCAAAACGTAACATTCTTATCAGTCCATTACCTGTTACGTTATCATAGGACATTTCCCAGGATCTTTAATGGACACAAGGTACAGCATCATGATATCCTGCATTCGATATCATGAGACACCTTTGACTTCAAGAGATACCTGCAGGCACACAATGAAAACTTGACTGCTAATGTTCAGTCTATTATATTGTTTCACAGTTTTTGTCTATAACTGGCAGGAAAAGTAAAAACCTGTTGCGGACAGCTACTGCCTTAATTAAAAAAAAAAAAGGTGTGGTCATCAGTGGAAACTATGACTCAGTTCCAATTGCTGCACTACTGTTTGTAACTTCCTGTACTCCTTTATTAGTTACATTTGCCAGGTTTTATCAAGAGGGCATTCACTTTTACTTTATACCCAGAAAAAAAGGAAGAATTTCAGTGAGTTAAAAAAGGTTTAATTTGGTACATGTCGGTGCACATGTGCATGAAAGAGAGCAGGGTTTGGTCTTTTCTGAAAACTTGCTGTAATTGTGGTCTACCGTAGACTTAAACTGTCAAGAATAAAAACCATTAGTACTGGGTAGCCACAACAGCACAGACAGCAAAACATACCTCTATGGCAAACCCCCTGTAAATAGCTGACTGACCTATATTCATTCAACTGCATGCTTTACAGCTGAATTTTATGCTTCCTTGCTAATTTACAGCTAACAGTGCTTAATTCCATGCAAGAAGTGTAGACCACCACTGTGAGAAAAAGCTAAAGATATCTTGAAGTGAATGTAAGCATCGTTAACAGTTCACGTTTACTTCTTAGGTTCATATGCAAGTCAAATGGTACACACAAGCACAAAACCCAACCGCTGGCTATACAGAATGAAAAGAAATACCAATTCAGTGCCAAACTATGCTTGCAGATTGGACTTTGCAATCAACTTGCAGGCCTTCTCTGGCTTTTTCAGCCATTTTTTTTTGGAAACTGATTGACATTATTGTTTTTATGTGCCACCGTTTCTTATTGAACACAAATTGGTTGCTGCTTTACTTTGACCAAAATCATAAAGAGTTCCTCTGGGACTGACCATTTGCTCTGTGCTATTTACTATCTTTATTAATAAAAATATATAATTACTAATTGAGTTTGCAGCTGACAAAAAGGAAAAGAAGTGGATGAATAGCAGAAAACAGAAAGGACACAGCATTCCTACAGATAATCCAGGAAAAAAATGTGTTTTAATGAGATGAAATACATAGCTACACGCTTAAAAAAGAAAATTGTAAGCTACATTCACTGGTTCAAAGACTCTCCCTATTGACTCTAAGCAGCACTCAGGACTGTGCTGAATCATCTGATAAGGAGCTTCAGAGTGTCATGTAGGGCTATGTCATTAAATAATAGAGTATTATGAAACAAACTTAAGGATATTCCATTCTGTCTGTGTTTGGTGCAGGTACTTGATTGACTGCGGAATATTATGTTCCATTACAACAATTATTCACCAGCATCTGAGATCTTCTTTTAATGTCCTATTTTATGTCAGTGAGGCTGAAAGAAGGGCTAACGTGTATGGAAGAATCTGACCCCTTTGCTTTTGAAAAAAAAAACCCCAAACCCTGACACTTTAGTGAACTCAGATGGAGACTGTATGTTGCACCAGCATGAAACACAAGCCTAGCACAAGTTTGTACACGCTGCTTTTATTTATATCTACTGATGGACTTCATAGGCTTGGTAAGCTGTGGCTCTGGCAGGTTTTTTTCTGATTTCTTTTTTTTTTTTTTCTATTTTCCTGGCATGTTCACTTTCAATGAAAGTAATCAATATGCACAGAACTTGCACAAGAATGGACTTGTGTAGGCATGAAATAGGACGGGACTGTCTATTGTTGAGTTTATCCCCACTCACTTTCAGCTTCCAGAAAAACTGCAGCAAAATGAAAGATCAAGTTGGAGTTCAGGTGGAGCTGCACAAATATGAGCCTCTCAGTCAGTAAACTAAATATGCAGAATATCTTGAAGTAGTCTGATCACTGATTCTTAGAAGAAATAAAACATAATTATTCCTGCTTTCCACCCCATTAGCCATTGCTGACTTGATGGTCATACTGAGCCCACATGCTGCTGATTTTAGGAGCTCTAGGAGATTTAGGCTAGCAAATCCTGCTACTGCTGGAGTCCCTAGACTGAACACTCAGCTGTGGAAACATGTCCCAAGTGCTTGAGGCTTGCTACAGCACTTTTAACGGGGGGCACTGTAAAAAGTGGCAAACAAATTTCATCTGAACCTTAGGCTTAATTTCTACTGGTTCAACAGAAATGCACAACAATGTTCTTCATTCATCTCCCAAAATGTACATATGCTAATTATTAGGTGTATAAATGTTGCCAACTGAAAATACACAGAGATTTCTGCTGGTTTTCTCATATATAAGTTTGCAAACTGCTGCCTTGTGAGGTTGCAGTGAGTCTCACAAGAAACCATTGCGGAAATAGCAGGCATGAAGCTACACAAAGCCTGAGGCACCAGTTTCTCTTCAATCCCATTCTTACGATGTGGTCATGAACCCTGGAAGTGACCCCCAGTGGCCTGGGGCTGTTGTCCAGACAAGTGAGGGATACCTGTATTCTGGTTTGGCCAGCCTTATTTCCTCAAGAATGATGGTGTGTCTAAAAGCTGGGAACAAATTACGTCTCATTTGTTCTGCAACATCATGCTGGCAACCACCTTTCACAGCCCCTCTGCCTCTGCAAGCTATATATATGTCAACTGAGATACACAGGCACTGAGTAAAGGTATATATTTTTATATATATAAAATAATATATATACATACAGAGCAAGAACAAGAGCTCATGTCTGTGCCTCATCTGACAGGCAGAGCCCTCAAAGAGCTGAGTGCCTCTTACTATTGCATGGAGGCACTAATTGAACGCTAATGAGAGACGGGGATATCAGGAAGCTTCTTGGCACAACCACTTCTGGAAACCATCTCTGTGTGCTCTTTCAGGCTTTTCTCATTGACAGGCTGCTGAGTTTTGGCTTGTGAGATTCAGCATGACATCACTGATTGAATGGGTTCAGTGGCTGATGATAAATCACATGTATCTTGAGTCCGGAAAATGGGTATCTGAGCAACTCTTTTCACGCTCATGTTGGCACACAGGGGAGACATTCAGGACATAGTTGGATGTGAACAGATTTACACAGGAACACGCTTAACACTAGGCAGTAATGCCCACTAATGGTTTGCAGGCAACATTTTATTATAAATGGCAAATCATTATTGCCTCCTTTGGTATTCGATGTAATAACATTTATCACGTTGAGTTATTTTGGTATTCATGGGGATGTCAGATGTAATTCCGTAGGAATTACTGTTGGAATGAATGTCCACTAAATTACAATGGAATTAATATGAAATTAGATATTACGGTAACACTATTATCAAAAGAGGTCATCGTGATTGATGTGCTGTTCAAATGAGGATACCAAAAGGAATTACAGTCAGACCTGATTAATCCAAATCAGTTTGCAGACTCCATTTTTATGCAGATTACAACACAATTTCAAACTGATAAATCAGCCAGAAGTACTAGTAAGGAGATGCAGACCACTGCCAAGTTTTCCAAAGAGCCTCTCTTCTGTATATTGTGAAATGGGATATTTAAGAAGCCAAATTACTCCTAACATTAAATCAATTAGTGGAAAATAATAATGATTTTATCCTTGATGGAGATTATTTTCTGACTTTTAGTTTCACGGTGGAGGAGGAAGCATTGCTATTCCATTGTCTCTTCTGGAATAAACAATTTGCCTAGTTTCCTATGAGCTGTGATCCAGGAAGTCTCTTCCAGTCCTGTGTTACTAATTCCTCCCCCAATGAAATTACAAAAGATATAAGATCTTCTGGTTTGTTCTACAAAGAGACCAGGGACAAGGACATAAGCCATTAGTCCACTGACAGATATCTGGGATTGACAGGTTGGACATGGACCTCCAAAGATATTCACACTTTTAACTCCCATTTCACTTCCTAGAGAGCATGGCATCTAACTATTTTACACCTAACTGTTCGGACTCCCCTCTTTGCTCTTCTCGTCACAGCTGTCAACTTGATTTTCGTTTGCTAGGTGCCAATAGCACAACACCCTCTGACGGTGTCCAGCCCCTGGATGAAAGAAACCCTTCCTCTCTGAGTGAAGCTGGTGTTGTACACTAATGGGAACAACGCACTTCTTGCCAGCTACCCTTGTCCCACGGCTGTCAGCATAAGGTGCTTGACAGGAGACAGTGGATTAGAACAGGGGAAGCTGATGCAAAAAATAGCATTATCGCTCTGCAGGTTGATCTGAGCATTTTCCTTAATAAAAACAATGGATTCATTCCCCTGAATAGGAAGCTTTCCAATATTTGTTGTGCAACACTCCTTGTCTCCCACTGATTTGGGATGGGACTTTTTCTTTTTTAAAATAATCCAAAAAATTTAGGTGTTTTTTTTTTATCTAAACTTTCTTTTCATGGAAAGGTATTAAGTACAATTACAGGAGAAAATCCTAATATTTCAAGGTCTGAAATTATAACATAAGTTATATGTCTGTCAGAAAAGTATAAACAGTTGTTCCATGAAGAGCCTATGTATAAATAAAACCTGTAAGATGGGGGGAGGGGTGGAGAGGGGAAGAGGGATTTAGCCACAGCTTTTAATGTAGACAAATGACTCCTTTGAGCAAGGATTTGTGGCATAGAGATGAAAGAAAATGCATATACTGCAAAATATACAGATGGTAGAGACATTTTTAAGCTCCAATTACACCAGGTGTTTTATACTTTGATTATCTTTATCTGTCCAGCCACTGAATTAGGGGTTAATTACTGAGAGTAAATAGGCACTTTTAGACAAAGCACCCTATCATTGCTTTTTCAGCTGATCAGCACTGTAGCAGAGAGAAAAATTAAGTGGCTCAGGTTGGAAAAGACTGCAATATTCCCTGGGTTTTGTTGGGGATTCAGCTGCCTTACGAAACTGCAGGTCTTAAGCTGAGACAAGTGAGGAAATTCAGTTCTCATTCCTTGTGGCTAAAGCCTGTTTCCAGGACAAACAACTGCACAAAAGGTTGGAAATCCCTAACAGGCAGAAGCAAGTCATGCTATCCCATAGTCTGAATGGCCACGAATAGGCAGATAGGTGTTCTTCCTTCCTTCTCCTTCAGCAGTTGGTGTAGTCCAGATATAACTGCTTTCTGGGACTTGCTCTATATTTAAGATGGGGCTTGGTTTTGGTTTTACTGGGGTTTTTTAACTGGGGATTTTTTTTTTTTTTTTTAATTTAGGGGTTATTTTTTTCAGGCAAGGTTTCTATCTCCATTTTCTCTGGTTGACTCCTTCATTCCTTGTTTTCTTGCGAAGAGAAAAATCTACACTGGTAGATTTAAGATACAACTCCCATGATCTGACATTGAAGAAAACAGCAGTGTAACCCTTTACCCTTGTTAACACTGATAAAACTCACATCCCACCTCTTTATAGAAAGCTGAATTATCTTCCTGACCAATATAGGGGTGTATAGGACTGACTGTCAGAGGACGTGTGGATTTACATTGGTGTAGGCACTGCCCGACTGCTGGGCTCTTTGCTGATCTCTGCGTAGTGTGGTGACACGTAGGGACTTCTTGTAACGGAGAGCAGAAGCACATCCAGTTTTGCTGACCACATGCAGTGATCCCTCAGCATATCTTTCCTTCCCCTCTGTTTGTTGGGTTTTTTTTCAGTTGGGAAGAAACAAAACTTTAAACATTTAAAACCAATGCTTTCAATACCCAGAAAAATAAAGCAATACATTCCTGTGTCAAAAAGGAAGAAAATCTGATATTTTTTTTCCTTGTTGATGCCAATTTTGCTTTTTTTTTTTTTTTTGCCATGTTTTGTAATAGATATATTTAAATATCCAAGAGACATACCTGAAGTTGGCAGATACTATGGGTGACTTGCACTTGTAAATCAGCAGCTGGAGGCCAACCATGCTTCTCTAGACCAATGGTCTCCAATATGTCTCACCTCACACACAGGAGGTGTGCAAGACAATTCACTGGGATGGGTGAAGAAAATATTTTTTGTACTGTTAATAAGTAAATGAAAATAAATATTTTAAAAGTAATGGTCATTTCATCTTTATCTCATCCTTGTTTCATTTTTCGTACATTTTGTAAAGTATATAATATGTAAGTACAGTAGTACATGCTTATAATTTATAAATAGATATGTGTATGTTGGCGATGCATACTCAAATATTTTTACCAATAGAGGTATACAACCAAAAAATGTTAGAGACCACTCTTCTAGACCATCTTGAATGGCTCTGGCTGCCTATGTTTCAGCAGTTTAATCATTCCACTGACTATAATGGGAAATTAAGCATCTAGCTTCCACACAGG
Source organism: Aviceda cuculoides (assembly GCA_035590195.1). Lineage (NCBI taxonomy): Eukaryota > Metazoa > Chordata > Aves > Accipitriformes > Accipitridae > Aviceda > Aviceda cuculoides. The sequence goes on from JAVJGG010000074.1 coordinate 76,784,166, forward strand.
CATCTGAATTTAGGTGTTTGAGCTCTGGACATTATTCTCACAACTTATTTTTGGGTGGTTAACCACAAGATCATGACAAATTCTTTAATGTACTGCCTGTAGTAGCACCACAGTCATCTCTGTTTTGTGAGATGTTAGTAGTAGATACACTGCTTCCTTTCCTTCGCAGAAAAATCTTGTAGGGTTTTTACAAGTGTGTGAAATCTGCAGGATCTTGTTGAAAGACATCTTGAAATGTTTATAATCTGATTCTCATTTACATTAAGCACACTTATACCTTTTGTGGTAAACTGAAAATCTTTGATATATCACTCTGAGATGTCTGCAAAAGACCTTTCATGTAAATGAGAATATGGTCCTTGAATCACATATAGAACTATGAAACCACAGAGTGTAATAAAACATTTTATTTTTAATAGGTAATTAAACTCCTATTGTAAATTTTTTTTTGTTAATTTAAAAATGTTGTAGTTCATTATATGTCTATAATACTTTTCACATTGGCTAGCTGTTTACTGTAAGCAGAAACATTCTCTCAGTTTCATGTATAGTTTAAGGTATATTTTATTAATAATAAAAATAAAGTTTTAATAAAGAAGAATTATATTAATTTTGTAAGTATATGTGAAGAATGTTCTAAAATGGATAAAATGATCTATTAAATACATAAAGGTTTAATTTGCTACTAAATTCTATAGATTATAAATGGGCTGTCTTTTGTTAGTTTTTATTAGGAAATTCTGTTACATTTCTACAGAAATCTATTAGTTTTTTCCCCATTAAATTATGTGGCAATTTTCAGGAATGGTTTGTAGATTATGTTTAAATATATAAAGGCTTATATAAGAGAAAAATAAGGTATAATTGGGACGAATGCTATATTCCTCAATTCGATAATTTTGTAGTTTGAAATTAAGTTCTTATTTCAAATCTAGCAAATAAAATCCAGCTGTATATTCCTTCCGACAAAAATAAAGAAAGAAATGAACAGAAGGAATATTACTACTCCCCAAGACTATATAAGGCCAAGGAGGCCTTAGTTTTGAGCCATTTATCTTTCTGCTCTTTGATCACCTCGCTGGATCATAGCAGGGGTTGGGAGCTTATTTGCAGACACTTAGTTTGTAGGAATAGCAAGAAGAAAAGCATTATTCTGTGCCCTCTGACTTATGCAAATTCCTGTTGCACAGCAGATGGGATGCATGCCCCAAAGTTTGTCAATAAAAGGAAAGGAGAGAGATAAAAATTCTTATAGGTCATGCTTTTGTATTTAGCAGCAAAGCAGAGATTCATTCTTATTCACCACAAATCCTCCATATAGAAGAGAAAAAAAAAAATCTTCTGAACTTCTCTTCCAATTCAAAAGGATCTATAATACATGTAGAAAACACAAACTGGATTATCATTTCCTAGGTTAGTATTTACTGGCCTGGTCCAGGAAAATTGAAAGAAAGTGTTTTTCTACAAAAAAAACCCCAAATAACAAAACAAATGCCATCACTCTGAACGTCCCCCTCTTCCTTCTTCTTCCCCAGGTTTATATGCTGAGCATGAGGTCCTATGGTCTGGAATATCCCTTGGGTCAGTTGGGGTCAGCTGTCCCAGCTGTGCCCCCCCCCAACTCCTTGTGCCCCCCCAGCCTCCTCACTGGTGGGGTGGGGGGAGAAGCAGAAAAGCCCTTGGCTCTGGGTAAGCCCTGCTCAGCAGTAACTGAAACATCCTGGTGTTATCAGCACTGTTTCCAGCACAAATCTAAAACATAGCCCCATACCAGCTACTATGAAGAAAATTAACTCTATCCCAGCCAAAACTAGCAGAGAGACAGAAAGACAGAAAGAAAGAAAAAAATAAAGAAAAGAAGGAATAAAGAAAGACAAATTTATCCTGAGAGATGCTAAAGCAAAGCTGAATTTCTGTGCTTTAGTACATTATTTCTCGTAATTTCACCCAAAATGATATCCTGAAAAAATTATTCTTATTAATGTTCTCTTCATTTCTGCAGGGGGCATAAAAATAACTGATGAGTGTGAGAATATAAACCGTATGGTTAGTGAGGCAGAGGTGATAATTAGAACATGCTGTACTACGCAGTAAACAAAGCTATTATGAACGATAGAGTTCTTTATAGAGTCTTTAAAAGGGGGATGGAAATAATATACTTTCCCCTGACTGGCTTAAAAGCTCTGTCTGTAACTACCATGAAAAATAATAAAAAGAAAGAAGAAGGAGATTTGGAGTTAATCACTCAAAGGGTTGGTTTCTAGTTAAAAACAACTGCAAGCGCGGTCAATACTTATTTGATTTCATACTAATTTATGTATAGCATATTATTTGTCTCTCATTTAGTCATATGTTTGGAGAGGATAAATCATGTCACAACTGCAAATACAAGGTTGTAGAAGGAAAATACTATAGATTTATTTTCCTAGTAGAATTATCTCTTTGTCACTCTATGTGTTTTCTGTTTCCAATATTAAAGACTCATACTTTCTAAAGGCAAATATAGTTTACTGTGTATGAGGGGTAAATCCCACCTAGAATTCCATCCTGCCATGTTTTTAGGGCCACAAAATTCTTCTCCCTTGGTTGTGAAGACAAAATAGATATTTGATACTGAGGCTACCACCATGAAAATTGATCTCAAGGGTAATCACATTACAATACCTTCACATGCTTTTGATGCCTTTAGGAGTATGCAGCTGTAAGAATACCTCCTGTGGAATCAGAGAGGCTATTCTACAGCTAAAAGGATATGGCAACAAAATGTGTTCCAAGACAAGTAGCCCTGGGGTTTATGTCATCTTGAAATATACCTTAGACTGAATCTTGACAAAAAAAACCTCCAACCAAACAAAACCCAACCAAACAAAAAGGTAATGTCCTAAATTACTTATACATCTCTTACCTGTTTAAGGTCTGTCCCATCTTTTCTCTTCTTCTTTTAAAACAAAAATTCTAAAAGTAAAAGCAAACATCAAGATGATTCAAAATGAGTCAGCATGAGCCTAAGAGCCAAGATGATCTTACTGTTACTATAATAGAGATGAATGCTTGTTGGACCAAACCCAGAGAATGAATGCACACACACTACTGTGCTACAGCAGTTCTGCAACAGAAAGCTCTGACCTTCTTGAGTCACTATTTAAGATAGGAGACACTGGTGGTTTCTCAATACCGATACACACTGAATTTGAGTTTTTTGTTACATGTGTGCCATCTTGTTGCTTCCTGCATAGACAGTGAATGCATGGCTTCTGCATCCTACATACAGTCGAAAATTCCTTTATATGTTACTAAGTGCGGCGCAGATGAGAAGAACAGATTTAAAGGGCTTGAGAGCATTCAGGCATACCATGGAAGAGGAACATATAATACAATACACTGCGTGAAGGAAAGAAATTGAATTGACTGGATCCTGGACCAAATTTCAAATCTGAATGATGAATATGCTCTCACTGAGAAACAGTCATTATCTGGGAAAAAGGAGATGTAATCAGAAAAGGATAAAAAAAGAAGTAAATGTGAATTTTTTAAGCATTAAAAAACCTCATTAGAAGAAGGTGGCAAATTGTAAGTAACTTGTCAAAGCAGAGTTAAAAAGAAAAACTGAGGGTTTAGTTAGAATGATGCAGGAACAGGTTATTCACATGACATATGTTGAACAGACACTACATCCAAGAAGTAGAACTTGTGCCTAGAGCCCAGCAAAAATTGTTCATAATATAAGTAGGTATTTCTACAAATCTGGCTAGACATGTGTATAAAGCATAGAATGGCAGAGTTAGTGTGACCAAAAGTTGTATAGCCACTGTAGACAAAATTGTACACCATAAGTACATTAAGATATTACAGAATTTTTTCAGTCACTGTGTTAGAAAATATATGTAGCCATGACATCTACAAAAAAAAAAAAAAAAGAGACTGCTTACAGCCTCATGTACTTTTGTATTCAATTTAATACAAGAAACTATGATTACTTCTTAGAAGAGATGGACATTCTGGATCAGGAGAAGTACAAGCTTGCTGTCAGAAATCTGTGGTGTATTGGGATGAGAATATTTCAAGTAAAATTTAGCTCTAGTATTGGATTTTGGGTCCTCAGAAAATGTTAATGTGTCAATGAGTATAAATAAAGTATCAGGAAAGACAACTTAAACTTACTGATGTCTTGTTGTAAACAAAACTCCATACAAGGAGGGTTTTCTCTCTTATCGCTTCCAGGAAGCTTTGGTTTTGGAGAAAACATTAAAAAAAAACCCCAAACTGAAATACATGTTTCTACCCTTGTAGTATATAATTAAACAAAGATCCTTAAAATTTTTACTACAAGTACATTACATCTGGTGTCTTTATTAGCATTCAACTAAGTGTCATAAACCAGTGAAGAAGTATTTTGAACAGTATTCCCAGAAGGATCTTTCATTCTTAATTTCTTCACTTCTTCCATGAAGTTCTTGTTTGTTATTTCCTTCAGCCTTTCTCCTGCTTTTTCATCTCTCAGGGGTTTTCTTTGCTCTTCCATTGTGACTGTGAACTAAATAAGCTTGCAAAAACAGATCTACAACAGCTGTAAGATGAAGAGAACTCCCCTAAAGTTAACACACATATTTCTGACCAAAAGTGACCACTTGAAATAGAAAGATGGATGAAACTTGCATTTCTACAAGGCAAAGGCACTTTGCTTATGGCTATGGGTGACTTCCACCCATCACTCAGGATTTAGATCCCCAACCCTCTCCTAAAAGTATGCTCTTCTGAATGAAAGGTGGATGAATTAAATATATGGCCTGCAGAGGGGCTGTACATTTTAGTGAATATTCTAGATAAGGTGATCAAAGGACTGAACATGACATGGGAGGCTCAAGCTTTCTTCCTCCTTGCTGCAAGGATTCAAGCCAATCTCATTAAGAACAAGTAGGCCCAAACACTAGGGCTATGGACTGTTTTGAGAGGGAAAGAAATTAGAAGACTGGGCTTTAAATACATGAAGAAAAAGACCTGGTTTCAGTCACCACTTCATGATCTTAGACATTTTGTCTAAAGGTCATTTCGTATGAAATACCGGTAGTTATTGCATAAATGAACTTCATGGCTTTAAAAGAAAATTCCAATAAAATACTCAGCCCACAAACTTCCAGTAGAGTCTCAGGGTGTTCTTGAAACATACCCATAAGGCTGACCTCCAAGTAATGTGTGGTAGGAAGCATTGCTTTCTTTTATAACACAGTAATGGGAGGAGAAGGGTGGTTCTACCTCTTTGGCTTGGGGGCTTGTATTCACATGTCCTCTTTCCTGGGAGATAATTCTAACTATTGTGTTATTGGGTATTCTTTGGTACATATTCTCTGAGTTTCTTTCTTGAAGTTATTCCACTTTGTGAGGTAAAATGAAATATTCATCAAACCAGACAGAAAGAATGAATAAGCAAGAGTCCTTCGTCTATTGGGTTGGATAGTCATGTGGGAGAAGAACACATGGGTTCTGGTCCCTGCTCCAATAAATACTTAATACATATCAGTGTATAACTCTGGGAGCAAGTCCTTCACATAAGACAGGTAGCGACATGCCTGTTTTGTGAATCTCAGGAGGATTTAGGCATAAAATAGATATCTCACTCTGTCAAGACTGGAGTTCTTGGCATGCTCAGAGCAGAACTTCAGATACCAAGGGAACCTCTCTGTCAGAAATACTCATGAGTTTGCAGTGCAGCAGCTTTGAAAATCTGAGCTTTAAAAATTAGAATCTGAGATCTTAGTAGACTTAATCTGAAGTGTAGATTTTCATTTTCTGTTGTTTTTATTAGCTTTATTTTGTCAGAAGACACACAAAGTTTGTGTTGTATTGAGGAGCTGAACTGCCAGCTACTGAGCGAAAACCTGGTAGAATACACAGCCGCCTTCCTACTTCTTAAGTGTCCAAAGCAAGTAACTGGAAGGAAGAACAATAACATTACTGTATTATGACAAGCAATTTTCCCTGTTCTACTGCCTAGGAAGAAATCTCCATTACAGCCTGAGATGGAACCTGCCCACGCAGCTGAATGTCCAGGGTTTTGCAGTTGTAGCTACAGCCATGCGCACGTGAGAGGATGGCCAATTGTCTCTCTGTTTGCGGGAGATATGTAATGGTTTTGCTACCAAACATCACAGAAGGTCAGCAGGGAGATGGATGGTGATAAACTAACAAGCAAAATTGTTCTAACAAAGCATCTGTGAGCAACTGCTTGATCAAAATGACAGACATCAATCAGAATAATAACTTCAAATATGAGATTTTCAATTAGCGAGGGAACATAAATAAATGCGTCTGGAAAATAAGCATAAGGGATTTGGGAAGGAGACAGCACATACATAACAAAAGAAAGAGAGAGGCAGGAAGAAAAACGGACTGATACACACAAAGAAATGTGCACAGAAGCAGACTTACAAACAGGTCTGCTGGGAGATACACTGTTAAACAGAAGTACTACAAATATTGTCTCTAGCTTGCACACAGAAAATTCTTGCTAGAGTTTTGCAAAGATCTTACACTGCACTTTGCACTGAAAGGTAAAAAAATAAATAAAAAATTTCAACCCCTCTGCTATACATCCCCTCCCCTTTCAAAATTTTCTCTAACACAAAACTGCTCGTAGAAAATTTTTATCAGTAGTGTAATCAAAGGGAGAAGAATATTCAGGCGGAGTGCCTCTTTTGCCATTTCCTTACCTCTGATGTTGTCATTTGCACCAGTTGAAAATGGGTGTAAAATGCAGCCTCATCAGAATGACAGCATTTTACCTGCAGTTTACAAAGGATGATGGGCAATGAGGACTCAAGTTACAAATCTCAGACAAAAAAAAATAAGACACCACCTCCATCTCAGGAAAACCTTCATCTGCAGGTTGTTGAAAGGAGCAGGATATGCCAGGGAAGTGTTATTATGTACAGATCTGGTTCTTGTACTCTCATCAGGGTTAATGCTGTTGGATTGGATACTGGGATAGATGGAGTTTCAGTCTAACATGGCATGTTTACTCTAATGTTTTCACAAATTTAAACAAATGCATGGCCTTCAAGAATCTTGGTGAATCAGACGTAAACTCTATACTTGTCCTCCTCAAAAGCTCTCTATTGTGACCTTGTTTTATTTGGCTTCATGGTAAGTTTCCAAAAGGTGAGTGGAGTTTTGAAATGTACTAAAAACTTTAGGGATGAGGATTAGAAAACAAGTGATTGTTCCCCTGTACTGGGCACTGGTGAGGCCGCACCTCGGGTGCTGTGTTCAGTTTTGGGCCCCTCACTACAGGAAAGACATGGAGGTGCTGGAGCGTGTCCAGAGAAGGGCAACCA
>JAVJGG010000074.1:76797792-76860469 GCA_035590195.1 Aviceda cuculoides
TTATTTTACTAAGTATCATCTGCATTTCAGTAACGTCCACAATGTCCTAACATGTATCTATTTTTTTTCCTATATTTAGACAGACTTGCACATATATCAAACCTTTCTGCAGACCTTACTATTTCAAACTCATCTGGACTTATTTTGACTTAGCCTGTAACTGTACCAAGCCAAATCAAGCCAAAATGAAACAATTTACGCAGGGATTTAAATTTATTTGATGAAATGTGTATAAACACACCCCCCCCCCCCCCCAGCTTGAGAAACCAATGAAACATGCATGTCTACACAAGAGCTAATAAAGTAGGGCTTACTGTTCACTCATTTACATATAGTTATTTCAGTAGCTGTGGCTTTTCAGCAGATGGTTCAGCAGGTACAGAAGTTTCATTTTTGTGTTTTCAGCTCTGCAGGGTTTAGTGCTTTCAGGTGATTTATCCAGGCGTTTTTTTGCTCTGCTCATGTTACACAGATGCACTGAGTTCTCTCTGCAGAGCTTCTGAGAAGCAGCCTACCACATAAAGTGTGGGAGATGGTTGTTGATACGTATCTGTTCCCCTTCAGATAACTGGGATTGAATTTGTTGATCCTACGCTGTCTTTACTGCCTACACCCCGCTGAGGAGCATCTGTCTTCTGCAGCACTTCCAGGTTAGGCTGGCTTGATGGATCACCAAATGGCTGATACGTTTTTCATGGGTTATGAGTCTCGTGCTGCTTTATACACCCGTTTAATAAGACAAACGAAGAGCTCATTATCCAGGCTGCTAATCAATGCCTGCTTGTATACATATATATATATAACAGGACTAAGATGAATGCAGGTTGGTGATACCCCTGGTTTAGATCCCAATGGAGGCTTCACGTGTACACCGTGTTTCATTCAATGCAGTTCCCTTGTTCTACTGCTCTGTGTGTGTGTATCTATCACCATTTATTTGTGTTAAAGCGCTTCTAGGTACCTATCTACTGTTGTAATAACATTTACCTCCCTGTTAAAATTAAGGGTAATTGTAAAGTGGTGTAAGATAACCTGTAACTGGGCAGGTGGAAGGATTAGCTATTGCTAGTTCAGAACATGACAATGAGTAAGATCTAATAGTAATTCCTTTGATTGCTTGTGTATTTGTTCATCTGCAGAAAATGATGTTTTTCTAAGCTTTCCAGTTTTTCAGTTGCTTTTATAGATGTTGACAGAAGCACACACTTCCATCTCTATATAGCATTACCTGTAAATAAAGCTATGAATGCAAAATAATTGCCTAGAGATTTGAAGTAAGAAATGGCTGGCAATTCTAAGATTACCATTTGCAATAGGCCTTTAACACCTGTTTGCCTGTGCTGTTGCAGGGTACTGGCTGCTTTTCTTTAACAATTTCAAAGCAAGTTTTGTGTCAGATTTTCTTCACTCCTATCCCCTTTTGAAGGGTCGCTTTTTGAAATCACTGCCGCTGATATAAAGAAGAGCTGTGTTACTTCCTTAATGCTTTTTTTTTTTTTTTTTTCCCCTACCTTAGCAGGTCAGATTTAGTCCTCCATTCTTTACATGTCTTTATCAGCCCAAACATCACAAAGGGTAGGTTTTGGTTTTTAGGCAGACTGCAACAGAAATATTAATTCTGGGAAGGCTGGGTGGCGAGCTGGACAAAGTAACCTCAGAGAACCAGCAGTCCTTGGCAGGTCTGTGTTCAGCATCCTGCTGTGGCTCCCTTCACCGGAATGCTGGAACATCTCTGAAATATTCAGTAACAGAAACAACCATAACAGTATTATTCTTCTCAGTCTGCTGAGGAAATAGCTCAGTTAGTTTATATGTGCTCCTGAGAGAGATGACCTTTGTAAGGGGAAAGATCAATCAGTAGATGAAAATTTGACATTAATGGTCTAACCAACAAAGGTCATATATGTGCACAGGGGTGCATATGTTTATTGGGGGGAAAGGAAAGAAAGGAAAAAGTTATGGTTGTAAACCATAGGTCAACTGTTATAGGATCAGTACAGTACTTTAATGCAAATCCACATTTTAGTGCAATTCATCTTAACGGGTAAAACCCCAAGCTGCTACCTTCTTGTTTTATTCATGTACTGATTGCAAAATCTGAAATCTCAGAAGCTGTGGTATGAATGTAGGTGTGGAACCTCATCCAGAAATTGAACACCCTCCACACACTGCAGGGTGGTGGGGGGGGCGGAGGAAAAAAAATTGTAGACATTGTCTTAAATACCTTTGTGAATTTAGCCATTGTTTCCCAGATAGAAGAGAACCTGGAAATGACGGGTGCCTAGGGCTTCCTTTAGAATGACTGGTTTTGGAGTGATTAGCAGAAGGGAAAATTCACGTTACTGCTTGCAAATGAAGTTCTATATGGACCCATTTGTACATTTTAAAGACAAGATGCAGACTTACTATCTGCAAGAATATGTTGTACTTTTAAATGTCTCTGTTACCCAGATACATGTCACTTTTCTGCAATTTGTGGATACCAACTGTAGTGGTTTTGTCTGATGATCTAAATCCCCTGGATATTAGGACGTAATTCAGGCAAGCATGAGCTGCATAATGAACAAAACCTCTGCTAATAATTGATCTTGGTTCCAGTCACATGTTAAGTGTAGATGTTAGAGGAACTCTGCACGGTTGTTTGTTCACTTGTTTTGTTCTTCCCCAAGTCAGTGTGTCTTTGGGAAACCCTCATATCAGAAATATATTTTCTCTACTGAATGATGGCTCTTAAAGCAAAAATAAAGCATGTGTCTGCTCTCTGCTAGTACGAGTGAAAAAACCCATATAAATTGTAGCTGTAATGCTCATGTACTTAAGTTTTCAAAAGGACATCAATGTTTTTTGCAGAAAACTGAACTACAGTTTCACTGAACAATCAGCTGGAGCAGCTACTTTGGAACATGCTGAGAAAAGACTCTTAAAATTAGTCTAAGCTTGGAGTATACAATGAATTGATAACTTTAGTCTCTTGCTGTCTGCTATTTGGCATTTCTGACAATCATCTTCTATACACAGAATTTAGCATTTCTTATCGTACATGTTTATTTTAAAATGCTTTGGGAAGATGCTGGTTTAATTTTTCCTAATCTAATTTAAATGCAAATTATAAGCACTCATATGATGCTATGTGTATATAATTAAGTATCATTATATACTACATGAATCATTCAAAAAGCTCTAGAGAGCCATTCTGCTGTGTAAAGCATGACTTCTACTGAAAAGCCGCCAAGTGAACTTGTGGCTTTGTGATTAAGTGTTTGTACTTACGAAATCTCTCTTTGAATTGTAGGTCAACAGATTACGGGACAACGTATGAGAAGCTGAATGATAAAGTTGGTCTGAAGACTATTTTGAGCTACTTGTATGTTTGTCCAACAAACAAACGTAAGGTAGGTGATAATGTGGTTGGCTCATTTTGACTTTATGATGCAATTTCTGTCCTGGTGATCTCTCCCAGTTTCCTCAGTATCCGTTACTATCTAAATGGCCGGAAACTCTCTCTCTCCTTCTGTCTCCCTCCCCTTGAAAAAATATGTAGCTTTACCAAAATATAAGCCAGTTTATACCACCTATACTATCTACCAGTGTACTTTAGGGAATATATGTTAGCAAAAGATGGCCATTAAATGGATAGGCCTAGTAGGTTTTGTGTCTTTAATTGTTTGCTTACCTTCTGGATAGTGATGATCTTGTTGTCTGAAGGTGAGAGAGACTCATTAAAACGGCAGAAATGCATCTACAGTGGCCAGATTGTGTGTAACATGATTTGTCTTTTAAGCAATCCCAATGGTGAACTGAACAGGATTTGACAAATTCCTGCAGAGAAAATGCCTTCTGAAGCCCGGAAGGTTTTAATCATGCAAGCACCCTACTGACTAACAATTTATAAGAATTTATAACGCTGTCATATTCATAAAAGGAATCTGATACCTTCTTTGAGGGATGTTTTTGACAGAATTTTTGTAATTTGGAGGTATGCAGTAGGAACTGATGAAGCACAGTTCATAACGATAATGAAGACTTGTATTCTCACATATGCTAACATACGGATATGCTAGTAGACAATATTGTGTTTAAACACTCTCCTTCACATGCTGTTTAAAAAAGGGTTTAATTCTCATATTTAGTGATAGGCAATCATTACTACTGGTGTTTTGGTGTGAAAACTAGAAAGTAGTTTAAATCATGCTGAAATTACTAGCAGTTTCATTTCAGATTTCCTCATATGTTGGTCCAGAAAAAAAATGAATGAAAATGAAATCAAAACATGATTAAATAAATGGCAGTGGTGACACCATTGTTCTCTTGACTTATTAGCTGTGAGGTTACAGTGCACATGCAGTGGGTGGAAGGCCTAACTCCAGCTCTTTGCCAGAGGGAATATGGACCTGGCTAGAGTAGTTTTCTCTCCTTGCTTTCTGTTCTAGCGGACAGTTCAAGTTATTACAGGCAAAACTGAACTGCATCAGCAGAAAATGCTAGTGAAGACTTTCCTCTAAAGGAGGCTGTGTATATTTGGGCAGCTGAGGTCACTGTGATGCTGTTTTCATGACACTGAAACTTTTAGGTATTCTTTAAGACAAACTGTGAAAGGAAGAGGGAGCTGTCCTAACCAGGGAGGACAAGGCTTGACTTTGTTCTCTTTTAGTTCATGTTTAACTCCTCATTGAAAAGAAACAGGCACATCTAGGCATGAGTCATGAATTTAGGTTTTGCTGGAAGACTGTCTGAAAAAAAAGTTGGCTATCACCTACCTTTGTAATGCCACCTGATTGATTCTTCATACCTACCTACATTTCTATGGTTATACAAGACTAGAAAAAGGTGTAGGGGTGGAGAGATAAATGATCATAATCAAAAGTGTCCTGGTTTCATCTGGGATAGAGTTAATTGTCTTTCTAGTAGTTGGTAGAGTGTTATGTTTTGGGTTCAGTATGAGAAGAGTGTTGATAACCCTGATGTTTTCAGTTGTTGCTACCTAATGTTCAGTCTGAAGTCAAGGATTTTTCAGCTTCTCATGCCCAGCCAGCAAGAAGGCTGGAGGGGACAGAGCCAGGACAGCTGACCCAAAGTGGCCAAGGGGATATTCCATACTATGCGATGTCACATCTAGTATATAAACTGGGGGGATCACTGCTTGGGGACTAACTGGGTGTCAATCAGCAGGTGGTGAGCAATTGCACTGTGCATCATTTGTATATTCCAATCCTTTTATTATTACTGCTGTCATTTTATTAGTGTTATTATCATAATTAGTTTCTTCTTTTCTGTTCTATTAAACCATTCTTCTCTCAGCCCATGAGTTTTACTTCTTTTCCCGATTTTCACTGAGTGGGGGGGAAGCGAGTGAGCGGCTGCGCAGTGCTTAGTTGTTGGCTGGGGTTAAACCACAACAAAAACAAATGAGAAAAAATATGGGTTCAAGTCTCTTGATGAAAGTCAGATTAAATGGTCCCAAATTAGTGGAGAGATGTCATCTCATTGCAGCTGACCCCTGATGAAGATATGAAGCTTTTCACTAGAAGCTTAAGAATGAAATTATCAGATCACATTTGAGGTTTGTCAAGGTAGGTCTACTGACACAAAAACTGTGTTGTGGAGGGTGTGTATATATTATCATGCCTGCTGTTCGTTGCAGAGTAATAATACTGTTCTCTGGAACTAAGAAGGGTTTTAGCTGGGCAAAATCTGCATGATCCCTTAGCTATTGTGGTGCAGAGAAACCTAAGAAGAAACTAAGGGTTTTGCAAGCATGTTAAGCCAACGTAAGTGCAGGCGGGCTCTGAAAATCCTTCACCACCTCTGGCTGCAGCTTCCCACTCCCTTCCTCTCACTGCCACCCTTGTTTGTGTAGCCATCTGGTGAGCTGGATCAAGGACTGTATCTGCCTGAAAACTAATCCCTTTCCATCTCAAAAACCCAATCAACGAAAGGAAAAAGCTTTCAGGTGGAAGGGTGGAACTGCCTGTTCTGGCAGTAGGCTGTACTAAAGTTGGCCTATAATCAATATGGGATGGTGCCAGAGGAAAGCTGCGACACCTGGGATGAAAGGACCTATGTAAGGGTCTAAGATTGAATTTTCTAAAACTTACTTTAGCAGGAGCAGAATTAGGCTTGCAGGAGAGCTTTTGGAGGCCCTGCTTATGCTGTCTATTTCTGTAGAACATCAGGCCATACCTCCAATAACCCTTTAACTTTGGGCATCTAGCTAGTCCTCTGCGATTAAGAGGGCGTGGGGGAGAGAATGTGGAGCTATGTTGTACTTCCATGCTAAAAGTACTTGCACAGTGAAAGCAGAAATACTAAAACTCAGGGTCTTTATCATACCTGCTGTGGAGTGAAAAGCAGCAGGAAACATATTTACAAATTTTGCCACCAAGAACATTTTCGTCAAAAACCTATGGATCCTGAGACCTGATCCCCCCACTCCCCACAATTCTGATAACACTGTGAGAAACTCTGGTTACTTCAAAAGTTGCATCTTGTTTGCTAACGTGGGCTGGATGGGTAGCTGCAGACTTTTTTTTTTTTTTTTAATATAAATGGACTCAACTGCTCTGATATCCATGAATTTTATAACACTCATATAGTTCATGTGAAGGCTTTATACACTGCTGCGGTTAATACTGGGCAAATGCTAACAGTGTGTTTTCCCTAAATATTTGTTATATGTGGTAAGTGATTTTTCTGACTGCACCTGCAGCCTTCAATGTTCTTTGTTCTGCAAGGCATTTCTTAGCAGAGAGAAAAGGCCTCTTCAGTAGTGGAAAATAAATGGTCCATTTTTTATCTTGAAGCTATTGGACGAGAGACCTTGCTACAAGAGTGATTCATTAGTGGGGCCAGCATGTACTTAACTTACTGAAGCTGCCGTCTTTCGAAAAAAAAAAAAAGAAATCCCTTTAGCACATGCTTAACTTTTAGGAATAGTCCTGTTGAAACAGAAGGCAAATGTTGAACTTTGCTGACTCAAGACTGATTGCTTCTAATGAAAAAACCAAGTGTATCTTGTACGTAGTCTTGTCTGTTCCTTGCAAAGCAGAGCAGTTGGAACAATGAGCTGTAGAATGCACGTAATTGGATTTATTCAAATAATGAATAGGTTTGTTCATGAATTTATGATGATTTTCACATTCTGGAAAAGAACAAACAGCAACATGTGTTGAATATATTGTTTGTTATAAATTATTTGCTCTTCTCTATCTAGAAAAAAATAAATCTATAAATACACAGGATTTGCAGAGCTTCCCACAGTTTATGAATGCCAATTTCTTTCTAAAAGCTTCCGACTTCCAGTTCTTCTCTCTTTATTGAACAAAATTAAATCCTTTAACTGGGCATTGCAGGCGATGTTGTATTACAAAAGGGTGCTTTGAAAATAAAAATGAGAACAAACTCAACTGTTATTTACAATTTAAACTGATGATCGATTGCAGTTGCTTGGTATTTTTCTGAATTACAGTATTTTCTTAAGGAAATTACAGAAAATGGTGAGTAACATAGCGATGTATAACTGCTGGCAGTAAGAGAGGTGGAACCCCTGTTTTTCAGTATTCTCTCCTTTCACTGAATTACTCTACTACCTGGTGGTATGACTGATGACAGAGATCGGGGGGGGGGAATTGTAACCCATGGATCTCGCCAAAGAGAAAAAGCCTGTTTGACTATTTGTCAACAAGTCTCTGGAAGAGAGAATCCCCAACGTGCAGTAAATCCCTAGGCTTAGGTATGTCAACATTGATTTATTTGTTAGGTTCATAGACCCTTTTGTGAAGGGAAGTAAAATGATTTAAATGCTTCTACATGAAGAAATAGTGTTTGGGAATAATGCACTGGTCAGTTAAAAATTAAACTAAAATAGAAATCCAAGCTGATATCTTGAAAATCTCTTTTTGCAAAAGTTTGTCATTCACTTTCCCAGAAACTCACACACACTGTTTTCTGGTCTTTCTTTATAAAAGCCTTTCAGATCGGTTGTTTTTAAGCATTGCATGGAAAATTGTAGACCCATGTAAATAAAAAGTGAATGAGCGATGGTGGGGACTCTACAATTGGTTTAACTAGAGGTTTTCTTTGAGTCAAGAAGTGCTGCTGGCTAATTTAGACACTGTATCCTTGTACAAAGCACACTGTGTTCTTTGCAAAGAGCCGGTTTGTGCAGCCCATTCCTTCTTTGTACTTTCAAACCCCTTGTATCTGTGTATCTCCAGTTAATTAATAAAATGCTGGGTAATGGTAACTGCCAGCAACATTTATGCTATTAATAGGTCTAGTGCATGAGAGATTTCCTGTGGGTTTGAATTTTTGTCTTAGGGTTGGGGTTTTTTTGTTGTTGTTTTGGGGGTTTTTTTTGGTTTGTTTTTTTTTTTTAATTTTCTTTCTCCCTTTTTTTCTGCAAGCCTGCCTCGAATTTTCCCTTTATTCCTCCAACTGTTCAGATTTTAATTGCTGAGACGTACAGTGTCCTCTTTTCTTTCTCTCTAAAGATGAATGGATTACAGATACCTTCCTCTTCTTTTATATCTAGTGGTCGCGATTAGCACCTTTATCACAGTGCGTTAAGCGCTGTCCTGGTGTGTGTGTACCTCCAAGATAAGATATTTATTGTAAATGTAATTGCATGGATTTCAATGCTGTCTAGATCCTTAACTACTTCAAATTCACTTCTGTTAATGAGTTTTAAATGAAAGGAATGGTGGGCCAGCCTTCTGTTCTTTCTGGTATTGGGTGGTGGTGGTGGAAAGAATAGCTGGCAAATGTTTCTATCAGTCAAGACAGAAGAAGATTTATGCTTATTAGCTGAAATGGGAATGATTGGGTACTACTTTGTATCCTGTGGTATTAGAGGAGTTAATTTGCTTCAGGGAGGTTCTGGGTTTGGAATGCAAACTGCCCAGTTGTATAAAGGTTTATATCCAGAACTGCGTACTTTACACTGGCCTTTGTACCTGCTCCCCTCAGAGCTGGGGAAAATGTAGAGATGAACAGTTCCACCCGACATTGCTGTTTCTCTAGAAGCTGCTACCCTCGGCTGCTAAAATCAGACTGGAAACGCTACTAAAAATCTTCTCTCTGACCTGTCTCACCATGGAAGCTTTCAGAAGTCTGATGTGATGACAGGTCTCGAGATTTTTTTTTTTTTTTTCTTACTCAAGGAAAAACAGTTATTTCCAGTGGTATCCTCCTTGTAGGCCTCTACAAATCTTAGTGTGAAGACTATCAGTTTATATGGGAGAGGTTAGAGCTCAGCAGAGCTCTAAGCACACCTCACTGTAGACTGAGCCAGATCCTGTGGCTGTCAAGGGATGGCATCCTTAGCAAATTGGGCACGGTGGGAGACCCAGGGTCTACGGTCGATCAGTCATGCCAATAGCCTAAAGTGCTATTGCAATCCACTCTTGGAGAGATAAAATAACTTATTCTGTTGCTCTCTTCTTTTCATTTGGAAGGAAAGGTCCTTGTTAGCTGCAGGCTGTGAGTGCAGCCCTCAAAGAGACAGTCATAAGATACTAAAAAGGCATTGTCTCACAGATGTGAATGGTGGGCGGTGTTGTTTTTTGGTTTGTTTTGTTTTTTAAATGATGTAGCTAGTGCCCAGGAGATTTCAAGTTGTCTAATGAAAGCCTTTTCTTAGCTTTCGAAAGGCAGGAACCACTTGTACTGAAGTGTTTTGCAGATGGAAACATAAATTTCATCAAATTAAAATGTCTATTTGGATTAAACCCTGTATAGCATAGGAAGGTATATGAAGAAGCACCCCGAGATTTGTTTTAAATGTCTCCTATGCTATGACCCCAGATAATGATTCTTCATAGCCCCATCTTTGACTTCAGAGAGAATATTTGGGAGGGAGGGAGTCAAAAGAATGTGGGGTGGGATTCATCCACTGGTTTTGCTGATGTGATAGGCAGTTTGGGGTAGATAGCACTACACATGCCTTTTCTCTAATGGTCTGCCAGTGCAAGAACATAGGGGTTCTTTCTCACTTGTATCTTTTCTCTAAATACAGTTGTCTAAATTTGCTTAATTCAGTAGTTTTGGCTTAAGATTTCACCTCCTGATCAGAAAAGACTTGAAATCCTGAACCTACAAGGATCAAAATTTTTATCTTGGACTGCAGGGGTGGTTCAATGGACTTCTGATGACACTATACACGTAAACAGTTCACTACCCACAGGAAGAGGGATGTCTCACTGCTTGAGTTAAGAACTTTTTCGTTTTCTGCAGTTCAGCAATAATGATGTAGTAACTCTACTGCTATTATGAGCCACTATCTGTGGTGACTGGAAAGTCTTCTATCCTTACGATAATACGTATATTACAATTTTCACTTCTGCTTGTAATATCCTTATATTCAGTACCAATGTCTTCTTCCTTCTTCTACCTGTGTACCAGATAATCAAGAATAGACTTGATTTCCATTTCAGAAGACTGTCTTTTCTGCCCCCCACTCCATATGAAAGCAAGGATAAAGCCAAATTTTTTTTTTATTAGTTTAGAAAAGTAGATTGTTCCTCATATCTTTTGGATATGATCTAACAGAGCTGTAGTTTGGTAGAGTTTTGCTGGAGTCAATGAAGACCTGTAAAATGTGGGCAACTGAAGAGCTGGTGCTGTATTGTTCATCTGTAATACTGAGTTAATGGGAGACCAATAATTAACAAGGATTTGATCCATGTTAACAAAGTGAAGGCAGAGTCTCATCTTTGAAAGTGAATATTTCGACTTTTGAAGTGTCTGGCAGCATTCACCAAACTTCCTGATTCATGGCTATAGTATATGACAGCTCTCACAATAGCCATTACACGCAAAGCCCTTGCCATTTTTCTACATCCATATCTCTTCTTGGATATGAAGTGAAATCAAAGCCCATTTATTCTGCTGCTGCTCTTGTAAGCCTATCAAAAATAGTGTCAGTTTTGACATTTTCCCACTCAAAGTAGTACTACAATATGCCGTTGTATCTCTCAGAAGTCTCCAAGGGCACACTGAGTGTCGAAACCAATGATGGGGAAGTATGAGCCATGGAATTCAGCTTTAGAGCCAAGATTCACCCAGGCTGAGGAGGGTTTCAAAGGTGTTCTTTCCATTCTGACTCTGACCCCCGTTTTCTAAAAACTGGACAGTTAAAATTTATGCAAGATAATATCTTGTGGAATATCCTTCAATTCTTTTACCACTTTTTAATTCCTCAGTGATTTACCAAATATTCTGGAACAGGTGACATCCCTTTTGGCAAGGGATGATATATGCCAGCAGCTTAGAGAGCAGAGGAGTGATATGTTGTTAGTTGCAGCCTAAATACAGGCGGCTGGGATTGATGGTAGTGCAAGAATGTTTCTAACTAGAGAGCAGACCTGTCTTATTGTCAAACTTGTAGCTCCATCCATTTCTGTAAGACAGGCTTTTTAAACCAGGAAAAAAATCAGTTGCTGTAATACTGATCCCCCCCCCACGAAAAACTAGCCCCAAGCAGTTGAAAATCAGCTTGTTCAGTGTCCCATAAAGTTGGACTAAAAATATGTACAGCAGGGTTGTTTTCATTTACTTTCTGGATTTTGAGTCATTAAAGATACATACCTACATCTCACTTTTATATCATTTCACTGCTCTGTTGTGGTAGGAACATACTTCTTCGGTCATGAAATGTGGAAATTGTTTTGTTACTATATGCCTTTAAGGCCGACTTCTGAAGGGAAAAATAGCATGATACTATGGCATAACCATATGATGGCTGGTTTGTTGGGGCCTGGAACCGATAATGTAAAAAATAACAAATGTACGAATATTGCCCTCAGAAGCTCTGAACTCAACCCTCCCTTACCAGACCTCCAACAAAGTCATATGTAGTATCTCTTAATTAGCAGATAGTGTAATCTGTAGGGCATGTTTATGAGCAGATTGCAATTGCTCGCTCCTTCTGTAGTCTAGATACGTTATTATGAAGAAATGAATGACTAAATGACAGGATACTTGAATGTTATACCTTCTGTCTAGCTGTACTTGGAGTACAAGGAGAAGAAGGTGAAGAAAATAAATAAGAAAAATATTCTTGATTATGAAACTTCTGATGGATAAATGCTGGTAAATGCAAAGAGAGCGGAGTGGTGGCAAAGACTAATGGACGTAATTAGAAAGTTGTCTACTACTAAGAAAATGTCGAATTTGACTTATATGCAGATAGCATGAGAATTAGAGACCAAAAAGTGATGACTTGATATATCGAGAGTAACAGGTCATTGTGGAAGCATCCAGACTTCTCAGAGAAAATGGGAATAATTCAGTGTCTGGTATGGAAAAGATATTGCAAAAAAACATAAATGAGTTTTTTACTTTTAATGCTACTAAGTGAAAGGTTTACATTTCTTGTTGCAGGGACAGAGAGAGATTTCCCAGAGCCAGAAGGGAGGGGGGGGGCTCAAGTCAAAGATAAAACAGAATTCAAGGGTCAAAACTTACTGACAATAAGGCGCTATAATCCATATTTTTGTCTCTTGAGTCTTTTGATTCCCATCTCTCCACCTCTTTCTCATTAGTAGCAAAGAAAAGGAATTAAAACATTTAGGAAGGGCATATAGCTTGGAAAGCAAGGAAAATACAATGCCTACTACAACTTGGAGAATAATGGCATGGAGAGGCTGGGGGTAGGAACACACAGAATTATTCTTCTGTTTACCATGACTCAGCTTTCACATGGGTACAAGTCTCCCACAAATTTGGACAAACCCAGTTTTCCTGTGGAGGAGTCTCTTCTACCATGTTGAGAAGTACTGAGTCGTGGTCAATGGTTCTTTAAAGGTAGGATAACAGTAGCATTTTTTTAGGGATAAGTGACAGCAAAGGAGAGAAAGCTGTTGAGGAAGCGTAGCAGTGATAATGACAATAATTGGAGACAGTGTTGAGGGCAGCGTAGAGAGATTGGCATTAACTGCATAGACCCAATTGTGTTCATATGTGCTGCCCCAGACCCCTGTGTGTCTAACACCAGTGTGACTACAATATTCCTTTTTTATCTTGAAAATAAATACATTTCTCCCACACCTTTTGAAACATCTGGCATTTCAAACCTTGGAGCTGAGAGCTATCTTCCGAGTCATGTCCTTTGTTAAAGTGTTTCACCATTCTCTTTTTTATAATACCTCTACCAGCAAAACTCTTCCTTATATTCCAGGATGCCAAACCTTTCCATTTGCTACTGTTTCAAGTGCATTACTGACATTTACAAGGAGCATTCCATTACCACCAAAGACTCCCATTGTTCCAAGGAGACCGACCTTTCCCCTTGGGCACCAATTAAAATCTATTACTTTTATTCCCTTAGTGCTTGCTGTAATTGGAGCTCTGGCTCTTTGCCAGGTAGAACTTGTATTTTCATCTCCTTTTCTTTATTACTGAAACTTTGCTAAAGATAGCAAAAGTGAAATTTCCAAACCATACGTATATACTTTGGGGAAAACAACATGATTTTAACGAAGCTTTTAAATCAATCTCTCTTTCACTTATCAGGAGTATAAGAAAAATCTGAGTGAAAGAATAGATACGTTTCATGTGATGGCATGGCTTGCTTGCTTCCTCTTTTTTGTTTTCTTCCTTCAACTAATGTGTTCCAGTTATTCTACAGCAGAGATTTGCCAGCAACTGAAGAACAAACATGCTGTGGGCCTTGCTAGGACTTAACTACTGTGCTCTGAAAGTTGAGGGGAGAAAGGTGGAAAGCTGTGTACCTGTCGAGTGTCTTGAGCCTCAAGGCCTGTCCTTTCTTGTAATACAAACCACTAGAAACAAGGACTGTAAATACTGTATTACTAGTAGCAAAACTGCATATTGTGGTTAAAATTCTTGCTGTAAAATTATACTTTCATGCTCATTAAGTCTTTTCACCAACTTATGTTTCCTGTTATAGTTGGAATTTGTAAGGGTAGAAGCAACTGCTGATTGAGTATGGAGTTTTTCTTCCTCTATTGAAGAAGTCTCTCTGGAGAGCTAGCCAGACATTTGTCAAACTATGTTTTTTTGTGAAAAATCAGGATTTTGAAAAATGTGTTCAAGTGTCTGCTTTTTGTCATCTCTTCTTGTTTGGGATCTTTGAGGTTGTATGAAAACATTGTATGTTCAACCTATTGCCAAACCCTCAATCCTTCTTAAGGATAAATTTATATGTTATCTTGATATTTATCACAGAAGGCAATTCGGTTTTAAGACCAGCATAGTATACAGCCTTATGGTATAGATGGTTGGGTATAAAACAGACATTGGTAAGTTGTCCAGAGGCTTCTAAATTGTTATGATGATGAAGAAATCTGAAAAATCTAGTGTCTATCAATTTGCACAAGTCTAATTACAAGCGAACTTGACTTTCTTGGAAAACAGCCATGTTGTGTATAAGCCAGTATAATACCTGCCAGTATCTCCTTCTCTGATAACTATAGAGCAAATTCTGGTTCCTTTTGCTTCCTGTTTTTGGTGTAAGGCAGTCTGTTTTGGTTGTTTACTCGCTTGTTTTGCTCAAGTCTTTTAATAGGCTATTAAGTTAGCGGACTGTACTTTGATATTTTTGTGCAGAAGGATTTCTATGCCTTCATGTCCAAGTCAATCATCAAGACCTTCAATTACCAGCTGGCACCAAATAAATTTACACTTGGTGACTTAGATAAGTCACAGGTGGTTCTAGGAATGTGTGTGGGTAGGACTAAGAATTAATTTTTACTTCACCTACAAAACTCTGTGTGGTACTGTCATGGTTTAACCCCAGCCAGTAACTAAGCACCACGCAGCCGCTCACTCACTTCCCTCCCAGTGGGATGGGGGAGAGAATTGGGGGGAAAAAAAAAAAAAAGTACAACTTGTGGGTTGAGCTAAGAACAGTTTAATGGAACAGAAAGGAAGAAACTAATAATGACAATAGTAAAAATGAGATAATAATAGGATTGAAATATACAAGTGATGCACAATGCAATTGCTCACCACCTGCCGACTGATGCCCAGTTAGATCCTAGCAGCGATTTCCCCCAGCCCCACTCCCCCCAGTTTATACACTGGGCATGATGTCACATGGTGTGGAATATCCCCTTTGGCCAGTTTGGGCCAGCTGTCCTGGCTGTGTCCCCTCCCAGCCTCTCATGCCCCTCCAGCCTTCTTGCTGGCTGGGTGTGAGAAGCTGAAAAATCCTTGACTTAGTCTAAACACTACTTGGCAACAACTGAAAACATCAGGGTGTTATCAACATTCTTCTCATACTGAACCCAAAACACAGCCCCCTACCAGCTACTAGAAAGACAATTAAATCTATTGCAGATGAAACCAGGAGAGGTACCTTGAATAACTAGAATTATGAGCAATGCTTTTCCTGGGCCCATATTCTTCCTTTAGTGGAATTTGATGAAACATTAAATTTCCTTCCTCATGGTGAATTGAAACTGTCCTTTTCTTCCCCCCACTAGATGTGATTTAAATGAACCAACCTGTGAACAGCCACTAAGTAGCTTCACTGTTAAGAAGAAACAAGAGATAAACCTTCCTTCTCTGGTCCAAGGAGGGTGCCAGGTGTTAGGAGAGAGTTGGTTGTGCATTTTGGGTTCACGTGTACCTTTTATCTTAAGGTTTCCATCTCTTTGCAGATTGAGATCCACTTTTTCACCATCTTCCCTAGAACAAGGTTACCAATAATTGGAAATACAGACAGTCCTTTACAGCATTCTGGACTTCTACTGCTCTTTCTATTTGCTTGTTTGCTTTTGCTAGTTCCAGAAGGTTTTTAGATATGAATCTGGCTCAAGATTGATTTTTATGTCTAATAAACCTGGAAAAATAAAACTTTCTGAACTGGGGGCTTTTATTAACTGCAGGAACAGATTTGTCAAGCTTTGCTAGATACTATTTCATATATTATGGGGAAATAAAATATATCAAAAAGTAAAAATAAAAAGTATTTTATAGAAGGGTTTGAAATTTCCCTTGGGATAAACTAAAACCCCTGCCTATTTCCTTTTTTTTTTTTTTCCCTTTCCTGGCCATCGAAAGAGGTACGTAAAAGATTATGACTTGGGAGCCAACCCCCCCCCAGGGATGAATGCAAACTTTCTATCATTTGAAGCCAGCAGGAGGCAACTAGGTTTGCCTGATAAAGAGGCAGTTTATCATCTGTGCCATTATGTGCTTTAATGTTACAAATCCAAAGCAACATCAGTTAATTATTAAGTCTTTTTATATGGGGGATAAAACCAACCTCGATTCATTATTGCCAAAATAAAAAGAAATAGAAGTATTGAGGCTTTCCTGAGAAGGCTAAGAGGTAGAACTCACCTCAGCCTTTTCACTTGGTAGAAGTTTCTTTTGTAGCTGAAGAGAACCATTGAAGATGATGGTAGAGTTAAAAAAAAAAAAAAAAGGTCCAAGAACCTCTTTTAAACAAACAATAGTAGAACAAAATATATCATAAGGTTTATGGGGTTGAGTAGCGCCTGAGCTAAGGTTATTGGTGTCTAAAGAGTGTTTGAATTTGGACTGAAGCTTGTAATCACATTTTTCTTACCGAAGCAGCGTCTTCACCCTCTGTAAGCCTTTCTAGCTGGGTTAGTCTGAGTTTGGGTTTTTGCTTAACTTCTACATCATTTTCTCTGATACCAAGGTACTGCTCTGACAGCTAGGAAAAGCCAGTGTGTAACAGGAAACAACTGCCTTACTCCCAGAAATCTCCCATCCTGTCTTCACGCTGCAAACTGTGACAGGTTGTGTCATTGCCTGCGTTGGGAGGGAGGTGGTAGATACTAGAGGTTTGGACTAGGCACCTGCGTTCATGCTATACTAAGATATATTTCCATTAAAGCACTTTTAAATGTCTTAGGAGTGTACGTACCATTTTCCTGATTTTGCAGGCAGCCTGAAAAGTAACTCTGAAACATGTGAATTGCATTATATATCTCGATGAACTATTAATTCCAGTTCTAGGTAATCAAAAAGTTCCTCTTCAGTTTTAACCTTACCATGAGTACAAGTATACGCTATTAACTCACTGACATCACATATCCAAGCTGGTGGGTAGCCCTGATCCTTTTGCTATGTTATACAGGTCTTGTATGGTAATAAACATTTTCCCTTCACAACAAAGTAAAGTTGGAAGGGTTGTCCTTACATGCAGAATTTGGACAGAAAATTAAAATCATCTGACATAAATTTGGTATGCAGTTAAAGCCTGTAGCTATGATCACTAGTTACACTGGATAGGCGTACCTTCCTTCCCTCAGTATCTCTGCAGCTCACATCCTCTAAATAAACAGAAAAAGGTTTATAAAAGTATTTCTTTCTCTCCTAGTGGTTGATAATGATCAAGCAGTGTATGTTAACTGGCTAGCAGTGTGTACCATGCTTGTCACAGCAGAGACCCACAAACCCAGAGGCAGCAAAGTAAAAAAAAAAAAAAAGTGTATGTATTATTTTTCAGCTGTGTCAACCTGCCTGTTTACTTGACCCTGTAATTAGCATCATGCCATTAGCTGTTTGGATCGAGGCTGTGGTTACAGATGTAATAAGCAAGGGCTATGAATAAAAGAAAATGCTGCAAAGCACTAGCAGAGTCATGAGTAAAGAGGTGAGTAAAAATGTCTAAGGTGGCTAGGTCATTTCTGGGAGTGTTCCAGATTCCAAAACTTGTCCACTGCTCAGTCTGTTTCTGTGATATTAGAGCCCCTAAAATCATGCTGCGTAGACCTGTTCTTATGTAAGTCTGGCTGCCTCCTCAGTGTCTTTCAAGAATGAGCCCAAGCCTGCCCTAAGGGTGAGATTTGCAAACATGCTGAGTGTGTGCTAAAAGGAAACTTAGGGAGAAAACAAACCAGTTCTTTGTCTGGGCTTCAGTATTCCCTTGCTTTCAGTGAGGATATTCTAAGCTAATAGCGTGTGATTGATCATCGCTGAATGGTTGATGTTGATCAGAAAAGTCAACCACGAAGTGGCTCTTTGAGGATGGTGATGGTGTTAGCAACCAGGCAGGACCTGCAGGCAGTATGAGTTTGGCTTTTTTTTCCACCGTTTGGACAACAGATGTAGCGTGACAAGTTTGCATATTCAGCAACATAGCCTCACGAAGCTAAGTCAGGAGGCCTCCAGGTTTAGATTCTTTATCTACCTCCCTGAAGACACCGTAGGTATAGCCAAAGCCACGTGTCGTTATAACTTGCTAGGGCACCTCCATCACAAAATCACCCATGGGTTGATGAGGAGGATCCCAACATGAACAAAGCTTAGGCTTGGAGTATGTCTGTCTTGTAGCTGACTCCGACAAGTAATAGGCTGGCACAGCCTAAGGTAGCTTTCAGCGGATTCAGCTACCACCAAAAGGGGCATGGGCTTCAATAGAGGTGGTGTGGTTTAACCCCAGCCAGCAGCTCGGCACCGGGCAGCCGCTCACTCACTCCTCCCCCACCCAGTGGGATGGGGGAGAAAATCAGGAAAAAAGAAGTAAAACTCGTGGGTTGAGATAGGAATGGTTTAATAGAGCAGAAAAGAAGAAATTAATAATGATAATGCTAATAAAATGACAGCAGTAATATTAAAAGGATCGGAATATACAAATGATGCACAATGCAATTGCTCACTACCTGCCGATCGATGTCCAGTTAGTCCCTGAGCAGCGATCCCCCCAGCCCCACTCCCCCCAGTGTATATACTAGGTGTGACATCCCATGGTCTGGAATACCCCGTTGGCCAGTTTGGGTCACTGCCCTGGCTGTGTCCTGTGCCAGCTTCTTGTGCCCCTCCAGCTTTCTCACCGGCTGGGCTTGAGAAGCTGAAAAGTCCTTGATTTCAGACTAAACACCACTGAGCAACAACTGAAAACATCAGGGTGTTATCGACATTCTTCCATACTGAACCCAAAACACAGCACCGTACCAGCTACTGGGAAGACAATTAACTCTATCCCAGCTGAAACCAGGACAAGGACATACCAAACTCAGTATAATGGAATCATGAAGCTCCTGAACTTTAACTGCCTTTAGCCATAGAGTATCATTTCTGAATCAAATATTTCTCAGAGGTGGCAAAGTATGCTCCATCTTGCCATAGTGTAAATTGGTCTGAATGTCTTCAGATCTTTTCCAGGTCTACATTTTCATGATTTTATTTCTCTGAAGTTTTTCAGCAAAACCCAGACATATTAACCTTAAAAAAATACTCCTCACTTTTTGGAAAAAAAGGGGGGAAAGGGGAGGACTAGGCATTATATACTAAAAAAAAAAAAAAAGAAAAAGAAAAAATAAAGCCACAAAATATTATTTTCCATGATGAATTTTTTCATTTAAAAGTGAAATCATTTGTCTAGGACTAATCCCAGTCCCAATGCCAGAAGACTTTGGTAAAACTACAGACCTAATGATACAAAGCAAACTCAAAGAGGAAAGAAAAATCTAGCAGATGGCAGTAAAAAGATCAGATTATAGCAATTTTCTGATGCCATAAGTCCAGTGCTGGAGAATCCATGATCAGCCTTTCTGAGAGAGAATCTTGCAAATTGCTCCAGCTCTGGTTTTATGTTTTTTATGGTTTCTTGCCAGTCCTTAAATAACACACCAGTGATAATTTAGCAATTGTGAAAGTGCATATATGCATGCATATAATTGCACATGTACATATATATAGATTTATTTATATATATTTTATATATATAATTTTTCCTGTGTGTATATATATATTTGTATATGCATATATAAAGTCTTATGTGATCTACTGTGAGAAACTAGAGGTGTTCCAGAGGTCAGAAGTTTTTCTTTGTAGAGAATAGTTGGCTCATCTTTTTTTGAATGCATAAAATCTTTCTTTGCTTTATGGGTAACGGTTCTAATCCGTGTCCTCCACATTACTGTTATTCACCCTATTTCCCCAGACACATTTAGTTAAATGGCTATCAAGAGCAGACGATTAACGTAAGGGGACAAGGGGATGAGTCAAAACATAAATCAGACAATAATGCTGTCTTCAGCAGAGAAGAGAGTATCGACCAGCACGACAGCTTCTGCAAACTAATTATCAAAGCAACATTCCAATGTAATTGTGAAACAAGCAATATCTTCTTCCCCCTTTGCTACTTTAGTTAATGGCCATATATTAAAAGAACATGGAAAGGACAAAAATAATAATAGTAATAATCTCGAGCATGAAAGCAACCCAAACAATAACTCTATTTCACTGTCAATGGCTTCCCTTGTTTATAGCTTCCATCTGCCATGAGCAAGTGGTGCAAGAAGCTGCAACTGCTTCCACGGCCTTTTAATTCCCCTACATCTTCCTTCTGTCCACATTCCCCACATTTTAATTTTTATTTTTATCTTACTTTTTTTTTTTTTTTTGTCTAGCTTCTGAGGAACAGTGGTTTATACAATCTCAATACATTTCTGGTTGTCTCTTTCCTTCAGGTAGGAGATTTTTAATGTGCTGCCTAATTACAACAACATATCCCAAAGTAGGAAGAGGGGCACAGACGAGGATTAAGTAGGTACATTCGTAGGTAGATTAAGTAGGTACATTTGTATGTGTTTCAAGAGAAGAAATGCCCAGACGAGAGAGAACATGCCAGTGCTCTCCCATACAGGAAAAATGGCAAGTTCAAACTCTGAAAGATGGCAGAAAAAAATTGAGACAGTATAATAAGGTCTGGCTTCATTAGTGCCTCCTTACTGGTTTCTCCCAACAGTAATAATAATCCCTCAGTTCAGAGATAAGTGGATCAATGCCTGCCTCTCCTTGTTAGCCTGCTATATAGATGAGAACTAAATGACATGTAATATATGAGTGCAGATGTGGATATCCAGCGCAGATGAGGTTGTTGCAGAACAGGGTTTTAGTTCAGCAATAGAACTGGAGGATCCTGGGTCACGGTCCCCAGCCTTCATATGTAGGAGACCTTGTCACATCTGAAACACAGCATTAAAGCTGTGAGGAGAGTCCTTAACATACCCATACTCAGTGCTTGTCAGAACGCTCACTCTAGACGTCCATGTTGCATATTAGAGACTTTGTGAAAGCCCTGATTTTCTTTATTTCTTGTTTGAATACATAAGTAAAGCAATTATTATTTGCCATGGACTTTAAACTTGGATCAACGCAACAACTTAAAACATTAAAATCCAAAATTATGAAAATAAAATATTTCAGTGTCTGTTTGTTAAAGATTGATGGGCATGGGGGCTGAATTTGAAATGGGGGTTCGAGTTCAGGGAAGACTCACACCTACTCTGCTGACATCAGTGAGACCATGAACCACATCTACAAACACTTCAGTTAGCAAGCAACAGAACTGTACGTACAGTTTGGCTGAGTACTGGGTTTCAGTTTAGACATGAGATTTTCTTGGGATCTATAGTATTGAATGGGATAATCTACAAAGAACACCAAAGATATATCATATTTAATGGCACTGTGCCCCTGAGGATCTTGAAATTTAGAACTACCTAAACCCGAAATCATTATTCATGTGAGTAGCTATTACTCTGAATAATATCAAATGGGAATACTTGTCTTCGGAGTTAATATTTCCACCTTCTAAGCAAAATACATGATAATTAGAATTGGTTCTGGTAAATATAGCTACTCTAGCAAGAATTCTGATGGCTTAAGTTAGACAACTTCTATCCTCATGTGAGTGTATATCAGAAGTTTCATTGTCATGCTATCCCTGAATCTGCCTTTAAGCAGTCATTTTCTTTTTTACAAAATAAAATGTTGCAAGTCATAGTTAGCATACAGATGAAAAAGGGTGTCTAGATTTGTTCTCAAAACTTGGGACACTTTATATTCTCAAGTCACAGTTCTAATGTTCATAAACTGACATTGTAAGAAATAATGACATGTAAGGATGTGGCTGAAGACATGTAGCCTCAGAATGCAAATCCTTCTGTATTTTAATTACTTTTTATGAGGAACACTATTTTTATGACATGGCCAAAAATGTTTCCTTTCAAGCAAGCTGAAATTCTGTGATAAAAATATAATGGCCAGCTCATCAATTAGTGTAAGCTGGCATAGCTCCACAGGTATCAACAGAACTTAGCCAGTTTATACCAGCTGAAAGTCTTTTCCTAAAATTAAATACATTCAATTATCTTGCTGAACAAAGAAAATAACTTCATCTCCTTTTAAATATATTTATTATGGTTTTCTAATCACACACCAGATTTAACAACAGGACAGTCACAGCTGAATATTACAAACTAAAATGCTGTATTAACATGTTTTTAAATTGAGATTCTAAAAATTACAGTATTTCAAGATGTTTAAAAAAAAACAACCCACACTTATTAACTCCCTCCTAAATTACTTAAATGACTTTTCCAGACAATTCAGCTCAATAATGAGGTAAAGATGGCTTTGTATCCATTTGCATCAAATCACTGGATTAACACTCTCATAGCCTCTTCCCAAGAAATGTTGCTCTCACACCTGACCTATTCACAGGCCTGGAAAACATAATCCGATATACTTTATGAATAAGCAAAACTATGTCACCATCCCCCTTTCTCCCCACCACAATTCCTTTAGTTATTGCCTCTTTTTAAGTTCTGTAGAATTTTCTTGCTCCGTATTTCACCAGAAGTTGAATTTCTGCCCTAAAAAGCACCTGGCCCTTAATGGAGAGATAGCAAAATGAAAACATTTATGTCACCTTTGTGCTGCTCTAAGCTTTCCACAAAACCACCAGTGCTTAGGAAAAAATTCCTCCTCAGATGCAGGACTTGGTACTTCCTTTAGTTGAACCCAAGGAGATTCCCATGGGGCAGGTTCTCCAGCTTGTTAAGGTCCCTCTGAATGTCAGCACACCCTTCTGGTGTATCAGCTACTCCTCCCAGATTTTCATTGTCTGTAAACTTGCTGACAGTGCAGTTTGACCCATCACCCACGTCCTTAACGAAGATGTTAAACAGTTTGACCTCTAGTATCAAGCCTTGAAGTATGGCCCTAGTGACTGGCCTCCAGATGGATTTTGTGCCACTGATCACAACCTTCCAATCCCAGCACACTGACCAGTTCCCAATCTACCTCAAAATCCATTTCTCTAGTCCATATTGCACCAATTTGTTTATGAGGAAGACAGTGTCAAAGGCTTGTGAAAATCAAGACAGAGAATATCTATGGCTCTCACCCAGACCATTGAGCTAGCCATTTTATCACAGAAGGCTATCAGGCCAGTCAGGCGTGATTTCCATTTCTTAAATCCATGCTGACCAATTTCAATCGCCTTGTTCTTCGTATGCCTGGAAATGTTTTCCAGGATTACTAGCTCCATCACCTTCCCAGGGACCAAGGTGAGGCTGATCTGCCTCTAGTTCCCTGGGTTGTCCTTCTTGAAGACTGAAGTGACATTTCCTTTCTTTTAGTCATCAGGAACCTCTCTGATCACCACAACCTTTCAAAGATAATAGAGTGGCCTCACAAGGAACCCTGACCAGGTAGCCTGTAGCAGACACCCATAACGTAACCTATGTTGGACTGTCCTCTAATCCTGACCCATAAACTCTCAACTGGATCATCATCTGCTCCCAGGTAGTGCTCCATGCATTCCCACTGCTCTCTCCCATCAAGGGTAACTCCCTTTCCCTGCTGTCCTGGCCTGTCATTCCTAGAGGGTCTGTATCCATTCACGGCAGCACCCCAGGCACATGAGCTATTCAACCATGTTTCTGTAATCCCAACCAGATCATAGTCCTATATCAGCCCAGAAGTTCTTTGTTTTCTCCTGTTCACTCCCAAAGCAGCATGCAATAGTGTACAGGTCCTGCAGAGACACATCCAGCCATGCTCATTTCCCAGAAAAGGTATGAGTACCTTTCCCTAAAATGTTATCCTGCAGGCACTTCCTTATGTGCATATGCTTGAGGTGGATCCCTTTCAGCCCTGTTTTGTTCACTTAGACATTACTTACCCACATCACCCTGTACCATTTGCTTGCCAAGCTGCTCCACCGCTTCCTCATTTGACTGTGGGTCATCACCTCACTCCTCTGTTGTGTTTAGTTTAAAGTTCTCCTTATGAGCTCAGCCAGCCTGTTGACAAAGATGGTTTTGCCCCACATATTTATCTCTTTATAATGGTCCTCAATCCTCAAAGAAGGTCCCATGGTCACAAAACCCAATCCCTGTTGCCAACACCAGCTGCACAATCAGTTGTTGACATTCAGGATCCATCTGCTCCTCCTCAAGTACTTCCCCTTCACCAAAAGAATCAAGGAGAAAACCATGTGGACCCCAAATGCTTGATCGTTGCCCCCAGAGTCCTCTGCCAGCTCAGATGCCTCAAACTTCAGAATTGTAACCTACAGAGGCAGTGCTTCACCCTAGATTTTAACTCTGTTATGCAATTACAGTATGATTTTCAAAAGGGCTGAGGAAATTTCCAGTGGGAACTGAACTCTCTTAGAATTGCTTTTAAAAATCCAACTGTATTTATTCTGCTGCAGGTTAAATGTCAGAAATTGTAAGTATGTGCCTTGCTTGTAAAAGTCAAGACATTATAAGCTAAACCAAAGCTCGCAGTACTCACCTATAAATCACACATCTGTAAGTCTTCACATAAAGCAACTATTCCACAGGAGACATAATGAAAAGCAATATTCCTTAGTTCTCTGGTTTCCTCTGGAAAATTTGCACATGAAATCTATCAAAACTCATATGAATTGAGATAATTTTGGAGAAAATTTGGAAATGTCCCCCTTAATCTGAGCTATTTCAAACAATGAAGGTAAATGAATCTTGAAGTTTCATATGGAGGATACTCAATCGTAAATCAGATCTTTTTTTTATTAAGAGGAAACAGACATGAGGCATTAATTATTAGATAATGATTAGGTCTAAATTAAGACTGAACAGAAGGAAAAAGAAAAACACAGAACATGTGAGTAGACCACACATGGAATGATGGTGACATATGTTTCTGGTAAAAAGATCTGAGGTGGCCTCATCATTCACGAATGAATTAGGAGGTAGATGATATGGTCCTTTCTATAGATACTAAAGACTAATCCCGCCGATAAGTTTTATGGCTGGAGAGGAAAACACTGTGCCCATGCAATTTAAAAACACATATACATACATACCTGCCTGTATGTATGTATATACATATATACATGCA
The DNA here is from genome assembly GCA_035590195.1 of Aviceda cuculoides. Taxonomy (NCBI): domain Eukaryota; kingdom Metazoa; phylum Chordata; class Aves; order Accipitriformes; family Accipitridae; genus Aviceda; species Aviceda cuculoides. Next base: position 76,822,912 of record JAVJGG010000074.1, read on the forward strand.
TATGTATACAGATGTATAAGTACATATTATATATATATGTGTGTGTATATCCTGCTTAGTTGCATTTGCTGATTTATCATTTAAAGACAGAAAAAAAATCCAAACCATTCCTCTAAGCTATAAACAACAGCAGTAATATAATTTGGGGTTTATGTGTATGTGCTTACACATATACATATATATATATATACATATACGTGTTTGTATGTGTTTATATAAACAATTTTATGAGGGGACTCCATCAAAGAGTCTCTGTGCCTCTACAGACTCACCAGCACTGGAGCAGCCTTCTCTGTACTTTCAGCTACGTGTCGTTCATTCATGCCCAGACTTGATCAAACGTTGGTTGTTCTCTGCAAGCCTGGTGAGAAAAATGTACAGCTTAGGGCTGCCAGTACAATGAGAAAAAATGTCTCCTTAGTAACGACCTGTTCCTGCTCCCATGGTGCTGCAATTGATTATAAAGGGAGTTGGACTTGGTTCTCAATCCCCTCCTGGCCTTACATACACATTGATTAATGCAGAATACACCAGTTTCCCAGCCCTATCTATTAAAATAATACCAGAGGAATGAAATCTAATCTGCATAATGGAAAAAGTTAACCAAGAAAATTCTGATGACTGTGAAGTGAGTAACGATTAAAAATGAACAAAAAATAATCAAAGAAAACAACTTAACTTGTTGTTTTTTTTCTTCCTCTCTGTTTCCTTCTTAAATAGCACATCAGCAGTCATCTCTTCTCACTCAGAAACCCCAACCCCCAAGAGATCCTGCTTTCTTGAGTAAATTAATTATTTAGTGAGTGATGGATTACATGACACAGAAGTAGCTAAAATGCCCCAAGGAGATGATGAAAGAGTGAAAACTGTGAAACCATCTTTGGATGAAGGGAGCAGAAAATAGGCCAGTTATTTCTAAGCTTAGTCCGAAGTGAAGGCTGGAAAAGAAACATTCCTTCTTAGGGCAGTCCATTCTGTTCAGTAGTTACTGTATTTTGGCATTTGGCATTCAGATTGGATTTCTCCTGTATACTGTGTTCCCAGAGGGATATTACGTTTATATTGAAGAGAGTTTGTTTTCTTGGGAGATAATGTCCAGAGTGTGTTGGTGACTGAGATTTCTCACACGATGTTCCAACTTCAGCTCAGTTTGAAGCATCCACTCCTCAGTTTGCTTGATGAAAAAGATCAGTCATATATGAGCATTTATACTTCATGTGAGTTACTATGCACACCCAAGAAGGCTCTTGCAAGTTAAACCGATATTGGATTTTCTACTTGCTTTTGCTGTCAGGTTCTAGGTAAGAAAAGGAATTATTTCCCTAAAGTAGCTATGGTTTTTTTCTGCATAAATAAAACCAGCAAATAACACTCAATTGGTGTTCATCTGACCATCATATGCTATTCCAAATCACTTGGATGTCTGAAAGCTGTGGGAAACTTTAGACCCGTCACACCAAACCCCCAGTATTTCTGGCCAAAGTGATACTGGGGGGTTTTTTTTGGTTTTTTTTTTGTTGTTGTTTTTGTTTTTGTTTTTTTTCCCCCCAGTGTCCTGTAGATCTGCCTCTGAAAGCACAGGGTGGCTGTGTTAAGAGCACCAAACAAAGACAGGAAAGAAACAGGTAGCTCTTCCCTAGCTAGAGCAGAGCTCAGGACTCCTATGTACTCCTGCACACAGTCGTACGGCGGGCTGGTAACTACCACTTGGAAGAAGAGAGTAAGCTCTGAGAAACGCTGATTAACAACTACAGGTAATTACTCTGAAATCCCCACAGGGGATGTCACTGAGTGGGTAAAACACAAGAAAAGTAACCGCAGTCTTTCTGTAACTGAAAAGATCTGCCTTAGTTAGACCTGAAGTGCAGGGCGATGGAGGAGCACCTCTGACTGATGGAATATAACAAGCGGTGGGGATGGTAGAAGTAACCTGGTTAAAAGTCTGGCAGCTACAGGCCTGTGAAAGGAAAATCAGGAAGGATTGGCCTGTATGGCTAAATTAAAACAGGATCTTGAAGGTGGGCAAGTGAAAAATTTATCTTAATAAAATAAATGAAAGGAAATGAGGGTTGATGACTGCTGTAAATGACCACTGATCCAGGATCACAAACTGTGTCCTTGGCTCAGTTCCTTGAGGGACCACAAATACCCCTGGAGTTCCACTAAGACCAGAAGTTCAAAATAAAGGAGCCAAAATATGGAAGCTGATACATCCTACAGTTGATCCCTGCTTCAGAGTTACCAACTCTTCCTGTGACATTAATAATGTAGATTACTGTCAACTGTAGGATGGATAGAACTGGTAACGGATTTTCTAGCAGAAAATGCAGTTTAAATGCACTTCAGGTTAGAAGGAAGGAAGGAGATTTAGTAAGAAATCTTCAGGTTTTGCCTCAGATTCCCATTCCACGCTAGCACCTAAAATTAAATACCTTCTTTCAGGTCTGTTTAACTAGAATTAGGAATTGATTAATATTGTCCCAAGCTAAATTAATTCATCAATAAATTGTCTGATGCTAACAGAAAAAAAGTGAATCTTGACTAGGGCTATAGTCTCTAAACTGTATTGTTATCTGTATGTGCCTTTAAGTGTAGACTCTTTTGCTGATCCTTTCTATAGTAATTACCTCTGTGATGATTTTGAACAGTCCATAAACTCTTCATCACAGTTAATGAACACTGTGGAAGGCCAGCTCAGGAAGCTGTAGCAAATGGTAGGACACATGATGGTATTGTGTTTGTATTTCTTGTCAGCAAACAAACATAACTCTTATTAAAAAAAATCTTTATTTTCAAATAAAATCTGGATTCCCAGTGGTATACCCACCTCTACTCTCCTGGTTTAAGAGTTACGCAGAAGGACAGCTCTAGTGAGTAGGGTATGGAGGAAAAAAAGTCTGAAATTGAGCTGTCAGACTGCATCGAAGACTTTGTGCAAGCTGTTTGGTTTTTCATTTTAAGTGGCAAATGTTCTGGGACCTTAATACATACACATATATTTTTCTCTAAAAATTAGCAGGTTTTCTGATTCTATTCTCTATTCTTGTGTATAAGACATGAAGCTAGTAAAATAAAAAAGTCAGAGATAAGAATAACATGTTTTGCCTTAGTGAAATACCTCAACAAGATGATATCACCAGGTGAGACCCTTTTACCTTGAATTGGACATGAATAATTCAAGCCTTCAAATTATTGTTCAACCACATAACCTTGTCTGTCAGTCAGCAGAGGCCGCTCTTTCTGTCCCAGTCCAATTTTAATAGGTGTTGATTCGCCTTCTCCTCACTCTGCCTTTTCTGTCTGAAACTTAAATTTACATGGATGCACTGCTTAGCTGTGGTGACTTGCATCCATGTGGGTCATAACCTGACAAACTTTGTCTCTTCCTATTTCATCAGTAGCTATCAACAATCAAGATACATGAAAGTGTTGCTGATTGTACATTATTGAAGTAATAATGAAATGCCTCATTTGAGCTTGCTTCTTTAATGACGAAAAAAAAACCAACAAAAAATTATTTGCAAACTGTAACACCTCCAAATGATACCAAGTGTGGTTGCAAAATTTACAAAGAAAATACATCCTAGCTCATAAACACTTGCAAATGATGATTTGATTAGCTCTTTTTATAAACACTGCTGGGGTCTAAAGAACATCGGTGATAAACTTTCAATTTATAATTCCTCCAGGTTTAGATTGCGTACAAGCTGTAAACAAGGAAAATATATGAAATAAATATACAAAAAGGAATTCACATCTTCAGTATTCGTATTTGTTTAAATTGAAGTCGAAAAACTGATGCCATTCATGCACTTACGAGCATGAACTGAAAAAAAAAAAAAAAACCCTAAACCCCAGCCCTAATTTTTGGCTCAGCTACAACTCACCAATCAATTATCTTGCTTGATTTGAATATAAGATGACATAAATCTGTTTGTGGTTTTGTTTGTACAGCAGTTCTCATAATGGGGTCCTGGCCCACAGCTGGGATTCCTGGGTGCTATTGACATAAAGACAGTAAAGACCTTATCCCGAGTGATCTCTTGCATGTCAGAGCAAATTCACAAGAAATCAAAGGCAACAAATCAAACCTGAACTATGACCTGCATCCAGACAAAACAGCTTACCTGCTCTATCCCTGCACATTACAATGTGCACAAACCGTGTTCAGGTTTGTGCATTTCAGCTTTAAAATTTCTTAATGAATTTATCCTTTCACGCTTTCCTCCTCTTGTATTCATAGTGAACACAAAAAGAAGATGGAATATGGCCAAATATGATTTCTATGATTTACTCCTTTGTCTGGATCACCAACCACAGCATTTCAATGGTCATCCAGTTCATCTCATCTAGTATAGCAACATGACTGATGTATTGATGGTACTTTAATTCTGGTTATCCCCAAGATCAGAAGAGAAGAGAGACAGTTTACAGGTGTTTTTTCCCTGTTTTAGGCAATGACAATGCCCAAATTGGCTAAATCTTGAAATCAGTTGCCTTTTCCTGACCCATTTAGACCTGTTGTATAATTCCTCTGCTCCTTCTGGCACCTGCAATTCCTCTGTGGTTCCAACCACATAGTGGTTCTGACTCTTCAGACTTAATGCAGTACAGCAGCAAGGCTGTCCTCAGTGACCAGAAAACACAGAGTTTTTGTAGCTTCCCTTCACTGCTTTTACTGGCAAATAAAAAAGAAGACAATCTGCATTACAAAATACTTCATAGCTCATTTGAAGACACAAGAAAATTATTAGGCTGTAAACACAGGTTTAACCTATATTACATGACCTGTAATAGCGGCTGTAAATTTATCAGCCTATTTGGAAGCAATTCAAGTCAGCGATGTGGAGGCAAGCAATGTGGGAGAGACAGTACAAAGGTGTAATGCTTGGCTTGAAGTCTGAACTCCTCCAAATTTTGCCAAAGACTGGAGAGAATAATATTTTTTTTTTCCCCAAGAACTTCTCATGGCCTAGTTAATGAAGGTAAGGCAGACAATCTACAGTCTTTAATTTTTAGTTTGGGACCACCAATAACTCTTCATGTTTTCTATTTCAGGCTGGGTGATTTTTTTTTGTTGTTTTGGTTTGGTTTGGTAAAGCTACACTTCAAAGATATACAAGATTTTAGGTTCACAGCAAAAGAGAAATAGGACAAGATTACTTTATTTATGATCCTGCTCAGGAGTCAAACTTTTGGAGTCCTGATCTTACAGATGCCTTACAGGTCTTATGCAAGACTGCTAAGCCAGGGTAAAATAAGGACCTCAGAATGTCTTCAATGAATATTTAGTCCGTTAAGTATTCTGTCTGAGAAATTAAAACTAAAAAACTCTCTGTCTGATCTCAGTAAGCCCACCTTATTCTTGAAGTAGCTTCTCACACAGATGTTAGAGGCCAGTGTTTGGGGCCAAGGGAACGGTTCATCTTTACATTATTGACAGCAAACTCATAATTTTAGTATAGACATTTAAATTTATATGCATTTCTCAAAGGGAAAAGAAAAATCACAATATGATGTTGGAACTGATGTCAAGTTTCTAAAGGAAAATAAAATGCTCAGTGTGTGACTTCATGGATAAAACAGTGAAGATGGTTGCCACGCTTAAATAATAATGAGAAAGCTTCATTTCTGGTTTCTGCATGTCATGTTCGACCTGCAGATTTAACATGAGATGCAAGAGTGAATTTTCTTTAGAGAAACCAAGCTTTCTCTGTGTTTATCATAACGCTTAAGGTGTGACTAAAACTAGACACTGTTGTCAAACAGCTGTCAAGGTGCTGGAAGAACTAGCAATTAGAAATCTGGAAGCTGAGTTAAGAAAATAGGAACAAGAAGTCACCTACTTGCTAAAAATTAATAATTTTTACTTTAGGGATAGACAAGAATTCAAGGGAAAGAACTTTGATTTTCATCTAAAACAAAAAGTGGGGAAAGGAAAGGAATGGAAAAAAGAGAAAAGGGAAAAAAACATAAAAGAAAAACAACAAAAGACAAATATGAATACAAATACAAAAAGTATAAATATAAAGAAATCTGAAAGCAGAAGTAGAGAGTGGGGAAAAAAGGACAGAACAAACATATTTTATCATCTCTATGACCCAAGCAAATGACCCAAAGAAATACCACAGAGCTTCCATAAAAGGCAGTATTGCCAAAATACTAATAATACAGCTAATGGAAGTATGGAAAGATTTTAATTACACATGCAAGGACACAAAAAGCCTAGGGTAGAAGTACACCATGAAGCCAGTGAAACCCTACACACTAGCACAGCTTCCAAAGCCTCTTCTGTTTCAAGACAAAATAGAGAAGAGGCAGCACACTGAAACAAGGAAAAAGCTGCCAAAGTCTCAGCGCCTGAGGAACCATCACCTTTCAATTAAAAACAAAATTCCAGACTGAAGACTTGTGCCTTGAACTGGAAAAATGAGCACTGGGAAATCATCTCCTATCCAGTTATATTTTTTTTTTTTTTCTGGGACTGCATTATCAGATAGCCCTTAATATTCTAGTCTTGAGTTATTCTTTCCCCATGAGCATTGATTCATTTTAAACATTAGTGGAGTAGGACACACCTTCATATCACATTTTATTCTCCCTCATGCAACATTCAGGCCTGGGGCTTGTTCATCTCACACCATCCAAACCCTCCATAACTTGTGAACTCTTTATGGACTTTTCCATAACGCTCATCACTGTAGTATCCAAATATCTAGCAGACATGCACGAATTCACCTCTGCAACCCCTATGTGAGGCAGGGCAGCATTTCTCATTCTCTTTAAATCAGATATTGAGATGAGCCACTGGGTGTTACTGATGTGAAACATGATTCAAGGGCCTGTTTCAGAGCGAAAGAAATCAATGAAGTTTCTCTGTTAACTTAATTGGGCTTTGAATCACCCTGTGTATCAAGAAATTGTCGTTTGGTTTACATCAGCTCAGAATACATCTGGGTTGGCCAGTAGAATACTAATTCCATCATTTTATGCTTATGCTGTACAGTACTTAAAGGGATACTGCAGGTTATTTCTATAATAACAAAGCTTAACTAGTACTCTAACAAAAAACTTGAGCTGAGACATGCTTTGGCAGCAAGACCACTGAGGGTCTGTTCCCCAGAGGTAGCTTGCATGCAGTCACCCTGTTTTGAAGCTTAAGATAAATTACTGACCTTTCTGTTTGCTTACTCCAGCAAGCAAATTGTTGAGTTCACCCTTATAGACGCAACCTAAAGAGACTAAACTCAGGACAGCTGCACCTAACCTCGTAAGTCTGAATTGCTGGAAAGAAATGACCTCTCTCAAAGGGATACACCTGGCTCTACATGGCTAGATTGACTCTTCGGATACCATCCCACAGCTGGAAATCATCTTACCTAACATGCATGTCTAATAGCTGGTTGTTTAAGCTAAGCCAGGTGCCTGGGCTCTCCCTGTTGGCCTGTGAAAGACTGGCATCATGAGAGAGTGACCCATCTAAAGTGAGGTGCCTCCCTTTTTCCATCACAATTTCTGTCAGCATACATTATGGGATACTGGTCTATTATAAATAATAGTAATGCATTACTCCAGAGCAAAGTTTTGACCATTTCCATTACACTTTCTGTGCTGCTCATACAAAAATCAAAATAAATGCATAAGAAAACCTGCATGCAGTTACGTAAAATATTATCCTCTGTTTTGAATAGGGACTGGTTTAAGATCCTAATTTGCCCATAGCTGGTGATAAACATTCAGTGGAGTCTGTCGTCTTTAAGGAACCTTGAATTTAGCATGGGAATGGCTTGCACTTCCAATTAGGGGATCTCTGGCATCTGGTCAGAGTTTAATTCACATGTCTTAAAACAGTTAATATATAGTGGCATTCAAGCTGAGGCTAATCATCCACAGTCTGCCCATACAAACGATACAAGTAAAAAATGTGTTGCTTAATGAGCCTGAATCAAACCTCAGTTAAATCAATGTACAACATACGCAAACAACTGTCCCTGACATTAATAGGGTTACTTTGGATTTACCACTGGTGCAACAGATTGAGATCTGTCCCATCATATTGCATTAATTATGTATTGCTGTTACAATCTAATTATCTCCCTGATTGTCTTCTGACCATTACAGAGGTATCTGTACACCCAACCCCAATCCTCCTTGTCATCCACTCTCATTAATATTAGATAACAGCAGAACACGAGGATGAGCTCACATCACCAAAGTAGCAAGTCATCTAGCTCCGACTTCTGTCTTCAACAGTAGCCATGAATTAATGTCTAGGAAGAAAGTGAGCAAGGCAAACATATTTGACACAGAAAGGTGTCAACAGAGCAGGAAATTCAGATAATTCCATCTAAAATAATAATGTTCTAAAGTTTACAAGGCTACAGGATTTTGTTATCACAGAAAAGAGATTTCAGGTGGAAATAATAGAAATAGCCCTTTTAAAAATAATTATTACTTCTTTTCTGACAGTTTGAAGAAGGCCAAAATCATGGGTCTAATTTTTCAAATATTTTCAACAGGAAAAGTAATAAAATAGAAAAGTAAAATTTTCAGTTTTTTTTTTTCCTTAAGCATTTCACTTCTTCATTTCAAAATGCAGTTTCTTGCTTAGAAAACTACCAAACAGTAAGGTGTTTAGAAAACAAGTTCGAAATTAATTACATATATTTAACAGAATAAAACTTTTCCTTAGGCCTGAAACTTTTTCTTCATTTTCTGCTAATAAGAAAAAAAAAAAAAAGAGAGAACAATCATTTGGGATCTGTTGCAAACTATTCTTTGTTATTATTAAACCTAGCATTTTGTGGCTAGATGATGAATCAAAGAACCACTTACTCCCACAACTTTCCAAACAGCTGGAACATGCAAAACCTTAGTGTCCCAAACTGATAAGTATTTGCTTCTGGTAGACGACAGGTGTGGGAGTGCTTGAGGGGACTAGACAAATAAACTCATCCTGTAACATATCATAGGGAAGGCGAAAAAATCAGCTAGAAAACCCTGTTTCAGCACTGCCTGAGTTTTTCTCGCTCAGCACCTGCAGCTGATGCCACCCAGCTCCTCGGCAGCTGCTCCATCACTGGAGGATCATCTCAGGGAACTTTCAAAAGATAGAGGATTTGGGGGGAAACAGAACTGAGAAATGAGATTACATTATTGTATCGTAAATTACATTTATGATACAATAAAAATATTATTAATAAAATGAAGCTTCTGATGCATGCAACAAAGTAAGTGTTGAACTCAGTGGAGCTGTTCTGGTATAAAGCTGTGTTATCACAGTGGTGAATAGGTCTTAGGTTTATGCTGTGATGGGCTTTTAAGCTCACAGATACAAGCAAATCAGGCTTGAGCAAGTTTAACGAAGTCTTTTTGTACATGTGTTTTGAAATTCAAGAGCTGGTCTTATAACTAAAAGAGCTGCCTTAGTGAAAACGGAGAAGGGAAGATCAGAGAAAGATTTATTTCCTATATACTTACTGTATTTTTCAGTTATATATATTTAATTTCATAACCTCAAGAGTAATAGCAGGAGCAAATATTTTGCTAGGCTAATGCATTATTAATCGTAGAATAAAGTCAGGGAACCAGACAACTTTGGCACCTTATTCTAAGACCACATGAAAAATACTGCACATAAATGACAGGCAAAATAAGCAACCTGGCATCTTATTGAACAGAGAACATGATGTGTTGCAAAACCAAGAAGTAACCCTGATTTATCCAGTGGAATTTGACATTTCCTACAGGCCAGCATTGGCTTAACATTAATTAAAGCTTCACATGAAAGTGTTATCTCTTTTTCCCCCCTATTGTTCTCATGGTCTCTAACCTATTTTTCTGAAATGCTGCAGTTAGTGCATATGTATAAATCTGAATGACAGACCTGAATAGCTGACTTGAAATGTTAGAACCTCTGTATGTTCCTGGTAATCAAAACGGAGATTTCTACTTTATTAATAATGTTATGCAGTTTTGTGGAAGTGCATGTTAAACCTGTGGCCTTCGGAAAGTCACTCAGAGTTTGAGAGAAAGGTGGATTTTAAAGAACTAAGTAAGTAAAGATAAGAAAAAATTCATAGCATTTTTTTTTTCCCTTCTGACAATTACTTCCTTTCCTGTCCATGAAGAGGCAGAAAAGAACGAAGTCTCTTTCTTTTAAACATCAGTTGACAATATTATGACATTTGCCTGGGTCTTTGAAATTCAAAATACAAAATTGGTCTACTCCTGAATGACATGCATGTGCACAGCATTGCCAGTCTTCCTGCCCAAATAATTAGTGCTCTTTGTACTCTTGTACCAAGGGTTAAATGGTAGCTTTATTTTCCTATGCTCATACAGCATTTAGCATAATGAAGAAAAAAATCCTTTAAAAAAATGTGACTAACATTCATCTTGTCTAACTCTATCCAGTTACAACTGCGTGTTTCTAGTCATATCCCATTATTTAAACTGTCTCCACAGTCATGTGAGAGAGCAAGGTACCACCAGAGAGGAATTCATCCCATCGTAAAATAGATATTTAAAATGTGTGTGATGAATCATTCTCTGAAGAGACCTTGTTCTCTCCTTTCATTAGAGAGGAAATTTAGGTGACTACCTTAATTAAATGACTAATTTTTATATGGCTAAAGTTAGGTGAGGTGAATCCCAGATGAAAGGAAGAGCATTACAAAGCTAATTGCATAGGGTTTTTTGTTTTTTGTTTTTCCTTTGTAAACCTGGAAGGAAAAATTCCATGCCTGGATCTGCATGTACTTCTGCTGTCTGTGAAAAGGGACACAAGACAGGCACAACACAATGAGTGCTGTAGGAAAAGAGGTATCGGGAAAAGGAAAGGGAGAAGTGTCAAAAAAGGGATTTCTACACACCTAGTAAAAACCCAGGACAAGTATAAAAGTAAGCTTACACTACCAAATCCACGCCATACTTGTATTATTGAGAAATTAGTTTACATTTCTAAATGGAAAATATTTTGGTGGGATTCCCATTGGTTAAAAGCATACATCTCCTCAAACTGTGTCTCACATTCATCTCAGGACTTGGTCAGGATGTGGCCTGGGATATGTCCAGGCCATCTAAATTCCAGCCAAGTCCTTATGCTAGTCAATACAGAAATCTTAGAGCTTCAAATACCTCATTCAGAGTGCTTGTGGAAGGTGCGTGACACAGAGCAATTTATGTCCCCAGAATACAGCCCTTGTATCCTTCATGACCTAATTTCCCCATCTGTAAGATAAGCGCTGTGATACTTTTCTCTTGCAAGGGTGTTAAAAAGCTTATATCCTAACTCCCAGCATTCACTTTTTATATACCTTGTACAGGAACTGCCACAAATATAAAATGTATTATAAATTATTAACGCAATCATATTTCTGGAGCTTGCTTTTATGGAAGAGCATGAACTAGTGGGGAATAAATATCAATTCATACAGTAAAAAAGCACAGCATATTTAAAAAAAAAAAAAAAAGAATCCCCATTTTCAGGTATCATTGTAATTATCTATATATTATCTTTCAAAATAATTCACCAGCTCTGAGAAGAATGACATAAATTTCTTTGTGATTGGACAGAAATTGACAAAATGTAAGGATTTCAGTTGTCAGCATCTTATTCATCCTGCAGTTTTATTCATATAATATTTATACAGGATTACTGAAAATTAACAAACATCACTCTGAGGCAGTAGAAAGATTTCATGATTAGTGAAGAGCTGGGAGGAAAAATGAAAGAATTATTTTCTCCCATATTTATTCTGAGAGACTAGAATTGGTATAAAGACAGCAAGGTAAGGCATTTTATTCTGAGGTGCAGCAAATTTGTTTTCTTGCAGTAACTGAGTGAATGCTGGAGTCAACCTCATCTCTTGTTACCACCTATGCATATTTGAAGAAATGTAATCTAGCCCCAAGAGTGACATTCTTCTGTGTAAAGATGGAGATCCATAGATGAACAATGAACAGAGTTTTAGCATCCATATTCAGGTAAAAGAAATAGTGGCATTTATTGAAAGATGGTTTTGTTTCTGTGTTGTCTTGAAGTGTGGGATATGCAAGGTGTTAATGTGCAAATTTTCTGAGAGAAAAATATCTACAAGGGTGACAGGAGAACACGTAAAAAAAAATGTAATAGTGTGTATTCTAGGAATTGTTCACATCAAGAAATGGATCCCTATTGCTAACTTCCGTATGAACAAACACAGAGATACAGTCCCATCCTCTAAACATTTATGATCTTGCACTCTATCTCACTGAGTTATGAGGACCCTTCAAGAGAAAAGCTATATATCTGTGAATGTTTTTGGAAACAGTAATTTAAGCAAGTCTGGGAATACAAGTCTGACTTTTGACATTTGACTGATTCTGTTTCTTGCTAGACTTTGTGCTCCGCTACAGGGTTTAATGTGCCCTCATTTACATCTCTGTTCCCAAGTCTTATACACCTTTCCCAGGCTTGTCACGTATCTTTAATCTTACTTATTCCTATTGTTAATTTTCCCCACACAAGTCTTCTTCCCTGTCATGACACCTGAAGCAATCTCTGGGGCATCTTCACTCTCTACATGTCCCCAGTCCATGTTTAGGGGAAGGAAAGAGACATTTTGAAAGAGCATATTGAAGGATCTCTGAGAACATAAAAATGTGGGACCAGCTATAGTGAATCAAAAAGGTCCTTCTAATGTCTCCAAAGCAGTCAAAACTGGATGTCAACAGAAAAGTACAATGTCAGAGCAAGCATGTATGATTCCACCTCTAATCTCTCTCCCAGCCACTTACTAACTGAGGATAGATAACCTTTTTGAGACAGGGGTGTTTTCCGTGTATTTACTACATGGAGTTGATGGTTTTTCTTCTTGAAAACTTGTCCAGTCTCCTCTTGACCCCTTGTCAGCTTTTAGTATCTGCCACATGCCAGGGGAAGTAGAATTCAGCTGAATTTCTCTGCTTGTACCTAGAAAATCCCAGGAAGAAATATACACTAGGAGTACATTGGAGTTGCAATACAGGACTAATAATTGTTCTTGTAAATAGGACAAATTTGGAACAAATGTATGGTATCATGTAGTGGCAGCGGAGAGGACCTTGCTGGTAAATCTGTGCTTGATCCCTGAGCTAGATCTGAATTTTCTTGTCATGTAGCTGAACACGTACGGAGCTCCATGCTGCCTCACAGGCTGGACCTGCCTTGGGAACACACATTGGTCTTTGACAAACAGGCTCTTTCTCAAAACCACTATCCTTCAAGTTTGTTGGAGAGTGCTTTCCTCCCCTATTCTCCTTGTGTGGAAATTTACATGTAAAAGAAGACAAGAAAGGAGTATTCCTTTGGTTTAGAGTGTGTCATCTGTTTTGTAGCAATGTGAGGAAAGGAAATGACTCTACTCTGTAGTTCTCTCTTAAACTGGCACCTTTCTACTAATAGCTAGCAAGACTCATCCTCCAAGCATGGATTAAGTCCCCTACTCTTGCTTTTGGATGTGCAAGGTCTCAAAGAGACATTTTGCTCTGGAGAAAAGCCATGACCCTAAATTACAGACATCATCAGGATTATCCTCAAAATAGAAGAAATAACAAACCAACAAGGCTAACAAGGAGTCTGTGTAAGAGCTAGCAAATGTAAAATAAAATGTCTGCAGAATAACCTTATGAATTTTTAGTCAAAGGATCAGACTCACTTGGAATTGTCCCAGTAATGCACATTTACAGAGCAAGAAGCCTGCCAATATAGATGCCAAAAGAAAATAAGAGCTATGAAAATATCTAACACACAGTGAAGAATGGGGGTGGGGGGCTCTCTGATAATGGAGCTAGAGCAGAAAAAGAGAAATGCTGTCTTGGTTTTAAGGTGACGTTTCCTGTCACCCTTTTCCCTCCCTCCCTTGGCTGAATGTAACCATTAATTGTGTGAATCAAACAGTTGCTATGGCTAAATTGGACAGGAACCTCAGGAGGTCAAAGCGTTCCTGCTTGTTAAAGCTACTGACACATTTTACGGTCTTACAAAATGTCAGAGTCCATCACACTGTAACTTTGCTGCTGAGGATCCTGTCTCTCGTAAAACACTCACAGATGCCTTATGAAACTTTCAGGCAAAACCTTGAATCTACAACTGAGTCAAAACTTCCCCCTCCTCTTCTCGCTTCCCTTTACATTTTTGCTTACAAGCTTGTCAAGAGCCTGGGGAAGTTTCTTTTCCTTTTTACCATGTCCATTTTTTTAATTTTTTTTTTTCAGGCAGAACTGTACGTTCACAGAACTTGAGTGACAGCAACCTCTGTTGCTTTCCTACCATTGCAACATCTCAAATTGCTGGAAAGGGGCAATTAAAGTAACCACTAGGGTTTAACAATCAGCATTCAGCATCTGCTGTGCTTCTATGGCCATGCACAGCTGTCTTCCTTCCAAGGGAAATGCAGAAGTGTGTGGTATCTGTAATCCCAATGAACTGAGTTCTCTCTGAAACACGCTGTGATGGCAACTTAATTTCATTCTGCTTTTTTTAGCTCCAGGATAGCACCACTCCGAGGGGGATTCATACAACAGAAAGACTAGAGAGGTATTTTAAGCACTGTTATAAATAACGACCTCCCTAATCCACAGCATAACACAAAAAGTTCTTAGACTTTCTGTGGTTTACTAATAGTTGTAATATTTAATCACAAAAAAATTCTGTTTGTCTGTAAAAACACATTTTTTATTATGGTACATTGTGCTAGGGTTTTATAGAATCACAGAATAGTTTTGGTTGGAAGGAACCTTTAAATATCATCTAGTTCCAACCATCCTGCCATGGGCAGGGACACCTTCCACCAGACCAGGTTGTTCAAAGCCCCATCCAGCCTGGCCTTGAACACTGCCAGGGATGAGACATCCCTGATTTCTATGGGCAACCTCTTCCAGTGTCTTACCACCCGCATCTTCTTCCTTACACACAATCTAAATCTACCCTCCTGCAGTTTGAAACCACCGCCCCTAGTCCTGTCACTATAGGCCTAGATAAAAAGTCTCTCTCCATCTTTCTTATAAGTCCCTTTAAGTACTAAAAGGCTGCAAGAAAGTATTTCTGGAGCCTTCTCTTCTCCAGACTGAACAACCACAAATCCCTCAGTCTTTCTTCACAGAAGACGTGTTCCAGCCCTCTGATCATAAAACAATTTTTTAATTTCTAGGTGCCTGTATTTTTTGCAGAAGAGCTTTTTTTTGTTTGGTTGGTTTTCAAGCTTAGTACTCGTGGAAGTTGATGTCCATCACTTTTCTTTGCATTTCTTCTTCATCACCATTTTAGGAAGAAATTCTCTTCTGGAGTATGAATTAGGACCCATTTAACAAATGTTATAACAATGTGTCATAAAAAAATGTCTTCACTATCACCTCACAACTAGCCAAGAAGCTAAAGGGGCTCTATAGATTATACCTTTATGCCATGCTTGTGAGGAAGGTATTATTATGTCCATTCTGATAATTGAAAAATAAGAAAGAAGAAATGCTTTGCTGCACTCCCACACCAAACCTGGTGCAGAGGATGGAGAATAAGAAACAAGACTGCCTTGCATGTGATTTCATCTCTTTCGTGCCTGCCATTGGGACAGAGATTAGTATATGTTTTCAGGAAGTTCATAACATGACCTTCAGTGTCTTCTAGCTTTTGAGCTGAGACTGTGTACACTGAAATGTTGTGAAATCAAGTGCTGAATCCCCTACTATGAAATACGCTTCTTTCTGAAATTTGTGTTGTGGAAGAAGCTCTAAGCCCCACTCTGGGTTTCATTGCTCTGAGTATTAAATAACAGCTGCAAGAACTCTAATATCCCTGCCATGATGAGCAAGACTCTAGAAATGACTTTGCCCATCAGCTAAACATGCTATCATGTACCAGGAACTATGCCTACACTAGAAATCTAAACAGGACCACGATATAGTCCTGAATACTGTGCTGTATTCAACTGTGTTTAAGTTATAGTAGTTAATTGTTAGCATGCTTCCTGCGTTGTTTTAGCCTGTGACAAATTATCCCAGCCTCCTAGATATTCAGAAATAGGTGTAGCATGACAAAATGATATTCCCAACAGGCAGCAAGTATGAGGCAGCATGGATGTGGGGGGAAAGCAGATTTAGCTGCACAGGTACAAGCTGCTGCAAAGTTGGGGAGCCTTGAGAATGGGATCCGTTATTGGATAGTACGGATGTAGGTAGTATCCCACTACCCAAGCAAGCTCCAAGGGTGCTCCAAGTTAATTAAATTAAAGGATATCTTTTCATTAGTCACATCACATCTAGGGATAAGTGAAAGGATCAACGTTTCCCCCCAAAATTACCTTAAAATGGTGACCTTTGAGAAGCTCCAGTGAGCAGTAACTGAGAAAGAGCTACAGAACAAATCTCCTGTCACATCATTCTTCAAACAGAGAATGTATTTTTCAATATTTGTTGAGTACACTGCCTGGGAGATTGAAGAGAATATACATTTTCATTATTATTATTATTATTATTATTATTATTATTAAGCTAAACATGTGCATATGTGCACGGTGGGCCTGTTTTTAGGAATAACATCACAAGACATTGTAGAACACGTGCAAAAATATATCTGTAGAAGAGTGGGTCTTTGTGTGCGTGTGTGGTTATCATAATCAGTCACACTGTATTCCTGCCTTGGGGTACACAAGCTGAAAGAAAGGTTGAGAACCACTGTTATAGATAATCCTCTGTAATGATTTTCCTTTCTTCAGGACAATCTTGACAACAGCACCTTGCCCTAGGAAAGTTTTCTTTGATCCATTTTGTGACTGAAATACAAATTCCCTACTTTTCGTTTGCTTCTCTTCAAATTAATGATCCCTGCAATAAAGATACCCTGCCCAGGAGTGATTTCTCCAAACAGATTAAAAGAAATAACAAAGCTAAAACTCAGTATCTGGAATTGGGTCTGAAAGGTGGGAGGGCACTTGGTCTTTATTTGCTTTTCTTTCTGCTTTTTTGAAGATGCTGTCATGTCCTGTTACACAGATCGTCTATTTGGTATTATTTCGCTTATTAAGGATACAGACAATCAGCATTGTTAGGAACAGAGGAGAGCTGAGAATTTTTAAGGCATAATGCTTCATTATAGAGACAATTTTCATGAAAAAATTATGCAAAGTAGTGTATGAATGTGCATACAAAAAGCAAGCTGCTGCAAGATGTCTGTGGCCTGATAAAGTTATCTAAAGTTTGGTTAAAAATATGCCTTTTTGTGGCTGCATTAAAAAAATCTGATAAATCTGTCCACTGCTGATATAGCTACACAAAAGTCAAAATGGCTGCAAGTGCTAGACAGCTAAATCCCAGTCAGGTATCCTAAATACACGCCTCATACCATTGGAGATGCCCGATAACATTCAAGACTTTTGCACGGGTATAATAGATTTAACACAGAATCACAGGAGACCAACGCTTCTCTATAGTGGCAGAAAGAAACGAGTGAAATATCTCACCCACTTAAAATGGCAGCATACACCTATACTCAGGCAATTAAATCCTTCCTTTTTTGGCCTATGGGTACTTTTCCATGACTCTACCTTTCTGTATTCTTTTATCTTAAAAACTTAAAAAACCAACCAAACGAACAAACAAAAAACCCCACAAAACTAACAAAAACACACCCACCCACAGAACTTTCCTAATGCTGATCTGTGCTTTCTTAGATTTTTTTTTTTCCCCCTTTTACTCAAAAAGGGGAAGCTGATCAAGGCTGGACTGTCCGTGTGAGCACTCTAGGACTTCTTGGCCGACTACCTGCTCTCCCCCAAGTCCCCTCAAAAATCCATGCTGTAACTAGAAACAAGGACAAATATTACTTAACCGTATCCTTTTCAAGTTCATGTTTTTTTCACTTACGATTTTCCTTCAGCAAAATCAACAGGACAGAGCACCTGGAAATATAAGTGTGACTTCCCACAAAGGCTGAGGCTAGAAAGATCACTGGAGACTGCCTAGTCCAAACCTGTGCTCAAGCATGGTCACCTAAACCAGGTTGCTCAGGGCCACATCTGGTCAGGTGTTGAATAGCTTCAAGGACAGATAGTCTACAACCTCCCTGGGCAACCTGTGCCAGTGTTTGACCACCCTCATATAAAAAAAAAAAACCACTGAGAAGAGTCTGCCTCCATCTTCTCTAGTACTCCCACATGCCTCACCAGATATTTATGCACATGGATAAGATCTCTCAGCAATTCCCCAGGCCGAACGGTCCCAGCTCTCACAGCCTCTCTTCAAACACCAGACGCTCTAGTCCCTTCATCCTCTTTGTGGCCTTTCACTGGACTTGGTCCAATGCGTCCATTTCTCCAGTACTGGGGAACCCAGTACTCAACGCACCGCCCCGGGTGTGCCTCACCAGTGCTGAGCAGAGAGGAAGGATCACCTGCCTCGACCGGGCGCCAACGCTGTGCCCAATGCAGCCCCCAAAAGCTGTTTGCTTCCTTTTGCACAAGGGCATGTTGCTGGCTCACGGTCACCTTGTTGTCCACCAGGACCCCCAGGGTCTTCTCTGCCAAGCTGCTTTCCAGCTGGCTGGCCCCCAGCTTGTGCTGATGCCTTCAGTTATTCCTCCCCAAATGCAGGACTTGGTATTTCCCTTCGCTGAACTTCGTGAGGTTCCCATGGGGCCAGTTCTCCAGCCTCTTGAGGTCTCTCTGACTAGCAGGACAACCCTCATGAAACAGAGTGCTGTATGGTCAATAGAATATTCACATGCCAACAGGCTGGGATAGAAAATCTGGGAATAAACTAAATTCAAACTGCTACTGTTGTTGTTAGTATTATTATTATTATTATTTTTTCTTATACTTGCAAAAAACCAGTAATAACTGAAGGTGAAACATCAGCTGACATTTGATTGCAACAACAGTACAGAAAAATAAGGTAACAGTGTTTGGGACCAAATGAATCTCTATCCTGAACAGTATAAAAAGAAAGAGAAGAAAAGATCTTCAAGCCCTTCCAAGAAATGGATGCTTTCCTATTACTACAATTTTTTTCACCAACCACTTGACAGTTCTTTCTGAACACTAGGCAATCTCTTTCTTAAATAATCACAGCGATTTCCTGATCCTAAAGTAAGAAAAAAAAAAAATAGACTTGTATTATTATTCTTTTGGTGTTTTATTGAGATAAGAAGATAAATCCCCTGGTATCATCCAACTCCATTGTTATAGGAAACAAAGTTAGGCACTCAGCACCTTCACTGACTCTGGAGTAGCAAGGACGTATAGAAATAAAATCACCACTTGCAGGTGAACAGCTGTCAGTTTTTTCTCCCCAACTAGCAGGTGATAATACCAGATTATATTATTATTAATAATTGTTATTAATATATTTCTAAAGTTTAAATCACTTTCCTCCTCACATAAGGTACACTTCAATGTGGTAGATGCTGTCTTTGGCTTCATCAGAGCATGTCAACCTTTAACCAGAGGACAGTGTATTGAGAATCTTGTTCAATTTACATGCTCAATTAATCTTAAGTCTCTCTTTGGAGCACATGCTACCAAAAGTGTCAAACGTGCAATGGCTTTCTGATGTGGATTCCAGCTTATTCAACATTTAACTGGGTTCATCAAACTTATTTTATCAATACCTTTATTAGTTATCACTATCTAATCATTCTTATTTTGCTGACTTTGGTCAGGCTAAATTCAAACTTTGCTCTCCATGGAAGAAAATGAATGACTAATCTAACAAATATGATATTCGTGTTTTACTACATAGCTAGAGTAAATGTAACTTTCATGAAGGTTTACAGTTTATCGCTACAGCAAGAAAGTCAGCAATGCAATTAACTGGCTTTTAATTTTTTTAAAGCCCTTTCTTCCAGTGCCTGGCTTTGAAAATTAAAATAAGCTTGCGCCAATATTAAATTTTGGGATGTTTACTGCATTTAATCAGGAAAAAAAAAAAAGAGAGAAAGCAAAGCAATTTCACATGGTAAACAAATTAAATGACTATTGCCCAGGGCTACCAAACAAGTGTGCAGAGCCATAGTGACTATTTGCTGTATTTGTAATATTTTGTTTAGAAAAAAAGAACATTATGTTGATATGTAAGTGACAAATAATTAGATCATCATGGAAGCTGTGGCACTGATTTCTTATTTTCTTATCTTTTCAAAATAACAGACATGGACTAGTCTCAGGTAAAGCTGATCTTTAGGGAGTAAAATTGACAACATTAGAGAGTATTAAGCTTGAGTCACCAAAGAGATGAACCAAGTTTATATCCCAGGACCCATATAAGCTCAAATTGCTGCTGACAACATCATTATTGAATTACTTATTCATGTGGTGGTAGCAAATTAGGAGCAGGGTTCATGTCACTGGGTGCTATTCATAGTTAAAATACATGTCTACATGCAGATTATTGCTCCAAATCTTTGATTTTTTTCACAGAAACAACCACTGAGTCAGCTTACTCTTCCTTTGCTTTCAGCAGAGCTGTGGAGTCAGGTAAAATCCATCCATTTCAGAGCTGTTGACCAACAGGTTTTACATTTGGCTTAAGACATAAAACAGGACACACGAGCAGGCATTAGGGTCAGAGGACTGCTAAATGATAAACCAGGTATTTTGGCTGCGAGTGTCTGAAAGGATCAAGACTTCATGATCCTTGCCAGTATCTCCCAGTGTGGAAGGTGGCCTCTCCTTAAAAAGATTGGCTGGTTTGCCTTTCCTTTTATTCTCCAAGGCATTAGAATCCATTAGAAAACACAGAATCAAAATATAACAAAATCCTGCTGCATCACTGAGGACTATTAATCATTCACGTGTGTTATATGCACAAGGGGTGGAAAATTTTTACTGCCCTTTTATCATGAAGACGAAGTGCAGTATATTTTGTAACTAGGCTGATAAGCTTTCAAGAAGAATCTGTACAGCTGAAACTGTAAACTATATAGCACAAATGGAAGTCAGGCTGAAACCCAAAAAGCTAGTGAATGGTGTTGAAGGAGTAATGTGCATGCACACATTAAAAGTGAAATTTCTCAGATGAAGTCAAGCAGCTCAGGGGAGACGAGGATAACAACTCTAGGACCATAATGTTGCTGAGCCATTTGTTGTCACAGCAGTCTTTACAACAGACAGTCAAGGACTGAACTCTTCATTTATGAATCACACAAATCCCGCACAGGCAGTTTGACTTGGAAAAGATTTGCAGCTCAAGAGAGCACCTGAAATTGTCTGGGCTGAATGTTGAGACTTTTTCTACAGAAAACAGAAAAACCTATGCCTTTTACAAGTCCTTGGGAATAACTGAATGCTTTAACTCAAGTAAAGATGGAAATAAGAGTAGAATAGAATATTTTCAGTTGGAAGGGTCCTACAACGATCATCTAGTCCAACTGCCTGACCAATTCAGGGCTGACCCAGTTAAAGCATGTTGTTACAGGCATTGTCCAAATTTATTGAAAGCCTTTTACTTCCACACACTGCAGATGTAACATGGCAAGAGACAGTCCCTATTTTGCAGAATTTACCATTGACTAGACACAGGGCAGAAGGGGACTCAGTGACACAGAGATGTGGCAAAGGACTTGAACCCAATTTCTAATACCTCAATCCGTTGACGAGGTGGGCAAGTCATTCCTTGCAGGAAGCATCACTTTGCCTGTTATGCCAGTATAATGGTCTACAGGAGACTATTTTCCCACCTTCAAGAGTTTTTGTGATTCATTAGCCACCCAGATCCCAGAGACCACAAGGAGGTCAAAGCCTTAACTGTGTGACAGATTAGTTTACCAAAAAAAAAAAAAAAAAAATTACTTGAAAGTGCTCAAATGGGAAAAGCGACAGCACTGCAGGGTTTAGTTGTTAGATGATGCCTTAGACAGCCCATACCAGGAATTTTATTAATTCCACCTGCCCCCAGGAGGCATTTCACCTCCAGCCTCTCCTGCAGAGAGCATAGCAGTGAATAGGGTGTTGGGGGAAGTATCCAGAGCGCTAGGAAGTACAGGCACCTCTTGGGCATTCAGTACTTCTTGGTGTGGGGAGGGGAAATATGAGTTACTGTGAACCTGGTTTCGTGTGTGAAGGTGGCACTGCATATATATATATATATATATGGACTTGAATGTTCTGGTTCTGTCCAGCTGATTTCTGGACTTCAGGAGAAAGAGGGCATCCTTATACCTCCTAAACAAGAATCAAACAGTGGTGCTTAATGACGAGAAAGTGCTTGTTAATTGCCTTTTCATTAGAAGAGAGATGAAAAATTCTTAAATTTTAAAAAGGTGGAGGGAATCACAAACTTGCTGAAGAAAAATCAGCATGAAGTTTCTCAATTACAATTGAATATCATACATGTGCATTCCAGTCTCACTGCAGCTGGTGCAGGGTTCATCTCTCCAAAAGTTGTTCCAAAATTAAATTTGTAAAAAGTGGAATAAATCGAGAGAGAAGCAGAGACGCTTTGACTTCTTTGTTCCCTTCCCATAAATATTAATGCATTTCCTAGGTGCTGCCGTTGTGACATGCCGTGGACGGGGGCAGAATGTGTGCTTGCCTGGCTCTCAGCCTCACTGCATACAGATGAGTGCTTTCAGAAAGGCTGCAGGTGAAACGCACACGCAAAGTAAAATTATAGCTGCCCCTTGTCAAATGCAGCAACATGGGCCAATAATAGCTGCTTATTCCATCAGTGGGTAATGCAGTCATTGTGTCAGAGACCTACTCAGTGGCGTTGTAGTATTAGGGGGAAAAAGGTAATGTAGGTTGCCAGAGAAAGAGTGAAACTGGCAGTTTATCACTAATACTTCCTCCCCACCTGGACTTCAGAAATGTTTCCCTTCTATCACACCAGTTCCTTTACAACTTTCTATTCACAGCCTTTGTCATTCTCATCAGCAAATAAAAAAGGAGTACAGGCTATGTAACAGACTGAAAATGCATTAGATATGAATATATTATCATGTGTAAAAGCATAGATTTAGCTTTAACTGCAAGAAACAAAGGAAAGAGAAACCAATATCAGAAAAATTTTCAGAGATTATGATTTCTTGAGGTATTGCTATTTTGATGATGACACCATGGGAAGTTTTAAATCATGAGTGAATTGTGTTAGCCACTTTATAAACAAAAAACAAATGGCAATCTTGCCCTTGAGAATCTGAAGTGTAACAAATAACAGGAAATAACAGGAGATAGATAAATGGGTTTTCAGAAGGAAGTTCTGAGGCAATGTGGTTTTATGTGAAAATGCAATGGACTTTTAAATTCAGTTTCTTCATATCACAGGTAGCTCCATACCACAATTGCTTTATCTCCATTCTTTAAAAAATACCACTTTTAACATGTCTTGATAAGTGGTCATGTTAACGTAACAGGAATTTATTTGGCTTTATAAATCTTAGAGAATCAGTCTAGCTTTGTCACGTAAATAAACCATGTAATAGGTTTTCTAGAAATAGGTAACACAAGTGGACAAATCATCTCGGGCTTGATGAATTGTATCCTAGAAATGCTTCTCTGTCTTTCCTCTAACTGTAGAGGGAGACTAGGTATTTAGCTAAACGTTCTTCATATGGCTAAAATTAGGTTAAAAGAATCCTGACTGGAATAAAAATGATGACTCCGAAAAGACCTTCTATGAAGACAAGGAAGTTAATTCAGCTGCTACGAAAGGTCTCATACCTGTTAGAGTTAACCAGGTATCTGGATTTCCATCTATGTAACAGGTTCATTTATCTTAACAGAGTGATCTTTGTGAGGAAGATTGCTTTGGTACTTTGTGTATAAGCATTCCCAACCTCCTGCCTCCTAACAAGAAAGAATTCTTAACAAATTGTTCTCCCTTGTAGCCAAGCATGTCTCTCAATTTTTTTTTTCCCATTAATTCATCTAATAATTTAAAATATCTGATCAAAATGCTTAATCTGGGATTATCGCCACTATTTCCTTCCTCTCAGCCAATGGAGGTAGATGGACCAAGGGGTGCTGCAGACCATACAAAGCTACCATGCATACTCAACCCTACCTTCTCAGGTAGAGGTTTTGATAAAGTTAAGTATATTTAAGCATCAGATGAATTTAAAACCTGGACAATCTCAGATAATGTGAATTCAAAATCAAGGAGTTACGATCAGCCTTTTTTCCTACTTAACTAGGAGATTGCATATTAAATTATTTGCTCAAACCTTTTGACAAATTTATTTAAAAATACATGTAGTAAGCAATCTGTATGAGAGCAGAGAACCTTAAATTTTGGAGATAATTTCCTTCAGGTGCTGAATAGAGACGTTTTCTCCAAAGTTAATAGGATCTTTAAAGTTATAGCTTCAAAGATTAACTGAATTTAAATAACAATGTGTAGTAATCAACAGCAACATAATAGCAGCACCAAATACACAATCATATTATAATTACCAAGTGCTAAATACAAAACTTTTGTAAATCCTTTGTTTGCATCCACATAGCAGCAGTATTTCAGTTATGTTTATTCGTAGCTTTGAGATAAGAATATTTGGATATGTATGCAACAAAATGATGAAATATGAGGAAAGATTTTGAATGTTTCAGTGTGTAATTGCCCAGGGAAAAAAAAATTCTTTCCTTCAGATCTTGCACATCTCTCAATACATTCCAGAATATTAAGATATGTACAAATTATTATGAATAAATCAGTTGGTGCAACATGGAAGTGAGCATTTCTCATACAAGCTAAAGTGTGTCTAGCTTACACAATTGAATAGCTAGTCTAAAAAATGATAGGGTGGGGCTTTTACTTCTCTAGGACCTCCCACATAGTTATTAGCAAAAAATGCTTTGCCAAGAGCTCGTAACCCATAGAATCTTGATTTGAAGTATCACTGGATTTAATTTCATTTGATCTCTCTAAACTCAAATATATAAGGGTTTTGGTTGAAGCTTTCTGCCTCCTCCTCAGTCATCCCCAGTTAAGATCTAATAATATATTAAAGAAGTTCAGAGCCCCTTTTCCTGCACTATCTTCTTCCTCATGCTGTTTTAGCACTGTTAACTTTAGAACACTTCAAATATCACATAAGATTCAGAAGTTATCTTAATCGTACTGATATTTCTTTAGCTTGCAATTTTTAAACCCTTTCCCCCCCCCCCCCCCGGTACAAAGTCCATCTTTTATTAAATTTAGTAAGGATTAGACAAGATCAACTAAAAGCAAAATTGAAACTGCTCTGAATAGTTTGTGATTAATAAACTTCTTTTAAGTAAACATTTCACCTAGCTGCGTATCAGAAAATGTCAGATGGGAACAGTCACTGTAGTGCTGCTGGAATTAGGTAGTAGCATAATTAGTAGTGGTCACCAGAAGGAGTAAATATAGCTAGATCTTACAGTTCTGAGACTAATAAACACTTAATGTTTTAGATATCTTCTTCCTCATTATTAATGCCCCCCAAGAACAAGCCAGCAATTTTCCAACTCTGCAGGCACATATATAATTCCACCAAACTGCAAGTGAAAAATCCTTCCTTCTCATTTGTAGGAATTGAAATCTATGAGCAGAATCACTGGGATGTTATAAGGTAGCTCACAGAATTAATTTCTTCCATGCTTGGAAAAATTTTAGGCTTCAACCATCAGCTATAAGGGCTGAGATCTTCCCTATCCAGTAATGGCATGTAATATTGAAAGCATAAGTTTTAATTTGAAAGAATAAGACAATGACCAGCACTAAAAAACCTCTCAAAACATCTTATGCATATGAAGAAGAAGGGAAATTAGGTTGCAAAATGTGCTTTCAAGGTCTGGGAGGTTAAAGATTATCCATGCATCTAAGCCAATGCTCACAGCACTTCTTTCTTTGAGAAAATAATTTTTCTGTCATGGCCCTGATCCATTCATTGTGCATGATGGCATGAGTTCATCTACTCCAAAGTGCTATAACTTTTTATAATCTGCAGCCATTCCAGGATCAAATTTTATTTTCCTACCTAACATTTCCTCATCTTGCTGGGATATTCTGTAAATACCTTTCATTATTCAACTTATTTAATATTAAGTAGTCATCTCCTCTGGAAAGTCCTCATTTCATGAATAGAAATATCTACAGAAATTCAGAAAAGTAGGGGAAAAAAAAGCAATTCCTTCATGCCTAAAAAAAAAAAAAAAAGTAACAAAATAATAATAAAGTCACAAGATGAGGATAAAATATGGCTCAAAGCAAAGAAATTAGAGGACAGACAGAAAGGATCTTTGTGTGATTATTAGATCAAAAAAAGATAAATAATCTAAAAAGTCAGTCTTTCCACTGTTCCTCTGCTTCACCAAGTTATTGATGTTTCATCCTTGATAACTCATGCTGGACTTGTTCTTCTGTTGCCCCTCAAGATGTACATGTTTTCATCTCCACCTATGTCTCCAGTATTCCCCAGGCAATATTATGTCTCAGTTGCATTGGTGTACAATCAGAAAATGAAAAGTTTCACAGCAATTCTCCTCTTTCCTGTTGAGAAGTAATAGAGGCAAAAACTTAGAAATAGTGGCTCCGAACAGGTCCTAGAGTTTACAGAAATAGAGGCTATTCCAAAACCCAAGAAAGTAAATTAAGGGATTCATTGACTTCAACAAGCTTTCGAGCAACACCTAATAAATGTAGGTTTATCTCACTATCTGATGGAAAGCCTCAGATCAATCAACATTGCAGCTGCTCAAGAGGAGAAAACTATTTGTAAATAAATGATTCACTGATTAGTTATGATACTCTCCCCAAAGCATTTAACTACTCAATTGACAGTCTACAGAACTGATTATAAAGTGGCAATTTTAGTGGTGAGTAGTTCAGTGAAACACAAGCTCTATCTCTCACAAATATATTCCAGAAAGCTGATTCCATAGCCCTGGTGTATCCTGCTTGCATTTTTTGGTAAGACTTTTATCTGGCCTTTCTTATTACATCATCTGAATACTTTATAATTCTTAAGAAATTTATCCTCAAAGTGCCCCTGAGGCAACAGCTACATGAACAAAGTTGCCCAAGACAAGGAAGCTTTAGGCAAAGGCCTCGAGGCAAATGCTGCAGGCAATCACGTGCAAAGGAACAGCTGTCCAGAGAAGAAAATATTCTGTCCCAGGAAGAACTGACCATGGGACAGAACTGGGTAATGTCCTTGATCAGGTCAGATTTACTGGACTACATGGCTCCAGTTTTTCCCTTCTTCCTTCTGACAGGAGGGGTTTTCCCAGGATTTTTCATATCCATTTCAGAAGTCATAAAAATTTTAAAACTGTAGACTGCAGTTTTTGATGCTGTCCTGCTGAAAGCTAGATCTAATAAAATTGTTCATGGAGTTATTATGAATATCAGTTTGTAGTACCGCAGCCCAGTAAATACAGTATTGCTACTAAAAGGCTTTGTACTGAGTTTGCAGGGCCTCAGGAGCAAGGCTTGTCAGGCTTGCTTTTTCTGAATTTGTGTTCACTTGCCAGGGGCTTTGTCTCAGCTGCTTTAGCTGAAAGAGAGTGTTTTCTAACAACAGGTCACTGGCTGATTTGTTTTACTTTGTGTTTGTATGGTACAATCGTAATTTTTAAGTCAACAGATGCAAAAGGCGGTTTTGTTCATACTGAGACTCTTTCTGTAGTATTATTCCATTCTGTTATAATCACATCTGGACTTTGTCAGCTCATACATATTCCAGCAACTCCCCAGAAACTACGCATTGAATAGTTTCTCTTTCTGCAGTCATTTATTCATAGATTAGGCTCTCTAAAGAAATAAAGACCACCTCATTGTCCTCATTTAAATGGACTCTTAGGGCCAACTGATCGCATTTTCTTCTAATTTGTAGGGCTATCTTCAATAGTATTGCTCTGTTATATTGTCTTACTGCTTTATAAAGTAGTTTTGATTAAATGATTTGTTAATACCTCAAGTACAAAAGGAAATGAGAGCAGAAAACCTTTACCAATCTCAACAAGCTATGAATCCTGCACTGTACACAAGGATAAATTGATGCTGTGCCAAGCTTTTTAAAGGGAATAGAAAGCTGTCTGCTGTAAATATAACTATATCCACAAATTAAAGACAAAGGTGCTGACAAATTTCAGCAATACAGTCTTGTACCATGCCAGAGATGCACTGGACACCAAGTTTCTCTATAGGCTGTTCCAGTTCCAATGTCTATGGAAGCATACCACGATTAGCTGGTCAGAAATTTATCACTAGAGAAGTCCTTAGAGGGTTAACAAGGGATTGATATGAACCTTTATGAATAAAAAGAGTTCATTGCTGCAAAACACATAGGGTTCTAATAAAGACTACAGTTGTAAAAATCGTAAAAAATGGTCTGTGAGTCAGATAGTGGGGAGTCATGTTTGTGTTAATTATGATGTTTCTTAAAATCTTGATATAGCTTGAGAAACTTTTGGGTGGCATAGTCTGTTGAAGACTTCTCTGGGATATTCTAAATTTTCAAGGAAAGACACTGGGGCTTACCACTAATACCATCATATGTATAATACATTAAAGCTCTCTTGTTAAGGATTCTTTATAGTATACTTCAAAATTCCTTTTCTGAGATGATTTAAAAGCATTGTAATACAAAGTCAGTCTCATAAAATTCTATAAGTGTTCATGCTAAGCCTTTTTTACTGCTACTGAACATCAATATACTTTATTTGAATGTAACTCCAGAAAATTATTTGTGCTTTTAAAATTGCAGCCAGACTGTTCAACGCAGGAATGATTTCCTGCATGTATTTAGAGCAATTGCTACATGTGGAATCCTTTTACAAGGATTCACCTCCTTGCCTGACACTAAAGAATGAATTAGCATGGCATAACTTTCACTAAAATCCCCAGGGTCGGTTGACTGTCCCCAACCTTCCAGAAATTGCCTGTGCAATTCACATGGATGTATCTAACCTTACTATAAACCATTAACTTGGCTATTGATACCAGAAAAAGGGACATAGCATAGCTCATTTGACAATAAACCCCACAATTCACCAGCCAGGGGAGTTTCTGGCAGCTGACTTGGTGAGTTACGTGCTACCCCAACTCCTGTGTTACACTTCCCAAAGCTATTTTAAATTTAAATATGTTCTATCTTTACAAACTGCACTTGATGCAATAGCTCTAGCAAAGCTCAAAATGGAAAAACATCCTAAGAAGTGTATTTCCCTCCCCTCATGAGATAACTACTGGGGAGATTATTATGGTGACTAAGGAGAAATTAAGCATGTATGGAAGTTGATGATTGCCAGGGAAAAATTAAACGTGTTTGAATTACGCCTAATATGAACAAACAGAAGCCAATATTCACAAGTAATATATGTATTTAGTGATTCGAAAGGTCTGTTTTCCCAGAACAGAGGAAAGTTATAAGGAGTACTGACTGGAGGAAAAAAAGCAAGAAACCTAAATGAAATTTAGGAGCAAGTTTGTTCATGGTGGTTTAGTTGTGTATTATTCTGTAACCACTGAGCAAAACAGTTATGCTTGCAAGCTCAGTGGATGAAAAAGGGAGCAATTAGGAGAAAGAGTTGTATAACAGAGAAACATCACAATCCAGGTGAGCAGCATAAAGTAGATAGTAATTCAGACTAGAACTAGTAGGCAGCATCTAGATCTACACAGTGTTTCAGCGCAGCACTCATTTTCCCCTTACTGAAGTAGCAAAGCAGCCCCATTAGATTTGCATGCAATAAATCCCACACTTCAGTATCCAAAAAGACATCTCAGTAAAATGGAACGATGACAGCTAACTTCAGGGAAACCACATTTTAAGTTTGCTATTTGTTGCAGGGGTTCGCTATCCCAGCTGGATGTCCCAATCTAGTGTTTTCAGGGAACCAAAGAAGTTACGGTACGAAAGAATTCAGGTTCATCAACAGCCAATTAAAATCTGTTTCTTTCCTCCCAGCAGGGATACAAACAGCTGTGTTATCAACATAGAGGACAGAATTATCTGTTAACATTTTTGGCACACATTAGTGGGGTATCCATAAAGATCTCTTAAGAAGGCACATTGAAATCACAGGGAAATGCCTCCCAACAAAAGGAACTTCCACGCTTACCCATTACCTCTTCAGACCCACTGCTGCATTCTTCATCTAACTGAAAGAAATCATGCATGAAATAGTATTCTATTTAGTTTAATGGTTAACAGAACTTGAATGGCTACATGCAGTGCATTAGCTTACTTCTGAAAGACTCAGTAATTTTTAATACACCGCAGAACTGTTCAGTGTGTAACCTCAGTGAATAGGCCAGCCTTATTTCCATTATCAGCAAATATATTCCAGAAAGCTGTTCTATAATATTCATTCTTACATAATTCCATCTTTTACAGAAAGAACCCTAAAAATCAAACTCACAAAGCTCCATATTCTCTGATTTTATTATTAAATATTACCTCTGCTAGCAAGAAAATCTCAGTTATTTCACTTTTTATCCTCACTTCCTTTGAAAGAATAGCAGCCTTTATCACCATTTGCCCAGCTATCTCATAAGCAAATTTTTCTTTTTCTGAGATGCCTCTTTTGATAGAACACCTTCCTTAAATACTGCACTTTCCTTAAATACACTGCTATTAAGGACACTTTCTTTGAAGTTATTAAAGAAAATTTCATCTGTACACTTTATCACCCTCACATTTAAAAGGAAAGTAAGAGAAAACAAGATCAGTGATAGCATGGAAACTGTATAAATACTTGAATTTATCATCTTTATTGCAATCCAATTAGAAAAAAAATGGTGTTGAAGTAAGACATTGCTGTACAAGGTGAGTAGAAACAGCTTAGCAAGATTTCTCCCCACTGAGTCTGTATAATAACAGATATGCAAGCAGCAGTTGCATTAATATCCATGAGCTTTGTTTGTTGAAACCCATCAGGAAACATAATGGAATTCCAGAAAACTGTGCTTTTCAAGGTCAAAATACCTTTTTTTTTTTTTTTTTTAGGATTTTTTTTCTGACTTTTCAATGACTAGGATTTTAGAAGTGGGACAGATTAATCGCTGCAGGATTCCATGTCTTAAACCATTATTAAGATGTACATATATACATGTGTTCCAGAACATTTCTTGATCTTCTTATTCCAAATACGTTTCTATGGATTCCTACCAAGCCTTCCTCAACAGTTAGCCCTGCGGGCTGTGTGTCCACCACCAGTGCAAAAACCCCAGAGGTAACACTGACAAGTTATTCTGAAGTAGGCTTTCTTTGCTGCAAGATAAAGCTAATTCTCCGTGTTGCAGTGTTATGCTGATGCAGCTGTCCTGCTTTTGGGATTGGACCTTAATGTCTTCATACAGTTTTTGACTGTTGTTTGGCCATGTGTTAAAGCATGCAGGGTTTTACTACTGACTTAAGATTTCTTCCAGTTGCCCACATTTTGGGGACCTAGGGTGATCTGAGATATCCTCAGGTATCCAAAACATCCCGATGGTGCTGGCAGATCTCACACAGGACCTGAGGGAGACTGTGCACGTCTGGAGCAAGAGCTGGAGACCAGACAGCGCTGCCTGGGCTATCTCAAATCACAGAATACATCTAGGTGAGGGCTACTGAGTAAAGTCTTTATCAGTTACACTTCAGGTATGGCTTATATTTTCTGTTATGGATGTAGACAGGTATTCTAGAAAACAGTAGCCAGAAGACCAATCCTACTGCAGTTTTTTCTCTGGGTATTCCTCCATGTTAACCAGGGGTGGTAAGACTTCAGCCTCTAAATCCTGTGAAAGTCCAATGAAGGAAGCTCTGTTTTTTCTCTCCTTCTATTGCTGACAGTGTATTTATCTTCCTCTTCAATTCCTCCCTCTGAAATAGCCATTCGGCTCCTTTTGAAACAAATGGGCTTAGCTCTAAGGTTGATAACTGACCTCTTCAAAATTATTTAAGATGCCCCAGGGCTTACTTGTTCAGTCCGTGACTTTCAGCTGGTGACAACCGGAAGATGACCTATGGAACTGTACTTTCTGTATTATTCCTACCTCTATCTCTTCAGAATTTTATTGCCACATGGAATAAAGTCTTTAAAGCCTTCTAAAAGAAAATGCTTAAACCTAGCTTCATCCAGCTTATCTTGATTCAATCCATTTAAGATTCAAAACTTTTGTGGATGGGTTTACTCACCTCCACTTGGCAACTAAGAGCTCTAACATATAGATCTCAATTAAATTCACAAAGGGTATGAAACCAGGACTGAGAGTCAGATTCCAGCAAGTGTTTGGTGAGAACAGGATAATTGGCTTCAAATACGTTAAAAAAAATGCAGTAGTGAGAAAGAGAACAATATGTGCCCTATGTCCTACGTAGAACAGCTGAGAAATAAGGTTTCAACCACAGAGAGGAAGCATGAGGAAAGTCTTTTTAACAACAAATGAATCACTGAAGCTCCACAGAGGTTATTGAATAGGATTCCTGCACTGGAATTCTTTAAGTTTGGCAAACGACCTTGTTAAGGCAAGAAGGTAGGCAAGATTACTTTTTTTGTAAGTCTCTGCCACTCTTTTAAGTCAATATTGAATTATGTTTTAACTCTTTAGTTGTTCTTCTGGGAGAAATAGTTTTATATCTAGGTTGAGGTACCTTGGCATCTAAATGAGCTTTCACAATTTGGCCTTAAGAATTCAGTTCAGAGACTAGAGAAACTTTTAGGTTCAGAATTATGAGATCATCAAATCTAACACTCTTTAAACAGATAAGAACTATAGTGATACCCAACTCCCTTGACAGAAATTCTGGGATATTTCTTGGAGAGGGAAAAAAAAAAAAAAAAAAAAAAAAAATCTATAGCTCACCACAAACTAAACAAAAACTTTCCATTAACTTGCTTCTCCTTATCTGCATCTGACCTTGAGTGTCTCTTATACCTGACAAGGAATAAATATTTTTCATCTACCCTAACTCTCATTTCTCAAACTCATGATTGAGGTGGGGAGCTATAATAAACATGAACGTTTAATCAATAGCCTTGTATGAACCAAACAGTAAAGCACAGACTGAATAATGAAGAAATACAATTCTTACTCCTGTCGCATCTTTAATTAGAGCTTTACTACATGACGCAAATTACTTCGGTCCTGTGATGTTACCCGAGATGTTTAAATGTTCTACAAAAGTATTGATTTTGTTTTGAATGTCAGGTCTTGCGCTTGGCAACTTTTTCCGTGAAACAAATGGATTACACTTGGAATTCTAATTAAGCTGCATTTCTCAAATAAGCAGACAAACAGCAGTATAACTGTACAATTATTGCACTATAGTTATCAAGCTTCATATGGGCAAAATTATCACAATTTTGAGTTGTACCAAATAGCACATGATTTGCTTTGAATGAAAGCTTTCAAAGATGAATATCTGTATTCTCAATATATAATTTTCTACCTTGAAAAAGATTGGTTAAATAGTTCAAATGGTACATTATTTTTATTTTTGTTTAAATAGGTTTGGTTACTTAGCAGTGAGAAGTATTAACCTTTGGAAAAATCAATTGTCTTCTCATCTTGTCTAGTTAAGAAAAACACACACATGCAAGAAAAACTGCACAGAAATCTGATAGAATTAGTCAACAGGGAACGCAACACTCACTCTAAACTAAGCTTTCAGCACCCATGTGATGCAGTAGATGGGCTGTGGCAGGGACAGTTTCAAGAGTGGAGCTGAATAAGAAAGGAACATCACTGAAAAGCTGAAGCGAAAGACCTCAGCTGTTTGCCATGACCAGTGAGTAGCTGATACTCAGGACTTATTCTTCCCTGTGTTTTGAGCTACAGGCTTCTCATGCCACATCTTTCGAGTACCTTGGCTTGGAGACCTTCTGAGATTGTACAAGATGTACCTGCAGAAAGTTCCGTCTCACATTCATCAATAAGGTATACACCATTCTAACATAAATTTCATTTGTTTCATCATCTAAAAGACATAAGCTTCAGATTTATGTTCAGGTCTATTGTTGCTACTGGCTATGTTTTTCTGTGTGTGACTTTTAACTTCTTCCCCACATGCACCAGAACTGCCACCATCCCTTCATTGGTCTTCATAGTGATAAGATTCAGACAAAAAGAGAAAACAGTCTTTACCAAGACATGGCTAGTTCAACATTGCTTCCTATAGCAAATTGACAAGAAACCTAAGTAACCCAATAGACTAGTAGCCTCTATTACTAAATGTTTATGGGTTTTCTAAATTTATTCAGTTTCTAAAGAGTTGACATAATGTTTCCAAATGTTGGAAGAGATCTTAAAATTCATGTTTCAGGGATTAAAACAATAATTATTAAATCCTCCAATTACTCGTATGTACCTAACTCTGAATTGTGGCAAGTTTTCTCTCTCACACACACATACACACACACAGAAATGTGCATATGGAGCTAAAGGACAATCTCTGTATTTGCAATATCTGCCATATAAGGAATTCCATCACAAAAAACCTTTGACCTCTTAGTAGGCCATTTCAGAAATTCAGACAAATATTACCTGTTGTGAGTTCATTATATTCTCCGTAGTTACTGCTAATTAAAATCCTCTGAAGCATCAGTGTCCTGACCTGGTCATTACACTCACTACACAATAAAGGGTACTACACTATAATATATGGGAGTGAAAATAAGATATTTCAGAGAGAACAGAGTAACTTTAACAATGATACTTAACAGAAATAATTTTACAAAGGAAAAATGTGGAACTTCAGTTTTCAGGAAAGGTAGTAGGCCTCACTACTGTATAAATGATGATGAACACTTAGACCACCTATTTAAATTATTTGCCTGCCTCCAGTTCCTATAAGTCTTGTAAACCCCCTTCTCAGGTTAAATCACATTGAGAATAGAGCTCAAAGGCACAGCAAAGAGCACCAGGCCCATGGAGAATAGCAGAAGCCATGTAGGAATCCAGGAGAGTATAGGAGGTCCTACAGTAACCTCAGAGTACACAACTGTAGTGCAAGTTCCACTATATTGCTCCCATTTTTATCTTGGACCATATTCTAAAGAAAAACTTGTAAATTGGAAAAGAATTATTCTCTGTTTATGAATAGCCTATTGTTCTGACCTTTTTGCTTTGAAGTCAGTACTTGCTCCAGGGTGATTCAATGCTATTCTTTGGCTTTGATGTACAATCTTAAAAGCACCATTACAGGCATTTACTGGAAGGGAATACCTTGTTGCTATGGCTACTAGTGCATCACTTGAAATTGTGATATAGCTGGATTTCATCACCATGACACTAATTTTCTCCAGTGCAGCAATGGAGGGACTAGATCATAACTATACTGGATGCAGCAGAGTTGTATTTCCTTCTTTTTACTTCTTAAAGTTTGTGTGAGTGTAAGGGTAAATCTGTAAGCCAAAGAAAACCACGATAACTATTATTTATGGTAGGGGAAGAATTAGAGAGTACTTTTGGCTTTGTGTCTTCCTAGGAAAAAATGAAATGCAGAATCCTGTAGGAAATCAGCTGTCAGGCTTGCCATATCTCCACTGCTATGAGATAATGACAGTCAAATTGCTTTCCTGGTGACAGCTCACTAACTTTTCCGAACTGAATGCAGAACAGGGAGTTGTGGTGTGAGGAACATTTCTAAGACCCTTGGGGCATGTGTTTATCACAAACGGACCCGGTACAGAGGTCCTGCACCAAAGAGAAGGACGCATCGGTACAATTTTTGTATCCTCAGCAGTTCACATACAGTCAACTTAGAGCAGAAAATGTGTGGATTTGCCATTGTGTTTGGAAATAACCTCTAGTTTCAGGTTCATCATGACCCAATCTAGCTTAGTCGTCCCTATACCTGCTGCACAGATGTGAATTGAAACAGCTGTAATGTCCCAGATACAAGACAGATCTAGAGAGAAATGTAGAGCAGATGAGTGTTAGATTGCTTTTTCAGCTGGGCTGAATAGAAAGGAACAGTTTTATACTAACACCTGCCTTCATACATCTTCAGGCTACAAGCTAAACCTTTAGAAGTTAACTGAAAAGAAAACTTTCTACAGCCTTCTAGTTGAGGGGTTTAAGAGGGAAAAAAACCCCCAACCAACATATAAATCCTTCATTCATCTGATTAGGGGAGCCTCATAGTCATGCTCTCATCCTCAAACATTCAGCACACATGAAGGATGCCAGCTGAAATCTCTTATTGCCCTCCTCACCTAACTTGAGCATCTAAGTAAGAGTCATCTCACCTAAAGTATAAAGAAAGAAGGAGGAGGCTTCAACTGTAGGTTCAAGCATCTACTTTCAGTTTACAATGAAATACCCGCATCTGAGTCCCACTGTAAGAGCAGGATTCACTTTCTCACAGAGAAAAATCTAGTACCACTAGAAATATCTTCCAGTTGAGACATAGCTGGCAGATACAACACAGGTCTTATGGAAAAAAAAGACTTGAAGAGGGAGCTGAACACTCAGCAGAATCCATAATTAATAGACATGCTGTGAATCACTCCTTAAATTTGACCTAAGGTCATCATCTAGGTTCAATGTGTCCTTAAATGAGAGCTATCAACACCTTCAGGGTGTTATTAGTGGCCTCGTACATCTGTATCAGGATTGGATAAAGTGTGTTTGGGAACATTTATTTTTCAGCATTGACTAATGAAAGGACCTTAAACAACTACTTAGGCTGGATACCTGCAGGTAAATACAATCAAGGTGATTCTGTCCTCGGTGTTTTGGCCTCATACAATTTTTTAAAAAGTATTTAAGTTAATACGTTTCTGTGAAATAATCAATTTCTGCAAGAAAAAAAAAAGTTAAATAAAAAAGGACCAGCTTAATCTGTTTCATTTTTAGCATCATTATTACCTCTGGGTAATCACAGTTATTCCCAATTCGCCTTAATTTTGGTGGAATGCGTGAGTGGCAAAGTCCCTAGTGAGCTCCCAACATACTTCCTAATCTTTAGCTTTCAGCTGCCAGATGTTGTAACAAAGTAAAGATAATTGTGTCTGAGAAGTTGTTAAGTATGTATTTACATAAATTTGTCACTATTAGGAGAGTTTGGTCCACTGCATTCTTAATGCATAAATTCCAAAGTGACTGATGTAAGAATTGCTTTTTGTCTGGAGTCTGGTTCAAATCCATTCTTAATTAGAACCGCCTGATTTTGAATCTATTTTAATCACCTTTTCTTTCTGCTTTTAGCACATATATTGCCTATTCTGTTATTCAACAATGTGAGATTGCTCCCCTCCCCAGGCCATCCTTGTCTTTACTACTTAGGAGACCTTATATCTCAAAGTGACATCAGAAGCACCTTTAATAAATAGCTGGCTTACATCAGATAGGTGTTGCAATGTTTGAAATTATGTTCACGTTTTACAGTTGTCATGGTTTAACCCCAGCTGGCAACTCAGCCCCATGCAGCCACTTTCTCACTCCCCCCATAGTGGGGTGGGGGAGAGAATTGGGAGAGTAAAAGTGAGAAAACTCATGGGCTGAGATAAAGACAGTTTAATAGGTAAAGAAAAAGCCACTCGTGCACAAGCAAAGCAAGCCAAGGAATCCATTCCCCGCTTCCCATGGGCAGGCAGGTGTTCAGCCATCTCCAGGACAGCCGGGCTCCAGCACGTGTAATGGTGACTTGGGAAGA